>OX387182.1:15225631-16425631 GCA_947561395.2 Buxus sempervirens
AATATTGAGAAAGTTTGGACATATAGATTCTAATCCTCTGTCCACACCTTATGATGCTAGCATACATCTAAAGAAAAATTATGGTGACTATATCTCATAAATAGAGTATGCTAGAGTGATTGGTTCTTTGATGTATTTAATGAACTACACCAAACCTGATATAGCTTATGCGGTAGTGAGATTGAGTAGATATACGCATTCTCCTAACCATGAGCATTGGAATGCCTTAGTTAGGGTATTGAGATACCTGAGAGGTACTATGTCTTATGGTTTTCAGTTCTTAGGTTACCCTACGGTATTAGAAGGCTATTGTGATGCTAATTGGGTAACAGGACATGATGAGTCAAACTCAATTAGTGGCTATGTGTTTACCTTGGGAGGTGGAGCTATTTCATGGAAGTCATGTAAACAATCTTGTAATGCAAAATCCACATTGGAGTCTGAATTTGTTGCTCTAGAGCTTGCTGGTGGAGAGATAGAATGGTTAAAAAACCTTTTGCGTGGTATTCCTTTATGGAATAATCATGTACCTCCCATTACTATACTATGTGATAGTCAAGCTGCAATAGCTAAAGCTCAAAGTAAAATCTACAATGGGAAAAGAAGGCATATTGGATTGAGGCATAATATAATTAGGCAATTACTCAATGATGGAGTAATTGCATTAACTTATGTAAGGTCAGTTGGGAATTTGGCTGACCCTCTGACAAAGCCTTTGAGCAAGAAGCTCATTATTAGCACATCAAGGGGAATGGGTCTAAAGCCTATAGTAATGAATAACCCGTTATAGCAACCCAACCTATGTAAATAGAGATCTTAGGAAGTAGGTTCAATGGGAAAAACAAGTCAACTGAGTTGTTCGTAAAAGCACTACAATATTATTTTAAATGTTGAGAGTCTTATTCCCGTGGTGTGTGTAGTGCTAACCACAACGGATGTGAGGTTGAGTTATAAGATCTTAATGATTTTCATATTCCTTATAGATGGTGTGTTTTAGTTGTGGTTAACACACTTGATGAAAATCACCTATATGAATGTAAAGATGGAGCCGCCTTTTTTGAGAATTGGGCTAATTCTCTAGGGCATTCACTAAACCAACTGGCGCATGGCCGAATGAACGCCACCCTGATTAGAACTAACTTGAGGTATTCTAATGTGTTGGTTGTGCGCATGGTTGCACGGGTAGGCACGCCTCCTAAAGGGTAATTCGGGAATGTTGGAGTCGCCACTGCCTGATGGGGTGCAGGCAGTGTAAGATCCGGAATTTTTAGAAATTTTAATTAAGATTTAAAATTATTGAATAAGAACAAATAGAAAAAAAAAATTTCAGTTCAAGCATTTGGTTTGAAACGGTTTGGGTGGTTTAGTGGGTTAAGGAGGATTGGTTCAATTTAAGTGAACCGGTTCATGGTTCATGGTTCATGGTTCTTTGGTTTAAAAAAACAAATGACGATTTTAGCAATTGGGGTTTGGTCGTTAGGTTGGAAGAGAAACAAAGAAAAAAAATGAGGGAAGAAGAAGAGGGGCGAAGGAGAATTGGGGGTTGTGGAGAAGAGAAAGGATGAAAGAGGAAGAATAGAGGGGGCGTCTACTTGAGGTGAGGGATTGAGCGGAAGACCAAAAAAAAAAAACTGCAGAAGAAAAGGGCGATTGGGGTTTTGGGGTGTTAGGTCGTCAAGGGTGGGGCAAGGAAGAAATCGCAGAAGAAAGGGGAGATTTGCAAGAGGAAGAAGACGTGGAGGAGAGGTGGTCGTTCGTTGAGGGTTAACAGCACAAGGGAAAAACGTGGGAAGAAAGAAAGGAAAAAGAAGAAAGAAGAAAAGGGAGAAGAGAAGGGGGTTTTGGGCGATTGGAGTTTGGATTCGTTCATAGGTAAGTAGCATAAAATTTTCCACTGTTTAATCGATTGTGGTTGTTTCCGATTGGTTTCTGTTGACTTCTTTTCATTTCTCTTCATGTTCTTTGATGTTGTAAGAAAATGCCCAAGAGAACAGTCGTGCGACTGTCTGCGTGGGGTTCTTTTGACTTCACCAAAATATAACAAAACCTGCATCCAGGAGTTGCAGTTCTCTCCATGAATTTAGTTAGGGTTGTATGGAATTGATTGAAACAAATTGATTGAAATGGATTGAACAGATTATTCTGTCGGGTTGAAATTTTTGTTAGTCAGTCATTATTTGGGGTGATCGACAGACTTAAACTTAATTTGTGATGGGATTTCTATTGCTAGAATTTTATTGTTGGATTCTTCTATAGTGTAATAATTGTGATGAGAACTCTAATCTAGGTTACTGTTATGCTTTTAGGGCACTCTGAAATTGGTTTTTCGGTGGCTCACTCTTTCAGGGGTTTGTATTTTTAGCTGATGAAGGTTGTGATGGGAATGAAATTGATAGGGGATTTAGGGTCTTCTATGGATTCTATTAGACTTTGGAATGGGATATGGATGCTTTGCTCATTTCTCGTTGATGAGCCAATGTAATAATGCCCGGAGACAGCATCTGTGTTAGACAGTTGATTTGTAGTATAGAAACACTTTGAAATTAACACATAGCAACACTTTTGTTAGGTTGTCTTCAACCTGTGTAAGATTTCGGTGGCTTGCGAAGGCTAGAAATATTCGCCTAAAAATTTATATTAGCATTCTAAAATTTAGTTGAGGGTAATTGTAGTTGAATGGAATTGGTTTCGGACCAATCGGAACTTGAGGTTTTGCAAGAAAAATCATGAGAATTTGATGATTTCCGTCCATTTAATTTCGCGGCTGTTTTAAACCACCTGTAGAGAAACAGCCATAATTCCCTGTAGGAAACTCCGAATTACGAACCGTTTGTTGCGTTGGAAACTAGATTCATAGAGTTTTCCAACGATGTATAGCACGCGTACCAATTCCTTATAGCTTAAATAAGTTTTAGCATATAAGTCACTAGTTAGAATTCAATCTGCAAAGTAAACGACAATTTCAAACCAACCGTGGATATTTTATAAAATTTGTTTATAAAATTATTTTGTACCTTTAGTCGTTAATGATTTGGGTTGATAAAGTGATTCGCAAATTTGTAATTGGCAATTGAAGCTGAGGCTTCTTGTTAGATGAGAAAGGCAACTAAGCCTATGCCATCCCGAAAGGCAGAATGGCCTAGGGATTTACGGTAAGTGAACAACAAGGTTCATTTGGTTTGAGTTATACTTTGGGCAGTTAATTTTTCAGGTTTTGTTTGGTAAAAATAATTGCATGGGTAATTCTTATACGAGTCTAGGCCGCATAAAAAGTCGTGGATCCACAGTCCGTCTAGATCATGCGTTAGTGTTGGCTTGTCGTGTTAATACCCCGGGCCACTTGCGTACCACCGTGTGGGATCGGTGAGGCCTTCGTGTGGGATCGATGAGCTGCAGCGTGCCAGCCCATGCGTGGGTGCTCCACTCGTACGATGACCGTGCGCGGCTTCGAAGGCGAGTAGTGAGGTGGCAAACCGGCTAAGGGTGGTTAACCCGATTTATAGACACTCTAATTCATGAATCTTGCACACACTTGATTCTCTGAAATTGTATTGTTATCTGTGATCTGTTCTTTGCATGATTTGTTGTAATTGATCGTATAATTGTAGCATGTTATTTTATTAGTTGAAATTGCATAAACTATTTATCATATGCATTGTGCTACTTACTGAGACATTAGTCTCATGCGAGTTTTTGTTTTACCGGTTTTGTTTTCAGACCCGGCGAGCGTGACACGTAGTGGAGTCGAGTTCGAGGGTTACCCGGATTATAGACCGGAAGACTACTACCGTCCCGACTAGAGGTCGAGAAGAAACTTTTTGTTGGATAGTTGTACATGTCATTTTGAAACTGTACATGTTGTACATATTGTACATATTGTAAATGAAAAGAGAGAGGGAGAGAGAGAGAGAACTTAGTGAAATTTATTTTGACCTGTGCATATCTGATGGTTTAGGTTTTTTTGAATGGATATATATAAACTGCATTTATCAGGTGTTGATTTTGTGGTTTGAGGGCTTAGTCCATTCTCGTATTTACAGACGTTATATAGCAGATTTTCCGAAAATTTTAGGATTAGATTATAATTGCTTTGGTTAGTTTCTTAAGTTAGTTTTCATCACAATTTGGGCCCTAAAAATAGCGCTCGGGAGCCAGTATAAACCCGACACGTGTGGACCTGGTTCCGGGGTGCTACAGGCAGACACCTGGGTGCCTAGGTTTTTCTATTAGGCGGTCTGCGGCTTGAGATTCTAAGTAGGTTCTCGGTTGCGGTCTGGGGAAGTCCGTAGACACCCCAGTCCACCCCGTCAAGTGACGGGTCCCACGGGTTTCCCTGGTTTGAGTCAACTCTGGTCTCTCACTCACCCAATGCCTAATCCAACATTCAATTTTGGTTAAGTCTGGCGGGACTGCCAAAGTGGTGTGGATCCCTTTACTTGATTTTATCTTTTTAATTAAAGTGATGTGAGTCTGATTGGGCGGGCCACATTGGAAGGCCCGCGGATTCCTTGGAGGGCTTGGTTGAGCCCACATGTCCCTTGGTGGACCTCAGTCTAAACCTGAGAGGCCCTTTGGGCTTTGGTTTAAGTGAATTGATTTTATTTACATTCCAGTTTGATTATTTAAGTGATTTCTATGCACAAGTGGGCCGGGACTGTTTGTGGGCCCTTGAGTGGGCCACATAATTGGTTGCCAAGTTGTTTTGATTATCTTTCTTATCTGTGCCAAAATGGGCCAAGCATTGGGCTTGGGGCCCTTTACCTGGACTTGGGCTTGAAAGCCCAAGACTTCTTGAGTTAGGGTTTTGAAACCCTAACCTTGGTTGGTTAATGGGCTTGGTGGGCCCGATAGGCCCTGCCCTTTGCCTCGGCCAAACCACATCTTACTCTAGGCCTGCATGCTTCAATTTGGGCTTTGGTGGACCTCAAAATGGTCCGGCCCACTTAATTAATTGGGTTTACTTATTTAAGACAAAGTGAGTTTGTTAGGCTTGATGGGCCCCGTTGGAAGGCCCACCGGAAATCAATTTGGACCGGGTCGGTCCAAGGCCCACCTTGGGTTTCCGGGTCACCCGGAAACCCTACTGGTTCGACGGGTTTGATCAAACAAAGCAAGAAAACAGCACAAGATCATAAAAATAGCAAAAACACAATCTGGCAGTGTAGCCGGCCTAAGATGCCGGTTACACACAGGGTTCTGTGTATCCGGCATCTTTAGCCGGCTACACATGGGTTGCAGTTGATCCGGCCTGAGTTGCCGGATCAACCTACAGAAGCTATTTTTTTGGATTTTTTGCTATGGGCTTGGATTCTTAAGCCTCTTGGGGTGTTCCGGCACTGTGACAGGGACCTAAGTGTCCCTGTCTTGGTTCCTCATACTCCACATGTCAATAATCAAACATGGACAACCCAAATCCATCAACAAAGCCTAGCATGCATGCTCTTAAACCATGAAAACTACATGCATTTTGACAGATTTTTATACATGGGACAAAAGTGTGTGTGTGAGTGGGCATGCTTCATGTGGGAGCATGTGTTGAAAGGTAAGCATGCATATTACTTACAAGTAGCTTAAAGGGATTAATATGAAAGCATCAAAGAGTATGAACCTAAAAAAACATGTAATCTACCCTAAACATGCCAACAAGCCTTATCATTAATCTCAAGCTAAAAACCTAAACCAAGACATCCAACCAAACCTATTTAAAGAAGGGAAAGAGGGGGGTTAACATGGGGGTACATGAGATAGGAATAAAAAAGGAACATACTCCCCTATTGAATAAAAAGAGGATAGAAACAGCAACTTCTAAATATTGGAAATCAAGCAAGAAAAAGACAATCTCTTCTTCTCTCTTTAGATCAACCGAAATCCATCCCTTATCTTACGGAAGTACCAACTCACATAAAATCAAGAAAAGAGGGCATGATGGGGAGATAAATGCAAAGAACACTCTAGAACAGAAATCCCACAACATGCATAATATTCAACATGCTTTGAATAAGTCAAATCTTACATATGTTCAATAAAATGGTCTAAGAGGACTCACCTTGGGCTTTGAACTCTTGTAGAAGATGTGTGGTGCCTCCTTGGAGCTAGGACAAAGGCTGGACCCTCTCTTGGCACCACCAACAGCAAACCTTCCCCCTTTGCTTGAGTGAGAGTGGAGAAGAAGAAGAAAAAAGTGGTAGATGGAGCAAGGTGAGGTGCTTGGGAGAGATGAGAGAGCTTGGGAGAGATGGGAGAGAGGTTGGAGCTCTTGGAGAAGAAGAATGGTGGGAGATGAAAAGTGTGCTCCAAAAAATGAGAGAGCCATACATATGGGGCTTTGGGGGGTTTTATTATGTGGCATGTCCTATGGGCATGCATGCATGGGGGGCATAATCATGGGAGAGAGAGAGAGAGAGAGAGAGAGTTGCATGAGGGGTGGCATGCATGGATGATGCCCATGCATGCCCATCCACCATGAGAGAGGGGATGCATGTATGAGGCATGCATGGTTGGTCATGGGGGGAGAGAGAGTGAGAGAGAGATGCATGAGTGGTGGCATGCATGGATGATGCCCATGCATGCCCATAGGGGACACCAATCATGAGCAAATCTTGGTATTTGTGGATTGGTCCCTGGAACTTTGGATTTTTACAGATTTAGTCCCTGATACTTTTGGATATTTACAGATTTAGTCCTTGATACTTTTGATATTTACAGATTTAGTCCCTGATACTTTTGGATATTTACAGATTGGTCCCTGGGATATTTTCTCAAGTTTTGATGCTTATGGATCTAGTCCCTGATACCCTTGGATATCTGCAGCTTTACCATTGAGATATTTTTCATTGATTTGGGTAATTACAGATTTAATCCCTGAGACCTTTTTGCTCTGCTGCTTGCCACGTGTGCAGACTTTTGCCACGTGTGTAGTTTTCCAGCACGCTGCCCTAGAACTTCAACTGCTTACATCTTCTTCATCCGGACTCCGATTTGGGCAAACTCAATTGCGTTAGAACCGTGTCGGAGTCCTCTATCCATTGGCATAGGGCTAAGCACTCGGCACGGGGCTCGAGAAAAAGTCAACTTTCGACTCCTCTTTAAGTTTGACCGGCCCATAGATCCTTCATCCGGACTCCGATTCCAGCAAACTCAGTTGCGTTGGAACCACGTTGAGATTCTCTATCCATTGAGATAGGGCAAGGTGACCAATTTTCTCTTGATCAAAAAGTCAATTTTTGATCCCTCAGGGTTTGACTTTTCTGCTGTCTTTTAGCACATTTTTTCTCTTTTATTTGGTTTGATCAAAATTTGGGTGCTTACATTGGTGATAGAAGTAGATGATTTACGCTCAAGGGTTAAGGTTAAAAAATTTATTCCACTAGGACCCTGTAAACTCTCTTCTATATTTCCTAAATATCGGTTCAAGTCCAAAAGACACCTGTATGAATATGCACTAAAATTTTAATCACTCAGATCAGAACTTTTGTTTTTGAATTTTGAGACTTGTTGGGGAATTGTTGTATATATATTCATTATAAGTCTAAAAATTGAGACTACTATCTTTCCCACAAGTTTATTAAGTCCTTTGTGTCCTTTTCAAGTCATTTACAATATTCCTTGAGGTGGATTTGGAGTTTGACTTGATCAGAATTCAAATTAAGCTTTTTGAGCCTTCAGACTAGTTTTAGGCTTTAGCGGACTTGCCTGAGTGTTTGTCTAATTTTAATTTCTGAAACCCAAGAGTGTTGTTAGACAATGTTTGATTCAACGTTCGAGCATTCAATGTGTTTTGCCTTGGGGCCAGTCCCACGCCTTACCCGAGCTCGAGCCTGAAATCAATTGTTAGTGTTTTTGCCTTGGGGCTAATCCCGCACCTTACCTACGCTTGAGCTGGAAAAATAGTTGTTAGTGTTTTTGCCTTGTTGCTAGTTCCGCGCCTTACCCAGGCTTGAGCCTGAAAAACAGTTTTTGATTCATTTTGAAATGTTTTCAAGTGGTATCTCTTTGTGAACCTTTGTAATGATTCACACATCTTTAAAGGTGTTTTTCCTGGTCGTGAGTATCAATTTCATTTAGAGAAAAAAGACTCACAAAGTCTGAATCATACTTTTTCATCACTTTCTTTTAAATCTGGTATGAATGGTACTGAAGAAGGTTTGCTTGTTCTCAGTATTATTTGTGCAATTTACTGAGAAGTTTTAGACCGTTGAATGCTGGAAACCTGACGCTAGTGACCCTATGTGTGCGCACGATGCCGGTGCCCGGCTTTCCGTGGGTTTTTCGTTGTTTTTGGGGAGTCGCCACTGTTCATTGTTAAGGGTGTGAACAGTCACCCAATTTTTGACTTAAATTGATATGCAGGGTCTGCCAGAGACTTTGGATAAGGGGTTCAGTTGTAACCCAGGGAAGTCCGTAGACACCTTGAATCACCCCGCTAGATAGCGGGTCCCCATGAGTTGAAATTTGGGCGAGTTGACTCAACTAATTTGTATGCGGGCTTTTCCTAAAATTAGGCCTATTTAGGCCCACGATAGCAATACAAAAGACTAGGTTATTAAGATGAGGTCGAAACGATGGACTATTGTCTTTTTTTTTTAATAAAAGACCTATCTAAACACCCGATTTCATTTTCAAGGGCAAAATGGTCATTTTCATATGCTATTCCTAAAAAAACATCAATTCACAGTATAGAGCATATAAAGTAAGAGACATAATATTGGAAAGCCCCTATTAAGTTCTAATTTGATTCGGGCCATCAAAAGACCCAATTTTCTTCCAAGAGTCAAATAATCATTTTACAGGTGAATTTCCTAGAAATTAATGATTCGAGCTGTGGAGCACTCAATAATAGGAACAATATAAAAAAAATTGCATTCAAAAAGCATTTAACTCAATAATAGGAACAATATAAAAAAAATTGCATTCAAAAAGCATTTAAAGAGAGAAGGGTTTTGAAATGAAACCTTAAAAAGAAAAGAAAGTGAAATTCATTTATACACTAAACTTTTGAAAATATCTAAAACATAATAAGGCTTTTCCAATTTACAAAACTTCACCCCCAAACTTCAACGACCCATTCTTTTAAGCATGTGTTAGTGGGTTCTTCATAGATGATTAGAAAATACTTAAAAGAAATGGAAATTAATCCCCATGAGGTTCTAGTAACCATACCATATGAACGAGGAGAATTTTTTTTGAGAGATGAAAGGATGGCCTCATATTGCTCAACCGAACATGAAATTCAAACCATTCATTCGGCTGGTTATAGGTTACAAATCAAACTTAGAATTCAAACCACTCAATCAAACTTGAAATTTAACTTTCTATTTAATGAAGAATACACTGCAAAACGTATTGAATCATGGTTGCAAGTTACTATAATCCTTCATTGTTGGATTCGGTTACAGCAACCAAACCCGACAGTTTTAACAATTCTTGCTTGTTTTGTTTTTCTTTTCTTTGTGAATATATAAGACTATTCTTGGGATCAGATTACAAAGGCTATACTAAAGTAGGCTCTCACAATAACACAGATAAAATAAATTTCAGAAAGAACAGAGAGATTGTTTCTTAAATTCTCTCCATGTTCAGCCCAACATTCTGGGTATACATGTCTTTTTTGCTCCATGAACCCGTAAAAACGAAACCAGATCAATAGAAAAGAACTCAGTTACAGTATTTGCAAAAGAAATTCAGAATGTCGTTTGATTGTGAGTGACGAAATCTAAATCATCCTCTTTCACATTTATGAGTCTCCACAAAACATTCCATTTCACGACAAAGTTTTTAATCTAATTGTGCAAAAGAAATGGATGAATCGGTACCTGACCTGTCTTGAAAATGGATCTTCCGAGAGCAGCCACTTCCCTTCTCTTTCTCCTCTAAAGGTCCTTCAAGTTCTCTCTCTTTCTCTCCGTTTTTTTTTTTTTTTATCTTTCTTCCCTGTTTTTATCCCCTGGTAAATCGTCCCCTCTCCTCTCTTTCTAAAAAACGTCTTCCCTTCTCTTTTAACAGAGAAGGGAGAAGGAGATGAGGGAGGGGAGGCAGGCCCACGTGGGCCACCTCCCTTCCCTCCAATCCCTATTCAATAAGGAGGGGCGTTTGCCCCTCCTTTATCTAAATTTAAATTTTTATTTTTATTTTTATTTTTTGATTTTCTTTTCTTTTCTATTATATTTATTATTTTTCTTTTTATTTCATTTTTTTTTATACCTTTTATTCTTTTTTTTTTCATTTTTATTTTTACACATTGCTGCCCAATGACAAGCTTGAGACATACAGGTTTGCCACATGGCAAACCAAATCTTATAAATTTACAAAAATGCCCTTCAAACTGTTTTGGCCATAACTTCATTGTTCGAACTCCGATTCACGCAAATTTAGTTGCGTTGGAATCGTATTGAAGCGTACTTTTCAATGGTGCAAGAGTTACTATCCAAATCAGCTTCTAACAAAATAACAAAATTTTAGCTCTTTGTTTCAGCTTGCTTAGGGTTTTGCTGTGTTTAGCACTTTTTGGTTCGAACAAAACTTGTGTGCTTACACTATGCACTAAGGATATCATCCAAAAGGGGGCATTTAAAGGTTTTAAGTACAGAGATCCTTTGTCTCGCCTCGATGATGATAAGTGTTTTGGTCTTTGTTCTTTATTATTTCTGATTTGTGATTTGCCTAGTAATTGCATCCAATTTAATTTGTGTTATGAGATTTTCCCTTCTTGATTTCCTGAGTCCATTTGATTAGCCTCTGACTTGATTTTTAACCCATACACCTAACAGTTAATTCTCCATTTCTGTTGCCATCATCATCGTTGTGTTCTTCCTCTCTTCAGCAACTTACTCCACGAGTCGAGAATACACATAGGAGCATGTGAGTGATTTATCCAAACACTTTCTAGTGATTGAAGAGATATTTAATTCGCATTCAAAGGTCTTATGCTTATTTTCCTCAATGAGAGTTCATCCAGGACTAGAATCACATTCTTCCAAATGAATGCACGTTTTGAGGTTTATCCACAACACAACAAGACAAATTACTATGAACTTGACATTTTAAATGGTTTTTGAAGTTGGAATTAGTAACTAGACAATATTTTAAAGTGGTGTTTCATTGTTATGCAATTTGAATTCGATGCCATTCAAGTGCTGCTCCTTATTACAACTGTATTTACAATTTCATCTTCTATTTATTTTTGTGTGTCGCATGGCATAGTGTGTACATGAGACTTAGCACATAATTAGAATTTTGAACTGCTCCAATTATGTTACATGGTGGATAATTTCTTGTCGAAACTCTACTGATTATTGAATTTGCGTTATGATCCTAAATGTTAAATGCTTAACTAAAGAAGTCTCCATAAGTTGTGGGGCTTTTGGAACTATGATTTGGCACATAACAAATTTCTAATGAGCTTAATCCCATGCCTATTCTTAGGTCTGTAATTGGTTGAATCCTTGCAACTAGTCTTTAGCTTCAAACCATGATACTTCTTTTGAGCATCTAGAATGGGGGGTAAAGTTATGCCTTTTTTTTGTGAGCACATGTTTCAGTCATGTAATGTTGTTAATGATTGATTGGTATTCTAAGTTCAAATACTTAATTGAATATTCTATTGCTATGATCCTTAAAACAATAGTAATTTCTTCTGATTAAGTTTTGGTCTTTATTTTCTCTTCATTTTGATCATTCATTGATGAGCCCCAATTTTTTTTTTCTTTTTCTGTTATGTTGTTGATTCATTATTGTGGGACAATCATATGTATATGAGCATTTTAGTTTAATTTAGGAGGCTTTAGTACGATAAAACTTATAATATTTAATCATTATGCATCAAATGTGAGACAGGCCTATTATTATCTGCCTCATATGTGAATTTTTTGTTTGCTATTCTTTCTTTTGTGCTTGTTTTATACAAAGACTTTGTCAAAATTGGGCTTGAAAAATAGACCTAGCACCTAGCAATGGATAGGTTGTGTGATCATGATACATCAGTAAAGAAGTTAGGAAAAAACAAGTACAAGTTTAGCTTGAAACCTTGTGAGTTGGTGGTTTCGGAGTTGCACTAGATAACTATGAACATAAGGAGTTGCACTAGATAACTATGAACATAAAAGAAAACAATGATATATCGCTTAAGAAGTTAGAAATCATGAAAGCAGTAGGATGGAGGTGAAAATTTACACATTGAAACTTTTCTGAGTTTTTTTAGGCCTTCACCAAATGCACTAGACATTAAGGAAAACAATGATATTGAAGAACTAAGGAAAATACAAGCAACTAAGGCACATGATAGTGTTCATATGTTCTTTAAAAATCTAATATATAAAAATATTTTTGCCTACCACTGTTACATTACGTATGTAGCTTATAATTATGGCTTAAAATTTTCAATGAGAACTAATACATCATACATGTAATTCATAATTATAGTTTAGATTGGAGAAGATCCTAAATTGCAGTTATAAATATTATTTCGCAAAACTCAAAACTATGTACTAATCATATTTGGAGTCTTAAGACAAAAAGGAATATAATCTTGTTATTCACAATTTTAGTTTAGCTTAAAGTAATCCTAGATTGTGGTTGTAACTTCAACAAGGCATAACTCACAGCTACATATTAGCTCAAACCTTAGCCTAGTGTTGCTTTGGCCATGTTTATCGATGCCATTGAAATTATGCCCCAAAAAAATTATTTATTTTCCCACTAAATATTGAGGAATCCATGGATGACATTGTTAGTGATGGTCATTTTGAATGCTTTCTTCCACCTAGACAAAGATGGCAATGGTTTGGGTTGGGCCTTGTTTAGAATTTATGTGTTTGGTCTAGAAGTGATCTACACCTAATAAGCATGATAAATGATTGATAAAATACATGTGCAAAATAAGATTTAGATGACAACTGACATTGGGAATACGTGAAGGTTTATTTTTATTTGATACATGTTCCTTATTGATCTGTTGCATGTTTCATGGAACATGCATGATGTAATTCTGCCATGCATTAGCTTGTTGTCAATAAGCACACACTTCAATGTCTAGCTACTTCGTGTTCTTACAATTAAAGAAGCAAGAACAATTCAAATGCTCACTTGAGATGTTATTTGGTTAGAAATAGTAATTTCATATTACCAACTTTGAGAGGATTGCAACTTTTAGTACATAAGCCATTGTTTTTGCTATTCAAATATAAAGACATAGTCTTACACAGAACATTTTTTATTGTTCAATAATAAGTATATAAGTTATTATCATATACTTAACATATTTCTATACTTATAATCATGGCTTTATCTCCTTGTTCTTCGAATATGCTTCATCGACTATATACTAATTGTTATTCAGTATGGGTAACAAAAGTATAGTATGTTAGAAAACCTTACGTATCTGAAGAGATATTATATATCTATGTCTATACTGTTGAAATCTTCTGCTATGTTTACCTAAATTGCACTTGCTTTGGTCGTGAGATGCTGCCATGTGGAGCATCACTATTATTATAGAATTAGAAAGTGTTATGTATTTGGAAAGAGTGTGGGTGATGGAAAGTTACTATTGTTCATTGTTACCTAATATATATATATAAATGAAAGGCACGATGGAATAGGTGTATTGCCTATTCTCTCTTCTCTCTCTCTTCTCTCTTCCATCTTCTACATGGTATCAAAGCGTGAACGATCACAAGACCTTGAGAAGAGTTGACACCATCTTCTTCTTCATCGATTGACACCATTTTCTTCCTCATTGAGTGACGCCATCTCCTCTTGCAGTGATTGACGGCACCATCTTCTCTTTTTTCTGTGGTTGGAGACATCATCTTCAGTTTCGTTTTCGTTGAATGACACCATCTCCTTCTTCCTCTTTCTTCTTCATCACTTCTTGTTGAAGGAGTAGAGAGTTTGTCACATCATTAACATGTGAAGAATTTCGAATACTATTCAATATGTTCGTTAAGTATCGTTGATGGGTGTTTCATTGATGGGTATTATGTTTTTGGAAGCACAGTAGAGCCTGGTCGTTGGGTGTTTCATTGCCAATTTGGACACTACCAAAAATATATGGGTCGTGACAAGTAGAATAGAGCAAACAAGGTATCGTATCCATAAGGAGGAGATTCAAATACCAATTAATCAAATTTCCTATATTATTTAGACAATTCCAAATCTCAATGACAAATTTCCAGAATGATAAAAGAGATATAAATTACTAAATTCAAAAGTGAGAAATCAATTATGAATGAGTTCTAGGATTTGGGTTTCATCAATTGGATTATTTCAATGAATTTACATATGGTTGCTTGCATCTATTCTTTGTTAATTAAAATAACTGAATTCCCATGTACATGTGTTATCTTCTTTTAGGGTATGACATCTATACCTATATTAATCCTACATCTACTTTCGTGAGCATAACAATTAAAATAGGTATATTAAAATCTGTGGAAGTCTTAAATGAGAGTCACAAGGGTCTGTGATTATTTCTAAACTACACTACCCAAGTTTGATGAATTCATCAACTAATGTTGAATTTCCACTTTCGCTTCATCATTCAACATCTTAAATATGCAAGCAATGGCCAATTAATTGCAAAAAATAAAATCCGAAATTACCAAATTTAATCAACAAAGAATTTGTCACAATTTCATATGCAAATTAAAATCTAAAATCCAATGATTACATCCAAATCCTAAAATAAGAAAACTAACCACTCATGTCTAACAAAATAATCCAATACCCATCAAAATACGAATCCAACATCAGAGTTCTACAATCAAATATCAAAGCAACAAAGAAAAATAAGAAGAATATGAAGAACTCTTGTCTGTAGAAATCGATCCTTGCAGCAGAAATCGCCCCCTTCTTGCTTCTCTCCCCAAATCCTTATGCTCAAGTCTCTTCCTCCTCTCCAAAATCCAATCACCAAGCCAAAAAAGTGCCACCCTCTTTTTAACTTCTTTCCATCTTCAAAACTTCCTTTTCCATAAGTCTAAATATTCAAATCAAAGCACTTTCTTTTTTTCTTCTCTTGAGATCTACTAAATTAGAAAGTTTCTTGATGCAGTTTGCAACTAAATTTAGAGCATATAAACAACCTCAATTGAAGTGGGACCCTTCATGAAAGTTTTAGGAAAACTTCTTAACTTTCTAAACACATAACCGTGCTAATTTTCAAGCTCTACAACTCCAGATATGGACCAAATACCAAAACGAGTCTGGGCTGCAACTGTTTTCTAGGCAAATACGGACGTCTCTGTTCTTACTAATTTTCGGCATTCAAGATTGTAAAACTAGGTCTTAGACTCTCCACAAAAGTTGTAGGTCTTTAACTTAGAATTCGAAAAAGCTAAAGAACATTTGAAACCGAGGTCTATAGCTCCAGTTATAGCCTAAACACTGAGCAGTACTCTATGTTGATTTGGTCAACCCATATGAATTTTTTTTCTCATGGCACTAGCTCAAATTCAACCTTTATCCTTAGCTCAAAATTAACTTGAATCATTATTTAAAGACCTGTAAAATGCCAAGAATTCCCAAAAATTAAATAAATATAAAAGACACACAAAATTCTAATTAAATGTCCTAAGAGACCTACAAAAGACTCTAAAATCACTAAATATGACTAAGAAAATGTTTTGAATAATTTCCCACATCACTTTTCTATGCAATCAGGAAGTTTCTATTTCTTCTTAGACAATGCTTGACTTTCGTTGATGGGGACTCTGTTTGTTGCTGATCGGTGTTCTATTTGTTGATGAATGTTTAGATCGTTGATGTGTTATTTCTGTCACAATCTGCTTGTTGGTTTCATGGGTGTGTAGTAGAGCCTCATGTTGATTTTTAGCAAGTGTTTGTGATCTCCTAGTGCTGTTCTATTGTCTTCCATGTCACAATCTTCTGAAGTAACTTCTCAACCATCCGGTTTGGTGACTTCTATCACAACTGTATTACCGCCACTTACCAGGGTTCTATTTAATGGTAAGAATTATTCTTATCAGTCTCGCGTAGTAGAAATCCAACTTAGTGGATGGGGAATGTTTGACAGTCACATTTCGAATGGTGTTCCAGATAAACAACCTCGTTCAATAGACTAATGAGGATCATCAAATTCAGGCCCCCCTGCTTGATTCTATCGAACCCACTCTTGGTGAAACACTTCTTCACCTTACAAGTGCCAAGGTCACTTGTGAAGATTTATGATAATAAGACCAATTTGACTCATCTCTATGAAGTGTGTCATCAGATTAACACACTTCAGAGAGAGGAACCCAATTTGTGAACGATTTGTATACTCAATTGATGGGGTTGATTGAGGAAAGTAATTTGTATCAACCACTCACTACGAATGTATATAAAATAGCTAAGCAGCAAAGTGATCTCGATGTTATTCAATTTCTCACCTTACTTGGCTTAGAGTACCAGGCTATCAAGGATCAATTTTTGTCTAGTACTACTCTTCCGTCTCTTCATGACATTTATTCTCACATTATTTGCCACACTCGGTCTAGCGCCATTACTAATGCCCCAAATGTGAACCTCAGATATCGTTCCGCACTTATTGTATCCCATCCTGATTCTAGAGGACAACATGGAGATCGTAGTAATAGGGGTGGTTGTAGCACTCGGGGTGGTTGAAAGGCTCATGGTGGTGGTCGGTCTGGAGACCGTGATGGTCGTAGGTGTACTCATTGTGGTTGCACCAATCATATTGTTAATTTTTGTTGGGATCTTCATGTTCATCCCTTTGGTGCTGCTTATCAGGTTGGTACTCCAGATGATACTACAGCTCCCACTCAAAGCACTCCTCAGGACATTGAGTCAGAGTTTGTTTCCATTCCTCGAGATGAGTATGCTCAGTTTCTATCTCACAAGCAAGCCATTGCATCTACTCCTACTACTACTTTAGCTCACTCAGGTAATGCCTCTTACTATTTTTTGTCCTCCACGTCAAATTCAAATCCCTAGATCATTGATTCTAGTGCAAATGATCATATGACTAGTGAGTCCACTCATCTTTCTGACTATACCACTGTTCATATCCCTATGAGTGTTACTCATCTTACTCCTGATATTATTCTTCTTTCTATGTTACATATTTCTGGTTTTCCATTTAGTTTATTGTCCATCAATAAAATTACCAAAACCTTGGGATGCTCTATAACCTTTTATCCTTCTCTCTGTATTTTTTAGGATTTGAAGACATGGAGGATGATTGGTATGGGGCATGAGGTCTGTAGTCTTTATTATTTGAATTTTTCTCTAGCTTCAGTCAAAGCTCTTCAAACTTCTATTTCTTTGTACAATTGGCATTGCTGCTTGGGACATCCATCTTTATCTGTTCTTAAGCATCAATTATCCAATTTCACCGATGTGTCGTGTTCACCTTTTAGGTGTGAAGCCTATCAGTATAGCAAGAATAGTCATGTTTCTTTTCCTTCTCGTGTTGACAAATGTGTCTTGAGTCCTTTTGAACTTTTTCATTCTGATATATGGGGTCCTGTCCATATTTCAGCTAAAAAATTCCACTACTTTGTGAATTTTGTGGATGGTTATTCTCGTATGACTTGGCTCTTTTAAATGATACATCGTTATGAGTTGTTTGAAATTCTTCAACTTTTTTGTAAAGAAATCAAAACTCAGTTTTCCACCACAATTAAGACAATCAGATCAGATAATTCCAAGGAATACCAATCTCACTTGTTTTCCAATTTTCTTTCTTGCAAAGGCATTATTGTAAAACCCTGAATTTTTGTTAATATTAATTGTGAGGAGTAATTAATAATTTTTATTATATTTTAATTTGGTGAATTTACAGATAATTGAGGAGCAAGGGTGATTTTGGTATTTCTGGAAATTAAGTGAAGAAGGGGAGTAAATTATGGTAAGTGGTGTATGATATTAATTTGGAATGATTAATAATCATATGGTAAATGTATTTTAATTGAGAAATGTCGATGTAGGCTTTTGCTGGAGTGGCAAGGGGGTTAATCGAATGGTTAATAAGTGCTGGGGTAGAAAGGCTTCTATGGGTGAGCATTCAGCAAATCCAGGAATGATTTGAGCGCCAACAAGACATATAAATAGGCTTCTCATTTCAAGCCTTGTTTCGTTTGGATTAGAGCAAATTTTGAGAGCTGGAGCAGTGAGGAGAAACTGAATTTCTGAAGGTTGCTCGAGTTGGAGAAGGTTGGAATTAATTGGGGAGTTCTTTACTATTGGAGAATTCGGCAATTGGAAGTTGGTGCAGGTGCGAGCATCTCAATCGCGGATTCACAGAGATCAGGTAAGAATCATGCATTTAAGAAATTAATGATGGAATTCAAAGTGAGGAAGCAATTAAGTTCTGATCCAAATCTAACCAGATCTAGAATTTTCTGCAGAGAATTTGGGAAATTGTGTTGCTGGCGATTGAGATCAGTTGAAGGTTTAGAGTTGCTGAGCTAGAGGAACTCCAGATCATGTAAGTAGCATTTTTTTCCAAAGGCTTTAGCATTGAATCACGAGCTTAAATTGTGGAGAAATAGAGGTAGCAAGTTTGAGATACTGAATTGGGCGTTTTTAGTTTATTTGAAGATCACCTGCAGGTTTGTGATAATTACAAGTTAAAGAGTTAGAGAATTATGTAGAAAGTATCCCTAAATGATTTAGATAGTATTCCCAAGGGTTTAGAAACATTCAATTGAGTTTTGGTAGTGGAAATCCCAAAAAATCCCAAATAAGAAGCTGTTGTTCGAAACCTGGAAATCAGGTGGGATTCAAAGCCAATCGGCCGATGTTTGGCTCTAGCAGCCAAGCTCACAGCTGAAACTTGGATTCGGTAAGCCCAGTCACTCGACTTAGGCTCGAGCGCCTTATCGAGCTTTCGTGATATTTTCCAAAACCCGAAACTAAAATTACTAAATCAATTGGTCGCTTGAAACAGGCTCGAGTGCCGGTTCCAGTGACCATATCAATAACCCAGATTTTCCAACTTGGGATGAGTTCGACTATAGAATTACTTTTAACCAAATCCAACTTATGTACAAGTAAGAATTAGGTAATTAGAAAGTGCTTGCACAGGAAATAGATCAAAATTCAATAAAATGAAGAGTTTGTGCACGTTTTCCTAAATTAGATTCTTGAGACACTTTTATACCCAAATCCTTACAAAACAAGATTTTGTTGATTCCACCACTTATAACATTTCTCTAAGATCATCATTAAGGTGTCTCTGAAAACAAATTATAGTAAAGAGTTCATATTAATTAGTTGTCCACCTTATCCATGAGTTAGTAGTTTTCTTTTGGGAATTTAAGGAGTATCTTAGGATATAAGTTTCACTGGTAGGAATTCTAAGAATTCTACATAGGTATCTCTCATTCTACATTATTAGCAAGAGTTTAATCCTGTGAGAACATTTTCCTAGTCATATTTGAGAAGTTGAATTGTTGACTTGGTTTTAATTAATTGATTTGGATCGAATTGATTGGTTTCTTGCATGAGTTTGGTTTTATGGTGAATGGTTTCTTGCATGAGTTTGGTTTTATGGTGAATGCTCTTACTCAGAAATAGAAAGTTGTTTTACTAACATGATTGAGTTGTCATACAAACTGTTTTGAGAAAGTGTGTTTCCTTGAAAGATAAGAAATTGCGAATCTCCATGATGAAGTGAATTTGGTCGTGGATTGTATTGAACTATTTTGAATACTTGCGGATTTGTTTACAAGCTATTGGTCTAGCTTGCCTTGGATCCATGACTAAGCTTAGTAATGCAATGTTTTTGCTTCATTGGTGTAATGGCATGGCCTTGTGTGTTGCCACGACCGGTGTAAAGCAGCCCGAAACCCTAAGTAAGCTGGGTTGACAATGCCGAAACCCGGGGAATAGGCTGGCATTGGATGACGAAACCCTGAGTAAGTCGTCATTTCAAAGTTCCGAAACCCTAAGTATGCCGGAACTGTGTACATGGAGGTGTGGATGTCGCCTTGGCATGTCGATTACTCAATTTAAGCAAAATACATGACATTGACCATGATATGAATTGTTAACTATTGCTATTGGACACTTGAGTATCTTTATCACTGAGATTATGCTAATTTTTGGATTTCTATGGAATTTGTATGGTTACTCGTAATTGGTTATTATTCATGACATGATTTAGAACTAATATAAACTGTTTTAGCATGCATGTGCTACTTGCTGGGATATTCGTATCTCATCCATTTTTTTGTTTTGGTTTTGTTTATAGATACTCGTGGTGAGGCGATTATTGGGGTAGATCCTTCCGGCACATATAGGGAGGAGGATTACTTTTATACCTCTTAGACTAGTAGGTTTATTCTCTGTATTGAGATATTGTTTGGATGTTTGGAAATGTAATAAATGGTATCAGAATTTGTGGTTTGATGACACTTTAATCAAATATTTTCCCATGCTTCCTAGTAGTTAAATTAGTTCACTCTGATTTGTAAAACCTATATGATTCTTCTAGCAATCATATGAGTTATGGGCCCATACCTAACCTCCATGAGATGTGTTATGTCTTTATTGAACAACACGAATCCGGGGTGTTACAATTTTTCACCAGACATCATTTGCCTATACTCCACAGCAAAATGGAGTGGCTGAACACAAGAATCGTCATCTTTTAGATGTCACACATGCTCTTTTGTTTCATGTGCTTGTTCCTGCTCGTTTTTGGAGTGATGTTGTTCTTACCGCCTGTTATCTTATAACCACATGCCATCATCTATTTTACAGGGATTTTCTCCTTACTCTCTCTTGTTTCCTAACTCTTGACCTTTTTCCCTTACTCCTCATGTGTTTGGGTGTACATTTTTTGTTCATCTTTATGGTCCACATACTGGGAAATTAGGTGCTCGTTCCACTAAATGCATCTTCCTTGGCTACTCTCACACTCAAAAGGGTTATCGATGTTATAGTCCTAAACTTCAGTGTTACCTTGTGAGTGCTGATGTTACTTTCTTCGAGTCTCAGCCATTTTATTCCAAAATCAACCCCGCTTCCGCTCCCTCACCTACTATTGAGTTGGTTCCGATATCGGTTGAGTCTCCTGTTCCTATTATTCCGGCCTCGTCTGAGGCATTACCTACCTCTCCTCGTGTTGGGTCTTTTGAGAATCCTGTTTCCACTGATGTGCCTACTTCTGCTTCATCACCTCCCTTGCACGTTTATACATGTTGCTCTCGTTGCATCAACCTTGTGTCACTACTAGTAGCCCAGTGTCTTCAGACCCTACACCTGCCGTTGACCCGATGTCACTGCCTATTGCTCTTTGGAAAGGTACTCGCTCTTGTGTTACTCGGCATCCTCTTAATTATTTTGTGTCCTATGATTCTCTAACACCTTCCTTTTCCAGTTTTGTATCTCATCTTTCGAGTGTTTCCATTCCAAAGACAGTGAGAGATGCGTTATTTGATCCGAGTTGGAGGATAGCTATAGAAGTAGAAATGGAGGCTCTTCATCAGAATGGAATATGTAAGTTGGTTCCGCCTCCTCCCAGGAAGTAGGTTAGTGGATGTAGATGGGTCTATACTATCAAGTATAACTCTGATGGTAATCAAGCTCGACAGAAGGCTCGATTAGTAGCCAAAGGGTATACTCAAATGTATGGTGTTGACTACAATGAAACTTTTTCTCTGGTTGCCAAGATTGCTTCTGTTCACGTCTTGATTTCTCTTGTTACTAATCTTGATTGGCCGCTTTTTTAGCTAGATGTGAAGAATGCCTTTTTGCATGGGGATCTCTCTGAGGAAGTATATCTGGAGCAATCACGTGGGTTTGTTGCTCAGGGGGAGTATTCGGGTTGTGTTTGTAGACTGAAGAAAGCTTTGTATGGCCTCAAGCAATCACCTCGTGCTTGGTTTGATAAGTTCTCAGAAGAGGTTATGGGATTTGGTTTTCGGAGATGTGAGACAGACCACTCAGTGTTTTATCAACATTCTGATATTGGATATGTTCTCTTGGTTGTCTATGTTGATGATATCATGGTTACTGGAGATGATTCAAAAGGAATTGAGAAACTTAAACAATTCCTACAATAGAATTTTCACATTAAGGACCTAGGGAAGTTGCGGTATTTCCTAGGCATTGGAGTGGCTAGAACACAAAAAGTATTAATCTATCTCAAAGGAAGTATGCCCTTGACTTGCTAGACGAGACTGGATTATCAAGATCTCAACCAGTAGATACACCAATGGACCCAAAACAAAAGCTTGTGAAAGATGGTGGAGAGGTGTTTGATGATCCTGGCAGATATAGAAGACTAGTTGGGAAGTTAAATTATTTGACCATCACCAGGCCAAACATCTCATATGTTGTGAGTGTGGTAAGTCTATTCATTGAGAAACCTTTGGTCCCACATTGGGTGGCTGTCCTTCGTATTATTAGATATATAAAAAGGTCACCTGGTTAGGGTATATTGTACAAGAAAAGGAATCACCTTAAAGTAGAAGGGCTTACAGATGCTGATTGGGCAGGATCTCCCTCTCATAGGAGATCAACTACCGTATATTGTACGTTTTCAGGAGGAAACTTGGTTACTTGGAAGAGCAAGAAGCAAACAATAGTAACCCGTTCTAGTGCTGAAGCAGAGTATAGAGCCATGGCACATACTTCTAGTGAGTTGATTTGGTTGCAACAATTTTTGCAAGAGATTGGTTTTTTAGTTCCTAATCCAATTCCTCTATTCTGTGGTAATCAAGCAGCATTGAATATTGCTTCTAACCCAGTATTCCATGAGCGTACAAAGCACATTGAGGTTGACTACTACTTTGTTCAAGAAAAAATACGAGGGGATATTGCTACTTAACATGTGAAGACAGGAGAACAGCTTGCAAATATTTTTACTAAGGCTCTACATGGGCCTCGGCATGGACGGAGCTAGGGGCATGGGCCTTGCAGACATTTTTACTAATTGAACCCCATGATTTTTTTTTTCAAAAATTAAATTTTCTGTTACATAATGCAATTGTCCCCTCAAATTTTTGGCTTTTAGTTATTTTTTTAAAAGTAAACTAGATTCGGTAAAATTCTTGGCAATTGGAAACTAGTGATACTCTTTAAAAATAATTGATAATAAGTATCATTTTATTGTTCATAAATGATTTCTATCAAAAATTCTCGCAAAAGACTTGTAAGCAATTTGTTTATTTTCATCTTTTAATGAGGTCACAAATTCCTTTAAGGACATTTTTGGGAAAAAAAAATCCTTCGGGAACTAATAAAATGATGCCTGTTCTCAATTACTAATTTTCAATTACCAAGAATTAGGAGATGGAATCTAGGTTTTTCTTTAAAAAAAAAAGTATTACTAAAACCCAATTTTTTTAAATTTTTTTTCTAAAAATAATTTTTCTAAAACATTTGAATGTTGATGTAGTTGAATTTATTCTAAATAATAGTTTGCCCCTCCTAAGTCAATTTTCTAGCTTCAAGCCTAGGCCTCGATTAGTGTATATTTGTATTAAGTTGGGCTTGCATGATATATACAGTCCAGCTTGAGGGGGAGCATTATAGAATTAGAAGGTTTTATGTATTTGGAAAGAGTGTGGGTGATGGAAAGTTACTATTGTTTATTGTTACCAAATATATATATGGAAGGCACGATGAAATAGATGTATTGCCTATTCTCTCCTCTCTTCTATCTTCTACAATGATCAATGTCTTTTTCGTGTGGGCCCCACTTGAAATATTTACAAAACATTAATCATAAGATACTCCACATAGCAGCATGCCAAAGCAAGAAGCAATTCAGGTTAAGATAGCAAGTGATGTCATCACCTATTAAAAGCTCCATTTTGACATACTTAAAAGATCCTCTTTTATGGTCTTTAATTTAACATATTTACCTGCTTAAAAAAACTTTAGTAAAAATATAATAGTGAATTACTGATCTCATAATGTTAATTGTACACTTATTTTCATAAAGGCATATTTTGATCATAATTATGAAGGATTAATATGATAATTATTTTCTCATTCCTTCATAAATCTTGAGGTGTATAAGTGTAACTATCTCATTTTTTTTAAAGTTGAATATGCCAATGAACATTGTGTCATGATCTTTTGAAGTAAAAATTGAGCCACTTCACTTGGAGGTAGCGTTCCTTGATTCTTCTTGAACCAATTAATTGGTTTGATTATGGAGACTTATTTGTATTAAATTGATCCCATCATTTGATTTTGAGTTGTCTTGCTAATGCTAAAAATGTGGTTTGAGGTAGAATGGTATAATCCCAGTTCACGATCTAGGTTAACGAAAAATTTGACTAGAAATGGAATATGTTGGAAAAAAAATGATGGTTTGCCTAGTTGAAAATTTTCGTGAAACAAATTGAAGCTATGCACCCTTGGATCATATTTCATGGTTGAGGCCAAGAAAATTTCACCATTCAAGAAACCAGTTTAAGACCTGTTGATTGAAAATTTTGACAAAGTAACCAGAAAGATTATGGGGTTCATGGAAAAAAATGTGTAATACTAGTAATCCCGATATGTATAAACTGGAGGTTTGAAAGGTTTAGAAAGTTTTCTAGGCCTCAAAGGACAATCCCATGAAGAAATGATGAAGAATTGGAAAAACTGGTGTGAGACATGGAAAATCAATTCAATGACTTCCTAATCATCCCACGGGATTCATAAAAACAAAGAGTCGCCACCATTCATTTTAGGTGTGAATGGACACCAAAATTATCAAATAAGCACAAAAAGGCGTAAAAATAACTCTATTTTAAAAAACAAAATAAAAACAACCAGAAATGGGTAAGGGGATTAGGTTATGAACAGGGGAAGGTGTTAGGCATTCCTATTCATCCACACAAGCTGGTTGCCAGGTATTGTTCATGTTAAAATAAAGAATGCTTGCTTAAAAAAGAAAAAAACATAAAAGTAACAAAAATGTACAGTTTTTCATACGAATATCCTGATTAATTCAGAACCTTCAATATGATCATACCATTCTAAGGGTTTCATGATTAAAATAAAATTGAGATAAAAATCAAATAAAACCAATTTAAAGAGAAACCTGAAAAACTAGCTTTAGGCTAAACCACTAAAAGGTTGAAAAACTAGATTGAAATCTCTTGATTAAATCCTTGAAGAATAAAGTTACTTGGAGTACAGATCTGATCCGGATCTCTCAATAGTGGAGAAATAGAACCCCCACTCAACCCATGTTGATGAAAAAACATCAAAAGGGAGAGTTTAGACCATAGGATCCTTTCTCCAAGATTAAAAACAATTTTAAAATCACATCATGAAACTCTATAGGTTATTTTTAGGCTTTTGGTTTTAGATCTACCATATAGATCATAGTAGATCCAGAATCCTAGCCAAATATCACCAAAATCAAGAAAACAGTGATGTAGGTGCAATGGTGTGAAAAATCAAAACTATAGAAAGAAGTAGAAATCTCATGCTATAAACAACCTGGATCCATAGGATTCCTCTAGATTCAAAATAAAATCATTAAAACATTAACAGGATAGTAAAAGCAACCACATTTCATAGATTATAGCACATGGGGGTCTACCCTACGGATCCACCTGTTCTCTTTTCCCCTAACTCTCTCTTCACTTTTTATGGCTAAAGAGGAGTCTTGAGGTACTTGGAGATAGGTTTGGGGATACAAACACAATCAATGGCCTTATTCTATAAAAAAGGAGAAGAACAGATTCTGGGGTTCTATTCTAAGAATCCACCTGTTCTCCTTTCCCCTAGCTCTCTCTTCACGTTTTACGGCTAAAGAAGAGTCTTGAGGTACTTGGAGGCAGGTTTAGGAATACAAGTATAAACTAGGCCTTATTCTATAGCAATGGAGAAAATTAGACTATTTCTAGAATTAAAAACAGAAAATAAAAGAGAAAAGGGACTTACCTGGATTGAGAAAACAGAAAAGCAGGGATTCCCTTCTTCACTTGGAGTTCTTTCGACTTCAAATTCATGGCCTTTTGCTTGAGGAGAAGCCCTCTATTTATAGGCAAACCCAAGGGCATGGTTGGTCCAGGGTTTGCCAAGATAGGGTTTCAGATTGAATTAAAACCAGAGATAATGCAAATCCATTGAACCGAAGAGAATACACGAGGAGTCAAATGGATAAACAAGAGGATTTGAATTTCTCAGAGAGAGATTTGGGTGCAGATAAGGCTCATAAATCGAAAAATGATAAATTCGCACAAAAACCCCCGTGCCCGTATATACATTACGGGCGTGTCCTGCCCGTAGTGTTAATACAGGCACAGCATGCCCGTATATGAATTGCGGGCGCAACCAGCCCACAAACAAAGTACGGGCACTGCATGCTTGATGAAATTTTATACATTTTTTGACCTATTTCAAATCTCAATTACATATTTTCAATTATTTTCTCATTTTGTAATGAAATTTGGGGTGTCTACAACTGGCATGTTGAAATGAGTGACAAAACTATTGTCTCTCTTGTCATGCTAATGCCTAAATCGTAGATTTTAAGTATTGAATAAAATAGATTCATAAAACATTTGATCTTTATTTAATCATAAATTAAAAACTCCCAAGTTTGAGGAAAATACTTTTTGCAATTTCATTTCGAGCTCGAAGTTGAGTTTGGGTTGGGCTTGGGTTTAAGCTATATAACCCGAAAAGCTCGAAAAACCTGAAGTTAATGTTGACTTTATGCACACGTTGTCATGTAGATATATGTATAAAACTCCACCAAATATATATATATATATAAAAGTGAATATTTATTTGTATATATATGTATCATTGTTTTCTTTTCCTTTTATATTGTCATTGTATTTATGCAATCAACTATTAAACATAAATTATTAACATGTGATAATAAAATTATGAATTTTTGTCAAATAAATAATTTTATACTCACATACATATACATATATGTTACAATCAATGTGATATTTGGGAGCACATACTCTACAAGAAAGATTTTGCAAAACCAAAAATATAGTGAGCTAGTATTATATTTTAAATTTTTAAAGAAATAAATTAATTAAATGTGTTTTTCCCAAATTCAAGGGACAAATCAAGAAGAATTTGTAATATTTGCATTTATAACAAACAAATATAAAAGCATGTTGATAGACGAATTAATAAATGATATTCCAATATTTTGTAATTATAACAAAAATTGTAAAAAAAAAATTCAAAATCTTACATTTTGTTTTGGGCTAACTCGAACCTAGCTCGAACTCGAACAATACTGTTTGGGTTGGGTTTGGGTTTAGTGAATTTGGGTTAGGGTGGGTCAACGACGAGTTTGGGCTGGTAAATCCTAGATTGGGTTGAACCCGAACTCTGATAGCCCGACCCAACCCGCCTTACTTGTACCTCTAGTTCTATGATACTTTTTGGATCCCGGAATTGGCATATTAGAATCGGAATTGAGATATAAGAATGCCAATTCCAACCAATTGTTACGAAAATTAGAAATCACATGTAAGTTTTTATAGAACCCAAGAATTGGACGCTACGCGTTGGGGGTGTTTTTTTTGTAATTCTTGCGTGTCAAAATCCACGACGACTCATCCCTCGACTCTCAACGTTTTGTCCTCGACAAAAGCTGTCCAGCGTTAGGATCCTTCTTCTTCCTTGTAGATGAAGATCCTTCGTCATTGAGACTCACAGATTGTCACTTGTCCGACCTATCATATTTATAGTAGACAAGATTGTCTTGTTGATAGAACAAAAAGAGGTTCTCTAGCGTCTGTGTGGTGTAACTGAGAAAGCTTTCAAAAAGCTTGGAAACCAGGTAAGTTCCTATTGTCTTTTTTTGTTTTATAGTTTCTGAATGTTTTTATACAACAAGAAATGCTGGTAGGTATTTTAATTTTGCTTTCAATTGCTCTTGTGTGGATGACATTTCTGAATGTTTGGTTTATTAATTTTGCCTTCCATTGCCCTTGTGTGGATGACGTTTTTGAATGTTTTTCTAATTCCATGTTGTCAATTCATTCATCATATTCATCTATTTTGTAGAAGCGTCATCATCTTTTGAAATTCTAATACAAAGCCATCAGATATTTCTGAAAGTCCACTTTGACGTGTTGTCATTGGTTGTTTTAATTTCTCATATTTAGGAGAGATACATTCTGTTTTAATCTGTAGTTCCTAAAGTTGTCTGGAAAATGCCTTCTGTTTCGACTGATATTAAACCTAGTTGAAATTTGGAAGTGATGATCTTTCTCTTGAACTTCAAAATCCAAGGTAACAATTTGGTGTCTTCATCGAAAAGAAAAATGCAAATGGTAAATTGTCTGCGTGTTCTCTGGAAGGCATTATGAGTATGGTTTACTGCAAGGATTTGATATGGGTAAGCTTCCAGGGAGGCTATTTTTCGCACTAGGTAGCTATGGATGTTTCTGTGCTTAGGACTGAAACAGCCTGCAAATGATATGCAAGAAAAAATTTATCTTGTTCTTGAGCCTGTCTGTAACAATTTCTCAATTGAGCTTGTTTTGTTTAGTTGTCCATTAACTACTTTATCACAATTTCCCTGACTTTTTTTTTTCAGATTTATTGAGTCCTTTCCTTGGTATTGATGTTTTACATCCATTATGCAAGATCATTTTGTTCTTGTATTTGATTCTTTTTGCCATCTTCATGTTTGTTGTATCTGGATTTTGAAGAAGTTGAAAAGGTCTTTGTCTTTGAATTTGGGCGATCATTGTATAATTTGGGTTTAGTTGGAAAAATAAGAGAGCAGCCTCTTTTATCCCGCATTTGGCAGCCTCCTGGATTTAATTATCTCAAGACAAATTTAGTGGTTGATACAAATTACCAATGGAAATGGTGGTGCAAATTACCAATTGAAATGGTGGTGTTGCAATTATGATTTGCAATGAGAAAGTAAATTATGATACGCTAATCTGAAAAACCTAAGCTAGAATACCTTGCAGCAGATGTGAGTTTCTCTTCTAAATCTTAAAAATTTGTGCTGCACAGGTTGGTTCTGTAATTTGGGGGTTTTAGGTTTGTAGCAGTTGTTCTTATGTGACCTTTTTTTTCCATCTATTTTTTATCTGTTTAGCAGATGGGATTTGTAATTTGTGGGTTTGGAATTGACGAGATTTGTAGCAGTTGTTATGCGATCTTCATTTTTTTTTCCTGTCTTTATTTTTATTTCTTTTATTCACTTTATGGGAGTTAATAAATGTTTATATAAAAGAAAGAATACAGGTGTGGGTTTCATATTTTTGTAGCTACTTGGGATCTCTGGTTAATGGGCAAGGAGGAAGAAGAGAGGAGAAGAAGAAGAAAAAGTTCAGAAGAGGAAAAAGAAATGGTTTGGACTGCATATCAAGGAAAGGAATACCATCTATTATGTATAGCAATAGGTTTTTTCCTGAATCTCTCTCAGCTTCAAACCTCTAATGCTTCCCGTGTTTTTTCTGTTCACAGAACTGGTTCGTAGATACCTAGGTTTAAGTAGCTAGAGTGGGTCAGTACCGGAGCGCCCGTGTATCTGGCCGCCATGCTAGAGTACCTCACCACAGACTTGGGTTTCTCTTCTAAATTTTAGCACCCATTAAGATTCCTCACAAGCGGCTCCAATTCAATTCAAGGATGGCATCCAATGCAGGGAGGAGATGTGGGTTTTCAGGCTGTCTTAACTTCTGTGTTATCTTCTTAGTCTCAATTAATCTCCTGTGCCTACTTCAATGCATCCCCCACTTCAGCATTTTATAAGCAAATGTACAAGGCGTTTCTCAATAACACAGAGGAATGAGCGCGACGTGGGTAATTTTCATTTTTTCCGATTTACTTTTTCTATCATATTATTCACTTTCTTATGAAACACGGCATCCTAAATATTTCTGTTCATCATCATATGCCTCTTGTTGAGTATCTGAATAAAGTAGTTTTCTTCCTCGAATTAAATGGATAGAATTTTTTTCGTTATAAAAGTCTAATATTGTCTGAAAATGTATTTATTGCCATCAATTTTTGTTTTTTCTTTTTCCCTTTTGAATTAAATATAGAATTAATTACTGTCTAATACTATTTGAACTTTCACATACATGATAATTGGGAATTAGTTGTTAATTCAACACTATGTATACTCCCGACTATCTATCTCAAATAGTTCTATTCATGTGCAATATTTCTGTCTGAATATTATGGCATTTGAATGAATTTTGTATTCTATCTGTTACTTAATCATGACTCCATTATGCCTGCTTAGTTATCAGATGATATATAACACATTAACTGTCTTTTTAAACTTGGATGTTCTATTAAACAACCCTTATGAATAATAAAGTTTAAATATGTTATACAGATCCATCCCCTAAATATTTCTTTTAAGTGTTTTGATTGGACATTATAGTTCAATTTGAATATTTTGGTCATCCTCTAAAATTCCAAATGTCTTGAGGGGCCATTAGATTAAAACCTCCCAAGTATTAGCAATTCATGCCTACAAGTTCATTCACGTGAATGTTTCTGCTGCTGAGGAATCAGTTACTAATTGGTTGTAGTTTCAAGTCATACAAATTCTCCCATGTGAGCAAGACAAGTACTGGAAATTAACTAAATAAATCTTCAATACAGTTCTTGATGTCAAAGAGATAAGCGTGGGAGATAAACAATCAAATAAGGTGACATGACTCAGCAATGGAAGTAAATGCAAAATTTATATAAAACCCACAAAGTACCCCTTCATGACGAAAATATAGAACCAAATTTAACATCTTCACGGAACAAGCATAATAAAACCTGAAGAATAAAAATAAACAAGTTACTCTGACAAACATTAAAATGATCTAAATCAACAAAGCAATCTGTTTAGGTACTATCAATTACAATAACCAGAATCCAAAATAAGCATAATAAGAGTTACAAGCTTAAAACACTCAACCCATAAAATAACAAAATGACTCATAGAGAAAGATATAGACCCCAAAACACAACGCCAGTAAACAAATACACCATGCTTCGTCGGCATCAATAACGCAATCCATTTATGCATCAGCAATTGCCAATAAATAGAATCCCTGGCCAGTTACACCCAAAAATAGTAGTACCCCATTAAACAACAAACACACATTACTAGTACCAATAAATAGAACCCTTCTTCTTTTAAGTGGATGTCCTTCACTGCTCTTATGGTGATGCCCTTGCTGCTTTTGTTCCTTTTGTAGGCGGGGCTGATGATCCCCCTGGTTTCCCTTCCTATAATACATTAGAGTTGAGCAATATATAAACATTTCATGAGAAAAAACGGGTAAGAGAGGAAAAACTACAAATAAAAAGGTAAGAGAGAGAGTGAAAGCATTTTGAAACACTACAAACATGGTTTGATGTTGATCTAATGCATTCTGAAGAATGCCCTATCCAGATGATAGGGTAGTGTTTCTAGAGCACTATGAACACTATGAACATGGTTTGAAACACTATCGCAGATGATACGATAGTGTTTCTAGAGCCCTATCCAAAACAGGTGTTTTGGGCTAAGTGCCTGTTACATTGCTTTGAGTTCTTGTCTGGCCTTAAAGTGAACTTGGTTAAGAGCAAAATGTTAGGAATCTTGGTAGACTCAAATACCCTTGTAGAATGTTCTTCTATGATGAGTTGTCAGTCTCAGGAATGGCTGATTACTTATCTTGGCCTCCCTCTTGGAGCTAGGCCGAACGTGGTGAGTTTTTGGGATCCTATTGTAGAGAAAATGAAAAAGAGATTAGCCACTTGGAAAAGGAATTACATTTCTTTAGGGGGAAGGGTAACTCTTCTCAAGGCAGCCCTTATGAATTTGCCGGTATACTACTTGTCTCTCTTTCAAGCCCCAAAAAAGGTGATAAGTGTGCTAGAGAAACTGCAAAGGGATTTTCTTTGGGAGGGAAAGGAATCAAAAAAGGACCACCTTGTTAGATGGAGTAAAGTATGCCTACTCAAACACCAGGTGGGTTTAGGCTTGGCTAATCTATATCTTAGAAACTCTGCCCTTTTGGCAAAGTGGCTTTGGAGATTCGGAGGGGAAAAGGGAAGCTATGGCGTAAAATCATTGTAAGCAAATATGGGACTCATAGAAATGGCCGTGATATCAATCCGAAGGTTAGTATCCGCTGTGGTAGTCCTTGGAAAGCGATTTCCGCTCTTGCATCTCAATTTTATCCTTGGTTAGACATATTCTTCACTTTGGCTCCTCTTTGAGTTTTTGGGAGGATTGTTGGTGGGGCTCGTCTAGCCTTTCCATTGCCTATCCTAGGCTGTTTCATACTCGTTTGCTGTCCCACCCCTTGTTTCAGATATTCTTTCTTGTGATTCTACGGGTTTGTCTTGGAATTTGCAGTTTCATCGTGAGCTGAGCCCCCTAAAAATGGAGGAGCTAGGCTCCTTGTTAGATCAGTTGAATCATGTCTCTTTGGATTCAACTGTGGTGGACTCACGCTCTTTGTCTTTGTCATCCTGTGGGTTTTTCTCTACATGCTCCTTTTTTACCCATTTGTGCTTGGGAAGTAATGTTGGTCCCCTTTCTTTCTCTCCATCCTTTATCTGGCACATTCCTGCCCCACCCAAAGTCCTTACTTTCCTTTGGATCGCTCTTCATAACGGTACCAATACTCTTGATAATCTTCAAAGAAGAAGGAAGGGTCTTGCTATTTCGCCTAATGTTTGCATACTTTGCCTCAAAGGGGAGGAGTCGGTGGATCACATTTTCCTACATTGTGAACTGGTTTCAGCTATTTGGTCTTATTTCCTGGGGCTTCTAGAAGTGAGCTGGGTTCAGCCTAAATCTATCTCTGATTTTTCTTATCAGTGGCGGTTCCCATTCCTCAAGAGAAAGGGAAAGTTGATGTATCAAGTTGTGTTTTGTGCTACCATGTGGCTGGTTTGGAGAGCTCAGAATAGGTGCATCTTTGATGCAAGTACCGCTGCATTGCATATGATTCTAGAAGACATCTTTATTTCGGTAGCTGATTGGGTTAGTACCAGAAAGGAGTTCAGATCTGTCCCAACATCTGACATCTTGAGGGATTGGGCTACAGTCTCTTTTTTGGATTAGCCTATTTTAGTTTTCAGATTCCTACTGTTTTGTTTTTCCTTGGGGAGTGTCCCTTCTAGCTGGTTTTGGCTGTTTCTTGTTTTATCTTTTGTGTCTTTTTCTCCCATATCTCATGGGCTTTGTACTTTTCTCTCCCTCTAAGTTTTAATACATCTTTCATCATTCATATCAAAAAGATGCATTCTGAAGAAAATCTAAAAATATTCCAAAATAAAAAAAGCCAGTTCTTTTCAGAATATATAGAAGTCAGCTAATTAATCTAGAATTGCAGTTAAGGCTGTTCATCAGTTAATAAAGTTGATGTTTTATATTAGTTTAAATGTAAAATAAACTTCATGCATCTAAAGCTCATTAAATTCATTTAAACTATAGACCTTCACCATTTGATGGTAAATCTCCACCTAGAAATCATTTTGCTGCCTTGAAACCAACGAGAGGTGCTTATGTTGATGCACATAACTACGGAAGTAGATGTTAATCAACATGTCCTGTGCAAGGCAATCTAGACATACTATGCAATCTTGGCAAATTAAGTAGGGGAGTTTTATCATAATTACCTTTGTGGGGGAGGTTAGGTTCCCATGTCAATGAATTCTGCCAGGCCTTATCATCTCCTATGATATTTTTTTCAATTGATAAGTTGATGGTTCGGTTGCTGCTGCCCATTTTTTGTGGTGTTGCATTCCCCGATTGAACTCCTCCACGTTCCCCGTCTATACCCTTAAAGGGATTCTTCAATTCGTTATAGAAGAAAACCTCGAACTTGGGTGGTTAATCGCACAACACTTCTCCTAACTAGATATCTTTCAAGTTTGGAAGTCTGTATAAGGCTATTTGCCGCAATCTTGACATGGCGATTGTGTTGTTATTGTGCTTCTTCTCCACTTCCTTTATTTCGTCGTCACCACCGTCATCTTCATTGGTGATTGTGTTGTTATTGTTCTCCACTTCCTTTATTTCGTCACCACCATCATCTTCATTGTCAGTGTCAACAAATATTTTTTCTTTGCATTCATCATGATCATCAACTTTTTCTTCATGATCTACAATTAAATTTATCATTGATGAACAATAACCAACATAAATCAACTCCATGTTTTGTAGGCCGCCTAGTACCATTTCGCGTGACAAAAGATATTTCAATTTGTGGCAGCTGATGACCATTAAGAGCTTCAATGCTGCAAAAGTGCCAAGTGGAACAACTTCCTTGCACAGTCCTCTTAATTTTTCAAAACCTTTAAGCTCAATTTCCTCCAACTTGGTTAGGCGGTTCTCTCCATCCATCAATATCCATTCCACTTCACGACATTTTACAATCCGACATTTCTTTAAGCGTAACATGTTAGATGCAAATGTTGACAGACTCCTGATGTGCGAGCAAGAATTCATGTGCAACTCAAGGGTGTCAGGGGGAAGCATAATGGGACTTCCACGTAAAATAATATTATATTCTTTAAATTCTATGCAGTTCTTACAGTGGCTCGTGTTCAAATCAGCAGAAGTGTTTCCTATGCGAAAGTTGAATCTCTCGAGCCGATCTGGGTTGCCTGATCTGAGACAGCTGTCCAAGAGTTCCACATTCGTGAAATCCACTTCTAGGACTGTAAAATTTGTGTTGGTAAGGAACCTCTTCTGTATATGTGATTCTTCGATGTTAGAAGCTACTGATTTTGTTCCCCAAAGGAAACCACACCCCACGATCAAGAGATCTTCTAAACAGATGAAATTGGATATCTGTTGGGTTGGAAAAAGGTCTACACGTGTACCAGAGAGGTTCAGGGATCTGAGATTCGTCAAGTTTTCCAGACCTAGAAGCGATGCTATGATGTTGTTACTATAAGAGAGGTCCAAAAGCCCCAGTGCACTGAGCTCACCGAGCCAAGGCGTAACCGCTAAATTCAAACAACTCCTCAAAAGGAAGGATCGAAGGTTCTTGAGTTTTAAAATTGGCTGAGGCAGGGCACTGCTACCAGTATAAGACAGGTCAAGAACTCTGATTTTATCCTTGAAAGAAATTAACTGACACGCTCCCCATGAGAGAGTTATGCTGTAGTAATGAGGATGTGAGCTCGCAGAAATTGGCATCGCCCCGAAGTTCTTTCAAATCATTTCTCATTAACGAGACCCTCTCAACATCTTTGGTCATCTCCTTTCTTACTGAGTATGTCTGTAGCTGAACTCCAGCATTGATTATGCATCGAGGATTACTGTTTTTTGTTATGGAAATGGCCATATGTCTAATTAAGTCATGGCAGAACTTCACTCATTCAACACTTCCTCCATCGTTACCAGCACTCTCTAACAAGAAAGCATCTTTTAGTTCCTTACAATATTGCCCTGTCTGTACTTCTCATGTTTTCAACCCTTTTTCCTCTTGAATCATCTATTAGCCCCTCCCAGATCCAATACTCTATCAACTCGAATGTGTCGATATGATGATCTTTTGGATACAGTGCGCAGTACAAGAAGCTCTTGTGGTGTTATCTCTTAATTTTCTATAGCTAACTTCTAAACTTGGAAAGACCTTCTCCATGAGTGCGATATGTGCTGTTGAGTCTTGAAAATCAGCCAGTGCGTCCTTCCACTCGTTGGGATCCCGTTCTCTTCTCAATGCTTTTCCAATGTTGGCCAGTGCAAGTGGAAGATGACCACATTTCTCTACAACAGCCTCTGCAGTAGCACCTTCTATAAGTTCGTTCAGCAATACATCCTCACCGACTTTATCCTTGAAAAGGGTCCATGCTTCGTCAGGCGAACGCAATGGTACCACAACTTCTTTGTCTGTCTCCATTCCTTTACACACACTTGATAGGTGAGTTGTTAAAACTATCTTGCAGCCCTTAGATTTGATTGGCTTTGGAATTCCAATATCTTCAAGTGGAAAAGCCTTCCACATGCCATCCATTATGAGCACATGCTTACCCATTCTATTCAGTTTTTCTGATAGTGCAGCTGCCCTTCTTTTGGGATTTTCCTTCTCAAAAGGAGACACCTGAATTCTCTCGGTAATAACATATTGACGTTTCTCTAAAGTTGCATCTTCTGGAACGCCAATCCATCTTACATCATCAAACTCATCTTCCGGTCGAGTGTTGATTTGCTCCGATATCCGAGTTTTGTTGTGCTTCATGATGTATGTTTTGCCCACTCCTCCCATGCCATAAACACCAATAACTCCATTTTCACTAGTCATCAAGGAGTCCCAGATCATGTTCAAAGTTTTCGAGGTCATGGTGTTGTCCTCTATTGAAGTTTTTGGAAATTCAATTTCAAAATTTGGTACTTCCTCACCAAACAATTGACTGAAGTTAGACTTCTCTCCAATTAGTTCAGTCACTTTCTTAAGCTGTCGTTCAAAGAGACAACAAGTACTTAAGCGTCTGTCTACATTTATCTCTAAGTCACCAACCTCCTTCCCAATTTTTTTGACATTTTCTATCCACAACACTACTACTTCTTTTGGTTCCTTTCCTTGATTGCCTTGCGTCGATTCCTTCTTTATATCACTTGATTTGGCATTCAACTCTTCCATATCCTCCTTAAGTTTCTTTAAATTTTCTTCCAGTCCTTTTAGGCTATTGTATTGGGGAAGGAAACAGCCCCAAACACATTGTATTACCTGGATCACGTGTTCCATACTGAAGATGAAAGTGAATGATGAATGAGGCCAGATAATGACAGAGACTATGTAAAGCAGTCGATATAAAAAGAGTAAATACTAAGGGAAAAGATTTGGACCCTTGCTATAAAAGAACAAGTTTAAGAGCTTGGATCCTAAGCATAAAATGACAAAGAAAAAACATTAATTAGAACTCGCAGGAAGATTTCAATTAAATTGCCATACTAAGAAATTTATGTAAAGTTTTGCTGTCACCAAAAAAATAAAAAAACCAAGTACAAGATCTGAAAGAGAAATTATGGAAAACATTGAATAGTGAGAGCTATGGGGCACTGGCACTGGGGCGGTTAGTAGGGTCAATTACCTTGATTTGCCCTAATGATTAGGTTTGGTAAAGCATAAATTGGGTTAGGATTTAGCCCAACTTGACAAAAACTCTCCCCAACCCCGACCTTAAACTATCAAAAAAAAATTTTTTTTTTTAACATATATATCCTATATAAAACATATATTGCATAAATAAAAATATTATTAATTTATATATATTATATGAAAGCATTTATAATTTAATATTTTATAGTACAACCGGGTCAATCCTTCCCGCCACGTTACCAACCTAATAGTGTTAGGAGCAGCTTTTGTATGGGCTAAAACTTGCCCCTAACAACACGTTGCCATCCTTGGTGGGGGTTGAAATCGTCTGCCACATTTAAGTTGCGGCAGACCCTGTCTACCACAGTTAAGTTGCGGCAAACCCTGCAGCATCCCACGGTTGCTGTTAATTTCACATTTCGCAATGTAAAATGTCAATTGAAACGATATTTCACTTGGGAAATGTGAAATTAACAGCAAGCGTGGGATGTTGCACGTGGCAGCATCCGTCTGCTGCAGGATGATTTCATCCCCCCTAGTGAAGGCTAAGATGTGCATCCTCAAAGGAAGACTCAAAGTTTAATTTAGATTAGTATGCGGTTTTGATTTTTATTGGAAGTAGGTATGAAAATTTTCTTTTACATTTGGGCAATCGACTAGAATCATAGTATTGACAAAAACTTGAATGGTTTATTAAAATAGCAAACGACTTCTTCGGTGGAAGAGATAATATGATTAAACTTAAATATCATTATCAGGAGGCTTGCTTAAGTCCATATGTAGGCTTCTTTAATTTGCATACCATGTTTTGTTTTTCTTGCTTCTACAAACATTCTAGCCATTTCATCCTTCAGGTAGATTTCCTTACCTTGATTTCATTCAAAAACAATTTTTACATCTAGTTGATGCACAACCAATAATATATATCATAAGAGCCAAATCAATCATTCATTGAAAGGGGAGAGAAAGTTTCCTTATAATCAATTCCATATTTTGGCTAAAGACTATTGACACTAGTGTAGCTTTTTATCATGCTATGCTATCATGGGAGTCATATTTCATTTTGACGAAACATTGCTTAGATCTCTTAAATAATAACAAGTCCCCGAATTCATTCTTTTTATGGATACTAACCCAATATTGATTAATTAATAGATTCGTTACTGTTCCTGAATTGTATTTGGATATCAGAAGTTTATTTTTTTGTAAATATATAACACAATCGTCAAGAATAGCAAGCTCCTCCTGGACAACTGCACATGTACATGGCAATGGTTTAAACCTAATTTTCTTTTTGTTAATAACTCAAATGAAGTTCTAAGAGCAACCTTACTAGGAAACTAACTTAAAATACAAGTATTGTTCGTAGAATATCACCTCACAAAAATTCAGGTAAATTTTTAGTTACTAATCATACCTCTAGCAATATTAATAAGAGTGTAATTACATTGTTCTACTAAACCATTCTGTTGAGGTATTTCAAGCATTGTATTCTATTAGAAGGAAAGAAAAATAAAAATATAAGATTGCACATATGTTGTCTTATTTTTTGCAGTGTTTTATCTTCTTCCTTTATTGGTGATGGGAAGATATATGCTGTGAAATCCTTGTATAACAGCTATGACCATTTAATGAAAGAGCTCTTTCCTCTCTCCCGTGGATGAAGCCTTATTGCTGACCCTCCTTAAACCTTTGTGTTTCTTACTTATTATTTTTTCTTTCTTATATCTACATATACAAATCTCTGGTGCTATGCTTTTCTAGAAATCAAATAAATGGTACTAGATAATGAGTAGACATTTTATTTATTAGGATATTCACTCTATATGGTTTTAGAACTTTAATTCTTAATTTTAACTGATTTTTGACTTATATTTTAAGAACTGTAATAAAAATCAAAGCTTATGATATTTCTTTAAGAGGAAATATAGATCCACAAATTTGAGACATTGTCAATAAAGGTGATAAAAATACTTTTCCTACACTCAAGCAAGGACTAAGTGGTTGTCTTTTTGTGTCACTTCAAGGAGCCTGTTCAAGTGTTTGCTTTCTTATTTCAATTACTTTTCATTTCTTTTATACTATCAACATAAAAACCAATGTTATTAAAGTCTATATGTATTAATAACACTTTCTTTTACTGAGCACTTTATTAATTTTCTAGTGTTATGTCTTAGTTGTTGATGCTGCAACGAAAACATTCAAATTAACATGCAAATTAGAAGATACTAACAAAGGACCAAATTTAACTTATATAACCCATCACATTGAAACCCCTGCCCAAGAAAATAGATTTTTATAAATAATGAAATTTTGGTTTTTCTAAATTAATTGTATAACCTTCCAAATTAAGTTTAGACAGTTAAATAAAGATATGAAAGAATAAAAAAGGTATGTATATAGTTATTTGTTTTCGGATCATCCTTTCCCATATAACTTTATCGTACAAATAGAAAAATATTCATGTAAGAAGGATTGCCTCCTTTACTTTATTTGATGGTTTTTTTTTCCTTATTAAAGTCCTTTGGTGTAAAGTGGATAGATTGTAGTCTTTCCTACTTTAGTTTCCTTTGTCTAACACAATTCGTAATAAGTTCATTGACAACCCATTTTACCTTATATGTGTATCAAATTAAAATTGGACCATATTACTATGGAAGACGATTCAAAATGCTGTGCAGCAGGAAGGACTGAGATTTTCATTTTCAGTAACTTCAATTAAGTAGCAAATTGCTGACTTGCATAATATACTCATGAATACCTTTTATGCTATTATATATCATGATGAACATTTAGGATCAATATTCTTGCTAATGATTCTCTGTCATGAGATTGTTTGGAACATCGGATTCATCTATGTAAAGACGTGGGTCAAAATTCAAGCAAACTAACACAATAAGTATCTGATATTGCAGTTAAGGAAATTGAAACCACCCAATTCTTAAATGGTAGGCTTATGGCTGGAGAGTGATTCAAGGAAAGCAACAATCATAAGACAAATATATATACAATATATCAACAATTTTATGAGTTTAAGTAAATAAAAACATAATTATTCTTAAACTATTATGAATTAATTTTAAAAACAACCTAATGCATAATAGTTGTAGACACCCCAATTTGGGCTGGACCACAAGAGAACCGATGAGCCAGACCCAACCCGGGTAAACCCCAACTTAACCTGGTCTAAATTAGAAAAAAAAAAAAAAGAATTGTTAGCTTAGTTGTTGGTACTCCTATCGTGAATTGAGGAAGGGTTTAGAGATAAGGATAGAGATGGAACCATGGTTTTCATTTTATTAGAGATAAGGAAGGATTCAAGTGTTTTATATAAACTCAACGTCCTCACTTATCAGGAAGTCTCCTTCCTGATAAGTGAGAAGTGCCTTCTCCCCTCTATAGAAGGGCATAAGGAGAAGGAGAGGGGGGCACAAGACAGAAGAGGGACGATTGAACACAAGAAGTGAAAGGGGAAGGCATTTGGAAAGCAGAGTGAAAAACTGAAGAGCATGGCTGAAAGATAGGTATTTTCATGTGCATTTCCATTACGAATATGTTTATTATATGAATGTTTTTCTACGTTGATCGTGGATTTTTTATTGTTACTAACATGAAATTTTTTTAGAATAAAGTATGCCTATTAGTTGTTGCTGTTTTTTAGTAGTTGTTGGTATATCGTGAGTTTCTTTTAGACTATTTGTTTTCTTTAGATTAGTTGCTTTGTGGAAATATGAGGTTCTTAAATTATAAATTACTAGTTGCTGTAAATTTTTTAGAATGGCATGAGGTTTGCCAATTTACGTGAGTTTTCTTAGAATGTGCTTTTGTTAGTAAGGTTTTGCTTTGCTGTTAGTTTAGAGTTAATTTACTTTTAGATTTTCAGATTAGTCTCTTTACATTAGTCATCTATTCTATTCCTGTTCTTCCATTGATTTAAAAAAAAAAAAAAATGGAGAAGACCACTTCATTATGTTTTTATGAGATGAGAATTGTTTCATGGTTTTTTCGCCTTCTCCATGTGATTGGGGTTTAGCACTGTTCTGAAATGTCCTATTCTTCTCCACCTTAAAGATTTTTTTAAGAATGAGTTTGCTGCATGTTAACATGATGTTAAAGATTTCCAAGTTCTTCAGTTTGCTTTGTTAAATTGCTTTAGTAGTTGCTACATAATAACATGGTGTTCATGTAACAATGGTTCTTGTCATATATATCTCAGAATTTTGTTCCTGTGTCAAAAGATGATACGTATGATGGTGGGAGATGTTGAATTTCATGCTTTTGTTAGGATTTGTCAACATTATCCAGTTAAAGTCTTCTTTTTTTTAGTTAACATGTTGACAATCTTATAAAATGGTTTTATGTGATATGATGGTTCAGTTTAATCTGGTTTTGTGATTTAGTTACCTTTTTGTTCAAGTATCATTAATTATTTTTTTTCTTTCTTTGAAGTGTTTATTAGGATAAGTATAGTTGATTATTTTTGGGGTGGCTAACGTGTTATGCCTAGATGTGCATGGATTAGTTGTTTTTCTTTAATGGTTATTCATGGATTCAATGTCACCAAGGCTTTTATTTAACTCCATTATAATGGCCCAGTGATTTAAACCCAAACCAAAGAAAAATTTTTTTTATTCAAATTTTTTTTTTTGTATTTTAAATAATTTTAAAAATAATTTTTATTTTATTTTATCATGAGCAAGATTGTATTTGGAACCCCTAATGTTTTTAATAGATATTTTCCAAGGGATTGGGTCCATGATCCAATGGTATGCCATCCTATGGGTCAAACCCAATAATCTTGCATTTTTTGTGTCTAATTTTATCTAGGATTTTGTAAAATTAGAATTTTAGGGTGAAGTTTGAAAAGGATAACCGGTTCACTAAACCGGAAGTGGTTGGGTGCCTAACACCTTCCCAATCACTTAACCAAACCTTTTGACCCGATTTTTGGTTAGACTAGTTTTCTTTTATATGAATAATTTATGGGTGACTATCCACACCCATAACCTAATGGATAGTGGCGATTCCAAACCAAAATGGTTTGACGGTCCGACCAACTAACCTCAGGGCCGATGTCTCGCAATAGTAACCACCTTTGGGGATTAAAACTACCATTCACTCACTTATTGACTGAATTGAAGGAAATATCAGTTTAATCTATCATACATATTTTGATTTTATTAAGAAATCCAATTAAATATAAATATTATTTTTTTTAGTAATCAAGAGTATGATTACTAATGGGCAGGAGAAATTCAAGTAGACAAGAAAGAAGAGAAAGATGTAAAAAGATAGATTTCACAAACTCATCTACAAAGTTAAAATGCAGGTAAAGTCTACCTCCAAATTCGAAATTGGAATAAATATTTTAAATCAAATTTATAGTGAACTTCTACACATCCATTTATGAATCTTTGAAGGTTATTTGGACAAAAGGTATGTCTCGAGTATCCCTCACCATTTCTTTTACGTAAGCTGAATCATTCCTTGGTCAATTCAAGACTTATGCCATATCCTTGTGGATAATACCTTTTGAGACGGAAAAGCCTTTTGTTTTTCTTTCAAAAACTACCTCCTTAGAAATTGAATATGTGAAGATGAATCTCTATTTAAAGGGGTAATTTCATTTTTGAATGAAACAAAAATAGGGGTTATATGTCCTATCTTTGTCGTCCATTAGAGGTGATCCAACAAAGAGGGGCAGTTGTAGACACCCCAATTTGTATTAAAGAAGTATTACCTTATAAATTTTCTTAGATCTTAACAAGACAAATAAGATTGAGCTATTTGAATCCTCAGTCGCAAAATGGAATGGCCCAGCATCCACTTTAAAACAAGTTCACCTTTTTCTAACGCAGTGTTGTTGGCTTTTGATTTAAAGAACGAAATTATTTCTAAGACAAAATCTCTAGATGTTTTTTCCTAGAATTCTTTGTTTTGCCAATGTTTTGGTGTAACTAAAGATTTGGACCTTCAAAATTTGGGAAATACCTTATCATTAAAAAGATGAAATTATTCTTGAAACCCTGAAAATCAAATATTGTTCATGATTTGAGAAGTTGACATTTTGCTCTTTTGGAATTTTGATCTAGGACTATTTTCAATATATTCAAATATGGGGTATTTACTTATTTACATTGATATCTTTAAAAGATATTTAGACATATAAGTATTACTATGGAAAGAAGGGCTAAACCTATATTGAAAGTGTAAAGTTTGCTTGTAATTGTACTACCTTTGCAGTTATGAATAGTTTTGTGTATGTAGTTTGGTATTTTGGATAATTTAGTCTATCTGGTTCAAATTGATTCCTAGGTGGTGTTTCGTCATTGTCGAAAGTTGGATCACTTCATTGGCATGCCGAATTTGTAATACGTAGAGCTGTCCCCGAGCTTGAGCTCTATTTTTGGGCTTGTAAGCCGAGCCTAAGCTTAAAAAATAGCTTGTTAATTTAACGAGCCTGACCCGAGCTTGTGTGGGCTCGGCTTGATTAAAGCTTGGCTCATTAAGTGTGTGTGTGTGTATATATATATATATATTAATACTTAATATGTGTTAATTTATAATTAGTAAATATTAACTCAGAAAAATATTATTCGACAGTTAACTAGTTGAGAAGTTATCAAATTAAAAATAAATCTAAATTTGGAATTTTAAAGATTTCCTCGATTCTTTAGAATGGAGATGACACGTGATGTCAGTGGGAACGAATTTGAAACATTTATTGATAGTGTTGACAAGAGTGGTGATAACAAGTCTAAGTTGAATAAATATTTATATTGTCACTCAACGTAAAGGTTAAGAATTCAATGTTTTGACATGGTGGAGCTCGATTGTTGATAAGTTTCCGATACTCTCTAGGATTGTTCGGGATATTTTATCGATACCATTGTCGACGGTAACTTTAGAATCTAATTTTAGCACTGCAGGAAGGGTTGTTGACAAACGTTATAGTTCATTGGCACTAGAGACTGTTGAGGCCTTGGTTTGTCTGTTAGTTGCGAAGTGGTTCATCACTCAGTGTTGGAAACGATCAGTTGGGATAATCTATATTCGCATTTCTTTTTATTAATTGTGAAAATTGTTATATATCATTCTTTTCTCATAAAGGTGATACCTCATATTATCATGTGGTTTTTAGGTTCCCAAGGAATGATGCATCTCCGGTTAGTAACATGAGAGTAGGAGTCATACATTCATACTGATAACAAATGCTTTTTAGCTTCAGTTATTTTGCTTCTTTCTAAAAAAATTATTTAGTTATTTTCATTTATTGTTCTTTGATATTATGATTATATTAGTAATTTTTCTTTTTCCTTCTAAATGCAGGTTTTGTATTCTATTAATTTTTAATATTTAGTAGAGAAAGGGCACAATGACTATGGATAAAAAGCCTTAGATTATTTTATTTTTACTTTTTAGTTATTGTCTATTTACTCTATTGTTTTCAATCATCCATTTTTTTTTTCAATTTTTTTGAATTTCTTTGCCCCCATGTGATGTATTAAGACTTGGCACTTTATACATTTTTGACCACTTTGAGATTTTTATTGACAATTTTTTTTTAAAATGAATATTTGTTGATCATGCGGTTTAGATCGATATTATTTTCTTTTACATATATATAAACAAAGCACATGTTACAGTTAATTTCATTGTGTCAGGCCTTTTGTGAGTGTAGCTCTTAATGAGCTGAGCTTGAGCTCAAAATTTTTTTATGACCTTAAGCCAAGCCTGAGCCTATAATTTTTCAATGAGCTTGAGCTAAGCCTAAGCCTTACCCATGTTTTATGAGCCTGAGCTGAGCTGCACAAAGCTCAACTCGTTTACAGCCCTAGTAATACGGGTTGTGATAAAATTTGGATTTTATAGGATGGGATCAGTTACCCTTTGGTTCACCATTTTGTGGCTCAAACTTAATAATCCTAATCTTCTTTGTTTTGATTAAGATTGTGGAAAAGTTTTAGGCACTTAAACTTTCCATAGTTCACCCCTAAACAAATCTTGAAATTAAATACAAAGGAACTAAATTAATTTGACCAGTTTTCTCAATTCATAGGTGACTATTTGCACTCTAATTAAAAGCTTAATCAATAGTGCTGACTCTTAAGAATTTCTAGCTTTCCAGTCTTACCAATTTGAAGACTGAGATCCCACACACCTAGCATGAGAATTGGTATACAAAACCTGGTTGTGGAGGTTGATGCTAGTCCTGTTATTAATGCTTTCAAGGATGGCATTCCTATTATTAATGTATTCAAGGATGTATTTATTTGATGTTTTTATTCTTCCAATTTTTTAATAGTTGAATATAAAAAATTGGAATTATAAGTCAACCCTATTCCATTGAATTTGTTTTTAAGGTATTCTTTAGATAGTCAAATTCCTATTATGAATTTATGATAGATGAAAATTTGGATTTTTCTATCCAATAATTTGAGAGAAAATCTCAAGTTATTAAAAATAAAAGGGAAATTATGGAAAGGGGCTACTTTTCCAACCTATTTACAAAAAATTACTTGGAAATTTCAATGGTCCCAAAACGTCTTACTTTTCCAAAGTAATTTCAAATAAGTCCGAAAACAATGTAACTTAATGTTATATTCCCTTAATGCCTTAAGAAGAACGTATTAATATCCTATGATGATTGGATTGATATCCTTGACGTGTGTCCAACGATGGTAACAATAGTATACACAAAAAACACCTACATGTATTCCATAGTTAAATCAACTAGTATCCTACAAAGAAGATGGTTGTATCTTATGAAGAACATACTAATTTCCTACGATGATTGGACTAATATCCTTGGCTTGTAGCCAAGGATGATAACAATAGTATCCCACGAAGAACGTACTAGTAAACTATTATGATTGGACTAATGTCCTGGGAATATTTGGCTTGTAGCCCATGATGGCAACACTAGATTCCTACGATGATTTAAATGGTATCCCCTGAAAAATGTTGATTAACTGTTGATTAATCGAATATAGCTACGATTAATCGAGCAAGTAAACGATTAATTGATACTTCGTAGGATACTAGCACGTTCTTCATGGGATACTATTGCTATGTATTCACATAATTCCGATATATAGGAATTTTAGTTGATATAATTAACTAATAGGATTTAAAATGGACAATTTTAATTAATTAGGAGAACATGGCTATTTGAGATAAGGATTGGGACAAGGAAGTCATTAACAAAATTTCTTATCTTTTAATATAAAAGCTAATTTAGAAAAAGCTGAGGGGCACTTTAGGCATGGAATGTAAGGCTTGAATCTTGAAAGTTCCCTTTATAAAATCATATAGATAAAGAAGGGATGCTCTAGAGATATAATCTAGAGAGAGAAAACTCTAGAAAGAGAAGGAATGTTCTAGAGAGAAAATATAGAGAGATTTAGAAAGAGAAAAATCCAGAAGGAGAGGAATGCTTTTGAGAAGATCTATAGAAAGGGTTCTTGAGAGAACTATAAAAAGGGAAGGAGAATGCTCTAGAGAAAATTCTAGAGATAGAAAATCCTTTAGAAAGAGAATACTCTCTAGAGAGAGAAAAATATAGAGAGGAAAATAATCTAGAGAGAAAACCCCAGTGAGAGAAAGAATGAGAAAGTTTATATTATTATAAGTTTCTATAATTGAATTTTATTCGCTTATCTAATAAATGGAGTTGAAACAATTTCTCTTGAATTAGAATTCTCAACTCCAATTCCAATTTATTGAACCAATTACTACAATTCCAATTTATTGAACCAATTGGACCTTAAAGGAATTTTCTTAAATGCTCTTTCAAATTTATATTAAGATTTACCAAATAGTGAGAATACGGAACATTTGAATTGTGAATTTTTTTTTAATGACATTATTGGAAAGAATCAAATTTGCCCCTCAGAGTTGCTTGGAGAGTATCATCATCAGCGATGTCAGTTGGCAAATAAAGGGTTCTCAATACTTGGAATCTTACAGGTGGCCAATACAGAAAAAGCATCAGAAAATGTTGTTGAATGAGTCTTGTTTAAGAGAATCTCACACCAGATGATGAATTAAATTTTTGGATAAATGTGAACGTTTGATTCTAAATTTCACAATAGTTTTCTAGAGTCGCAGAGAAATTGGTGAAATCAAATTGGTGAAATCTGTTGCTATTACTAACAAATCGCTCCAATCTTTAAAAAAAAAAAACAAGGAATAGATAACACTCTAATGAACAATGTACTTGGGAATTTTTCAGCCCAAAACTTGGGGAATATTTTGAAATGTCATTCTAAGAATCAAAAGGTTTGAAATTGTTTTTCTGCTCTTGGAAACAGGTGAAGAGCAAAACTTGGGGAATATTTCGAAATGTCATTCTAAGAGTCAAAAGGTTTCAAATTTTTTTTCTGCTCTTGGAAACAGGTGGAAGAGAAAAACAGTTTGTTAACAATTTTAGTCAAAATCTGTTATAATTTTAAAATCAATAAAAATGCGCTTGGTAAATATAATGATATCTATATCTATATTATTAGTAAATCAAACCCCGGGGAATATTCCTTAGGACTTTGATCCTCCTTTAATTTGACCATAATAAACCTATTGAAAATCCCTAAAAGACGCATCTGTCCAACATCTATCCAATAGAAATCATCCACCCAAATTGCTCCCTTTTTATCCGGTAACTATCCATGCATTATCCCCTAAAAATACTACCTACTAAAGGAAGGTGTGTATTATCTTCTAAAAAACTACCTACTAAAGGGCCCAACCTTAATTACATGTGCACACGTACAGTAATGCATATGCCTCCACCAGTATAATATAAAAAGTGTTTGTAATGGCGATAGTGGTGGTAGTTGTAGTGGTCATAGTGGTGATATCAGTAAGAGTGGCCGTGGTGCTAGTGATGGTGATAATGGTGGTCGTAGTTGTAGTAGCATGCATTGTTGTTGATGGTAGTGGTCATGCCGTTGTAAACAAAGCTAATCGGATTAAACAAATAAGAAATCACATAAGTTCCACCAATAAATAGGAAAAATTGATTTTGCTGCATTTAAAAGCCGAAACTTTGATTTTACCTTCACAATATATAATTCAGGTTTACATTATTAAATTAAATATTTTTAAATAACTATGATTAGGATTATTTTTAAATACAATTTTTTTCAAATAGCATACTTATTTTACAAAAGAATTGGAAATACATGAGGGATGTTTGCGAAGTGTAACATAGCGGGACTATCTATGTATTGGTATGTTGTGAACTAGCAATCAGAAAAACAGGCCACCAGACCATCCATATCCATGTCACATTGTAGACTCACAGGAAACGGATGTGAACTCAAATGAAGGGTTCTATGTCCTTGAAACCCAACACGTAGTATCTACACCAATATATAAAGGGAATTTCCAAGACTCTAGCCTGACAATCTATGCCCAAAATAACCTCCATTTACCTCACTATTTAAGCACTATTCTCCATTTTGTTCAAATCAACGTGATGTGTCCTCAACTACTAAGTTTCATTCCTTATCTAAAATTAGTTCAATATAATTCAATATAAGATTTATCTTGAAATTCAAATTCAAAAAGCATCCTAAATAAACTTCTACACCCCACATTTACATTACCAAATACTCAAAATTTACCATATATTTTCCTTATAATTTGCAGTCCCCTGGTATATATAAAAGGGATTAATTATAAACTGTTATTGAATGAGTCTCATTTACAAGAATGGTAAATTAGCAGATGATGACTTAAATGTTTGGATAAATGTGAATAGTCTGATTTCAATCTTAGCAAAATTTTATGTACGGCCCAAAACAAAGTTGCTGAAATCATGATAGCTAAATTCAGTTGATCAACATGCAATAACATATTTAATTCTTGTATGTTATCCATTTAAAAAAAAAGACGAGAGAAGAAAAGTAAGACATCTGTATATAATATATAGCAATCGGTTTTCACTGAGAGAGCTCCAAACCTTCATCCCTGAGCCCTTGTAGCTCCACATCATCGTCTACGTGGCTGCCTATGTGGAGGGTACCGACAGTTAACGAAAGGAATGAAATGGCTACCGATTGCTCTTCCACATCCTCTAAATGGCAGATAAGGAGTGGTGATTGTAAATGGAAGATAATAAAAGTGGCATAACCTATGGCCGTTAGTCTTCTCAAAACGGAAGACAAACAAGTCGATGGCCTGGCGATCTTTATATTTAGTTCTTTGCATCCAAACGGTAGGCCTGGAATCTGTATTTCTTCTAACAGTGTTGTACAATTTACCAGGTAAATTCAGATCCTTGGTCCCTCAATTTTGTCATTTTTTCCCACTTTGTTGCCTTCCAGTCACCTAGCAAATTTTTCATTGAATGTGTAATTTCTTGGATTTATATTCTGTTTTCCTTTCCTCTATCCATTTTTGTACAGAATTTTAGAGTTAAAATCCTCTCAGCAGAAGGTATTTTCCCCATGCACGCAAGACCTCCAAACCCTGAAAGCTGCATCCTCTTAGCTCGACATTTGACGTGGCTGCTTATTTAGTTTCTGATGTCGGCATGTTTAATTTTTCGAATAGATCATATATGGTTGGAAAACCTTGCATATCATCTATTTGTTGAAATTTCTGAATGAAATTGGGATTTAGGCATGAACTCTTGAGGTTTTTCCTCTACATTTTGAGGATGTTAACGTCAACTGCTTACAAGGTGACTGCTAAATAAGTATAAAAATTCATGCTTTCACCAGAAACTATTCATTATGGTTTATGTTTTCCTCTTTTCAGATCCCTGATCTTCATTTAATTTATCATGATTTTTCAATTGATATTTTTGAATCTTGTTAGTTTCTGCTATTCTTTTCTCTTTTTTTCCTTTTTTCTGTTATTTCAACATTATATAGCTGCAGATTTATTATCAACATTATATAGCTGCATATTTATTCTCCTTGTGGAATGACTGCATATATGTGTACGTTAAGGAGAGCAATTAGTTTACAAGTATTGCATATATGTTTTTGTTATGAAGTTCCTTATATAGCTTCCTTTTTTTTTCTTTTATTTATCAACATTATATAGCTGCAGATTTATTTATCAACATTATATAGCTGCATATTTATTTTCCTTGTGGAATGACTGCATATATGTGTACGTTAAGGAGAGCAATTAGTTTACAAGTACTGCATATATGTTTTTGTTATGAAGCTCCTTATAGCATATATGTGTTTTCTTATGAAGCTGGAGGTTGATTACAGAATCAACTGATTTCAACGAGCTATTAAAAAGAGAACCATGGCTTTCATCTGAAAAACTGGTGGTGAAACCTGATATGTTGTGTTGGCAAAAGTTGAAAGAGTGGTTTAGTTGCCTTAAATCTGGACTTAAGTCAAGTTCTTGCATTTGTGAAAGAAAGTCTTGGCACACAGGTTACTAGATTGTTCTTTGTTATAGCTTAATTTCATATTTGGATGAGAAATAATGCATAATAATCACAGATCAATCGAATTTTTATATGGCATCTTGTTCTTGGGAAAGAATTTTTTTGAGTATATTATCATTATCCCTTTGGATTTGTAGGTAGACATAGGGGGTTGTAGGGGACTTATAACGACATTCATTGTTGAATCCTTCGTTTTGGAGGAATTGACTTCAGTTGCAGTCTCCTAACCTTTCTCATATGTTCTCGATTCCTTTGAACAGGTGCATGAAGGGCTTTGCTAATGAACTAAACCCCTTTGCTGACATAAATTTTAGTGCTTGTATAATTTTCCTTATGTTTTTTCTCTTGCACATAACATGCCTTCTTACCCATATATGTTCAGACATTAGAGAATCATTTCTTTAACAGTTACGGTCGGATTTGGTTATCAAATTTTTTCTGGTTCATAAAAAGAATTTGGCTACTCTTGGACTTTTTGCATTTTTGGGGAGGAGCACGGGATTAACATCTTCACATATGGTTATAAAGGATCTTGTTCAGCGGTTTAAGAAGGTAATTTTCTTCACATTTTTGCGCATTTAAAAAGTTTGCTCTGTATTTGAAATTGGAGTGGCTGATTGTTGAGTTAGCACACCCATGGAGAATTTCATCAGCCATCCCATCTTGAGTTTTGTAGCTTTTATTTGTTAATTCCATTTTTAGCCTTTTTGGTTTTTGGAGAGATTGATTAATTGATTGAATACCAATATATCTTCAGTGTTGTCATATAAAAAATGCATAGTGGCAATTTATGATTCTTGAAATGAGACTTTGAATTTGAGATATTTGCTGTAATTTGATGTGTAGAACTGTGGGACCATTCAACCATCACTTTGGTTTTGAGCTCTCCCCTTTCTTTTTATAATTCCTATTTGTGTGAGTTTGATCTATTGACTGATATCAACACTTTTTAACTGGTATCTTGTGGCATTCTAAAATGGACGTTGGAAACTTGTCATTTTTCTGATCTGTTGATATGAGAATTTAGATGTCAGTTATGAACCCCTCATTTGATACTGCGAGTTTCACATTTGTAAACTGATTCACACCCCTAGATATTCTGGAGGATTTTTTTTGACATGATTAGAGCTGGATGCTTTCTTTGAATGTTATGTAACTACTGCATAAAGGGGAAGTTAGAAGAATTTGACAAAGAAAGAGAATGTGAACAGAAGCTACAAAAAGTTGCGCATTTATGAAGACAAAGCCACAACTATACTAACTGAGGAAAAGAGAGGAAGATTTAAGAGAATTTGTGTGTTCTATAGCAGTAAAGCTGGACACAAGTCTGCATTAAGTGATGCAGCTGTTAAACTTGGTAAACAACTGGTAATGAAGACAACAACTTTAAGAAGCCTAGATTTCTTATTTGTAGTTTCTTATGGTGTCCTTATTGCTTTGATACTGCTTTTCTCACAGGTTGAAAGAAAATTTGATTTGGTTTATGGTGGAGGAAGTGTAGGTCTAATGGGCTTGATCTCTCTCAGAGTCTTTAATGGTGGTTTTCATGTTATTGGGTATTCTTTTCACAGAGTTGTTCTTTCTTTCTTATGACTGTACTGTTCTTATGAAAGATACGTCTAATTGTCTTTTTTTTTTTTTTTAATCTTTTCTGCAGAATAATTTCTAAAGCTCTCTTGCCACATGAGGCGGTGCTTAATTCCCATTTTGTATTAAATTATATTTTCTATTAACAAATTGGATCCAAAATTCACTTGCAGATATTAGGAGAAACATTTGGAGAATTGAAAACAGTCCCAGGCATGCAAATTTGTGTGAAAACAGTCCCAGACATGCAAACTTGTGTGATCATCAACTCTGGTTCGGTGAATTTGGCTAATGGGTGGCTACATTTCATGTTCTTTTCTTCCATGTCCTGAGTTGCAACTCACATGTTAAACTCATAGGGATGCAAGCAAATGTCACAGTGGTAATCCTTAACCAATTTGCTTGAGTTTGATGCATTTCGGGTCGTGCTTAACAGCGGACCTGTTATATTTAGTGGCGGTCATTTGGTCTTTAGTGGCAGAAGCTGTAAATTTTGTAGGGATAATAACAATAAGATAAAAATGCAATTACGTATTGATTCTGTTCATGATATGGAATTAACCAAGTCTTTTTGTGACCTATAAGTAAGTAATAATTTTATTTATTCACAACTGTTATCAAAATACTATTGCTGTATTACTTTTTTGCATTTAAATAAAGCATTTCTGTAGTTTTTGTTATTTATTCCTTTTCTTTACACATGATTTTTTATTTGATGGATTTATAATATTTTTAACTCATTAAAATTTTTGATATCTTATCAATTTAGGTAAAATAAAAGTAATAATTTTGTTAAATTCGCGATTGTTTTTTTTTCCAGGGGCCACTTTTTATATGGTATTTACAAAAATACCCATTAAAAAGTCCTCTTTGTTGTAAACTTTTTCAGAAATAATTTACATTAAAGTAATGGACATAAAGATTATCATCAAAGTCCAAGTTTGACACAAATCCAAGTTTGACACAAGTCTTTTTTTTATTGTTTTACCAAATGATATTTCAAGTATTGCACATTTAAAAACTCCATATATCAGTCATCTATTTTCCATGAAAGGATATTTGAATTATCCCACATTTGGAAAACGGGGATATCAATGATATTTCAAGTATCCCACATTCGGGAAAGCCATGTATCATTTTATTATTTTTCTATTGAATGATATTTCAAGTATCCTTTGATATCGTTCAGTCTTTTTTCTACCTAATGATATTTCAAGTAAGTGAAGGGCAAACTTGGACTTTTAAGGTTATCTACAATGTCCATTGCCTTAATGTAAATTATTTTTGAAAATCTTCTCTCTTTTGCAAATAGGACTTCCAAAGGCTGTTTTTATAAATACCCATAAGAAGTAACACTTCCCCATAATTTTCCCTTTCATTTTGTATTCATGTAAAGCATTTTTTATTTCAATAAAATTCTTTTTATATTTTTTTAGCACATTAAAATGTTTAGTTGCACTTATATCTCTTTATTTCAATTGAAATATTTAATAAAAGTTAGCAATTTCAATATCTTACAATTTAATTTATATTGTATCTCATATTACTATTACACAATCTAATAATCTCTAATATTACTTTGTTATGTCTTATGTATCATGCATTATATTTTATGTATGTATTTTTTTCTACCTTTTATATAATGCATACTATTTTTCAAATAGCATTTAATACATCTATTTATAATTTGAATGTGGTTGTATTTCTTCAGCTATTCAATGCTTTATTTTCTTCAGCAGCCCGTGCATCGCATGGGGTTTTTGCTAGTATCACAATGTGGAGATCACTACCTTACAAAATTTTCAGCCCTAGAACAAAAAGAGAAGAAACTTGTCTCTCAGGAGTTAAAATCATCTGTCTTGCCTCCCTGGTGTCGCCATGAGATGCTGCCATGTGGACCATCTCACGACCACTGTTTTTTCATATGTTATAAATGTATCAAGTGGCCCCACATGAAAAAACAGTGGCTATGAGATTCTTCACATGACAGCATTTCACGGTCACCTCAGGGAACACTTCAGGGAAATATGGCAGAGGATTTCACTCCGTCTCTCAGATAGCCCCGGAGAGTAATAAAGGACGAGCTTGAAGTAAAGTTCAGACGGCCACAAGCGCAAATTTTGTCTATCTGCAGCGATCGTACAAATTAACAGCACAAGAATAATGAGAAAAAACACAATCTGGAGGACAAAAAACCAACCAAAATTAAGACGTAAGATTGTGTTTGGCGCCTTGGATTTCGGGAGAAAAAAAAAACCTAGAAAGGAAAGGAAGAGAAAAAAATGGATTTCTTTTCCTTTTCTTTTTTTCTCGGTGTTTGGATGGGATGAGAAATAAAAAGAAAAGAAAAATATATTTTAATAAGAGGATGGGTTGGGGTAGTGGCGGTGGATGAGAAAATAATTAACAAAATATGTAGAGTTGATATGAAATTAGTAATTGGAATATGACCTTTTTTGTTGCAAATTTGACGGTGGTGGTGGTGGGTGAGAAAATAATTAACAAAATATGTAGAGTTGATATGAAATTAGTAATTGGAATATGACTTTTTTGTTGCAAATTTGACGGTGGTGGTGGTGGTGGTGGGAGAGAAAATAATTAACAAAATATGTAGAGTTGATATGAAATTAGTAATTGGAATATGACCTACTTCATTGCAAATTTGACGGTGGTGATGGTGGTGGCGACCCGCTAGACCGGCTGGAGGTAGGAGACGACCTCTAGCCGCGCCAGGTGTTTCACCACACGCATGTGTAGCGAGTGGGGGCTTCTGTTGGCTCGTCTAAAGTCCAAACTATGTAAATTTTATATTTTTGTTATCCACTTGCCATGAGCTATTTTTTTTTGTATATTTTATGGATTTTTTGGATCAATTGAAGAAACTTCATATCTTTTGGGCACCATGTTTTTCAATATTATATTGAATTAATGTTAGAACTATTGCCAAAAATCTTTGTGGAGATATTTTATGACATAATGGACACGTTTCATGTATTCACTCTCTTTGTTAAAATGTTTATTTTATCATTTAATATTTTGCACACTAAATAATTTTAAATATGTGAGCATGCAAATACTGTTTTGTGATCAAATTATGAGTACTTAAAGACTATCCTATTTTTCTCATTTAAATGAGAATATTTTAGGAATTGAAGTGGGTGGTGATCACCAAAGTGGCCTACTCATGGATATTTGCTTACTCTTCTCTCTATAAAAGGCATAAATAAAGGGTAGCATTGCTCCTTTTAAAACTATTGCTCATAATTTCCTACTCAAAGTGGATTATTGTGTGCGATAAATTTGAAAAGAAAGCATGTTGTGTTTGATGGGGTGCATCTGGGTCTAGGAAACTATTTTACCCAAAGGTGATGGATTTTCTAATGCCTATGTATATCCATTAATCAACTGCATGATATTGTTTTCTGAAGGTACCTTGAAGCATGTTGCATTCCCAACCCAAGCATGTTGTATTAATCAACTGCATGATATTCCACAATTATGAGTACCTCTATATTCTCTAGCAAATGTCTGTCATTTAAACTTTGACTGAGAATAATTTCAAAAGATGGAAACATAATGTATACATTGCCCTACTTTTATTGGGACTTAAGATAGCCCTAAAAGAGCCACCTGCTAAACCCATTGATACCAATATTGCCAAACATAAATCGGATTTTGAGCAATAGGAAAAGACAAACAAGTTGAGTTTGAAAATCATTAAGCGGTCTATATCAGATCCTATTCTGGAGGCTATACCTAATAATGATAATGCTAGGCTTTTTCTGAATGTGATTGCATGAAGGTACTTCATTTGGATTTGTTAAAAGTATTATTGATAAGTGTAGTTATCTTAAGATCAATAGCAAAAGATTTATTTTTTGGCTAGTGGTTTTATTTCTTGGATTAGTATTAAGCAATCCCTTGTGGTATCTTCTATTATGAAAGTAAAATTTGTAACATGTTATAGGGCTACAGTCCAGGCTGTTTGGTTAAAGAATTTTATTTCTAGATTGAAAGTTTTAGATTCCATCTAAAAACCAATGCAGATTTTCGGCGATAATAATACGACAATGTTATTTTCAAGAATAATAAAAGTTCAAGTCATTTTAATATCAAGTATCTAGCAGTTGGGGAGACAGTTGAAGAAGGGAAGATTTCAATGGAATGTATAAATACAGAGGCTATTGTAAGCACCTCATTTTTGCGCTCCCATAAAAACTAGAAATGCAAACCTTGGACAGAAAGTCAAACCCTAAGGGGTGAAAAGTTAACTTTTTGATCAAGTGAAAATTGGATACCTCGCTTTATGCCATTGGATAGAGAATCTCGACACGGTTCCAACGCAACTGAGTTTGCAGGAATAGGAGTCCGGATGAAGGTTCTGCGGGCGGTCAAACTTGACCAGAGCCAAAAGTTGACTTTCTGCTAAAATCCGATCCAGAGGCCTACCCCTAGGTCATTGGATAGAGAATCTCGACACGGTTCCAACGCAACTGAGTTTGCAGGAATCGGGGTCCGAATGAGGGTTCTGCGGGCGGTCAAACTTGAGCAGAGCCAAAAGTTGACTTTCTGCGAAAATCTGATCCAGAGGCCTACCCCTAGGTCATTGGATAGAGAATCTCGACACGGTTCCAACGCAACTGAGTTTGCAGGAATCGGGGTCCGGATGAGGGTTCTGCGGGCGGTCAAACTTGAGCAGAGCCAAAAGTTGACTTTCTGCTAAAATCCGATCCAGGGGCCTACCCCTAGGTCATTGGACAGAGAATCTCGACATGGTTCCAACGCAACTGAGTTTGTAGGAATCGGGGTCCGGATGAAGGTTCTGCGGGCGGTCAAACTTGAGCAGAGCCAAAAGTTGACTTTCTGCTAAAATCCGATCCAGAGGCCTACCCCTAGGTCATGGGATAGAGGGCTTCAATACGAGTCTAACACAACTAAGTTTGCCTAGATCGGAGCCCGGGTGAAGAAAATATGAGCTGACGAAATTCCCGAGCAGCAAAACCGGCGAACTGCGCACGTGGCAAAAGCTGCACACGTGGCGAGTTGCGCAGGAAAATATCTCGGTGATCAAATCTGTAAATATCCAAACATTCAAAAGATCCCAGGGACCAATCTGAAAATATTTGAATAAAATAATATTAAATCCAAATATCCCAGGGACCATATCCTAATTTTCGGATTTTTTAAACAAACGAGTGGCGACATTTATTGTTTTGTCATCATATGGTCGCTCGAGCGGACGTGGCAACCGGGTATGCGCTCAATTCAAGCTGAGCGGATCCCCATTTTAAGTGAGCGGATACCCCCTTCTCCCTTGCCTATATAAGCCGCGCGACTTTTCGCGCAAAGGGTTGGAAAAATTTTGGTTCGAGGATTTTTGGTTAAAAAAGTTTAAGGTTGGATTTTCGGGGGGGGGGGGAAGATTTTTTGGTTGGAACTTCTTCTTTCTCCACCCAAGGCCCTCTCTGCTCATCCCTCCTTGCCTCCGAAAAAAAAAAAACCCAAGCACTTCACTCCCGATCGTTGGGACTCTCTTCCCTTCTCTTGTTCTTCCCCATTTCCACTCAAGCAAGGGAAGGCATGCTGCTGTCGGCGCTGTAAAAGTGGACGCTCCCGCCGCTGTCCCCCCTGCTCCAAGAACCATCAGGTGAGGCTCCTGTTTACATCAGATTGCACATATATTGAAATGAAATTTTTCTAAAGGGTTTCATAGTTTACCTTCTTCCTTTTGCACGAGCTCATTCCCATGATGCTCCAAGCCTGTATCTGTTCCCATCTCACCCCATGAAGGCCTCCAAGTAAGGGAGAGGTATGCATGCGCACTTTCGAGAGAGAGTGAGAGGTTTTCTTGCCATGTCCTTTGGCCATTTCTGCTGCTGACATTATGCATGTTTTGTTTATGTTAACCAGGGAGCATGTTCCTTCCTGTTCCGTCCATCTCTTGTACCCCATGTAAACCCCCTTCTCTTCCCCTTCTTCGAATGTTCGTATGGTTTTCTTCAGTTCCAGAAGCACACACACGCACCCCGAGTCTGAAATAATCTTATCAGAGTGTATTTAGCTTGGTTTGCCAGCATGCCTAGGTTTGTTTTAGGTTAATTTCAGGTATGTTCAGGTGTCTCTTGGGAGTCTGGGGAACACCTGGGGGGGGGGGGGGGGGGGGGGGGGGGGGGCTTACAGAGTCTAAAAAAAATCAGAAATGGAGTTTGAGCAAAAAACCAGAATATCGGGTTTTTTAAGGGGTATGCGCCGAGCTCTGCGAGGTCAGTGCACCCAAAAAAAGGGTGAGCGGATCATTTTTTTAGCATCCGCCCACTTCTTAAATTTGGATGCGCTCACTTAAATTTGGATGCGCTCAGCTCGCGCTCACTTGATTTTTGGGTGCGCCCAAAATCCCGAAAATGCCTTTTGCCTTTAAAAATCCCGAAAATGCCCTTTACCTTGAAAAATCCCAAAAATGCCCTTTACCTTAAAAAAATCCCGAAAATGCCCTTTGCCTTGAAAATCCCGAAAATGCCCTTTACCCTGAAAAATTCCGAAAATGCCCTTTACCCTGAAAAATCCCGAAAATGCCCTTTACCTTAAAAAATCCCGAAAATACCCTTACCTTGAAAAATCCTAGCCCTTTGCCTTAAAAAATCCCGAAAATACCCTTTACCTTGAAAAATCCCGAAAATGCCCTTTACCCTGAAAAATCCCGAAAATGCCCTTTACCTTGAAAAATCCCGAAAATGCCCTTTACCTTAAAAAATCCCGAAAATACTCTTTACCTTGAAAAATCCCGAAAATGCCCTTTACCCTGAAAAATCCCAAAAATGCCCTTTACCCTGAAAAATCCCGAAAATGCCCTTTACCCTGGAAATGCCCTTTACCTTGATAAATCCCTCCCCTTGAACCCAGTATAATGAGCCAGTCTCTCCTTGATAAATGTCAATTTTGATATGTTTCTGTGATGTATATTCTGTAACTTTTGCTAGACATGGGTGGCATTGAAAAATCAAGCCAAATGAGCCAAAAAGGGTTTCCGGGTGGCCCGGAAACCCAACATGGGACTTGGACCCCCGGTCCAACTTGATTTCTAGTGGGCCTTCCAACGGGGCCCACCCGGCCCAATAAACACAATGAAGGGTATACATGCAACTTAATCAAGATAAGTAAAATTAACTGATTAAACCGGGCGGGCCGAGACCAAGGGCAAGGGCCTACCGGGCCCGCCAAGGCCCACCAACCGAACCAAGGAAGGGTGCAAACCCTAACTTCTGGTAACTTGGGCTTACAAGCCCAGATTTGGACTACGGGCCCCAAGCCCAGTGTCCAACTCACTTTGGCAGATTAAAAAGATAAATCCAATAAAAAACTTGGCCACCATGTGGGCCCACCTTAGGGGCCCACAAACCAATCCGGCCCACCTTTTCATGGAAAACACTCAAACTTCAAATCTGAACCTAAAGTAAAATCAATGCACTTAACCAAAACCCAAAGGGCCTCCTAGGATAGACTGAGGCCCACAAGGGTACATGGGCTTGCCTAAGCCCACCAAGGACACCGTGGGCCTTCCAACGGGGCCCACCCAACCAGACTCAGATTACCTAATTAATCAAGATAAAAGCAATTAAAGGGACCCACACCACTCAGGTGGTCCCGCCAGACTTAACCAAACTGCATATCGGATTAGGAATCGGGTGAGACCAAAGTAAGCTGACTCAAACCAGGATAAACCTAAGGGACCCGTCACCTGACGGGGTGGACCGGGGTGTCTACGGACTTCCCCAGACCGCAACCGAGACCCTACTTAGAATCTCAAAGCTGCAGACCAAAAGCCCTAATAGACAAGATTAGGCACCCAGGTGTCCGCCTGTACCCCATCAGGCGGTGGCGACTCCGAATTTTCCCGTGCTGCGTTCCCGACGCACGCACAGCTATGTTGGCATATTCCTTAACCAAAGGATTTGCAATCTAAAGTTTTTAAGGCACATATGACTAACATAGGTATGGTGGAAACTTTTGATGTTTGTGATTAGTGGAAGTTTAAAATTGTAAGAGAACTACGTTTGGGCCTGATCCCTTTTCTAGATACATAGGCAACCCATTTAATAAATAAATAAAATACTTTTTCCTTGATATCGGCATTATTGTAGAGTAATGGTGTACACATTGATTATTGATATCATATTAAGTATATGATGCTTTTAACTTGTGATGTGCACATTAATTGGTTGATGTCATTTTTTAGCATATATTATGCAATTGTTTTATATCTCTCTTTATATCTTTCTCAAGATATAAAGAGAGAAAGATACACTTTTTTGAGACATGGTGTTTCATTGGAAATACACATGGTTTTCATTGGAAAACATAAAGAGGACCGATATGAATTAGCACATTTATTGATTGCATTTTGGATGCTAAGTTCATATTACATACTATCACATATAGGTTGGAGGATGGGATCCATGTTGATAAAGGTATTTACATTTATAGCTGTGAAGTGGTCTTGCATCAACTAAATGAAATGGTGTAATGACTTCCATATTTGGTGTTGATATTCTTGTTAGATGGGATCATGTTACTAACATGTTATCATCTGGGTTATATTTTAATGTGGCTGTGATGCCCTAGAACTGGACATGTTCATTAAAGATATATGCTAGTTCCTAGACATCAGGTAAAGTCCCAATGGCATTTCGTAAACCTGATTAACCAGTTAACATCAAAGTGCACTAAAATTTAAAACATTAAGTGTGGTTGTATGTGTTGACAAAATCTAAACCTGTACATACATATCTAAAAATTAAAATCCACAGATACAGTTCCACTAAGTTTCACACACACTCTCTCTATAAACAATATTTACATGTCCCAAAAAGAACAGAAAAACTACAAAAGAAAAATATCTAGTCCTAGCTAGGAAAATAGTAATCCTCGGGATAATAGATATCTGAATCGCTATCTTTGTCTATCCTAGCACGTACTCGCCCTATAGGATTTTCTGAAAACAAAACCGATAAAACAAAGTGCATGAGAATTTCTTCCCAGTAAGTAGCAAATGCATGCTAAACACAATTTATGCATGTTTATAATACCATGTAATAGTTTAATCCTTATTTAAACAATATTTGTAAGTTCAGTAATTTCCAAAAGTATTCAAAAATCATATGAAATAATGAAAAGATAAAATCCAAATCAATACAAAGCACGGTATCTGTAAACAACAACCAATTACAAAGATGTGTCAATGTAGGACTCGTGGATTAGAATATCTTGGGTGATTTAACACTAGTGTCCAATTCACCACCTCACAGCTTACAGGGAAAGACCTAGTTAGGGTTGTTGTTCCCAAGCAGAGTACTCAAGCATGAATCACGCATGAGTTGGCAAGTATAACTCAGTCGAATTAGTTAGTAGAAGTTAGTGATTGGAATATATTTGAATATACTAAATCATCGAGTTGACCTCACCGTTGGCAATGGTGGAATGGGTTGCTGCAACTCACCTACACATAGGGTGGCCTTAATTCTGTGGTGGATGCTAGTTCACTACCCCTGGTTCTCACGAGCTAGGGTAAACGGCCGTCTACTACCCACAAATTAGTGATACGCATGCTGGACAAAAGCATTAATTTCACACAAGTCACTCTAACACACTATCTGGCTTAGACATGGATCCAAATCTACAACCAGGCCCACTATACCATAAAAACCAACCGTTGTTTTCTTATACTTAATTATAAACAATCTCACAATTCTAAGCTACTAGGCTGAATTTAGGTTCACTACCCACAATATCTCAAGGCATGTGGTGAACTTGAGTTCACTACCCCCAGAATCCATATTTGTGTTGGATGCAGGTTCACTACCCCTGGCTAGGGTGAACAGCAATCCACTACCCACAGCTAGGGTGAACGGTAGTCCACTACCCACAAATATCCAAGTCTATGGTGGATGCAGGTTCACTAACCCCGGCTCTCAATAGCAAGGGTGAACGGCAATCCACTACTCACAAAATGAACATGCCATAGGCCACTGGCCTTTCAAGCGCTTATTTATTATAATAAAAATACCATATACTGTACTCGTACAATTCACAGATGAAACCACTTCCAGATCATCTAACTCAATTAAGATCAAAAGAAAGAAACATAATTTACTTAAAATTCCCAATCAAAACCAATTTTAGTAGAATTTTACCCAAAATCTTATTATATTGAAATTTAGGATAAATTCAGTAGAAGTACTCTCTAAACACCTAAAATTTATTCATTCATGGATTAGATTTGATAAGAACACGTTCCGTAATTAAAATCTACACAAAAATGTCCAAAACAAGTTTTCTGTGTTGGGCACTTGATCCTGTGCTTGAGCACAAGGGTTGAGCGATCCTTTTAACTTAGTTTAACATGGGCGCTTGACAAGGTCACTTGAGCACTTGAGTTGGACGCCCCCTTAAGTGTGAATTTACATGGGTGCTTAACATGGACGCTCAAGCGGTTATGTTGGGCGACCTGGTTATTTACACAGATTTATAACTGACGCTCAACCCCATCGCTTAAGCGATTTGTTGGGTTATTAATGAATTTGGAATTACAGGCAAGTCGCCTAACAGGATCCCTCAAGTGATCGTGTCAAGCGCTCGTCAAACAGCGGCTAATTCCAAAACTCGAAACAGGTTTTCTGTGCAATAAACTACGTTTTATTCAATCTAAATTACTTAGAAAACATTAATAAGCATCCAAGGATTAAAAACTAACATTTTACACCCTGATTTACACAGTATAAATTCTCCGACCCAAATCAAACATTCGAACTATAGAAATTTCGTCTGAAACAAAATGAATAGTGATTCTCTGTTAAAACAAAAATTCCTACACAATCTAAGAGTAGAAAGGTGCTACTTACAGATTCAGCCTCTTCTTTTCTTCTTCCCCTTCTTCTTCCTCTACTCTCCTTCTCGCGTTTCTGTTCTTCCCTTCTTTCTACGCGCAACCAGAATGTTCTGGTCTCCTCGGTGTGAGACATGGGAAAAATCACCGGAGATGATTCACCCTCCGTCAACACATGGGGCTCAACGTAAAAATGGGAGAGTCGCTACCATTCAGATTTTGCTGTGTGAATGGACACCAAAAGATTCAAAAATAAGCAAAAAGAGCTCAAATGCAAATTCTAGAGTAAAAATAACTCTACTTGAAAATCAAATCCAGAGATGGGTAAGGGGATTAGATTATGAACGGGGGAAGGTGTTAGGCACCCCCATTCACCCACACAAGGTGGTTGCCAAGTGTTTGTTCATGCAAAAAAAGTAAGAAAGCTTGCTAAAAATCATTAAAAACTTTGCAAAATGACAAATGTATGATATCATCACATGAAGATCTAAATGGATTCCAGATCCTCTCTTATGTCAATATCATTTCTGGAATATCACAAAAAAGTGGAAATCAAAGCAAAAGTTACACAAAACCAAGTTGAATTCAAATCCGGGAAATTTGGTAAAAGGTAATGTCATTTGTCTTGAAATCATTCAAATCCAATTTTAAATTGAACCAAACCAAATCCATTTGAAAGATTATAGTAAATAATAGTCTCATGCAAAATTTCACTCCATTCCTATTAAAATCCTAGGAGTTATGCTCCTTAAAAATCTGCTGCTGGAGATAATTAAAAGTGATAAGTGGGCAACTTTGGAAAATTATCTAGAAATATCTGCTTCATATAAATCCATGAAATTTGGTGTGAGTGAAGTCTGTATGGCCATATTTCAGATAAAACTAGCCTCATACAAAAATTCATTTGGATGTGCCTTGGGTGGTCTCCCGAACAGGCCCTGAAGATCACAGATTTACCCAGAAAAGTGTTGTTGAACAGCTCTGAGTAAATCTGTTGCTCACAACACAAATGGAGTCAAAAAATTATGAAACCAATTGGATTTGAAAATAGACTCATAAAGGAGTGCCCAGAAACAAAAATCACTCAAATAGGATTTAAAACGAACACATGGCACTCAGTCGAAATGACAAGTTCTGTATTCAGATCAGAACTGACCTATCAACTTCGACAGAGAGGTGTCAAAAATCCGCTTGATAGAAATTAATGAAATTTGGTGGACATAAACTAGACCGTCTCACCTTTCCCATGGTTTTAGAATCACTCCAAAATTCATCCGGACGATGAAGTTATGAGTCTCCGAAGTTAGGGTACAGTTGCTGTCAAGTTAAGCCTTTTTTGGAGAAAAACAATTCAAAACTGTGACAAAGTGTGTGCAATTCGTGCAAGATGAATACAAATCCTTTAAAAATCATTTAAAGACATTCCAGAATTGATTGGGGCTATTTATTTCAGATTTATCACAATAAATGCAATAAACCCGAAATATGAGCCTATCTCGCCAAAACATGTGCTATGTATGTGTAAGTGTAAAAATCATTTCAATAACATAGCAAAGATAGCATGCATTCATATTCATCAAAATAAGGTTCTAACAGCAACCTAGGGTTCCGTTCCATTATCGTTTTCCTTAGTTCTCTCTCCCCGTTAAACACGGTTCTTCAAGATAATCTTGGGGTACTTTGAATATGAAAGGGGTTTCCATAGAATCACAAGGCTTATAGCATGCATTTAGATCAATAAAAAAGAGGGTTCTAGAACAACCTAGGGTTCCGTTCCATTATCGTTTCCCTTAGTTCTCTCTCCTCGTTAAACACGGTTCTTCAAGATAATCTTGGGGTACTTTGAATATAGAACGGTTTACACAGATTCAAAAGGCTTATTCAAAAGAGGTTCTACTACTAGGATCAATCCCCAGTCTCGTTTCTCCTAAAACCCGCCTTCACGTTTTACGGCTAGGGGAGTCTTGAGATACTTTGAGCCGGGGAAGGGTTTTCATACACACAACAATGCCTTATTCTACAGAAAGGTAGAAGAAGAGATCTAAATCTAGAAATGTAAAACAGAAAATAAAAGATAGGTTTGAGGCTTACCTGGGTTCTGGAAGCAATTCCGCAGCGGTTTCCCTCTTTACTCGGAGCTCTTCTTGGCAGAGATTCTTGGCAAAAATTGTTGGCAAGAGAATTAATGGCCATTTGCTTGAGGAGGAGCCTCCTATTTATAGGCAAAGGCTAGGGTTAGGGTTGGTGAGAATGGTAGACACAACATAATGTCTATAGCCCACCAACCTTAACCCTAAGGCTATTTTCAAGATTTTCCTTCATTTAATGAAGGACATGATGGTAAAATGTGAAAACTCTCGGAAAACCCTAATTTTGAGCGAAACTAGTGTATCTGGCATATCAAGCCGGATACACAAGTGCCTTAATGTATCTGGCATATCATACCGGACACACTAGAGCTTGCTTGTATCCGGCATATTCCATCGGATACAAAGAAGGACACTTGTATCCGGCCTGAGTTGCCGGATACAAGAAAAAAACTCATTTTCTCAAATTCTGTGCTGGCCTTCAAGGAGATAATGATTTTTGGTGATTATTGATCATTTTGACAGTGCAATTTGGGGTGTCTACACTCGGGTGAACTTAAAACTAAACATAAACCAATTTAAACCGGCCCACTTAAAATGAACCGACCCAAACCAAACCAAATGGTTTCTTTTAAATTTGAATCAATGTATACACTCCCATAAAATTAACTTACAACCACCAACTCCTTCTATTAATAACTTAGCATTATCATTCAACCATCCGATTTCTGCAAACCTTTGAGATCTGAATCATGCCAACTTTTTTCTATTCTAATCAAGTGTTGAATTACTGAATTGATTTATTTAATTAATCTAATTAAATCACTTAACCTCTATTTACTCTTAATTAAAAATACTTAAAATTACAGGATCTTACAGTGGCCATATGTGTAGTTCAACCTGAGAGTCATTTTAAAAACAAAATATTATATTAAAATCTTTTATTAGCAATCAATATTCACCCAAGTAGGAGATTGTTAGAATTTTCCTTTTATGTAGGCTCACATTAATTGTATTTTTGGTTTTGTAAAAATAGGTTGAATATAAAGTCTACGGTGATAATATGGTTGATCCAATATTATGTGTGATCAATTTAATAGGGTTTGATGCACCTTAGTTATACAGGAATATTTTATATATATTTAATATGTGATATAAGTTGTATGTAACCCAGGAGACCATATTGGATTAGGGGTCTCCATGCTATTTAGAATTGAAGTCCTTAAGGGGAGGACTATTATATTATACATAGGCTAGGGCCCCCTCCTCTCCTAATTAACTAACAAAACATTACATAAATTAACATCTCTAACTGAAGGGTTCTGATAACAAGGAGCAAGGAGAGGAAGAGCTAGCCCTAACTAATAAAGATTTTCCAAAGAATCAGAGCAAGTGAATTCAGCCATGTCTTCCGCAGGTAAGCCTAAAACTGAGTTTAATTTATTCTAGATTCATGCATATGGATAATTGATTAAATCTAACAAGATGATCATGGGATTAGAAGCCATTAAAGCTTAATTTGGTTTAATAGTTAAATAGGTCTCTTTTAGCTTAAAGTGGTTTGTGAAAGAGGTCGGGTAAGTATACACCTTAAGTGGTCTCTCCTTAAATCACATGGATTTAAAAAAATATATATATTCAACTACCAAACAAAATTTAGTTTCAATGGCTTCTAATTCTGTGTTCACCTTCCTCATCGTTGCGGCTTCCATTTCAATTGCACTAGCGAAGGAATTTATTGTCAAAGATAAGAGTCGTTAGATAATGGGATTTGATTATCAAGCTTAATAGGCCTGAAGACAAAGCCCTTTAGCTTGGGGATGAACTTGGGAATTTATCTCAACAATACTTTCTAATTAGTCTTGTGCGCACCTAAGCCTGGCCTAGATCGCACACCGGGCGCACCTTTGGTGCGTGCCTCGGGACATTCAGAGTCGCCACTGCCTGAGAGTGCAGGCAGACACGGTTTTGCCCTATCCGGGTCTAAGTCTGGTCTGCGGCTTATTAGGGATCTAGCTAAGTCCTCGGTTACGTTCGGGGAAACCCTAAGACACCCCGGCCCGCCCCGTCGGTTTGACGGGTCCCTCGGGTCTCCCTAGTTTTTGAGTCAAGTTCACCCTTTTCCTAGACCAGCATGCTGTCTTGTTGGATCTGGCGGGGCCCTTTGAAGGTGCGGGTCCCTTTTTTTTAATTTTATCTTTTTATTGATTTAAGTGGAGTGGGTCGGACCCGGGTCCTGTTGGAAGACCCGTGGGTTGCCATGGTTGGGCCTTGGGCCCAGTTGGGTTATTGGGTAACCCATTTGGTTATTTATTTAAACTATTTACACATGCCATGGGCTTAGTGGGCTTGGATTTGGCCCATTAGCCAAGAGTCAAGTGGCCTTGGGCCTATTTATTGAAAACAGGCCTGGTATGGGCCAGTCAAAAGTGGGCCCCACAAGTGGGCCAAAGGGATCCTAATGGGCCTACCTAGGCCCAAAGTCCAAAATGGGCTTAAGAAAGCCCAAAATGCTACAGAGGTCGGTTTAGGCCGAAATTGGTCCAGCCAGGCCGAGAAATTACATTTTTTAGGCTACATTACAATCGCCCGTATTTTCTCTACGGTCCGCCTTGCCCGTGAATGGATTCCGGTTCCCCTTATCCGTAAATCAGACACGGTCCAGGCTGGACCGGCCTGAGTTTACGGGTGCAACCTGTTTTGCACTTTTGCAACTGATTCTTTTAAGGATCTGTTCCGTGGCCTTCTTGGGACCTCCAATGGCTTCTGTAGTGATTCCAGTGCTTTCTGTTCATAGCATACTTGCCTCATTCACCATCTTCAAATTCCCTTTTGTTAGTGCTTGATAATGGAAGTAAATTCCACTTCTTGGACCATGTCATCTTCTGATCATGGGGTAAAAGAAAGGGTAATGGATATGGGATTACGTAGGAAAATTTAAAGAGGACGAATACCTCTTACACTTATAAGCTCAACCAATTAACCAAGGTTTTTTCTTCTTTTATTAGTTTTATGGTTCCATCTCCTTTTCACTCCGTAAGACAATGCTTATTTGCATGGGATGGTTCTTCAACAAACATTGGAGCCAATGGGTCAGTAGCATAGTAATAAAAAAAACACTTAAATGAAATGATCCATATATTAAACATAAGTTAATATAAAGGTTACCCCACTAGTACTCCTTGGATTTGGTGATGTAATTCTTCTCTAGTGATTCCGGCAGCGCTTCCGCGTCCTCCCAATTTTATGAGAATGAAATGGAAAGAGGTGGAGAGGGTAGCTCATGCATGGAAGCAAAGGATGAGGAGTTTTAGGCCTATAAGGGTACTTTGGGTATTATGATGTTTTGGGGTTGAGAGTGGCAACAATTTGGCATGGTTTGGCCGTGGTGTGTACCAGGAGGGAGAGAGGGTGGAGGCCTGGAAGCTTGGCTTGTTCCAATGAAAGGGGGTGGCCTCTCTATTTATAGGCAAAAATCCCGTGCCCGTAGTTGAAGTACGGGCGTGCCTTGCCCGTACTTGAAGTACGGGCGTGCCTTGCCCGTAATTCAAGTACGGGCGAAAAACGAATATTTGCAATTATCGCAGATTCGGCCGTACGGGACGCGTGTCCCGCCGTACAGCGACGCGTGTCTGCTTGGAGAATCTTGCCCGTATTTCAAATACGGGCATGCCTTGCCCGTAATGTAAATACGGTCCCGCACGTTTTAAAAATGTGTGGATTTCAAACCTTTATTCAATTTGGTTTATTGCAGGATTTTTATCCGATTTTTCCGATTATTTTATTAGAAAACGAGATTCTCTTTATTTAATATACTTTTATCTTATTTATTTTATTGGTTTAGTCCATTTTTGCTGCCTTTTTGCCACATGGGCAGTTTTTCTGAAACTTCAACTGCTCATAACTTCTTCGTCCGGTGTCCGATTTCAACAAACTTAGTGTCGTTGGAATCAGCTCGGAACCACCTATCCATTGGGATCAAGTTTGGCAGCTGAATTGGGGTCGAGCAAAAAGTCAACTTTTCGCTCCCCAAAAGTTTGACCAGCTCATATCTTTTCCATTTGGACTCCGATTCCAGCAAATTCGGTTGCGTTAGAATCGTGTCGAAATGCTCTTTTCAATGAGATGAAGTTTGATGGCCAATTTTACTTGAATTAAAAAAGTCAATTTTTGACCCCCTCAAGGTTTGACTTTTAGTTTGACTTTTCATTTTTTTTATTTTAGGGGTGCAAAAATCAAGTGCTAACAAGTCTTTAATTGATAATGGAAGCAACTGCAGAATGTGTTTAACTAGATAAACGGAACCTGTTGAATCATACTGTAAATTTTGTTTAAATATTTTTTATCACCCTTCTATAGTGTTTGCCTCATATTCATGGAATTGTGCAAAAGGTGGAGAACAAAACCAAATACAAGATTTGAAAGGATATGATGGGGATGGGCTTGACACAAATAGCTTGAGTTAATCACTCTTGATGTCCGTTTTAGATTAACTAGTTGTTTTACCCGCACGAGAACCTATTTTTTTAAAAATCATTTAAAATAATCACCACAACGAGTAAGTATAATTAGGGTTGCTTAATGGGCCAACCCAGCACGGCACGGAGCGGGCCGTGCCGTGCTTGGCCTATAACCGAAAACCCTAGGCATGGCTAGGCGTAGCACCCCGGAACCAGGTCCACCCGTATCCGGTTTATATTGGCCCCTGAGCACTACTTTAGGGCCCAAATTACAATAAGGCACCTTAAGAAACTAACTAGGATGAAGGTAATAGAATCCTTAATTTAAAAAAAAAAAAATCGGCAATATAATGACTGTAACTATGAGGTTTGCCAAATCTGCATAACCTGATAAACACAGTTTATATATCTCATGCACATCACAGACTAACCTTTCCACAAAAGTACGTTATCAAAGATTATCTATCTCTCAATTCTCTCTCACTACATACAATATACACAGTTTCCAAAAAATGAATATACAATTATCAAAAGGTTGCCTTTTCTATCACTAGCCAGGGTAGAAGTAGTCCTCCGGCCTATATTCGGGATAATCCTCTACTTCGGCCTCGCTACGCGTCTCAACCGCTAGATCTGAAAACAAAACCAATAGAAACAAAACTTACGTGAGACTAATGTCCCAGTAAGTAGCAAAATGCATGAAATAATCAACTTTATGCAATTTTAAATAATAAATTAACATGGTACATTTATACGAATCAAAGCATGCGAAGAAAGCATTTCACCAATAACAATACAATTTCAGAAATAAATTGTCTATTCCAGACTCGTGGATTAGCGTGTCTGTAAATCGGGTTAAACACCCTTAGCCGGTTTGCCACCTCACTACTCATCTTCGAAGCCGCGCCCGGTCATCGTAAAAGTGGGGCACCCACGCATGGGCTGGCACGCTGCAGCTCATCGATCCCACACGAAGGCCTCACCGATCCCACACGGTGGTACACAAGTGGCTCGGGGTATTAACACGACAAGCCAACGCTAATGCATTATCTAGACTGACTGTGGATCCACAACCCTCAATACTGCTTAGACGCGTATAAAAAGTAATCAATCAAATAGTTTACTAAACAAACTCATAAAACTTCAACTGCCGAAAGCACCACCATGTTCAAGTGAATCTCGCCGTTCACCTACCCTTCAATCCTTAGGCCATTCCGCCTTTCGAGATACCTTAGGCTCATTGCCTTTCTTACCTAACAAGAAGCATAAGCTTCAATTTCCAATTACGAATCTCAAATCATTTTATCGAACCAAATCGTTAACGGAATAAGGTAAAGAATAATTTTATAAATCAATTTTTTAACACAATTTAGAAATATTCACAGTTGGTTTGATTTTGCAGTTTACTCTACCAAATTGATTCTAACTAGTTAATTGAAAACTAAACCTGATCGAATCAATAGTTAATTTGTGTACACGTTATATATTGTTGGAAAGCTCTACAAGTCTAGTTTCCAACGCAACAAACGGTTCATAATTCGGAGTTTCCTACAGGAAGTTATGGCTGTTTTACTACAGGTGGTTACAAACAGCCGCAAAACCTACTGGATGGAAATCATCAACTTTTCTGGATTTTTCTTGCAATACTTCGAGTTCCGATTGATACCAAACCAATTCCATTTTACTAAAAATACCCTAAACTAAATTTTAGATTACAATTATGAATTTTTACTCGAAGATTCCTAGCCTTCGCAAGTCACCAAAATTTTAGACCATTAACCCCACCTTAAGTCTCTAACATAAGGTAGCCTGACAGAGGGCTACTATGAGTTAATTTCAAATTGTTTCCCATCCCAACCAAATATTCCCTAACAATATCATTCCCATCACAACCCTCATTAGCTAAAACACAACCCATAAAAGAGTGAGCCACCAAAAATCCAATTTCAGAATGCCCTAAGAGCATAACAGCAACCTCATATCAATTCAAACCATCACCAAGACAACCCAAATTGAATAACAATCCTGCAGATTTTTACTAACTCAACCTCCCAGGTAAGAGGATAGCTAAGCCATACAAAGTATAATAACAAAGAACCTAAATCAGCACCTATTGTGATCATACCATCTCATGCTAAATCAGAACCTAAATCAGCATTTTCTCATGCCAAATCAGAATTTTTATCGACTGGTTTCTCAACCAAGGAAACCCCAGATGCATAGCGACTGGTGCTTTTGGTCTCTCAAGCCAAACGACCCAACACCTTTGCAAACAAACAATAATTTACAGCAACAGAAACATGCTAATCAATCGACAAATAGAAACCAAAAAAGAAGAAAAACCAAACAGTAGTCAATCAAACTCATGCTCAATCGACCAACAGCAACCAACAGAAATCAAACAGATGTCGAAATCAACCAACAGAAATCGATCGACAAACAAAAACAAATAGAAAAACCATAATGATCGATCAAACAGAGGAAAACGTGATACTTACCAGATTTTGGCAGAAATCCAGGCCCAAACCCTCTTCTCCTCTACATTTTCTTCCTTTCTTCTCTTCCTCTCTCTTCTTCTTCTTCTTTCTTCTTTCTCCTCTCCACGATTTATTCCTCTCTTCTCTTCCTCCCTTTTCTTCTTCTTCCTTTCTTCTTCTCTTTTCTCTTCTCCTTCTCTTCTACGGCTAAACCCCCAACGAACGCCCCCTTCTCTTCTTCTTCTCTTCTCCTTTTCTTCTTCTTCCACTCGATTTCCCCCTTTCTTCTTTCTTCTTCCTCCGGCGATTTCTCCTCCTACGATTTTCTTTCCCTTTTTCGTTTTCTCGTTTTCGGCTAACCCTTAACGCCCATTTGAGATGAAAGAACCTACGGATTCTTTCATCTACAAAAGTCTTATTTTATTTTATTTTTTTTAAACTTGAACCGGTTCAGCATAATGAACCAACCATCCATCCATTAAACCACTAAACTAACCAATAACCCATTAAACCAATAACCAAATGAACCAATTCAACCAAATGAATTTTAATCCTCTATTGTCCTTATTTAATAATTTTAATTAATCTTAATTAAAGTTTCTCAAAATTCTGGGGTGTTACACTAGGGCTGCGCTATGCCAGGCCAAGCGGGCTAACTGGCCACCCACGGGCCTGGGGTATTTTTTTGCAAAAAAAAATGTAGAAAATGGAAAAAAATGGTAAAGAAACATAAAAAATTCTGAAAAAATATATTTATTATTCACAAAAATTTCGTACACATACTGAGATAGAATTTGCTCAAATACAAATACAACTTTGCAAATGCAACAATACTTATACATATTACACTTGCACAAATAATACTGCATCACTATAGTATGAGCACATCCCAACTAGGTTGGCACCCACTTATCTATTTTTTATTTGCAGTTTCAGTAAAAAAAAGGGTAAAGTTTCTAAATAGAAACTTTTACATTGATTACAAAAAATATAATAAAACTTAGACTAATCTGGAAGACTAAATTCATCAAGATTCAAATCATCGAAGTCTTTAGCAAGTTGATCATCCGCATATTCCGGATCTCTTAGTTCTGCCCTTAGCCAATCTATTAGATAGACACATACTTGCACCATCTCCGGCGTTATTCTGCTCCTATAGTTGTCCAGCATTCATCCACCTACAATAAAAACTGATTCCGATGCAACTGTGGATACAGGAACCGTTAGTAGATCACGTGCCATGAAGGAAAGCACAAGATAACTAACCTAATTTTGCTTCCCCCATGCCAAAATACTAAAGGCTACTGCTAGTATCATATTCAGAAAAAAAGTCTTTCTAAAAGGTTTCTTATTTTATTTATATCTATTTGAAAAGAAGATCTCACATTTTCATTTATTCCATCTATTAAATCTTCTACTCCTAATTTAATCCTAGGATTCATTGCAGTTGCTAAACAATATAAAGGGGGCATTTCTTGCCAATATTTTAAAATTTAAGATTCCATTCCAAGGCAAATATTCTTAGCTATGAGCGTGTTTCTCTATTTTTTAAAGCAACTACTTATTTCGTATCGTATATTTAAAATATTCAGGGATGTTGGGTAATAGACCCATGATACGAATGTTGTTGCATCAAAAAAAACTTTTAAAAAATCTCTTAAAATTTCTGCTATTTGCCAATCAAGTTCTTCTAGTTCACTTTCAGGAACTTTTGTTTTATAAAATAGTGAAAGCTTTTGTTTCAATTCTAGTACAACATCTTGCATTAAATATGTTGAATTCCATCTATGGTGAACATCTAGGGTAATTTTATTATGTTGCTTTCCCAAACTTGCACAGTAATTTTTAAAATCTCTAGCAGTTGTACTAGATTGTTTTAAAAATCTTACTGCGTCTCTAATATTTGTTAAATGATATTGCACAATCTTTAAGCGACCTGCACAACTAAATTCAAGATGTGATAAGCACATTGAACATGAAATAAACATCCGTCTAGATTTAAGTTTAAGTGTTGTCTTAGAATGTTTATTGCAACATTATTAGCACTTTCATTATCAAGTACTAGAGCCATTATTTTATTTTGTGATTTATAATGTCTTATATTATGTGCTATAGCTGGTCCATAACGTCTAACATCTAGTGACGCAAAAGTTATTATTCTTTTTACCGTATTCCAATTCTTATCTATATAATGTGCAATTATAACTAAATAACTTATATTTTGTCTACTTGTCTAGATATATGAGGTTAAAGCCACCTTAAAACTACTGTTTGAAAAAGTTTCTATTAATGCTTTTTTCATGCTTTTATCTAATGTTATAGCATCAATTCTTAGAGTATGGCGTGAGAAGGGTTTATATCCTGGTGCGAGATATTTGGTCATTAGACAGTTAAATCTTTTACTTTCTATTAGTCTAAAGGGTAATTCTTTTTGTATTACCCACTTGGCAATTTCTTGCTTTGCCTCTTCTTAGTTGAAAATATAGTTGCCCAAATTAACACTACCGGTGGAAAGTTGGGCTTGCCTAGGGTCTAGTTCGCCATGTTTTAGAAGGCATTTTTGCAAATGTTGCTGCAAGTGGCCTATACCACTTAAACTTTTGCAGCTAAATTTTTTTTTTTGCAGTGCTTACAAACTACCCTCTCTTCCCTCCCATAATTTCAATTGCAAAATTTTGCCAGACACCAAGGGTTCTAGTCCTCTTGCTTCTTCTAGGTGGTAGGGAAGATGATCCCATTTTTATAGGATCTTGGGGGGAATGTAACTCAAGGTCACAATCTTGGATGGAAGGATCACTATATGAGGGTTGGGTCTCATCAAAATCTTCAAAAAAAAAGGGGAACGGGGTCTAAGATACTCCCTTTTTCTTGGTGTTAAGATAAATAGACTGCCTATCCATTATCAAATTTGTAAAAAAATAAAAATTGCTTAATAAATAATACAATAATAAATTTTTTGGTGATAGACTGCCTATAGTAAAGTGAGGAATAACGTACGCAAAAATGCATAGGAAAATTCCCAGGTTAATGGAGGGGTCACAAACGGTTCTGCTTAAAACCCAGTTTCCTTAAGCAATTATCTCATCCTTTGTGACAGAACTTTCCTGGAGATGCACTTAGTTGCACAATATGTCACCCTCTATACTAGGCTTTCAAATAATAAGAAAAGTAGAGAGACTTACTTATATATATAATATTTATAATGATTTTAAAATTAGAAAACTAAATAGAAGAATACATCTTGAGAATGAAGCTTGAACTTTGCAGTTGAAGCATTCAACCTCCGAAGTTCAACCTTCAAAGTCCACTTCCCACCTTTGATGCTTGACCAATTTAAAAAATAAATTAAAAAAAACTATTACTTGATAGCTATAGAGATGAAGAGAGTAAGAGAGACTGTAAAAAAGGTGTGGTTTGGAGTGGGAAGGGTTAGGCCTATTTATAGAAAACCAAAAGTGGCTTTTTACCACCTCTACCCTCAAATATGGTTGTTATTTGGCTGTTGGAAGGGTAGAAATTGTCATTTACATTCAATTACAAGTATACCCCCTAATATGGTTGTTAGGCAGTAAAATTGTAAAAGAACACAAAAAAATGCGCTTTTGGGGGGGAGGGGGGGGGACGGCTAGCCAAACCACAGGCCAGCATGCCGAGCCCAACGGCAGGCACGCGAGAAGTGGGCACAGCCTGAGTGGACCGCTTGACATGGGCCATGCTACCCGTTGGGCCGTTGTGCTTGTTGGACCGTGCCTTGACGGGCCAGGCACGAATACGCTTTAAGCGTGTTGGGCCATGCCCTGCCCTTGCCGGCTCGGCTCGATAAGCAACCCTAAGCATAATAATGGATGTTTTAAACTATTGTAGGGAATTTATTTTCCCTAGATTTCTTGACATGCTACCAAAATTTCAATTATGCCTTCAGCGAGATACAAAATTTCCAATTACTACCATCATAATCTCTTATTAATTAGATAATTATTACTACAATAACTATATTTAAGTTTAATAATTAAGGTTTATATTATTCTTTTTTAGTATATGTAAAAGTTCTTTTACTTTAAAAATATTTTAATTTAATATTCATTTAGAATATTGATTAAAATAATTTTTATTAAGATATGTTATTTTATTCAATTAGAATTGTCAGCATGCTAATAATCCATTTTTTAAGTCCAAGATTTTAACGACGACAATTCTTTATGTCGTTAAATCTTTTATTGGTAGGATTTGCAATTTGACTGGCCATTTTTCGGCTATCAGTGAAGTCCTTTTCTTTCAATTGAAAATTATATGATTGTCATCCAACGTGCAACGTAATTGCTTTTGTTGTTTTTATAAGTTTTATTTACATGGCTTCCTCAAAATGATATTCTTGATCCTCCTCCAAATATAAAAGAGCCACCTAGACATAACAATATCACAATATGCGCTCTCCCTTCCTTGAATATTCTTAAAACTATCCATAATTTAACATTTTATAGTAAAATCAGCTCAATTTGTCCAGTCATGTTATTGACTAGAAAGAGTTAAAAGTGGGTTTGGTACGAGGTAAACCCTTATAAGGGTTAAGGTTAGGGTATGTTTAAACCTACACCATTGCCATCCCAAGATTTCTTTAGCTTGCAAAGTAAATTACGAATTTAATTTTCTATTAACCAAAAGAAAGAAAAAGGCATAGGGATAAAAATTATAATTATATATATTATAATGATTTAATTTTTAAAAGATAAAAATCATATATTATTTAATGATTTTTGTTTGAAATGATATAGAATTATGCTTATCTACTAATATTTTAATATATTATTAATATATAATTTTCTTTTCTTAATTTAGTTTGTTATCATTTTACCCATTATCCAATCTTGTTCGCATATCTTTCTATTACTTTTTACCAATTAAACAAATATAAAGCAATTGTTATCCTTATCTTAATCTTGTTCCCAGATATTTATATTTACCATATTTCCTTTATTTATTTCCTATAACTTTTTTTATATTTCCTCTATTTTTTCCATTTAGATTATCATACATTTTTATCTTTATTTAGGAGTGGACATTTGCTTGTATTTTTTAATAAAATATTTTTAAATTCCAATCTTGTTCCTATATCTTTGTCTTTATCTATATTTCCTTTATTTATTTCCTATATTTTTTTTCTTATTTTTCCTAATTTTTTTCCTTATCAGATTTATGACATGTATCTTTCGATTATATATTTTTCAATAAAATATTTTTTGGGACATTTGTTTGTATTTCTTAATAAATTTTTTTTTCAATAATGTATATCTTGTTTCTATATGTTTATCTCCTATATTTTTTTAGTAATATTTTTTAAATAACATAATTTAAAAAATAGGATAATATATTTCCAAAAAAAATCATAAATATTAATAAAAAAGTGTTTATCTAATTATTAATTTCGGCGAAGTGGGACCTAAAAGATAATGTGAAGATATGTATTAATTAAGTTAAAGATAACCAAAAAACTCAAATATTAGCTATTTTAAGAAATTATTAATTACAAATAAATTATTTTAATGTGGGCCGAAAAGGACCACTGGAGAAAGAGGGGCATGTGCACGTGGAGGAGAGAGAATACAGTGTTTTAGGACTCTGCTTTAGTGTGTCTATATATATATATATGGTAAGAGTTTAAAAATTATATATGTGAATTTAAAATTATTGAGATTCTTTATTTTTCTTCAAATTTTTTTTTTTTTTTTTGTTTTTGTTTTGATTATAGTAGGATTTTATTATTAAAATTAAAAAAAATAAAACACTTTAGGGATATACGTGGTTATAAATATTAGAAGCTCTCCAAAACATCCCAATTTTTTTAAATAACGGAATATAGTTGAAATTTAAATGTCATTATCCCATTCAAAATAAATTATTATCTATTAGTATGTTAATTTTATAATTATCAACTATAATATTTTTATGATTATCAATCATAGGTGGAATTAAAATCTCATTATCATTAATAATTGTTTGATAGTTAATTATCATGTCCATAAAAAAAGGATATTTAATATCATAATATATTGAAAATATTAAATAATTGTTATATTAAATAACTCATTTATTAAGACAATCATTTAAAAGGAGTCTAATTTTAGTAGGATTCTATTCGAAAAAAAATCTACACAGCAATAATGAAAATTGGTATTCTATATGTCAATAAAGAAAAATGGTAGTTTTTGAAATTAAAGATTACAAAAACGAATAATTTAGGTATCTAAAATGAAAAACACTTAAGATAGTTGTAGTTCGTGCCTCTAATAATAATAATATAATAAAGATGTACATGAGAGTTTGATTATTATTAGGAGGAATTTCCTTTTCTTTGTTTTAACATATCAGTGTGACCCACATATGGCTACGTATGTAAATGGAGTAGGACCAACAAAATGTAGTCCCTCCTTTAATTTCAATTCCTTTTAACACTCAAAATTAAGTTCATTGATGGCCTACCATGTATGGATGGCAAATATTGTTTTAGCTAATACCAAACCCTAACCCGCCGTATCAGGTTGGTAACAGGGTGAGGCGGCAATGACTGGGTAATAGTAGAGAATGATAATGTATCTTCAAAAAGAATATATAAATTTATAATATATTATATTAATAAAATATGTGTTCTATATATATTATATATATGAAAATAATATTTTGAACATATAAACATGGTATTTTAATAGATTAAGGTCAGAGTCGGGGATGGTAGGGCGAAACCCAAACCCCTGCCCCTATCCCAATTTTGACAAATACCAAACCCTTACCATTAGGGGCGAGGGGGGTTTACACATTTAATCGGCCCCATTACCATCTCTACTACCATGTGATATATAAAGTTTGAATTAAATACATGTATGAAATTTTAATGAACTACATTACCGGTCCAGTGAATTCAAAATGAAGGGCTCTGGAAAGGAGTCTAAAATTGTCATATCACATTGCAATCAATTTTGCTATCTTTTATCCCTACTAACGACTTCTCATCCCCTAGAATTAATATTGTTCCAAAAAGTTGTAGGGAATAACTGTCAGACGTTCCTTACCGTTTTACCTTCCTGATCATGAAAATTAGCATAGACTGCTTTTATTTTAAATGAATTATCATTAGCCGGAATCAACAGATTCAATAAACATCCAATTACAAAAAACGAACAAAATATAACAAACAAACACAATAAACAGCGCTTAGTTTGTTTTGAATCTAATCAAGAGTTAACAAACTAACCTAATAAACATCTAGTCTTCCCAGTCAAAGAAACTGAAACTAGTCATTTAACTCTCACAAAGACAAATTTGCTAGCAAATATTATGTATGCCAAGAGAAAGGTAAAATTAAGACTTTAATTACAGCTATGGTACCTATTGCTTTTCTCTCTTATGCCACAGAAGTTGGTCAAATTGTCCCTAGATCAAAGCCCCTTAATGAAAAGAAAATGGCAAGAAAAGTACTATCTTATGGAGGTAAAATGACAAAAAGCTGGGTAAAGGGATCTGGAAAGAAAAAAAAAATTTCTGCTTTTAAGGCTGAAACCTTTTCCCACAAAAATGTAAAGATTTTGAATGAATACAAATTAAAAGAAAAATAAAAAAGGAACAAAGAATAAAGAGAGTGAAAACAGCAATTCTGTTTACTCTGGCAATTATTTGAATCCAAAATCCCTTCGTTAAGAAATACGTAGACCAGATATAACACCTTCCAAAAGCAAGCATAATGAGACCTGAATCTTTAAAGCAATCAATCCATACAAACAAAACCAGAGACACAAGCATACGTAGACCTGAATATTGAAAAGGGATCATCTTCCTGTCAGTGAATGCTCTTTGTCAGGTTCAAAATTTCCCAAATGGTGGCGTTCTTGCTTCTTCTGATGGATGAGAAATTGAACTGAACATGATACATGTGCTGCGCTTTGTGTAGTTGCGCTAAAACGAGCAGCCAAGTGTAGCTAAACTTCATACAAGAAATGAGAGCAATACAAAAATATTAGAAGTTAAAATGGTAGGATATATAATATTGCCAAGGTTATAAAGAGAGTAAAAATGTGGGAATATTATTTTTCAAAAGGCCCCTAACTTTTGAGATTTAGATTAAAATGCAAGTATAAGTCCATTACATAATATTGGTATGTAGGAAAATGCAATGGCAAAAAGTCTTGAGTTTATATTTGGGCACAAGGCTTGTAAGGGAAGATTGTGGGATCAAGTCCCACAAGGTCACAATGCCTATTTTTATATATATTCCAAGCTTGACAAAGTAGACAAATTTTAGTATAGCTACCTTTGGTGAAGCTACTCAAGTGGATTTGAAGAGGGGTTGAAAGAGGCTTCTTGTCATTGGCTGATCCCACTCCAGTGAATTCCACCATCCCTCTTCTCCACAGATCTCCCTAAGAGAAGGTGCTGCAGCCCATGTGTGAAAGAAAGGAAGCCTCTTCATATTTCTACACTTACAAACTTCAACAGTGCTTAGGGAATCACAAACCATGAACCCTCTGTAAATACTCTTCAGTTCTGGTAGATTTATCAGATGCATTTCGATCAAATTTTGAATATATATTGTTGCAACATCACTCACATTCACCCCTCTTTCTTCTTCCTCATAATCAGTATTCATATCATCTGTTCCTTCTTTCCCATAATCCTTGTCATCTTTATCACCAGTTCCTCTTTGTTTCTCATTACCACTGTCATTAACATCAGCTCCTCCTTCATCCACAATCAAACTCATCATTGAGGAGCAGGCCACCACCTCAATCGACTGAAGGCTTTGGAGGTGCAGTAACAGGCCAGGAGTTAAAAGACTCTTCAATTTTCTGCAACCAACAATCTTCAAAAACTTTAATGATGCAAAAGTACCAGGCAGAACAATTCCCTTGCAAAGTCCTCTTAAATTTTCCAAATATTTGAGCATTATTTCCTCCAAATTAGGAAGATTACTCTCTCCAGATAACAAGATCCATTCAATAGCAGCACAATCTTGAACCCAACACTTCCTCAGATAACAGAGTCCTCTTAACATTGACAACCGGGTGATATCGGGACATGCATTTATGTCTAATTGAAAGGTTTTAGCAGGAAGCAAAACAGGGTTCCCCCTGATAGTGAGATTCTGTTCATAAAAGCTTATGCCATTCTTGACTATAGATGTATCTGATATCCAAGGGACCTCCAGATGGATGCTACTTATGTGAAATTCAAATTTCTGCAGCTTACCTGAGTTGCCTGAACTGAAATAGACATCAAAAGAATCCATGTCTGCGAAATTAATTTCTAGCACTGTCAATCTTGTGCAGTCCATGAGCTCCTCTATGTGTGCTTTAGTTTGATCAAGTGCATGCAATACTGTTCCCCAAGTGAACTTGCACCCCACCATTAAGAGACTATCCAAATATGGGAACTTTGATACAAGCCCAGTTGGAAAAAAACTTACATTTGTATGAGAGAGATTTAGAAATCTGAGATTTATTAAAATGTTCAAACCTGGAGGCAATGTCTCAATGGAAGTATGAGAGAGGTCCAAAACCCTTAGTGCACTGAGATCCCCCAGCCAAGGCACGTCTTTTATGTTCCAACAATTCCTTAACAGCAATGCTCTTAAGTTCTTCAGATTTGAGATTGAATTTGGCAATGATTGGATAGCAGTATGAGATACATTAAGAACTTTCAGATTCTGGATATGATTAAAGAATGTGCCCGAGATGTCCTCCATTAGAGAGTTGAATTGTAGCAACAAGGAAGTGAGAATGTTGCACCTTGGACTAACAGTAAGTGCTTTCAATAAATTTCTCATTAAGGAGACCCATCTAACATCTTCAGCCCATTCACCTATAGATGGGGTTTCTTGCAGTCCAACCCCTGCTCTGACAAGGCATCGAGGGCTTGTCCTTGTCATTCTAATGCCCATATCTCTCATTAGGTCATGTACTTTCACACATTCAACTCCATTTTCATCTTGACCATCACACAATAACAAGGAAGCATCTTTGAGTTCCCTTAATACTCTCTTGCCGCACCTTATGTTCTCTTCATTTCTGCCTTCATCAGATATTAATCCCTCCCAAATCCAATGCTCTATTAACTCTTCTGTATCAATCGGATGGCCTTCTGGATACAATGAACAATAAAGGAAGCACAATTTAACCATGTCGTCCCTCAACCATTTATAGCTAAATTCTAACCTTGCAAAGACTCTTTCATCCATGTCTTGGATCCGTGCAGTTGAGTCCTTTAACTCAGCCAGAGCATATTCCCATTCTCCATAATCACATTCATTTCTTAATGCTCTTCCAATGGTGATGAGTGCAAGTGGAAGTCGACCACATTCTTTTGCCACTTCTCTAGCAATGTCTTCTTGGTTTTGTCTTTTCAAGAAAAGTAATGCATCACTGCCAACTTTGCTCTTAAACAATTCCCATGCTTCTTCCTCCAAAAGCAAACTTACTTCAACTTCCTTATCAGCCTCCATTTGTCGACATACACTTTTCAGACGAGTTGTTAACACTAACTTGCAGCCATTAGACACATTCGGCTTTGGAATCCCGATATCCTCCAGTGGAAAAGCTTCCCACATGTCATCTAATATAAGAACAAACCTTTTCCTTTTTCTCAAAGCTTCATACAGAATTGCTGCTCTTCTTTCATTATCCTCATAATTCAAATCAAGCAAACAAGCAACCTTTGCAATACGATTTTGAAGATTCTCCAATCTTGAATCTTTTGAAACATTGACCCAAATCACATGATCAAAACCTGAGGTCCTATCCTGTAGCCAATTATTCATTTGTCTCATGATATGAGTCTTACCGACTCCTGCCATACCATATATACCAATAGTTCCAACATCCTTATCCATCAAATACTCCCAAATTGAATCTGACGTTCTTGTGGTTGTGTTTTCCCATAATCCAGCTGTGGGGAATTTAATTTCAACTCTTGGAACTTCCTCGAAAAAAAGTTGATTGAAGCTTGCCTTCTCTAAAAGTTCAGTCACTTTCTGAATCTTCTGCTCAGTATTTGTGGCTAATGTTAACCGTGATGGCCAGCCACAAAGACAACCAGTTGAGTATCTTTCTTCATCTCTTTCTATGTCACGAACCTCAACCTCAATTTTTTTAACGTTTCTCAGCCACAGCTCCACTTCCTCCTTTGGCTGTTTTCCTTGATGTAACCTGGCTTGATTCAATAAATTCTCTATATCAGCTGATTTGGTATTCAACTCTTCCATATCCTTCTTCAGTTTCTCTAGATTGTCTTCCAGCCCTTTTAGACGATTGCATTGGCTAGCAAGTGATCCATTCAAGCAATTTGGTTGACATAGACAGGTACAAACACTAGCTATTGCCTGGATGATATCTGTAGCCATACTGCAAACATAAATGGGTGAAGATCAGGCCAGAAAATAATAGTTTACTTAAAACAATCAATATGAAGAATGTAAATATTAAAGGAAAAGTTTTGGTCCCTGCTACAAAAGAACAAGCATAGGAGTTATAATCCTTGGCAGAAAAAAAAGCAAAGAAAGCACAACAGCTATGAAAAGTACTCATAGAAAGGGGGCTGATCAGAAATTATAACGGACAATTGATATTAGCTTATAGTGGACCCATTGGAGTGGCTGATTCCATAAAATCAGAACTTCAATATCATTTAACAGTCTGCAAATTGCTAAATGGGAAGGTTTTTTGAATCTGGTGGTAGAAGGGGATTCCACAACAGTAATGCAATGGATTGAAAATGGTGTTTGTGGATCTTGGAGATTAGTGCACTCTTTCAGAATGTCAAATTTCTCATCAATGGTTGAATATTTCATTCAACCAAATATTAAGAACAGAAAACTCAGAGGAAGATAACCTGACAAAAGTTGGGGTGCAGCAGCTAGAACTCCTAGTTGGACCTTACACAAAGCATCTATACACAACTGAGTGGGGTTGATTATTTTGTAATAAATAAAACAGGCATGTAAGGAGGTAAATAGGTGTTGCCTATCGTCTCCAGGCAACAAAGCTTTCACTTTTCCAGCTGTATTTTCTAAACTCCTCTTCATAAAATCTAATTCAATTATCATAAAAAAAATGAAAGAAAGAGATATAAAAGTACTCATAGAAAGGGAAAATAACAGCTGCCTAATTTGCTCAATCAAATGATAATGTTGTAAAATTTGTTAGCTACAAAAGGCATGAAAATCGCTAAGAACAATCTTCCAAATAGAAATGATGGGAAACATTGCATATTAATGGCCTGAGCCTGTAGATTCAAGGAAAGCTCTCAAAGTTCCCTCAAGATTAATATAGTGTTTTGTTGTCGTTAGAAGTAAAATTTTTGTTAGAAAATTACCATAGATTTGAGTTTATTTAAGAAATTCAAATCAACTTTTTTGTCAGTTTATAATGTAAACCATATACATACACTTCTGTAACTAGATTAGGATCTCATGTAATAATAAAATAAAATTCACTACCCTTATCCTTGTAAACCAAATGGTAGTTCCTTGGCTTTGCAGCACAATCAGCCGTTTGTAAATGGTATGCCCTTGTGTGCTTGGCATGGTGATTAGTTGATATAAGGTCGAAGTTGTGGTGCTGAAGAATATAATTGAAGAAAGGAACAAAGAGCCCTCCACATAGCCTTTTGGATTCCTTGAACCCTTATTATTAATGCAATTACTTCATCTTCCTGATCTATTTAACCATGATTAAGTACAATTAGGTGATGAGTCCCTAGGTTGAATCCAAGTAACAATATATTAATACCCAAAAGACACAGTGTTTGAATTTGCCTAAAAATTTGATAAATCTCTTCATAGAATTCCAAGGAAACTTAATGTGCTCATTGAGGCCACTTAATAGTTCTACCTCCCATTTGTCCTCATTGAAGACTAGTTTCGTGTTTGTATGTGCACGCACCCACATGTGTGCACATGTGCGTCTTTAGTTTTCAAAGGCTTATCTTGGATTCAATAACAAAAATTAATGGCAAGTGGCCACTCAAAAAACATTTATCAATCATCATTGACCCTAGTTACATTTGTATGATAATTGAAGAGGCTACTAATATGAAGCACGCACAATTTAGATACATACTTGTTACAGATCCAAACCCAAAATACACAGCGGAATCAACGATACACGAACCAGATTACACCCATGTCTAGAGAATCTGATTATCAGAATCCGCTTTGTTTTCCACAACGTAAATACTTCCCTAGAATGGATGGGATCCCCAGATCTTCGACGATAGAAACACCGACCTCTGTAGAGATACACTTTCTATCCTAACTAGAAGACTGCTTCTATTGGCTCCTTCTAGTTGCACTTAGCAACCCTTCGAAATGACAATCACTCAAATATGGAGCCTTGGGGTGGTATTTATGTAAAGAGTTAAGAGTTCCACATCTATTGGGATTCCTATCTATACTCCATCTCTGTCTCTAAGCACCTTGCACACTCATACTAAGCATCAAACTCTAGACTTGGGTCAGGTCAACTACAAGTGGGAACCATACCGCCCACAGGTAGGACCCATGAAACAAAGTTTTCCACTTGCTACAGAAGTAGATTTTTCTTCCCTGAGAATATTATAACATAGCCCTGAAATTATTACCATCTTCAACGATGTTCCAGCAGGAAACAAGCCTTTCAAATTCTTCAAAAATTGGGCCCGAGATGAGGAATTTTACCTATTCTCAAAGAGTTGTGGTCACAGAAAATTAAAGGTACACCAATTTTCAGAGTTGTTACTAAACTAAGATTGCTGAAAAACAAATTGACGAGCTGGAGCATAAATATCTTAAACTCAATTCAAGATTGACACAAAGCAGATCTGAATTGGAGGCATCTCAGTAAATATTAAGTGCAAACCCACTTAATCTGGAAGGCTAGAAGCTTCTATTAGAGAACAAAAACTCTCGGAGGAAGTAAGCAAATTACTCAAAGTTGAGGAATCCCAAGTGAAGCAAAAATCCAGAATTCAGTGGCTGCAGGATGGTGACAACAACACATCATTTTTTCACTAAGCTATGAACTCAAGAAGAATCTCTCACAGGATTCTCGGTGTTTATAATGATGGAGCTAAAGTTGCTGATTTGAGGGAGGTAAATAAGATTTGTGAAGATCATTACAAAGCAACATTGGATAGCTCTCCAATTGCATTGAATTTTGGGAAGCTGCAGAATCTGACAAGGAAAAAACCGAAATTTTCAAAAGCTTCTACCCTCATTCAAGAAGTTACGGCTGATGAAATGAGAAATACATTCTACAAACTAAAGGAATATAAGGCTCTAAGTCCTGATGGTTACAATGCTCAGTTTTTCTTTTTAGTTTCACTCGGGACACAGTAGGAGAAGATATAACTGAAGCTATCTAGATTTCTTCCCATCTGGCAAATTACTTAAACAGGTGAATCCAACCCTCATAACTCTAGTTCCTAAACGCAAAAAACCCTACAGAGGTGGGTAATTATATACCTATAACTTGTGGTAACACAATGTATAAGTTCATCTCAAAGATAATTGCAGGTAGACTCAAGACAGAGATTGGTGAACTTGCGAACAAAAGCCAAATGGAGTTCATTTCAGTAAGAAGTATTACTGAGAATTTACTCCTCGCTGATGATCTCATTCACAATTATCACTTCAACAAAGGGGTTCATCGATGTGCTATAAAGATCGACCTCACGAAAACCTATGATTCTATCAGATGGGACCTCTTATCAGAAGTGCTCAAGGTGCTGGAATTTCCTCCACAGTTCATCAAGTGGATTTTGGCTTGTGCAGCTCCATACTCCCTAATGATGAATGGTAACTTGGTAGGGTTCCTTTCAAGCGCAAAAGTGCTTACACAAGGAGATACACTCTCTCCTTATATCTTTGTAAGTTCCTATTAGTCATGAACCTCTTTATTAGAGAAGAACACTAATGAGGATTTCAAACATCATCCCAGACATTAAACAGCAGGACACAAGAGCCCTTTTCTTTGCTGATGTTCTACTTATATTTGCATGTGGAGATGACAAATCAGTTACTTGCGTAGCTAAAGCTTTGAAGGAACTGGAGGAGATTTGAGGACTCAAGACCAACCTATCCAAGTGTCTTATATTATACTGTGCTGTACCATATGAGAAGAAAAAAATTCACTTATACTACCCATTGTAGAAGGCAATCTCCCAGCCAGGTACTTGGGAATTCCTCTTCTTACTACCAAGCTCTCTAAACACGATTGCAGCCCTCTCATTGACAGAATCAAGGACAAGGTGTGAATATGGAACGTCAGAAGTCTCTCATACGCAGGAAGGTTGCAACCAATTAAGACTCTCCTCTTCTCAATGTACACACATTGGCTGTCCATGTTCACCATTCGCCGTAGTAACATACTGAAAGCGGACCAAATATGTAGGAACTTCTATGGTCAGGTCCTGAAATGAACAAGAACATAATTCCTATTCGATGGAATCAGATCTGTACATCAAAGGAGGAAGGCGGTTTGGGGCTCATAAAAATGAGCAGTTAATAGGAATCTGTGCGATGTTTACATTTCAAAGCAGTCTTTATGGGTACAATGGGTTCACTTTTACTTGTTCAAGAATAGAAACTTCTGGGAATAAAAATACCAAAATCAAGCACATGAAATTGGAAGAAAATATTGGAGACTTGGGTGGCTAGAAAAACCATCGTAAAAAAACAGATCAGAAACAGAAAAAATAAATGGTTTTGGTTGGACAATTGTCATCCTAAAGATCTACTAATACACAGTTATCAGAATATAATCATGTACAACTCAGGTTTACCTAGGAACTCTAAAGTTGCAACAGTGACCAAAAGGAAGAACTTGAACCCCTCAATTGCAAACTCACCAATCTTGATTGAGATTTGGACATGCTAAAGCCGCCAGACAACACCTGTGAAGATAGGATCATTCGGACAGCCCCGAAATCTGAAGCCTACTCAATGAGGGACACCTATAAATATCTCAGTCTGCATCTTCATAAGTTTGGTTGGTTTAAACTGGTACAGTTTCCTCAAATACAAGGTATTTCCATATCGGAACGCTCTCTCTGTCAAGATAACCCTGAGAACATGGAGCACATGTTTTTCTAATGCTCCTACAGTCTTGAGATATGGGAAGAAGTCCTCAAAATGCTTTGTATTAGCCACATTATCAGCTATCAGCGGGTGGGAGGATGAAATAAAGTGGATGGTTGATGATTTCACAGGTTCAGACCTTTGCACTCAGTTTCAAAGAGTAGCAGTTGCAGCAACATTTTACCACATGCGGAGAGAACACAACGGAAGAATATTTAGAAACTTCTATAATTCATCAAATTACATCCTTAAAAGTATCAAATTCAACTGTGCGTCGATCTTGGCAGGGAAGGAGATTGGAAGAGACACACCCTCTGCAGGGAAATACATGGGAATTGAAGAATTTACCCACATTATATCTGATTGCCTTGTAATGTCTACTTTTGGAATGTCTCATTTTGGTTATAGCTAGTGTTCCTTTAGAATCGGTTATGTTAACCACATGTTTCTTACTTTGCTGACATTTTTATCTCATGTAAATCTTTACAAATCAATATATTTCCCTACCATCCAACAAAAAATAAAAAATAAAAGAGTTTGTATCCGGAAAAGAAAAACACACAAACCACAAACAATAATTCAGACAGGTACAGCTTTTAAACCCTATACAAAATATTATAGTAGAGAAAATTCCAAATAAGTAAATCCGCTCTAACTTGTAGTATTAGCTTTTGCTGTACCAAATTGTGTAGATTCAAGAAATCAGGGCAAAAAGTAGTACACTAGGCCCCTAACGGCTCCTCACTTTTGAAATGATGCCAATTCAGCTTCTCATTAGCCTAGTAAGCTATCAGTTAAAACTTAAACTGATTGTGCTTTTTATATTATTATGTTAATGGTTACCCAATTCATCTAACATGACTACCTAAATCTGGAGGCAGCTATAGCAAATATTTTATCATTGCACATGCAATTGCCCTATGGTTGATTTCCATCAGGCCATTTTGGCCAAGTTTGAGCATGTTATTTCTCCTCCTATGACTGGACTCTATACGTGTCAAACCCAAGTCACAAAGTCAAATCAAACTTCTTAAGTCTATCGTACATTAGACCCTCGCCAAACCATCGCAATGGCGGGAGCCTGATACACCGAGCTAGCCCTTTTAAGAAAATGAACAAGCACTCTCTCTCTGGAATTTTAAAGAGGATATTTGGATTAAGATCAAGGTATGTCAATGCCATTTTTGTCACCATACCACCCAAGGCCCGCTGTGCTGTTTTGCTAGAATTTTGCCAGCAAGCCACTCATGCTGCAACAAATTCCATGCCGAGAAATTCTAAGAAATACAGAAAATCGAAAAAAAAAATTTATAACAAAGCCAAAATAAATTATAAAAATTAGAAAAAAAAAATAACAGACATCAGACTTTTACAAGCTTTTATGACCCATATTGAATTTTCCAAAATTTTAATAGTTCTTTTAATCTTCATAATTTTTTAATAGTAAATTATTATTTAAATATTTAGTTGTCCAAATGAACTCAAATTGTAAGCTTCCATGGCCTTTTCCAAATTTTTGTAATTTTTAGTAATTCTGCTACTAAAATACTATTTAAATAATTAGGCATTTAATATATACTTCGTTGAGTAAATAATAGTTTTCTAAAAGATATATTAAAGAAAAGGAGAGAGTACAATAGACACATGGTAGCGTTCAAAAAACAGAAATTTTGCACCCAAAATAAAAGGGGGAAAAAGAGCCTATGTCCTACTTTTAGTGATTTTAAAACTTTTTAAATTTAATAATTATTGACTACTTACTTATACCATTTTCATTGATAAAATAGCCCCTCTAAATGTCTAATTATTTTTAACAACATTTCCTAATTTTTTAGAAATATTTCATATTTTTATAAATTTTTAATATTTCCCCACATTTATAAGAATTATCTATTTCAACAAATATAGAATTAAGGATGGTGATATGTAAATCAATCATTCTTATACAATATATATTTCCATGTATGACGATATGGGTCATTTACATCATGTGCCATTAAAACAGTTAGTTTTTAATGACACAGAATTTCAGATCAGGTAGTTCAAAAACTTACCAAAATGGGCAATATATGTGGAACATGTCACTTATGCCTCCCATTTGTTACCCAAAACTGGTGATTCACAAAAACAAAGTGGTTTCAATGCTGCCTTCCCACGGAACATGGAAAAATTTGGCGACACCGGCGAAATTTCGCCAAAATTGCATTTCTTGTAAGATAAACTCAAAGTGGATTAACTACTATAGATAATCACCTAAATCCACAAGTCCCAAAAAGAAAAAATTAAATTAAATCTCTCATGATCCCTTTCCTATCATGAATTTCTTTGGTGAATTAAATATGTAAATTTCATCCATTAAAAGTGATTTGTTTAAACCCTTTTTTTTAATAACTGATGAAAACAAATGTATTAATAAGAGAAAACAGAATGCAATGTCAGAACTGTAGAAGGAAGGAAAAAAAAAAGGCCAGAATGATGTTATTGGAAGAGAAACAGGACACTGTCTTGCAACAATCAAGACAATAACTGATAGACGGGTGGGGGATGCAGCACCATGGATAATGAACATGAAGGACATCATGGATACCATCATGGACCATGTTGCTCTCTGGTGTGTTTGGCCTGGAAAATTTTAAATTTGTAGTTTGAAGATCGAGACAATAACAACGTGTTTTATGGTTATGATTCAGATTGGTCTCGTCAATTGCAAGCAATAATAGTGTACCTTGACTGGAAAAAAAGGGAGGATCGTAGAAAACAAAGTCCTGCCATTAAACCACTGATATTTGATTAAATGTAGTTAGAGATAGGCAGAGAGAGGGATATGATATATGATATCATAAAAATAAAAAATGTGCCAGAAACCTCACCAATAATCATGAGTTCAATCGCCTACTACCAATCCATACTACATCCCTACAACCGATTTTTTGTAGGGAACCAGGGATATGGTAAGGTTGGGAGTGGAGAATTTCAATTCAACAAAACACACAAACAACACATATGACAAGATGTATACAAAAGTAATTAAATATTGGTAAGCTAGTTACGGATAGATTCCTGCCCAACCAATGGTTCTTCGAATTTACACATCCTTCCACATCAAATGTAACATGAATTTCAATTAGATATAACACAACTTATAGATCACATAGAATTTCTGATCACACTGATGAAATAATGAACAATGCATCAATAAGAGAAATCAGGTTCATCTAATACAAAATTAAAAAACAAAAAACAAAAACTGACTCTATAATGCTAAAGACAATATGAAGCAGTAGAACAAAAATGAGATAGCTTGTCTGTAACTCTATCTTTTCACATGCATGACACTATAATTTTAATGACAAAGGAAGCAGTAGAGCATAAAGATGTCAACAACGGGAGAGATAAATTGGAAGCAAATAGAAAGATTTGCAATACTCAACCAGATCTAGCCATAAAATCTAAATCAAACCAGAAAAGGATTACCTCAAATCAAAACTCAATGCCACAAATCAGAATGTCAGACGATTCAAATTGCTATCAAACCGGAGTGCAGGGAATGGAAGGAATGAGTTGCAAATAGAAGATGATTCACCAGGAATCTGTTCCTCAAACGAAGACATTAGAGATAATCCAATGTACAGATCAGATAAAATTTGTGACCACGCTAATAAAACAATAAATTATCCATCAATAGCAGAAATCATGTTCATCTAATACCATCAATAAATTTACAGATCAGATAAAATTTGTGACCATGCTAGTAAAACAATAAAATATCCATCAATAGCAGAAATCAGGTTCATCTAATACCATCAATAAGATTACAGATCAGATAAAATCTGCGACCGTGCTAATAAAACAATAAATTATCCATCAACAGCAGAAATCAGATTCATCTAATAGCAAAAACTGACACTATTATTAAATTGAAGACAAGATGAAACAATAGAACAGAATGATGAGATGGTTCATCCACAAATAAAGCAATCTGGGAACTGAACTTGGACTTCCAGGTATTATTGAAATTATAATCTAGGCTACAAAACCATGCTCCTCTTGACTAGTATTAATTAGACAATAACTAATTTATTCATCTAACAATGGAGAACTCGATAGGTAGTGGCGAATCCTAAACAAGCGTGATAGACGTGTGCCTAACAACTTCTGCCAAAAAATTGGCAGAAGTTTTTCTCCTCCAATTTGTTTGGAAGTCAGGAAAATATTTTCCCCTACTTTCAATTTCCCCTAAAACAATTACATGGCAAACTTTAAAATTCTGGAAACCCTGCCTCGTAGAGTGCAGGGAATGGAAGGAACGAGTTCTAAGTCAAAGATGATTCACCAGGAATCTGTTCTTCAAACAAATACATTAGAGATAACACAACACATAGATCAGATAAAATTTGTAACCACACTAGTAAAACAATAAATAACCCATCAATAGCAGAAGTGAGAGAGATAAAACTGGAAGAAAAGGGAGAGACTTGCAATGCTCGACGGCTCGAAATAAATTAGAGATAAACCCTAAATCAAAACAGAAAAAAATTACCTCAAATGAAAACTCAATGCCGCAAATCAGAATGTCAGACGACTCAAATTGGTGTTGCACGTGCCTCGTAGAGTGCAGTGAATGGGAGGAATGATTTGCAGATCAAAGATGATTCACCAAGAATCTGTTCCTCAAACAAAGACAATAGAGATATATAACACAACGTATATTTAGGATAGGACCACACTAAGAAAACAATAAATTGCCCATCAATAGCAGAAATCAAGTTCACATAATACAAAAAATTGACATTATAATGTTAAAGACGAAATGAAACAGTAGAACAGAGATCTGATATAGCTTGTCCGCAAGCTTTTCTTTCTTTTTTTTCTTTTTTTTCCTCATGCATGACACTGTAATGTTAATGACGAAAGAAAGGAAGCATGACAGCATAAAGACGTGAAGAACGGGAGAAATATAAGTGGAAGAAAATGGAGAGATTTGCAATAGTCAACCAGATCTAGCCATAAACCCTAAATCGAACCAGAAAAAAGATTACCATAAATCAAAACTCAATGCCGCGAATCAGACTGTGAGACGACTCAAACTGGTGCTGCACGTGCCCCGTAGAGTGCAGTGAAGAGAAAGAACGAATTGCAACTTGCAAATCCAAGATGATTCGCCAGAGATCTGTTCTTCAAACAAATACATTACAGATGACACAATGTATAGATGAGATAAAATTTGTGAACACACGATGAAAACAATAAATGATCCACCAAAGCAGAAATCAAGTTCATATAATTCAAGAATTGAAACGATAATGTTAAAGACGTAATGAAACAGTAGAGCACAAAGCTGAGATTGCTTGTCCGCAAGCCGTTTTTTTTTTTTTCCTCATGCATGGCGCTATAACGTTAATTACGAAAGAAAGGAAGCAGGAGAGCATAAAGACGCCAATAATGAGAGTGATAAAAGTGGAAGAAAATGGAGAGATTTGCAGAACTCAACCAGATCTAGCCATAAGCCCTAAATCAAATCAGAAAAAAAAATTACCTAAATTCAAAACACAATGCCTCAAATAAGAATGTGAAACGACTCAAATTGGTGTTGCTCCGGCCTCGTAGGGGCAAGGAATGGAAGGAACAAGTTGAGACGCCAGGAGATGTCAGATCCTCAGAGTAGATCAGAGACCACATATGAAGGACATGCTCTCTTTGCAGGTTGATGTTGAAGAATGTAGCAAGCAGTAGGGAGTGGGTCGCGCGGGAGAAAACCAAAAATGAAGAAAGAAATGGAAGAAAGAAAAGAGGAGGGAAAGTGGGATATGATTAATTAGTGGCGGCCAAAAAAAAATTTAGCGGCGGTTTTCTTTTATGGAAGTGGGATACGCGACTACAAAATAAATTTAGCGGCGGTTTTCTTTTTGTACGTAGCCCAAAGAGGTTAAGAAAAATTAATTGTTAGTGGTAATTTTGAAAATAACTAAAATTAAGTCAGCAAAGTTCTAAGCTTTTAACTTTTAATACACTTTCATTAAAATGCCCTTATATCACTCACTCAAACGGCTTGTAGATGTACAAATCAATAAAATGTCTTGTACATGTTAGTACACAGTGTTGATAGAAGATACAAGTCATTTTATTGATTTATATAAGTCATGTGAGTGGTATAAGAGCATTCTTGAAAGAATTTGTTTGTAATAGTAAAAATGTCACTAAATATTTTATGTTTACCTATTAGAACAAAAATATTTTTTTCGTTTACGTATGTTCCACCGAAATTAGCAAAGCCTAAAAAACTTATTAAATCATATAAACGATTTTCACATCTAATTACGAGCGGTTACCCATGGCTGTCATCCAGGAACCTCTCTTGAGGTTCACACAAGCTACACATATCTCCCTTCACGTTTTTGAAATAACACTTTCCCCTTTAAATTTTGTTGGAAGGTCACACTCACCACCTCAATTAAGTTGCTGTCTAGGTTTTTTTGACAAATATGACTAATGTTATCAATCTTTAAGTATAAAAAGTGAATTTAATATTCAAATTAATTATTTAAGGAGTTAGAAAAGAGAAAATTAACGAAAAGGAGTAAAGAACAAGAAGAATTAATTTTCTAATAAATAAAGGGATGTATTTTCTTTTAAAATAATGAAGGCATTTAAATAAAAAAATAAAACTATATGTTTAATAAGGATTCGTTTTTACAAGTGAAAAGTGTTATTTCAAAAACAAAAGGGGAGGTATGTGTGATTAGAGCATACCCAAGGGAGGTTTTTGTAATTTACTTAATAATTAGATATAAAAAATTCGTTTATAATTGGCGAATAGATCTCTCAAATCTATCCCTTATTTTTCCTTTTCTAGGTTTTTTTCCTTTCGAAATCTTGATTGGAGAAAGCTTTTGCTCTTAAAGAAGGATTTATTTTCTTAGATCCCCATGCCAAGATTTTCAACCAAATAAGAGAGAACTGTTAGAATTCTTCTTTATGTGGGCTTATATTGATTGTATTTTTGGTTTATAAAAACTAATTGAACATATAGTCTATGATGATATTACAGGTGATCCAATATTTTAGTTATCATATTAATTGGGTTTTGTACACCTTAGTTATATAGGAATATTTTCTGAATATTTGATATGTGATATAAGTTGTATCTAAGCTAGGAGACCATATTAAATTGAGAGCATCCATAGAATCCTATTCAAGATTGAAATCCTTAATAGAAGGACTGTTATATTATAAATAGACTAGGTCCTCTCTCCTCTCCAAAATAATTGACTGAACATAAAATGCTCTAATAACATTTCCCATTTGACGTGTGGTTTTGACTTGGGGTGCCAATTGGTTCGGTGTAAACCAAAACCTAATTGAACCAAACCGAAAAATTTCAAGTTGGTTTCATTTTGTTCTTAGTTCGGTTCAGTTTTGATTTGAAAAAAAGTACAAAACGAATTAGTTTAGTTCAGTTTAGGGTTTAAATAGTTGAGAAATTGAACCAAACTACATTATTATATACTTATAATTTTATACTAAATATAATATATATTCAAAAATTTCGAAACCTCTTACCATGCTTTTTTGTCAAAACCTATTGTTTCTCTTTGTAGGGATCGCTTTCTAAAATGAGGTTAATTCATATTGGCTTTACTAGGAGAAGATAAGTTTTTATTATGTATGTGACTGAATTTCTTTACAAATATAAGATTATAGAAATACCATTTCTATTTTCTAGTAAACAATATTGTTTACATTTATATTCTAGTAAACAATATAGTTTAAACTTTAAAGATATTATAATTTTGGTTTGATTTTTGGTTTATTCACTTTATTTCGGTTTGGTTTTTGATTTATAATTTTTAGTTGAAATTCGTTTTGGTAGGTTTTTGGTTTTGATCAACATAATTCGGTTTGTTTTAGGTTTGGCACAAAAACCAATTCAAAGTGCCCAATTACACCCCTGGTTCTAATCAAGAGGAGAAAGAAGAAGGAAAGCTAGCCTAATTAAAAATTTTTGTAGAGGATTTAAGAGGTAAAAAGCAGCCATGCGTTTTGTAGGTAAGAACAAAAATATTATGCGTTTTCAGAGAGTTTCTAAACCCTCATATGTACATCAACTTGAAGGGATTTTCGTGGGTTTCAAATCAATGCTAAAGGGGGGAGTGGTTGCTAGAACATTGGTTTGGAGTCGGTTGCAAAAAGAGGTAAGTAGCACCCTTTCAAAACCTAAATGCTTGCATGGTTTAATGTTTAGACAAGAAAATAATGATGTTCATGGGTTTATCAGATTTATTGGAAGTTTATTTGTGAGATCTTCGAAGATCCTATATTGGTTTTACAACAACTGAAACTATAAGTTTTGTATTCTTGATTTAGTTCCTATTAAAGATGTGCATTGGGATAGATTCTTTGTGTTGAGATGCTAGATCATGACCTGAGAGTGTTTAGGATGCTTTTGAATGCTATTTGACGAGATTAAGATGTTAAGTTAATATTAAGACAGGTTGGAATTGATTAAAATAAGTTTTAATCCCAGAAATAATGCACTTTAGGATTTCTGTTTGAAAAATTAGTTGAACGTACGAACGTTCTCTGGCCGTTCTTCTGGCGTTAAGCAATGCGTGCAGAAATTCCTTGTAGCGTGCAGCAACAGCCAAACATTCTGTGTTTTGGGAAAAACTTCCCTGTCGCGCATAGCAATGCCCAAACGTTGAAATCAGGGCATTCGCGCGACTGGGATACACTTCTAGAACACCCTTATTTCCTCTACAACACCCTTATTTATATGTAAAGACTTAAATAAATGTTCTGTAGTATTAACCAGGAATATTTACATGTAAAAGACTCAAGTAAATGTTCTGTAATATTAATCAGAAACATTGAAATTACATGGAAAAAGTGTATAATAAGCTAGAATGGCCATTTTTAAAGGTTGTCATGGCCAAATGGGAATTCAAAGAGAGATGGATCAACTGGATAATGCAGTGCGTAACTATAGTATCTTTTTCAATACTTATTAATGGGAACCTCTCTCTATGGTTTACACCATCGAGGGGTATAGGGCAAGGAGATCCTTTATCATCTTATTTATTAATATTATGTTCTGAAGTATTAACAAGAAACATTGAAATTAAAACAAATGAAATGAAGAATAGAAGAAGAGTCGGTAATAACGGGGTTAAAACGTCCAAAGTAGGTCCTAAAATATCACATTTAATGTTTGCGGATGATTGCATTATTTTTGGTAAAGTGGATCTTAAAGTTGTTGGGAATATTTTAGACATTTTAGATGGACATTGTAAAGATTCAGGACAAAAGGTGAACTTTAATAAATCAACAATTATGTTTTCAAGAAATGTTCATAATAGACAGAAAATTTTTGAGTGATGTATTCAAATGCAAAATTGGAAAACCGGAAGATAAATGTTTAGGAGTCCCAATAAATAGTGTAAAGATTACAAGAAATACATTAAACGTTTTGGAGGAAAGGATTCAAAGAAGATTAGAAGTTTGGAAAGCAAATCTATTATTAAAAGCTGGCAGAGTAACATTAATAAAAGAAACTTTATCAGCTATCCAACAATATACTATGAGCTCAACACGGTTACCAAGTTATATTAGAGAAAGATTGGAAAAAATGCAAAGATATTTTTTCCTGGAATGAGGAAAGAAATAAAATACATCTACATACAATTAGCTGGAAAAGGATATGTAGGCACAAAGTCTGAATAATCATCACTTTCTTTTAAATCTGGTCTCAGCGGTACTGAAGAAGGTTCGCCTGTTCTCAGTATTATTTGTGCAATTTACAGATAAGGTTTAGACCATTGAATGATGGAAATCTGACACCAATGACCCTATGCACTAAGGAGATCATTCGAAAGAGGGCGTTTAAAGGTTTTACGTACTAAGATCCTTTGTCTTGCCTCGGTCACGATAAGTGTTTTCGTCTTTATCCTTTATTATTTCTGATTTGTGATTTGCCTAGTAGTTGCATCCAATTTAATTTGTGTTCTGAGATTTTCCCTTCTTGATTTCCCGAGCCCATTTGATTAGCCTCTGATTTGATTTTTAACCCATATACCCAACAGTTAATTCTCCATTTTTGTTGCCATCATCATCGCTGTGTTCTTCCTCTCTTCGGCAACTTACTCCACGCGCCAAAAATACACATAGGAGCAGGTGAGTGATTTATCCAAACACTTTCCAGTGATTGAAGAGATATTTAATTCGCATTCAATGTGCTTATGCTTATTTTCCTCAATGAGAGGTCATCCAGAACTAGAATCACATTCTTCCAAATGAATACACGTTTTGAGGTTTATCCACAACAAACTTGGCATTTTAAATGGTTCTTGAAGTTGGAATTAGTAACTAGACAATGTTTAAAGGTGGTGTTTCATTGTTATGCAATTTGAATTCGATGCAATTTCGTCTTCTATTTATTTTTGTGTGTCACGTGGCATGGTGTGTACATGAGACTCAGCACATAATTATAATTTTGAACTGCTCCAATTATGTTACATGATGGATAATTTCTTGCCAAAACTCTACTGATTATTGAATTTGCGTTATGATCCTAAATGTTAAACGCTTAACCAAAGAAGTCTCCATAAGTTGTGGGGCTTTTGGAACTATGATTTGGCATATAACAAAATTCAAATGAGCTTAATCCCATGCCTATTCATAGGTCTGTAATTGGTTGAATCCTTGCAACTAGTCTTTAGCTTCAAACTTGATACTTCTTTTGAGCATCTTGAATGGAGGGTGCAGTTATGCTTCTTTTTTTGTGAGCACATGTTTCAGTCATGTAATGTTGTTAATGATTGATTGGTTTTCTAAGTTTGAATACTTAATTGGATATTCTATTGCTATGATCCTTAAAACAATAGTAATTTCTTCCGATGAAGTTTCAGTCTTTATTTTCTCTTCATTTTGACCATTCATTGCTGAGCCCCAATTTTTCTTTTTTCTCTTTCTGTTATGTTGCTGATTCATTATTGTGGGACAATCATATATATAAGAGCATTTTAGTTTAATTTAGGAGGTTTTAGTACGATAAAACTTATAATATTTAATCATTATGCATCAAATGTGAGATAGGCCAGTTATTATCCGTCTAGATTTAAGTTTAAGTGTTGTTTTAGTATGTTTATTGTAACATTTTTAGCACTTGCATTATTAAGTGTTCGTGCCATTATTTTATTTTGTAATTTATAATGTCTTATAGTATGTGCTATAGCATTTGCTATAGCTGGTTCAAAATGTCCAACATCTAGTGACGCAAAAGTTATAATTCTTTTTTCCGTACTCCAATTCTCATTTATATAATGTGCAATTATAACTAAATAACTTATTTTTTGTCTACTTGTCCAAATATCTGAGGTTAAAGTTACCTTAAAACTACTGTTTGAAAAAGTTTCTATTAATTCTTTTTTCATGCTTGTCCAAATATCTGAGGTTAAATCTTTTATTGGTAGGATTCGCTATTTGACTGGCCATTTTTCAGCTATCAATGAAGTCCTTTTCTTTCAATTGAAAATTATATGATTGTCATCCAACATGCAACCTAATTGCTTTTGTTGTTTAGATAAGTTTTCATTACATGGCTTCCTCAAAATGGTATTCTTGATTCTCCTCCAAAAGAAAAGAACAAGGCATAGGGATAAAAATTATAATTATATATATTATAATGATTTAATTTTTAAAAGATAAAAATCATATATTATTTAATGATTTTTGTTTGAAATGATATAGAATTATGCTTATCTACTAATATTTTAATATATTATTAATATATAATTTTCTTTTCTTTAGTTTGTTATCACTTTACCCATTATCCAATCTTGTTCGTATATCTTTATCTATTACTTTTTACCAATTAAACAAATATAAAGCAGTTGTGATCCTTATCTTAATCTTGTTCCCAAATCTATTACTTTCTTTAGTTTATTTATTTCCTATATTTTTTTATATTTCCTCTATTTTTTCCCTATTAGATTTATCATACATTTTTATCTTTATTTAGGAGTGGACATTTGCTTGTATTTTTTAATAAAATATTTTTAAATTCCAATCTTGTTCCTATATCTTTGCCTTTATCCATATTTCCTTTATTTATTTCCTATATTTTTTCTTATTTTTCCTATATTTTTCCTTATCAGATTTATGACACGTATCTTTTGATTATATATTTTTAAATAAAATATTTTTTGGGACATTTGTTTGTATTTCTTAATAAAATATTTTTTAAATAATGTATATCTTGTTTCTATATGTTTATCTCATATATTTTTTTAGTAATAATTTTTAAATAACATAATTTAATAAATAGGATAATATATTTCCAAAAAAAATCATAAATATTAAGAAAAAAGTATGTATCTAATTATCAACTTCGGAGAAGTAGGACCTAAAAGATAATGTGAAGATATGTATTAATTAAATTAAAGATAACAAAAAACTCAAATATTATCTATTTTAAGAAATTATTAATTACAAATAAATTATTTTAATGTGGGCCCAAAAGGGCCTTTGGAGAAAGAGGGGCATGTGCACTTGGAGGAAAGAGAATACGGTGTTTTAGGACTTTGCTTTAGTGTGTTTATATATATATATGATAAGAGTTTAAAAATTATGTATGTGAATTTAAAATTATTGAGATTCTTTATTTTTCTTCAATTTTTTTTTTTTTTGTTTTGATTATAGTAGGATTTTATTATTAAAATTAAAAAAATAAAACACTTTAGGGATATAAATGGTCATAAATGTTAGAAGCTCTCCAAAACATCCCAATTTTTTTAAATAACGGAATATAGTTGAAATTTAAATGTCATTATCCCATTCAAAATAAATTATTATCTATTAGTATGTTAATTTTATAATTATCAACTACAATATTTTTATAATTATCAATCATAAGTGGAATTAAAATCTCATTATCATTAATAATTGTTTGATATTTAGTTATCATGTCCATAAAAAAAGGATATTTAATACAATAATATATTGAAACTATTAAATAATTGTTATATTAAATAACTCACTTATTAAGACAGTCATTTAAAAGGAGTATAATTTTAGTAGGATTCTATTCGAAAAAAATCTACACAGCAATAATGAAAATTGGTATTCTATATGCCAATAAAGAAAAATGGTAGTTTTTGAAATTAAAGATTACAAAAAAGGATAATTTATGTATCTAAAATGAAAAACACTTGAGATGGTTGTAGTTCGTGCTTCTAATAATAATATAATAAAGATGTATGGGAGAGTTTGATTATTATTAGGAGGAATTTCCATTTCTTTGTTTTAATATATCCGTGTGACCCACATATGGCTACGTATGTAAATGGAGTAGGACCTAAAAACTGTAGTCCCTCCTTTAAGTTCCATTACTTTTGACACTCAAAATTAAGTTCATTGATGGACTACCAGTATGGACGGCTGAAAAACACGGTTTAGACTCTAACAACCCCTAGAGGGGGGTGAATAGGTGTAACACAGCGGAATAAAAATTTTCTATTAATTAAAGACAAGTCCTTAATTAATAGGCATGAAAAAATCCTAAAAGTAATTCCAGAAAATCAAATAACCAATCAAAAGTAATTAACAAGCCACCCAAATTGCAAGTAAATAATTAAAACATGTAAAGTAAGACAAGTAATTTGGTGACGAAGGGAAAACTCAAAGAGAACTCTCTATGAGAAAAACCCTCTGGGCTATGCAGGAGCCACCTAAAAGATCCACTTGAGAAGAAGACTTACAACCTATAATTCAGACAACTCAACATCCATATGCTAGACTCTGTAACTCACAGGTAGGACCCATGAAACATAGTTTTCCACTTACTAAAAAGTAGATTTTTCTTGCCTGAGAATATTATAACATAGCCTTGAAATTATTACCATCTTCAATGATGTTCCAGTAGGAAACAAGCCTTCCAAATTCTTCAAAAATTGGGCCCAAGATGAGGAATTTTACCTATTCTCAAAGAGTTGTGGTCACAGAAAATTAAAGGTACACCAATTTTCAGAGTTGTTACTAAACTAAGATTGCTGAAAAACAAATTGACGAGCTGGAGCATAAATGTCTTAAACTCAATTCAAGATTGACACAAAGCAGATCTGAATTGGAGGCATCTCAGTAAATATTAAGTGCAAACCCACTTAATCTGGAAGGCTGGAAGCTTCTATTAGAGAACAAAAACTCTCGGAGGAAGTAAGCAAATTACTCAAAGTTGAGGAATCCCAAGTGAAGCAAAAATCCAGAATTCAGTGGCTGCAGGATGGTGACAACAACACATCATTTTTTCACTAAGCTATGAACTCAAGAAGAATCTCTCACAGGATTCTCGGTGTTTATAATGATGGAGCTAAAGTTGCTGATTTGAGGGAGGTAAATAAGATTTGTGAAGATAATTACAAAGCAACATTGGATAGCTCTCCAATTGCATTGAATTTCGGGAAGCTACAGAATCTGACAAGGACAAAACCGAAATTTTCAAAAGCTTCTGCCCTCATTCAAGAAGTTACGGCTGATGAAATGAGAAATACATTCTACAAAAGGAGAATTACTTTCTTTTTAAGTCCTGATGGTTACAATGCTCAGTTTTTCTTTTTAATTTGACTTGGGCCACAGTAGGAGAATTACTTTCTTTTTAACTGAAGCTATCTAGATTTCTTCCCATCTGGCAAATTACTTAAACAGGTGAATGCAACCCTCATAACTCTAGTTCCTATATGCAAAAAACCCTACAGAGGTGGGTAATTATATACCTATAACTTGTGGTAACACAATGTATAAGTTCATCTCAAAGATAATTGCAGGTAGACTCAAGACAGAGATTGGTGAACTTGCGAACAAAAGCCAAATGGAGTTCATTTCAGTAAGAAGTATTACTGAGAATTTACTCCTCGCTGATGAGCTCATTCACAATTATCACTTCAACAAAGGGGTTCATCGATGTGCTATAAAGATCGACCTCACGAAAACCTATGATTCTATCAGATGGGACCTCTTATCAGAAGTGCTCAAGGTGCTGGAATTTCCTCCACAGTTCATCAAGTGGATTTTGGCTTGTACAACTCCATACTCCCTAATCATGAATGGTAACTTGGTAGGGTTCCTTTCAAGTGCAAAAGTGCTTACACAAGGAGATACAGTGTCTCCTTATATCTTTGTAAGTTTGTATTAGTCATGAACCTCTTTACTAGTTTATTACAGAAGAACACTAATGAGGATTTCAAACATCATCCCAGACATTAAAAAGCAGGACGCAAGAGCCCTTTTCTTTGCTGATGATCTACTTATATTTGCATGTGGAGATGACAAATAAGTTATTTGCGTAGCTAAAACTTTGAAGGAACTGGAGGAGATTTGAGGACCCAAGACCAACCTATCCAAGTGTCTTAACTATACTGTGCTGTACCAAATGAGAGGAAAGAAAAAATTCACTTATACTACCCATTGTAGAATGCAATCTCCCAGCCAGGTACTCGGGAATTCCTCTTCTTACTACCAAGCTCTCTAAACACGATTGCAGCCCTCTCATTGACAGATTCAAGGACAAGGTGTGAATATGGAACGTCAGAAGTCTCTCATACACAGGAAGGTTGCAACCGATTAAGACTCTCCTCTTCTCAATGTACACACATTGGCTGTCCATGTTCACCATTCGCTGTAGTAACATATTGAAAGCGGACCAAATATGTAGGAACTTCTATGGTCAGGTCCTGAAATGAACAAGAAAATTATTCCTATTGGATGGAATCAGATCTGTACATCAAAGGAGGAAGGCGGTTTGGGGCTCATAAAGATGAGCAGTTATTAGGAATCTGTGTGATGTTTACATTTCAGAGCAGTCCCTATGGGTACAATGGGTTCACTTTTACTTGTTCAAGAGTAGAAACTTCTGGGAATAAAAATACCAAAATCAAGCACATGAAATTGGAAGAAAATATTGGAGACTCGGGAGGCTAGAACCATCGTAAAAAAACAGATCAGAAATGGCAAAAATAAATTGTTTTGGCTGGATAATTCTCATCCTAAAGATCTACTAATACACAGTTATCAGAATATAATCATGTACAACTCAGGTTTACCTAGGAACTCAAAAGTTGCAACAGTGATCAAACGGAAGAACTTGAACCCCTCAATTGCAAACTCACCAATCTTGATTGAGATTTGGAGAGATTTGGACATGCTAAAGCTGCCAGACAACACCTGTGAAGATAGGATCATACGGACAGCCCCGAAATCAGAAGCCTACTCATTGAGGGACACCTATAAACATCTCAGTCCGCATCTTCATAAGTTTGGTTGGTTTAAACTGGTACAGTGTCCTCAAATACAAGGTATTTCCATATCGGAATGATATCTCTGTCAAGATAACCCTGAGAACATGGAGCAACTGTTTTTCCAATGCTCCTACAGTCATGAGATATGGGAAGAAGTCCTCAAAATGCTTTGTATTAGCCACATTAACAGCTATCAGCGGGTGGGAGGATGAAATAAAGTGGATGGTTGATGATTTCACAGGTTCAGACCTTTGCACTCAGTTTCAAAGAGTAGCAGTTGCAGCAACATTTTACCACATGCGGAGAGAACACAACAGAAGAATATTTAGAAACTTCTATAATTCATCAAATTACATCCTTAAAAGTCTCAAATTCAACAGTGTATCAATCTTGGCAGGGAAGGAGATTGTAAGAGACACACCCCTCTGCAGGGAAATACATGGGAATTGAAGAATTTACCCACATCATATCTGATTGCCTTGTAATGTCTACTTTTGGAATGTCTCATTTTGGTTATAGCTAGTGTTCCTTTAGAATCGGTTATGTTAACCACATGTTTCTTACTTTGCTGACATTTTTATCTCATGAAAATCTTTACTCATCAATATACTTCCCTACCATCCAACAAAAAATAAAAAATAAAAGAGTTTGTATCCGGAAAAGAAAAACACACAAACCACAAACAATAATTCAGACAGGTACAGCTTTTAAACCCTATACAAAATATTATAGTAGAAAAAATTCCAAATAAGTAAATCCGCTCTAACTTGTAGTATTAGCTTTTGCTGTACCAAATTGTGTAGATTCAAGAAATTAGGGCAAAAAGTAGTACACTAGGTCCCTGATGGCTCCTCACCTTTGAAATGATGCCAATTCAGCTTCTCATTAACCTAGTAAGCTATCAGTTAAAACTTAAACTGATAGTGCTTTTTATATTATTATGTTAATGGTTACCCAATTCATCTAACTTGACTACCTAAATCTGGAGGCAGCTATAGCAAATAATTTATCATTGCACACGCAATTGCCCTATGGTTGACTTCCATCAGGCAATTCTGGCCAAGTTTGAGCATGTTATTTGTCCTCCTATGACAGGACTCTATACGTGTCAAACCCAAGTCACAGAATCAAATCAAACTTCTTAAGTCTATCGTACATTAGACCCTCGCTAGACCACCGCAATGGCGGGAGCCATTATACACTGGGCTAGCCCTTTTAAGAAAAGGAACAAGCACTCTCTCTCTGGAATTTTAAAGGGGATATTTGGATTAAGATCAACGTATGTTGTGCCATTTTTGTCACCATACTACCCAAGGCCCGCTGTGCTGTTTTGATAGAATTTCGCCAACAAGCCACTCATGCTGCTACAAATTCCATGCTGAAAAATTCTAAGAAATACAGAAAATCAAAAAACAAAATTTATAACAAAGCCAAAATAAATTATAAAAATTAGAAAAAATAAAAAAATAAAAAAAACAAACAGACTTCAGACTTTTACAAGCTTTTATGACCCGTATTGAATTTTCCAAAATTTTAATAGTTCTTTTAATCTTGATAATTTTTTAATAGTAAATTATTATTTAAATATTTAGTTGTCCAAATGAACTCAAATTATAAGCTTCCATGGCCTTTTCCAAATTTTTGTAATTTTTTTCATTTTTAGTAATTCTTCTATTAAATACTATTTAAATAATTAAGCATTTAATATATACTTCATTGAGTAAATAATAGTTCTCTATATTAAAGTAAAGGAGAGAGTACAATAGACACATGGTAGCGCTCAAAAAACAGAAATTTTGCACCCAAAATAAAAGGGGAAAAAAGAGCCTATGTCCTACTTTTGGTGATTTTAAAACTTTTTAAATTTAATAATTATTGAACTACTTACTTATACCATTTTCATTGATAAAATAGCCTATCTAAATGTCTAATTATTTTTACCAACATTTCCTAATTTTTAAAAAATATTTCATATTTTTATAAATTTTTAATATTTCCCCACATTTATAAGAATTATCTATTTCAACAAATATAGAATTAAGGATGGTGACATGTAAATCAATCATTCTTATACAATATATATTTTCATGTATGACGATATGGGTCATTGATAGCATGTGCCATTAAAACAGTTAGTTTTTAATGACACAGAATTTCAGATCATGTTGTTCAAAAACTTACCAAAATGGGCAATATATGTGGAACGCACCACTTATGCCTCCCATTTCTTACCCAAAACTGGTGATTCACAGAAACAAACTGGTTTCAATGCTGCCTTCCCACGGCACATGGAAAAATTTTGTGACACCGGCAAAATTTCGCCGAAATTGCATTTCTTGTAAGATAGATGCAAAGTGGATTAACTACTATAGATACACCTGACTCCACAAGTCCCAAAAAAAAAATTAAATCTCTCATGATCCCCTTTCCTATCATGAATTTCTTTGGTGAATTAAATATGTAAATTTCATCCATTAAAAGTGAGTTGTTTAAACCTTTTTTTTTAATAACTGATGAAAACAAATGTATTAATAAGAGAAAACAGAATGCAATGTCAGAACTGTAGAAGGAAGGAAAAAAAAAGGCCAGAATGATGTTATTGGAAGAGAAACAGGACACTGTCTTGCAACAATCAAGACAATAACTGATAGATGGGTGGGGGATGCAGCACCATGGATAATGAACATGAAGGACATCATGGATACCATCATAGACCATGTTGCTCTCTGGTGTGTTTGGCCTGAAAAATTTTAAATTTGTAGTTTGAAGATCGAGACAATAACAATGTGTTTTATGGTTATGATTCAGATTGGTCTCATCAATTGCAAGCAATAATAGTGTACCTTGACTGGAAAGAAAGGGAGGATCGTAGAAAACAAAGTCCTGCCATTAAACCACTGATATTTGATTAAATGTAGTTAGAGATAGACAAAGAGAGGGATATGATATATGATATCATAAAAATCAAGAAAGTGTCAGAAACCTCACCAATAATCATGAGTTCAATCGCCTACTACCAATCCATACTACATCCCTACAACCGATTTTTTTGTAGGGAACCAGAGATATGGTAAGGTTGGGAGTGGAGAATTTCAATTAAACAAAACACACAAACAACACATATGACAAGATGTATACAAGAGTAATTAAATATTGGTAAGCCAGTTACAGATAGATTCCTGCCCAACCAATGGTTCTTCGAATTTACACATCCTTCCTCATCAAATGTAACCTGAATTTCAATTAGATATAACACAACTTATAGATCAGATAGAATTTCTGATCGCACTAATGAAATAATGAACAGTCCATCAATAAGAGAAATCAGGTTCATCTAATAAAAAATTAAAAACAAAAAAAAACAAAAACAAAAACTGACTCTATAATGCTAAAGACAAAATGAAGCAGTAGAACAAAAGATGAGATAGCTTGTCTGTAACTCTATCTTTTCACATGCATGACACTATAATTTTAATGACAAAGGAAGCAGTAGAGCATAAAGATGTCAACAACGGGAGAGACAAAGTGGTAGAAAATAGAAAGATTTGCAATACTCAACCAGATCTAGCCATAAAATCTAAATCAAACCAGAAAAAGATTACCTCAAATCAAAACTCAATGCCACAAATCAGAATGTCAGACGACTCAAATTGCTATCAAATCGGAGTGCAGGTTTGGGTGTTGCTGCGTGCAACACAATGAGTAAGTATAATTAGGGTTGTTTAACACGTGGTAGGCCACGGACCAAGCACGAGGCGGGCCGTGCCGTGCATGGACCATAACCAAAAACCCCAGGCACAGCTAGGGCTGGGCTGTGCCGGGCCAGGGTAGGTGGTCTAACTGGCTGCCCGCGGTATTTTTTGCAAAAAATATAGGAAATGGAAAAAAAAATATTAAGAAACATAAAAAATTCTGGAAAATATATTTACTATTCAAAAAAATTTCATACACATACTGGAATAGAATTTGCTCAAAAAAATTTAAATAAATTAATTATTAAAAATACAACTTTGCAAATGCAACAATACTTATACATAATACACTTGCACAAATAATACTGCATCACTATAGTATGAGCACTCCTAACTAGGTTGGCACCCACTCATCTATCTTTCATTTGAAGTTTCAAAAAAAAAAAAAAAGAGTAAAGTTTCTAAATAGAAACTTTTACAGTGATTACAAAAAATATAATAAAACTTAGACTAATTTGGAAGACTAAATTCATCAAGATTCAAATCATCGAAATCTTCAGCAAGTTGATCATCCGCATATTCCTGATCTTTTAGTTCTGCCCTTAACCAATCTATCAGACAGACACATACTTGCACCATCTCCGGCGTTATTCTGCTCCTAAAGTTGTCCACTGTTCATCCACCTACAATAAAAGCTGATTCCGATGCAACTGTGGACACCGAAACCCTTAGTAGATCACGTGCCCTGAAGGAAAGCATAGGATAACTAAACTAATTTTGCTTCCACCATGCCAAAATACTAAAAGAACTATGCTCATCCATAGTATTAAAATATAGTGGAGGGCATTTTAAATATATCCTTAACTCAGATGATCCCCCACTACCAGATGCAAGTTGTTTCCCCCTTCTTCAACAACTTAAAAAATTCCTGGGGGAACTATCTGGTTGTCACGCCCCGAAATTTATACGAATAATATCCCTATAATATTAATAATTAATAAATACGGTCAATGGGGAAAAAGGAATACTCAGACGTAACTGCAGTTTCCACACACCCCACGTGTGAAAACCCAAGCAGATTCTCAACTCTCATGTGCTCGATGTATAATACATCCGTACAATAAATTTCAAAGAAATAAATGAAATACCAAGATCTTGCACAGATATGACGAATAAATCCAATATGCATTAACCAATAAAATATTAGAATATGCCATAAAATAAACATCCTACTAATAGAAAATTTCAATAGTAAAGAAACACAATAAACCCTATGCTACTAGCTCATAATATAAAATAAAATCCCTATATTTTACTACTCTAAGTCGGCCACGCCGAATCATGTCCATATCCTAAGCATGTTCCTGGTCCTCAAAAGCTGCATCATACACACCTGTAAAAATAGTAGGGAATGAGCAAATAGCCCAGTAGGTATCACCTCTACAGAGCAAGTCTCATGGAGAACTCAAACCGTAGAAATATACCCTAAATATAAAAATATGAATAAAAGAAACAAGTGTATCATGAAAAATTAGAAATCAAAATATAAAAGCAATGACGAATGCAATACATGAAAGCCTCCTAATATCACTATATGTGGTCAAGTATATGGATTCCTATGGACTTTATATGAAAGAAACACTCCAAAATCCACAAATCATGCTCAAACAATTATGTATGTAATGTATGCTGTGAGAAAGTGTGTGCACAACCTCTACAGACATTCATCTTCGCCTCATGAAGTATCTTAGAGTTGCATATTATAAAGAACTTCCCCCCCTGCTCCTTTATAATTGCATGTGTTTGTAAGGTTATGAACCAGGTCTTTTGGTGATTTTGGTAGACCCTCACACCTCACCCGTTCTAAAACAGTGTCAAATATATGCAATATTAATGCATGGGAGTGCAAGTAGAACATATATGCAGATTTAATCATAGGTCACACATGGTTTTCATCAACAACCATACACATACTCAAATAAATTTTCAATCAATATAATATAACAATTTAAAGAATTATCAGAAGCCAATAAATCATGAATCATTAAATCAACGTTTAACCATCTTCCCAATGAAACCCTAAAGTTCTAGTTCTCGAATTCATATCTGAACTTTATATTTTCAAACAAACAATCAAGTACCCTTTCAAACAACCGAGCAACATGTTCTAAACATATTAGAAGCAAAACCCATCAAAAAAAATATAAATTTTAAACAATAAAATCAAATTTTCATCTTTTCCATGTAAAGTTTCTAGATTTTCATTCAAGTATGTGATTAATCAATAAAACACCATGTAAATCATGATTTCTTCATCTATGCATTACAAAATCACTATTTGAATTATTCCAAACACCCAGAAATTTCAGATATGTATTTGGCATGGATTTCCTTAGTTAGGGTTCTACAAACGACTTGAAAATTGTAGATCAACCTACCTCAACACCTTAGATCCTTTTGTTGTTGATTCCTTCTTAATTTAATCCTGAAATCTACTTCTTTTCTCCTCTTGAGTTAGCTGTCCAGCACTCTCTAGGGTTTTTCCACAAAACCACACGTCCAAATCAGGATAGAGAATAACAAAAGATCATAATGCTAAACTAAAACTTGTATTTATACTAGGGTTTTAACATGCTTAATTACAATCACACCCCAAATTCGTAGAGAACTTGGGTTAGGTTAGATTAGGTTAGGTTAGGTTCACCCTTTTTATTTTAATAAAGTGGCTAACCCACTCAATCTATTTAGTTGTTTTAATTATAATTTACAGAATTACTATTTTACCCCTTAAATTAGAACTCATAAATTATCCTAATTCTATTGAAATTCCAAGTGGCTATTTAAAATCTAATTTTCGTAATTATTTTATTTAATAATTTAAATAACAGCTAATTTCACTTTTACTTAATCTATGTACTAAATTATGACTCCCTAAAATATATTATTACTAAAATACCCTTTTCTCACTTAATCATGATAAAACTATATATCTAGATTCAAATTAAACCTAATTTAATTCTAATTAATATTTTAAGCCTATTAGGGATTTAATAATTAATTATATTATTTAGGAAAAGACTAAAATATCCCTATAAATTTTCTAGGATGTTACACTGGTAGTGTTTCTTGGGTCTAAGTTAGACCATGCCTGCTACTGCTAGTATCATATCCAAAAAAAAGTCTTTCTAAAAGGTTTCTTATTTTATTTATATTTATTTGAAAAGAAGATCTCATATTTTCATTTATTCAATCTATTAAATCTTCTACTCCTAAAGTGACATTTTACTATTACAAACCAACTCTTTCAAAAATGCCCTTATATCACTCACTCAAATGGCTTGTAGATGTACAAATCAATAAAATGTCTTGTACAAGTTAATACACAGTGTTAATAGAAGGTACAAGTCATTTTATTGATTTATACAAGTCATGTGAGTGGTAGAAGAGTATTCTTGAAAGAAGTTGTTTGTAATAGTAAAAATGTCACTAAATATTTTATGTTTACCTATTAGAACAAAAATATTTTTTCGTTTACGTATGTTCCACCGAAATCTAAAAAACTTAATAATTAGATATATAATAGGCTGGAATGGCCATTTTTAAAGGTTGTCATAGCCAAATGGGGATTCAAAGAGAGATGGATCAACTGGATAATGCAGTGCATAACTATAGTATCTTTCTCAATACTTATTAAAGGGAACCTCTCTCTATGGTTTACACCATCGAGGGGTATAAGGCAAGGAGATCCTTTATCACCTTATTTATTTATATTATGTTCTAAAGTATTAACAAGAAACATTGAAATTAAAACAAATGAAATGAAGAATAGATGAAGAGTCAGTAATAATGGGGTTAAAATATCCAAAGCAAGTCCTAAAATATCACATTTAATGTTTGCGTATGATTGCATTGTTTTTGGTAAAGCGGATCTTAGAGCCATTGGGGATATTTTAGACATTTTAGATGGACATTGTAAAGATTCATGACAAAAGGTGAACTTTAAAAAATCAACAATTATGTTTTCAAGAAATGTTCATAATAGACATAGAAAATTTTTGAGTACTGTATTCAAATGCAAAATTGGAAAACCGGAAGATAAATATTTAGGAGCCCCAATAGATAGTCTAAAGATTACAAGAAATACATTTAAGGTTTTGGAGGAAAGGATTCAAAGAAGACTAGAAGTTTGGAAAGCAAATCTGTTATTAAAATCTGGTAGAGTAACATTAATAAAAGAAACTTTATCAGCTATCCAACAATATAATATGAGCTCAACACGGTTACCAAGCTATATTAGAGAAAGATTGGAAATAATGCAAAGATATTTTTTCCTGGAATGAGGAAAGAAATAAAATACATCTACATACAATTAGTTGGAAAAGGATATGTAGGCAAAAAAATAAGGGAGGCCTAGGTATCAGAAACATTTCTGATGTAAATAAAGCATGTATGGCTAAACTAGGATGGCATATAATTAAAGAAGAACAAAATTTATGGGTTAGAATTATGAGGGATAAAGATTTGAAAAATGAAGAGTTCTTTAATGCTAAAGTAGTAAAGAAATGTGTCTCTTATTTGGAAACATATTTTGCAACAAAGGGAAATTCTTAGGAAGGGAATAAGATGGAAGCTAGGAAATAGAAATATTATCAAACTTTGGATGGATAGTTGGATGAATGATAAGCCTTTAATACAATTCCTAGAAGTAATATAGATGAAAATCAGAAAGTGAGTGACTTTATTAAAAAAAAAAATAATGAATGGGATAGGGAACTGCTGGGAGTTGCACAGCTTAAACCAAAAATAATAAATGAAATTATTCAGCTATATTTTCCAAACATGTTAGAACCGGATGTTTGTTCATGGGGTTTACTAAGAATGGAAAGTTTTCTATAAAATCAATTGTATGGGAACTAATAAATGGAGATGATTTGTTCCAGAAAAAATAGACATGATTAGAACAATGTGAAAATAATATGTCCACCAAAACTGAAAATATTTATATGGAATTTACTAAATAAGTGTCTACCAACTGGGGAATTTATCTCGAAAAGAAACATTAGAATAAATGATAAATGTATATTCTGTTGTGATTGGGTGGAGAACATAAATCACCATTTTCAACAGTGTGAATTTATTAAACAGGTTTGGCATTTAAATGGTGAATTGAATAGATTGATTGTCCTGAATAATAAGAATTTATGGGCTATTAAGCATATTAATCTTTTTGAAAAGGCTCTGTTTATATGTTGGAAAACATGGGAAAGCAGAAACAAACTCAGATTTGTATTAATACCCATCCTAAGCAGGTGATAGAAAGTGCAGCTCCTAGTTATTACTCATATAAAGAAGCAAATGATTTAATGTTGGATAAATTCACAGGTGGCAAAAAGAGTAGTAGAAGAAGAAAAACAAAGGAACTGGTGGTTTGGCAACGTCCTCAACCTACATGGATCAAGCTTAATTTCAATGGGGCTATGAGCAAGACAGGATTAGCTGGTAGTGGAGGCACTTTAAGAGATAACAATGGAAGAATTTTATGTTTGTATTGTAATAGGATCTATGGAAATGATGTGTTCAAGACTAAACTTTTTGCTTTATTAGAAGGTATTAGGCTTGCTGTTTCTGCAGGTATTAAGTTGTTGGAGATAAGAGGGGGATGCTATGCAAGTCATCAAAGTAATTCTTGGGGAAGGGTCGGTACCATGGCAAGCAAGTACTATGGTAAGGGAGGAGAGAACATTGCTATCCAAATTTCAGAAGGTGAAAATATCTCACGTGAGAACGGAAGGTAATAGAGCAGCTGACACCATGGCTAAAGCTGGTTTGGCTGTAGGCAAAGGAATTACATGGGATAGGGTAGTCATTAGTAGGATAACATCTTACTGGCACGAAATTTGTAGTGAACCCTCTTTGTTATAATACAATATTAACATCTTCTACCCAAAAAAAAAAGTAGGCAATAAGTTTGGTGCATATCCAATTTTGAGAGCAAGTACAAAGCAAACATAATCAAAAACTCAAAGAACTAACTAACAAGGCTCAATGCCAAAAAGTGTTTCATATGGAGAGACATTTTGATAAAAGAAGAGGGGGTTCAATTGATGAGACAAACAGATTTTTTGACTACTTGATCTCAAAATTGACTAGATACAACAGTAAAAAGCAAGAGATTTGGAAATTTTAAGACTGTGTCCGGGTTTTCTTTTGCAAGTGAATATATTTTTGCTACTTTTAGGTAGACATTTTCACTAATTCTATCCCCAATTGAAATCCAATGGGTAGAATTGATCTTGGAAATATACTTATTATATTTGGTTAAATAACAAAAGTGTGCAAACTACAATAAATCAGGGGACACTATCTCGTTAACCGCAAATATATCATCCCCTTCATCATAAAGTGTTCCGGCCAGGGAGTTCATTATCTGCAGAAATCTTAAAAAACTTTGACAAAGTTCATATAAATATTCTAATCTCATTAGACCAAACCAAGATTGCTAGCTGCATTACCATGACCATTTTGTAGATGTTGTGGAATAACCCAAATCAAGATGGCAGAAAACAGTAAGAAAGGAGAAACGAAAAAAAAAATAACAAGACAAATGATTTAGTGGTTCAGTTTTAAAGCCTACGTCCAAGGGAGGCGATGACGACAGGATTCCACTAGAAATCTGGATGCAAAATACAAAACTGTTCTTCACAGCAGAAACCCCAAAGTCACACGAACTCAACTTGCAACCCTAAAACTCAACTCCACTAGAACTCAACTTCACCCTAACTAGTACTCCAAAAAATTCGGAAGGCCCAATGGATACTGGGTATGGGTGAAATACAAGACATCTACAGTAGCCTATTTATTTGGTGGGACATCTCAGTACTTGACCCAGAATGGTACTCTGCTGTTTTTAGTAGTAAGGACAACTCTAGAACCCATTCCAACAAAGCAAGAAATCTAGCAGTGAGATGCAAAGGACCTACTTCCAGAACTGCATCTCTAACAGAGGTATTTCTGAATTTGAAGAGAAAGGAGTTAATCATCATCAAAAGAACCATTACCATTACCTTTAGCCTAAAATTTTATACCTTCTGTCTATAAAGCATTAAATTAATCTACCAGATTACTCTACCTCTTTAGATCCCTCTAAATTTTGGGAGAGGTTTCATCACAGAATTTATTAATCAACATCTAATCACAGTATAGGAAATTCTACAGGAAAATTGGTGGGAGAGGAACATAGAGAGAAGAAAAGAATATAACAAGACCACAACAATGAAAAAAAGAAATATAGGAATAAAAAATTTTCTCTTAGAATTTCTTGATTAAGTTGTAAGCCCAACTCATAACCCTACTGTACTTACATAACCCTTCCCACAATACACCCCCTTCTGCAAATCACAATTTAGTCAGATACGACTTCTGCTATTCCAATGGTCGATGATATGATTAAAAAAAAAAGAAGAAAAAATTAAGTAATACCTCAATAATTAATCTAAGCTTCATATGGGCAATGTGGCTGCACTTCCACAAGGACGAAGAGTGTTGGCATAAGGATAGAGACGCAAATTAATCGTCGGACACTCGTCTGCTCCACAAATTTCCTGGGCTTCTGAACTATTCGAATCTCTCAAATGATATCGATAAACCTTGAGTCCTGTTATAAACACTAATGAATCCCAAACGACCGTGAAGGCGGTGACAACAGGAATGTGCTGCTTGACACCCATATCCTTAACTCGTTTCTTTAAAATCCGAGACCATGAACTTGTGCTCGCATCCTCAAGAACCCATATTGTAAAAACGGACCTCAACCATAATCTTATCAAGCAAATGGATTGAAATGAACTACCTTTATTCCCGAATTTGAATATCCTAAAATCGTCGCTACGACGATGTAGATCTTTTCCTGAATCCTTTGGCAGTTGTAAAATCGTTGATAATCCCTGCTCGATATTATAAGAAACAACGTATGGCGTTCGGTCAGGGAGAACATCTGAGATGATATATAGCAGCCCATTACAATAAACTGGCATCTCGTAACGGAGATTTCTATCACCGGTGCCTGTCATCTTCATCTCTTTCCATCTTCTTTCTACTGGATAGTATACACTGCAAAAATACAAAGTTAACGATCCCTCCATCTCCGTCCCAGGCTTCACAACTATCAGTTTATAGTCATCAGGATAATTCACTTGATCACCATTATCATCGAAAGATATCTCAACTCCGATAGGTGATGGGTGTTCGAATATTGCTGGGCTTGGAATCGGCAACCATGTTTGTGTGACTGGGTTACACACAAATATCTCCAATGCTGCACGAAGTTTATTTATTTCACCAATTTTATAATTTTTGCATACAATCAAACCATTGCTTGATGCGAGCACTCTTGCTCTGATTTTTAAGAACTTCAAAGACCTTTTAGGAAAGCCAAGGGAAGATTTCTCCCCATTCATGCACAGAAACTCCACATTAGGAGTGGATATCCATGAAGCATTTGGTTGGACGAGAAAGCCCGAATCTTCTTTTGATTGCAAGTGCTGCTTCGCTTGTTTCCTCGTGAAAAGGGTTTCTGTCGGATACTCACAACATGATTTACAGACCGCTTTGAACTTGTACAAAGCTTTTGCTGGTAACCAAGAGAATATTTCAAAGATTTCTCCGTTGAAAGCCATTATTAATGAGGTTTTAGAGAATATAGGATGAGAGATGTCGTTGATGATCTCGGAAGGAATTTACAGAGACTGGTGAAAGCGAAAGCTAGGTCAAGTTTCGTCCTTACTTAGGAAAGTCGCCCGATTAGCCAGTTTCCCCTTTCAAAGGAATCGTTAAAATCTCAAAGATCTTGGGAAATCTACAATTCCACCCCCAATATTTGGTAAACGTGAACTCACGTACAGAAACAAATATATTTTCCAAACATAACCTGTTATAGCTGGTTTTAGTATTTAATAATTAGTTTTGGTTTTTAGCTGGGAACACCGATGCGGTTTCGGTTGTATTACGGTTTTAAGGTAAAACCGAACCAACTACATATGATATATGCATAAGCTTTGAGGATATTGAATATGTTTTGACTCAAATATTGTTAGGGTATGATGTGTCCCTTCTAGAGTTGAAGGGTCTTGAATATTTATTGAAACAAAAAGCTTCATTTTATTTTTTTCTTTTTCATTGTATTTTTAAGGAACAATTTCTTTTGATATAGTTTTTCATTATCATATCTTTAAGTAGACACAGTAAAATAATATAAATTTACTCACACCCCTTCACATTTGGAAAATGGCACTAACTCTCCCTCACAGTAGAAAAAAATATGGAGTGTACTCTTACCATTAACTATAATCATAACACCCTTAAAATTTGGTTTGAAGTGACAAAAATAAATTCAATTAAGAAGGTTATTTGATTTAAGACAATTTTACCCTTTGGGGCAATGGTCTTCGTTCCTATTCAGTTGAGAGAGAGATGGTTAACTCTATCATATCAACACCTTGCTTGATTATACTAAGTTACTAATTTGTTCATAGAGAAGGAGACCGTAATTTCTGATCCACCTTGTGATAAACCTTATACATGTGACCAACCCTTGTCAGGTAGGATATACATATCCAATCCACCAACTAGGGGTTACTGATAATATTCCTGATCCAGACTTTGTAGGGTGTACACCCCGGTTTCGGGTCCATTTCCCAAAACCCGAAGTGTTATGGTAAGTAACAAAAACAACTAAAAATCTGAATCGATTTAAGCCTTTATTAATTTCATCATCAGAGTTCTATGTGGAAACAAGAAATAATATCCACCAACAACTAATCTTTAACAATTACAATGTTCTTAATCTCATAAAACTAATTTTACAACTAAACTGACTACCCCTTTACATACTAGCCCAAGCTCGTTGTCATTACCAAGAGTACCTGAAAAATGGGAGAAACCGGACTAAGAATAAATCTTAACAAGTAGCAAAGTGCATTCATAAAATCAGTCCATGTTTATATAAAATAAGTAATGAGGTGTACGATTAAACCAACAACAACAACATCAACAAGAAAAACAATAATATAGAGAAATCACAGCAAACAGCATACCACATCTGTGACATCACAGGACTAATGGAATCGTAAACAGAGTCCTACAGACATGTGCCAATATGTTACCTTGCCGAATTACAGTGGACCAGCTGCCCTGCAGTATGGCTATTCAACACCAACGGAAGAACCCACTACCAACCAATAACCAATAACCAAGATGGGTTAGCATGTACGGCTCAACCTATTCAGGAGTGTGTAACGTAGCGACCGACCTATCCAGGAGCAGTACCACCCTCGAGATGATGGAATGCCTATGACACAGAATAAGAAACTCCAGAAAACAATTTCATTTACTAGCTACTCTATGGATCCATGTAAGAGCTAAACTTGCTAGACACAACTCACAATCAAACTCTAAATAACTTAATAACATATCAATCAATACTATAATAGAAAGCTGGAGGACACACTTCTACTGTAGGAGGCATACACACTTTTACCGTAAAGGAAACTACATCTTTATGTAGAGGATACCACATCTCTGCCATAAAGGTTAGTATCAACTCAACCACAGGAAGCAGTATCACTCAACCATAATAGAAAGAAAATAAATACCATGGGATAGCAGCAATAGCAGAGACACAATTGTGCCAATAACACACCCACAACAGCGGAATAAACAATATGGCAATAGCCAAAACCCATCCGCAATGGCAGAATAAATCAATAGAGGCAATAGCCTAATCTCCTCCACAATGGCAAAATGAACAATAAAACTAAACCGCAAACGAATGGAGAATAAATCAAGATATTAACAAAGTTCCTAACTCTTGATTAAAACTTCTCTATTTTTACTATCTATTAATGTCTAACTTTCCCTTATTTAGAACCTAAGGTATCAAAACTTATTAACTCTGTTATTTAGTACTTCCAGAAGGTAACTTAGGTCTATATTGAAATTTAAGAATATGTTAGGTTACCCAAAATCAGATCTAAATAGGTTGTGACCTCTTTCTACTTAAAATATCTCCAAAAGTTTCATATTTACAATCATCGTCCCAAATTACTATTCTTTAATTAAAATTTAATTCCGTCACTTCCTACATCTCAAATTAACCTAGTTACAGGTGTTACAATTTAGAATTTACAGAAAAATCATTAAAAATTAAATCTGAGCACAAATCCCAAAATCTAAAATTTCTGACATGGGTCACTCAAAGAGGCACTCGAGCAACTGTTCTAGCAGCTATAATTTCAGGTTCTGTTTTAGATACACAGGCAAGTCACCCGTGGTTGTGCTTGAGCGGTTTTTCGAGCGATTGGGTTTCAGGCTCTATTTTAAGGTATACAGATAGGGCGCTCGAGCGGCCTTTCGAGCGCTTTGCCCAAAACTTAGGTACCGTTTGGTAACACTTTTCAGAAGTGCTTTTTTGCTTTTGAAAGTAAAAAATTGCTTTCGAAAGCAAAATTGATGTTTGGTTATGCACACATGAAGCAATTTATAAGCAAAAAAGCAATGAAATTGCTTTTCAAGAGAAGCTTAGAAATGTTGTTTCTCACTTTAACCATAAATTTACTTTCTTGCTTCTAAAACCCTCGACACAAAACTAGACCTGGAAAAAATTGACCCAATCTGTCCGAATCCAACCAAAATAAACGGGTTTGGGTTGACTGGTGTAATAGTTGGATCAGTTTTGGATTAGGGATTTAGTAACTCATTTGTATTCAAGTCAACTTGAATCTAGCCTGATAATGATCTGTTTAACTCGATAATGACCCATTTAACCCGATAACGACCCGTTAACCCCGATATTAATCCGCTTAACCTGATAATGACCCGTTTAACCTTATAGTGACTCGTTTAACCCGATAATGACCCGTTTAACCCAATAATGATCCGTTTAACCCGATAATGACCCATTTAACATTATAATGACTTATTTAACCCAATAATGACCCGCTTAACTCGATAATGATCTGTTTAACCTGATAATGACCCATTTAACACGATAATGGCCCGTTTAACCTTATAATGACTTGTTTAACTCAATAATGACCCGCATAACCCAATAATGATCCATTTAACCCGATAATGACCCATTTAACTCGATAATGGCTCATTTAACTCAATAATGACTCGTTTAACCCTAAATTGTATCACTAATTCATGTTATTTTTTATTGGTGTATTTTTTTTATAATAAAAAATATTAATCGGGTTGGTGGGTTGAACCCGATTATTGGCGAGTTTGGTTTTCGGTTTTCCCAGCCCACCAATAAACGGATTTAACTCGATCCGACCCCCTGATTATTGCTCAACTTGTTAGAATATACGTCAAGTATATTTTAAGTAGAATGCATCAACTATTTACAGTAGTTTTATATGATAGAATAAAAGCAATTTATATGCTACTGTAGTTACCAAACATGCTTTTTTGTTTCTTAGCAACGAAGCAAAAGTTTACCAAACAGCTTTGCTTAACAAAAGATCTTTTGAAAAGCAGAAAAGTATTTTTTTGCTTTCTTGCTTTTGAAAGCAAGAAAGCAAAAGCGTTCCCAAACGGAGCCTTAGTTTTTCTAGGTTTTTCAGAATTTCCGAAACTTCTCAAATTTCTATGATTTTAAATTGTTTCTAAACATCTAAATTTCATTCGAAAATGCTTCTAAGACAATCCTAATCAAATCTAGGTGATTATAATTTATCTAAGTTTTTCCCCCACTAATTTAATCTCCTATATTCATTACTTTTCTAGATTCTTAAAGAGAGATTTAAATCACCAAATCAAAACTTTATAATCATCCAACTTAAAAACTAATACGATCAGACATCAAAATCACAAAAAAAATGCAGTTCCTCCAATTTCAAGGGTTTGCTACTTGCCTCAATACATGAACTAAATCTGAAATCTGACAAGAAATCTGCTCGTCTAGCCATTTTCTGAGCTTGATCGCACCACCTTAAACTCCTCCAAATCCAATCTCCACCGTTCAGATTGAAGTACCTCGAATGAAGATCATAACCCTCAAATTTCAGCTCATTCCAACGGTTGGATCACCGTTCAAAGTTGGCTGGTCCGCCATCTCTGCAACTCCTCTTTCTTCATAGAATCTCCTCCTTTTCTCTTCTCTCTTCTTTCCTTTATTTTTCTCCAAGCCCAAGTACGAATTCCCCTCTTCTTTCTCCTTATTTTTGACTTGCTAAAAACCCTAAACCTTCCATTTTATAAGCTTACTTAATTAGAAGTCCTAATAGGTTTAGGAGACCTTCTAAATAGGATTCCCAATCTTAATAAGAAACCTCCCTATCTTACCCCTCATTCTAATTCCTCTTTTAAGAATTTCATACAAAAACAGGTCTTAATTTAATTTATTTTCGTACTAATTTAATTTCTTATTTTAAAATATTACTAAAACACCCCAAAGCTCCTATTGTCCCCAAATTTAAGGCTCCATATCAACCATAATCACCAATATACCTTTTTTCCTACTTTTAAGCCATAATTTGCTATTTAAATTCAAACCTAACCCAAAATAAGTCTAGTTAAATATTTCAAGTATAATAATAATTTACTTACTCAATATATTAATTTGGTTAATTGGAAAATGACTAAAATACCCTTTCCTTGTAATTCCATATTTAACCTTTGGATCTTTTTCCAAAAATTCTCCGCTTTATTCCTCACATCAATTTTAATCATATAATGCACTTGGATTAATACCTATCTTCTCCAATCCTTTATATTTAATTTACTCTCCCAATTTATCTAAATCATTCTCTTTCTATTTTTTTTTAATTAATTTGGAGTTACTATTTAATTTCCTAATTACTCAAAATTATTGTTTATTCATTTAACTACTAATATCTCTTGGATTATATTGTTATTCCTCCAATACCTAAATTAAATCTTAACTTCTCTATATATTTAGGCTTATTTAATTTATTTTATTTTTAGGAAAATCCAGGGTTTTACATAAGGTCTGGCACCATCCACCAAATAATGGAAAAGAAGCAACCTCTTCACAAAGATGTCTTAGGCTGTGTTTGGGATTGCTTAATTTGACTTTTAGCTTAATGAAATACTTTCTTAAGTTAAAATCTTGTTTGGTAATTTAAAATGGATCAGTGCTTATCCATAAGAAGAAGAGGAAGACTGCCCGTAAGGAGAAGCCCCTTTTATCAGCTTATCCTTCCACTTATTCGGAAAGTTCACAATCGACCACTCTTCCATCTCCCTCTTCTCTTTGCACAACATCAATTCTCTCTTGCTTAGTCATGGCCGTTTGTCTGAGCTTCTGATCTTCGTTCATGGAAGCAAACAGACAACACTGATCTTTCGCAAATAAAAAAAGAATGCTAATCGACAGATTCAGTGCTCCTTGTGTAACAAAAGCCGAACAGCTTCGTTTCAGATATCTCCTTGTCGCCGGTGTTAGTACACCTCATAACAAGTTAGTCCCAACTAGGAATGGTGTCTTTTTGGGAAAATGATACTGTAACCATTGTGCGCACGTCGCAACGCTGCATGGGTGAAGCGCATGGGAGCGCGCGGTACTCATGAAAGGGTAAAAACGAGAAAAGGGAGTCGCCACTGCCTGATGGGGTCCAGGAAGACACCTGGATGCCCTAAGGATACCTATTTTGATCTACAGCTTGAGATTCTGAGAAAAGGGCTCGGTTACGGTCCGGGGAAGTCCTAAGACACCCCGGTCTACCCCGTCGGTTGACGGGTCCCTCGAATCTTCCTGGTTACGAGTCAACTCAATTCTAATTCAAACTCATTCGATTCCTAAGCCGACATGCACACTTGGTTACGTCTGGTGGGACCACCTGAGTGGTGTGGGTCTGTAGCACCCCGGAACCAGGTCAACACGTGTCGGTTTTATACTGGCTCCCGAGCGCTATTTTTAAGGCCCAAATTGTGATGAAAACTAACTTAAGAAACAAACCAAAGCAATTATAATCTAATCCTAAAATTTTCGGAAAATCTGCTATATAACGTCTGTATATACGAGTATGGGCTAAGCCCTCAAACCACAAAACCAACACCTGATAAACACAATTTATATCTTCATTCAAAAACTAAACCATCCCATATGCACAGGTCAAAATAAATTTCACTAAGTTCTCTCTCTCTCCCTCTCTCTCTCTCTCTCTCTTTTCATTTACAATATGTACAATATGTACAGTTTCAAAAAAAACATATACAATTATAAAAAAAAGTGTCATTTTCTATCACTAGCCCGGATAGAAGTAGTCCTCCGGCCTATACTCGGGATAATCCTCCACTTCGGCCCCGCTACGCCTCTCACCCGCTAAATCTGAAAACAAAACCAGTAAAAACGAAAACTCGCGTGAGACTAATGTCTCAGTAAGTAGCACAATGCATGGGATAAACAATTTATGCAGTTTCAATTAATAAATTAACATGCTACATAGTATCCGATTAATTCCAACAAATCATGCGAAGAGCAATTCACATAACAATACAATTTCAGAGAATAAATTGTGTGCAAGATTCATGAATTAGCGTGTCTATAAATCGGGTTAACCACCCTTAGCCGGTTTGCCACGTCACTACTCGCCTTCGAAGCCGCGCACGGTCATCGTACGAGTGGAGCACCCACGCATGGGCTGGCACGCTGCAGCTCATCGATCCCACACGAAGGCCTTACCGATCCCACACGGTGGTACGCAAGTGGCCCGGGGTATTAACACGACAAGCCAACACTAACGCACGATCTAGACGGACTGTGGATCCACGACTCTCTATGCGGCCTAGATTCGGATAAGAATTAACCATGCAATTACTTTAATAAACAAGACCAATAAGAAATCAACTGCCCCAGTAAAACTCGATTCAAGTGAACCTCGTTGTTCACTTACCATTCAATCCTTAGGCTCCTCGCCTTTTTCAACTGACACGAAGCCTCAGCTTCGATTCCAATTTACAAATCGCAATTCGTTTTACCCAATCGAATCGTTCACGAATAAATAGACAGTAGTTTCAAATCATTAATTACTCTGCAAATGTGATTTTAACTAGTTAATTGAATTTTAAATCGGATCTGATCTATGAGGAATGGTATGCGTGCTATACATCGTTGGAAAGCCCTACGAGTCTAGTTTCCAACGCAACAGACGGTTCGTAATTCTGAGTTTCATACAGGAAGTTACGACTATTTTACTACAGGTGGTTTAAAACAGCCGCGAAAACCCAACTCGCTGATGACTTCACTTCGGTGATTTTTAATTCCCTAATTTGAGGTCCAGATCACCTACCACCACTCATTTTCAACTAAAAACATCTTAAACTAAATTTTAAACTACTAAAATGAATTTTTACGCGAAGATTACTAGCCTTCGCAAACTGCCGAAACTTTACACAGATTTAAACCAAATAAAAGAATAAGTTTACTTTTAAACTTCAAATCATCAATTAATCTTCTTCCAGCCATTCCATGTCATTCTTGCCACCAATAACCTCTTCCTAAGCCCTCTTATCAAGCTAACAATTTCACTCAAGTTTTACAACTAATTGCTCTTTCCATGTAACCATTAGATATCCATTCAAACCTTCAAGCACCCAATCAAGATAGAACCTCTATAACTGCCAAATTGTGTACCCTTTTCATAACCGAATTTTCTGATTTATATAACCATAAGAATACGTCATATACATCAGCATTAGAGCACTAAAATCGGATTTCCTAACCATGCCTAACCATACTTTAAACACCCTGAATCTCATTAACAATCAGACAATTCTTTACCTATGGAACAACTAAATGTTTCCAGCAATAAGACTCATAATTTTAAAAGAAAAATCTAAACTTAGGTTACCATCTGAACCTACTTTACAACTCTCATCGCAAGTAAGAATCCATAGAAAAATCTAAAACCAGATAACTCTAACAGAACCCCCAATCAGAACCTGGATCGATATTTTCTTATGCCAAATCCGAATGTTCATCGACTGGTTTCTCAACCAAGGAAACCCCAGACACATAGCAACTGCTGCTTTTGGTCTCTCAGGCCAAACGGCCCAACCCCTTTTGCAAACAAATAATACTTTACAGCAAAACAAAAACATGCTAATCAATCGATAGAAACCCAACGAGTAGAAAAACCAAACAGTAGACAGTCATACCCATGCTCAATCTACCAACAGCAATCAGACAAATTTCCAAATCAGCCAACAGTAAAGAATTGACAAACAAAAATAACTAGAAAAATCCATACAATCGATTAAACAGAAGAAAACATGCTACTTACCTAGAGTTCGCAAATCCCACGCCTAGACAGAATAGTCGACCAACCCTCTCTTCTCTGTCTCCTTTTTCCTTCTTTTTTTTCTTTCTTCTTCTTCCTCTTTTCTCCTTCCTTCTTCTCTTTTTTCTTCTTCCTCTTCTTCCTCTCCACGACTCGTCTCTTCCACGGCTCCTCTCCACTCGTTTTTTTTTGTTTTTTTTTTCTCCTTTTCGTTTTAAACCCCAACAGCAATCAAGGACGCCCCTATCTCCTTCGTCCCCTTTCTTTTTCCCTCTTCTTCTTCTCCCTCTTCTCCTCTCTCCTTCTTCTTCCTCCGATTTCCTCTTTGTTTTTTTTTTTCGTTGCCTCCTAACCTAACGAAAAAAACACAAAAACCCCCCAAATAAAAAATCGTCAATAACTTTTGTTTTGGTTTTTTTTTTTAAACCATTGAACCATGAACCCCTTGAACCAAAACCCCTTTAACCCACTAATCAAACCAACCCATTAAACTTATAACCCTTAAACCAATAACCCATTTAATATATTGAACCCAATTGGCTTTACTATTATTATTATATTATTTATTATGATTTTTTTTCCAATTAATCCAATTAAGTTATTAAGTCTTTATTTACTCGTATTTAAATTTCAGGGTCTTACAGGGTCCCTTTATTTGATTTTAGCTTTGTTTTATTAAGTGATCTTGGTTTGCTTGTGTGGGCCCCGTTGGAAGGCCCACAGGATGCCAAGTAGGGCTTAGGCTCAAAAGAAACAGAAATGAGGGCTTACTGGTCCTAACCATAGAACAATATGTGTGGTCAGGGTCGAACCACTCTGTGTGTGCGATTTCGGCCCAGAAAGCCCAAAAGGCAGTTTTCCATGAGGGCTTCGGGTTACTGGGCTCCTTGTGATACTTGAGCAATTGTGTGGGCCCCTGTGTGGGCCCACAGTGGTTCAAATGGAAACAAATTGGCTTCCTTTTTAGGGAAATCCAAAGGAATAGGAGAAGGCTAGGGTTTGCCTCCTCCTTTGAACTAAGTTCAGCTAGGAAGCAGGTGTCCCTGCTTGGTCTCTTTTACCTCAAAAATCAGCAATGAAGATAAACCACAAAAGAACCAACCACATAGCCTCCATAAGCATATCTCATGTCACGACACATGTGCGTATGTGTGCCATGTCCAATAATGAGGAATAGATCTAGGTACATGCAAGACTAAACCAAAAGTGAAATACATAAAAGTATCCGAAAATTAACAACCAATTTAGGCATGGAACCTATGAAAATACAAGCATGCATGTGGGGTGTGCACAAAGCAAGGTAGCATTGACTTTATATGACCAAAACAGTAATTAAAATGAAACAAAATCCTAGTAAAGGGACTCACAAAAGAAAAACAACCACTAAGTGATACTCATGCCATCCTAAGGTAGTAGCACGTATGCTTTAAAATGAAGATAGATGATGAGGAACCTTATGCATGCTAAAACAGCAACCCTATCATACATGGATAACAAATGAAGATAAGAAAAACAAGATTCCACAGTCATTATAGCATAATCATGCTCACACAAACCATTTACCTATCTTGAAAGGAAAATCACAAAAGAAGGGAATGAAGGGGGGATTATCCAAAATGGGTACATGAGATAAGATTAAAGGGGAACACCCTCCCCTATCAAATAAGAGAACAATAACATTTATACTAGATGAAAGCAGCAGTTTTAGAATGCTTAAAGCCAACCAAAAAAAGGCTCTCATCCTCCCTTTGGCTCAACCGAAATACCCATTTTACTTTAGGGGAGCAACACCCTTGTGATGATGTAAACAAAGGATGAAAATAAGGAAAGCAAGCATGAATCTATCCCCGACATCAGGTATACAACATGCATGAAATCTGATGTACTTCAAATCATGTCATATTCATATATATTAAACAAAACCATACAAGGATGCTCACCTTGAGCTTACAAAACTGTTCTGAGGTGTGCTTCACCTCCCCTTGGGCTTGGACGGCTGCTGGAGCTTCACCTTACAGCACCAACAGCAACACTTCCTCCCCTCTTGCTTGGGTGAGAGTGAAGAAGAGAAGAGAAAAGGGATTGAGTGGCCTTGAGATAATGTGGGGTGGTTGGGGAGGCCAAGAGAGGTTCAAAGGGGGGGATTCGGAGGTTCAATGAGCAGAAGAGAAGGAGAAGAAACAATAAAAACTAGCCATCTTTAGTCTCATGCTCAGATTTCGCTTTTATAGAAAACTGGGACAAAACCACATACTCAGGGTGGTTTGGTCCAAAATGAACAGTAACCGCACATACTGTGCGGTTCGATCAAAACCACAGGGTATGTACGGTTTTGGCCCTGTCTTTTCAGCAATGATTAAGGGACAAACTCGCACAGGCACAGACTGACAAACCATGCAACCGTACTGTAAGTGCCGTTACTTTTCGCGCGCCTCTTGCGCTGATTGGCTCGCGCCAACGGTGGCTGAAAAATCAACCGCACTTCAAATGCGGTCGCTTCAGATTTGCCATTTTTCTTCCCCTTTTTTGGTTGAGTTGATGGCTGAGGTGACTCAGCCGCCCACTCGGACGAATTAGACTACCCAAATTTTTATTATTTCCTATTTATCTTATGTAACGCCCCGAACCCGGGTCAGTGCAAACCGGCACCCAACCCGAACCCGGCTCGCTACCGTAACAACCTGAATTTAGTTCAACAACCAAATCCGAGGTGTTACTGGCCCATATCAAATACATTATCAATAATATACCAGACCAAAGAATTAAAATCCATTCAACTTATTATACTATCAGAGTTGCAGAAACAAGTATGTGCGGAAGTGTAGTTTAAAATCCTCAAATAACATATAATTTCATCATCAATCATTAAAAATCAAAGTCTGGTAAAATAAACTGGTTACTAACTCTCTCTCATCTCTCTAATACATCAAATCCAATTGAATAATAATAATCTAATCAAAAGGGCTAAGTCTATGTCATTCATCCACCTCAAACAAGATCCGGATAATAGTAATCCTCTGGTGTATACTCAGCTATCTCTCCCTGGAAATCACTAAGATCCCCCTCTCGCGTATCAGCTGAAAAATGAAATAAAAGTAGGGTGAGATACGAATATCCCAGTAGGTAACACATGCATGGTTAAACAGTTCATATAAGTAAAGTAACAGTTTATGCACGATTAAGCAATATCGACTAATCAGGCTCGTATAATCATTCATATCATTCATGAATACAAAACAGTTTGATAAACAGTTCTAGAAATGAATTTCAGCAAGTTTTAATATAAGAATCCAATATCAAGATCAATAACATGATTCACACTTCGCTAGGATGCACTAAGCAGTAACATCCGATCAATATCCCAATCACATGCCTCCAGCATGTATTCAATAATAATATCAAGTGTTGTGATTTCAGTGTCATTTGTAGGACTCACAATGATAGATAAACCTTTTGAGATGATTCTCAACCAATTGCTATACCACCGTGCGACTTAGGAGCAATGCTACTAATGATACTCAAGTCCCATGTAGCGCAGCTTAGACAAGAGCCGTAGTTACTGACTTATTGCACACGTACCCATTAGAGTTGGCATGTACCACCAGCATGCAGCACCAGAATCAATACATGGAGATGGTCGCTTATCCACATGTACAGGGAATCACCAGCAGCTCACCGGGGTGTCCCTCCAGACATAGGACCTTCCCAGACAAACTAACTTGCAAAGAAAGCGCGTCGCATATAGGAGTAACTCAACCCAAATGACATATCTCTCAGCTATCTAGCTACAACTATGGATCCATAACCAACTATGCCCACTAGACTCCAAAATTCCCTAAAATATAATATTTCTATAAGGGTTGGTGCCTAGCGGCATATAAAGGTTAAATCTGTCAATTTACTTCAATATTCGGTCATCTGAATTTTGAATTCTCTTTATAAAGTTTTCTAACTTATAGTGTCATTTAGAGTTGTTTTGACAATCAGATAGTAGTTAGGTTTTCCAAAGATTAGATTTCTCCATTACTTTTAAAGTTCGGCAACTAATGTCCTAAATACCTCCCTAATTTGTTTTTCTGTAAAACAGGGAATTAGATAGTTTATTTTGGTCTTAAAACATCTTATTTAATCATTAAAATTGTCTAAAAATAGTTTGGAATTGAATCAGGGTGTAAAATTATGAAAATCTGCAAAATCTGAACAGAGTGCCTAGGATCGCTCAGGATCGCCCCGGCGGTCTGTGGTCGGCGGTAGTTCAAAATCGAACGCCGACGATACGTCTTCAAGCGGTCTAAAATTTAATACGAGCGCCTAAGATCGCCGAGCACAGTCGAGGTCGGCGGTCGTTCGAAAACGATCAAAATCCGTTCCAAAACATGATTTTTCTCGTCTAAACTCATTCTAACATATATATAACATGATTATCAACATATATACATCATTGTATATCATAAAAAAATACTTTTGTCGATTAATCACATGTAAAGCCAAAAACGAAGGAAAACGGTGTCACCTACCTCTTGAACGAATGTTCCTCTTCCTCTCTCCTTTCAACAACGATTCTCTATCACCCAGCAACACTCTGGACGACGAAGAACTCAAAAACCCAAGCTTTTCTTCTTCCTCTTTTTCTTCTTCTCCTTCGGTTGCTCGTTCGCTCAAGGCTGTCGCTTGCGGCTATTCAATACGAGCGAGAATACGAAGAATAAATTTAGGTTATTAAACTAATACTTATACTCACTTATCCCATGTATCTCACATACACCAAACTCCATACACACGCCCAATCAGAATAAATACCTCGATATCTCATGATCAGACGGTCAGATCTACGTCCAATTCTAGATTTCCACTAATTAGATCATCCCCTACAATAATAAATTATTTCTATCAATTATGACTCTCACTAATATTATTTATTAATTTAATTTATTATTTAAGGAAAATTTGGGGTTTTACATCTTAATTGGTTTAATTAAGATATTTTAAACTTTGACTGATTTGCCCTAGGACTGTTTTGCTCATATCTTTTCCATCCGGGCTCCGATTCCTGCAAACTTAATTGCGTTGGAACCGTATCGGGATTCTCTATCCATTGGATAAGGTATAGCAACCAATTTGGGCTCAGGGGAAAGTCACATTTTGCTCCTTAGGGTTTTGGCCTTTCTTTTAGGATTTTTCTTTCTTTTTTTTCTGCTTTTTAAGAGAGGTGCAAAAATGAGGTGCTTACAACCATGGTCTTTTTGTATTATCTGTTTCTGATGAAATAAATGAAATTTCTACTTCTGCTTATTCTGATTCTCTTGATTTATGGCATGCTAGACTAGGTCATACTAATGTTGGATACATTAAGAGAATGGAAAACTTAGGATTAATTAAGAAATTATCGAACTCAATCTTTGAGAAGTGTGAAAGTTGCTCTGAGGCAAAATTCACAAATAAACCTCATAAATCAGTAGCTATAGAATATGAACTTTTAAGTCTTATACATAGCGATCTATGTGACATGAAAAACACAATAACGAGAGGAGGTAGTGTAATGCTCCGGTTCCGGGTCCATTTCCCAAAACCCGAGGTGTTATGGTAAGTAACAAAGCAACTAAAAATCTGAATCAATTTAAACCTTCAATTAATTTCATCATCAGAGTTATAATATCCATTAACAAATAAACTTTATACAATTACAATGTTTTTAATCTCAACTAGCTAATCTACAACTAAACTAACCACCCATTTACATACTAGTTCAAATGCTGTCGTCCTCTCCAATAATACCTGAAAAAATGGGAGAAACCGGAGTGAGAATAAATCTCAACAAGTAGCAAGATACATGCATGAAATCAATCCATGTTTATATAAAATAAGTCATGAGCAAGGTTTGCAGTTTCGGTGCCGGTGGGCGTGCCACCGGCCAAAACAAAATTTCGGCCGAAACAGAGGGAAAAAAAAAGCAAAAAATGGGCAAATTTTGGTTTTCTCGGATTTTGGGGAAATTTCGTTGACACGCCGCCCCGTTTCGCCAATAAAAAATAAATTTTTTCCGTTTCGCTCGGCACGCCGCCCCGTTTCGGTGACAAATCTTCGAAATTTAGGTAAAGTCGCCAACAATGCACTCCTAACGATTTCCTCCAGCGAGCCACCGAAATTGTAAACCTTGGTCATGAGGTGTACGATTAAACCAACAACAACAACATCAACAAGAAAACGATAATATAGAGAAATCACGGCAAACGGCATACCACGTTTGTGGCATCACAGGACTAATGGAATTGTAAACAGAGAAAGAGAGTAGACATGTGCCAATATGCTACCTAACCGAATTACGATGGACCAATCGCCCTACAGTCTGGCTATTCAACACCAACGGAAGAACCCAACCATGAGTTAGCATGTACGGCCCAACCTATCCAGGAGTGGGTAACGTAGCGACCGACCAATCCAGGAGTAGTACCATCCTTGAGATGATGGAATGCCTATGATACAGAATTCAAACCCCCTCTAGAAAACAATTTCATTTACTAGCTACTCTAATGGATCCATGTAAGAGCTAAGCTTGCTAGACACAACTCACAACCAAAAACTCATAATAACTTAATAACATATCAATTAATAATGTAATTGCGAAAACCACACGACGTGGAAAAACCAAACCAAGGAATGGACATACTTCTCAATAACACCCACCAAATACACTATATAACAATAACCAAATCCACCCTGCGGAACCAGTAAACCAGGCACCTGCCTTGTCTAATCGATTTTGGCTAATCATACCTGGGATTTGGTAGATTTACCAAATGGAGCCGAGCCCATAGGTTGTAAATGGATTTTTAAGAAGAAATTGAAAAATGACGGATCTATAGATAAGTATAAAGCTAGATTAGTTGCTAAAGGATTTAGTCAACAAAATAAAGTGGACTATTTTGATACCTATGCACCAATAGCCATAATAACAACTATTAGGATTTCAATTGCATTAGCTTCAATTAATAATCTCATAATTTACCAAATGGATGTAAAAACTGAATTTTTTAATGGTGAACTAGAAGAAGAGATTTATATGAAACAACGTGAAGGATTTACAACACAAGGTAAAGAGAATAAAGTATGTAGGCCGGTTAAATCCTTATATGGTTTGAAACAAGCACCTAAACAATGGCATGAGAAATTTGATAATGTGCTTGTTAAAAATGGTTTTCTTATTAATGATTCTGATAGATGTGTATATTATAAATTTTTTGGTAGTGTTGGTGTTAAAATTTGCTTATATGTTGATGGCATGCTCATCATAGGCACTAGTTTAGAAATAGTGACCAAGACTAAGCATTTCCTATCCTCCAACTTTGACATGAAGGATTTACAAGAGGCTGATGTCATCTTAGGCATAAAGCTAATTAGAGAATCGGGTAATATCACTTTAAGCCAATCACACTACATTGAGAAAATATTGAGAAAGTTTGGACATATAGATTCTAATCCTCTGTCCACACCTTATGATGCAAGCATACATCTAAAGAAAAATGATGGTGAGTGTATCTCACAAATAGAGTATGCCATAGTGATTGGTTCTTTGATGTATTTAATGAACTGCACCAAACTTGATATAGCTTATGCAGTAGGAAGATTGGGTAGATATACTCATTCTCCTAACTATGAGCATTGGAATGCCTTAGTTAGGGTATTGAGATACCTGAGAGGTACTATATCTTATGGTTTTCAGTTCTTAGGTTACCCTACGGTATTAGAAGGCTATTGTGATGCTAATTGGGTAACAAGACATGATGAGTCAAACTCAATTAGTGGCTATGTGTTTACCTTGGGAGGTGGAGCTGTTTCATGGAAGTCATGTAAACAGTCTTGCAATGCAAAATCCACCATGGAGTCTGAATTTGTTGCTCAAGAGTTTGCTGGTGGAGAGACAGAAAGGTTAAGAAACCTTCTGTGTGGTATTCCTTTATGGAATAATCCTGTTGTAAAACCCCAGTTTTGAGTAGAAAAAATAAATAAATAATAATAATAGAATAAAATAAATTAAATTAACAGTCACAGTAATAAAAATAAACAAATAATAACAGTGGATAAAATAAAAATATATGCACATATGGATTTATGTACAGGTAAAAATCAAATTTATTATTGCTAGAAATTTGTGGTCATTAGTGTTAAAGAAAATGTGGGGGAAATATTAATATGTAAGTCATATTCGGACCAGAAATAAATAGAAATGGGTCAATAGTTAAAATCCGGGAAAGCCCTACACTAATGAGGGGTAGAAAGGGGATTCCGAGGGTGAATGGTGAATTAGGTTTAATGCTGGCGGTGTCTATAAATAGGTAACTCATACAAAATTTTCGGGGATTCGGGAAAAGGTTGTTGCTCTGGAGAAAATTAGGGCAGCAGCCAAGCAGCTTAGGTCTCGAGATGAAATCCACCAAGGATGGCCGGAAGCTTGAAGAAGGTCTTCAATACTGGTGAGTGGCACTGTTTTAAAACCTGGTTTAGTTTATTCGTGGATTTGGTTTGAATGAATGCATGGTTATTGAATGAATTGTTCTTTGTGTTTTTGGGCAAAGACAGTCCGAAGGGTTTTCAGTACAATAATTTAGGGATAACTGGAAAACATGTTAGATTAAATCCAAATTAATTTTGAATGTGTTCTGGGGGTATTGGGAGACTAGAGAAGTAGTTACAGACCGGAAAAATATAGCCAGAGTTAGAGTTTTGGAATTAACAGAGACTTGAAAAACGCAGTGGGTCACCGCTCACTTGGTGCCCACTTGCGCCCACTTCAGGAAATAGGCGCATAGAAATATTGACCTGGCGCCGAGCTCGCGCCCACTTGGCGCTCAGCTCGTGCCCACTTAAATTAGATGCGCCTATCTCGCGCCCACTTCGCGCCGAGCTCGCGCCCACTTACCTCGAGTGAGCGCCAACCCTATTTTAATGATATAAGCTCCACTCACTCAGCGCTCACTTGGCGCCCACTTCAGAAAGTGAGCGCCTAGTTCATTTTCTTGCTAAATCTCATAATTTAGTAAAACAAAGGGGATTTTGGATGCTAGAAGGTATTCGATCACTTAGCAAAGTATTTGTTTACAACATTAGAGATAAAAATTACTTATGAGAATATTGAAGATAGATCCTGGAATTTCGTAAAAGCTTCTGAGGTAGATGTAGGGAAATAATTAGGTGATGTTCGGGATACCCAACACTGGGGCTTTATTTTAGTTCTTTGGATTATACACTATACTGTACTTGATTGAGATTTATTAAATCCTGTTTCTTGATGGCAAGTTGAATTATGTTGCAAAGATTATTTACTTGTTTACTTGTGGAAAATTACTGTTCTGGTTGGAACACTTATGAGATGATGTTCTGGTTGGAACACTTGTGAGTTGATGTTCTGGTTGGAACACTTGTGAAGAATTACTGTTCTGGTTGGAACAACTTGTGATGGTGTGTACCGAATGCGGAGTTTTAATTGGTTATTTATCGGTTTTGGTTTAGCTTGTCCTGGATCCAGAGTCAAAGCTTAGTAATGTGATGTATTTTGTTTTATTGGTGTAATGGCATGGCCATGGAGTGTTGCCACGACTGGTGTAGAGCAGCCAGAAACCCTGAGTAGGCCTGGTTGTTAGTGCCGATACCCGGAGTAGGCCGGCATTGGATGACGATACCCTGAGTAGGCCGTCATTTCAGAGTGTCCGATACCCTGAGTAGGTCGGAACTATGTACATGGAGGTGTGGATGTCGCTCTGGCATGTCGATTAACCAATTCAAGCAACTACATGACATTGACCAATGTGGTATTTGATTTTGTTTGACGTGGTATGTTTTATTCGCTGGTCTATTGGTGCGGAGTGGCCCATGATAAACACTCTAGTATTTCAAAAACCTGAGTTGTTGAACTATGTTTTCTTCGATATGTTGCTACCTGGTTATACGTGACTTTACGGCTATATGCATGATTGATATCGTCTTTACTGCTTGGTTTATTCGATGGTTTTCCTCACGGAAGTAAATTAGATCGTTGAAGTTTTGTTGGGTTATACGTGTTATCATCGTTGTATATGGTTTGTAATCGTGGCATGTTTTTAGAACTGAACTAAATGTATTTGTGCATGCATGTGCTGCTCACTGGGATATTCATATCTCACCCCGTTGTTTTCGTTTTGTTTTCAGATACTCATGGAGAGCTCGATACTTGAGGGTAGTTACTTGGGTCATGTGAGTTTTACTTTGGGATTATTTTAGCGCACTCTGTTATATAGCCATTATTGTATTCATGTTTTTCCTTACTCTGGTAGTGCGATCCTGTTATTTATTATAACCTCTGGAGACGAGTTACGGGTTTTCATGTGACTCGGATCCGGGGCGTTACACCTGTACCTCCCATTACTATACTATGTGACAATCAAGCTACAATAGCTAAAGCCCAAAGTAAAATCTACAATGGGAAAAGAAAGCATATTAGATTGAGGCATAATATAATTAGGCAATTACTCAATGATGGAGTAATTGGAATAACTTATGTAAGGTCAGTTAGGAATTTGGTCGACTCTCTGACAAAGCCTTTGAGCAAGAAGCTCATTATTAGCACATCGAGGGGAATGGGTCTAAAGCCCATAGTAATGAACAACCCATGATGACAACCCAACCTATGTGAATAGAGATCCCAGGAAGTATGTTCAATGGGAAAAAACAGTCAACTGAGTTGTTTGTGAAAGCACTACAATATTGTTTTACATGTTGAGAGTCTTATTCCCATGGTGTGTGTAGTGCTAACTACAACGGATGTGAGGTTGAGTTATAAGATCTTAATGATTTTCATATTCCTTATAGATGGTGTTTTAGTTGTGGTTAACACACTTGATGAAAATCACCTATGTGAATGTAAAGGTGGAGCCCCCTTTGTTGAGAATTGGGCTAATTCCCTAGAGCATTCACTAAACCAGCTGGTGCATGACCGAATGAGTGCCACCCCGATTAGAACTAACTTGAGGTATTCTAATGTGTTGGTGATAGAAGTAGATGAATTACGCTCAAGAGTTCAGGTTCAAAAATTTATTCCACTGGGACTTTGTAAACTATCTTCTATATTTCCTAAATATCGGTTCAAGTCCAAAAGACACCAGTATGAATATGCATTAGAATTTTAATCACTCAAATCAGAACTTTTGTTTTTGAATTTTGAGACTTTTGAGGGGAATTGTTGTATATATATTCATTATAAGTCTCAAAATTGAGACTACTATCTTTCACACAAGTTTATTAAGTCCTTTGTGTCCTTTTCAAGTCATTTACAATATTCCTTGAGGTGGATTTGGAGTTTGACTTGATTAGAATTCAAATTAAGCTTTTTGAGCCTTCAGACCAGTCTTAGGCTTGAGTGGACTTGCCTGAGTGTCTGTCTGATTTTAATTTCTGAAACCCAAGAGTGGTGTTGGACAACGTTTGATTCAGCGTTCGAGCATTCAATGTGTTTTGCCTTGGGCCAATCTCGCGCCTTACCCGAGCTTGACCCTAAAATCAGTTGTTAGTGTTTTTGCCTTGAGACCGATCCCGCACCTTAGCCAGGCTCGAGCTGGAAAAACAGTTGTTAGTGCTTTTGCCTTGGGACCAGTCCCGCGCCTTACCCAGGCTCGAGCCTAAAAAATAGTTTTTGACTGTTTTCATTCGTTTTGAAATGTTTTCAAGTGGTATCTCTTCGTGAACCTTTGTAATGGTTCACACATCTTTTAAAGGTGTTTTTCCTGATCGTGAGTATCAATTTCATTTAGAGAAAAACTACTCACAAAGTCTGAATCATAATTTTCATCACTTTCTTTTAAATCTGGTATGAGTAGGTTTGCTTGTTCTCAGTATTATTTGTGCAATTTACTGAGAAGTTTTAGACCTTTGAATGCTGGAAACTTGACGCCGGTGACCCTATGCACTAAGGAGATCATCCAAAAGGGGGCATTTAAAGGTGTTAAGTATAGAGATCCTTTGTCTCGCCTCGGTCACGATAAGTGTTTTGGTCTTTATTCTTTATTATTTCCGATTTGCCTAGTAATTGCATCCAATTTAATTTGTGTTATGAGATTTTCCCTTCTTGATTTCCTGAGTCCATTTGATTAGCCTCTGATTTGATTTTTAACCCATACACCTAACAGTTAATTCTCCATTTCTGTTGCCATCATCATTGCTATGTTCTTCCTCTCATCGGCAACTTACTCCACGAGCCAAGAATACACATAGGAGCAGTTGAGTGATTTATTCAAACACTTTCTAGTGATTGAAGAGATATTTAATTCGCATTCGAAGGGCTTATGCTTAGTTTCCTCAATGAGAGTTCATCCAGAACTAGAATCAAATTCTTCCAAATGAATGCATGTTTTGAGGTTTATCTAGAACACAACAAGACAAATTACTATGAACTTGACATTTTAAATGGTTCTTGAAGTTGGAATTAGTAACTAGACAATGTTTAAAGGTGGTGTTTCATTGTTATGCAATTTGAATTCGATGCAATTCAAGTGTTGCTCCTTATTATAGCTGTATTTACAATTTCGTCTTCTATTTATTTTTGTGTGTCGTGTGGCATGGTGTGTACATGAGACTCAACACATAATTATAATTTTGAACTGCTCCAATTATGTTACATGGTGGATAATTTCTTGCCGAAACTCTACTGATTATTAAATTTGCATTATGATCCTAAATGTTAAATGCTTAACTAAAGAAGTCTCCATAAGTTGTGGGGCTTTTGGAACTATGATTTGGCACATAACAAAATTGTAATGAGCAAAATCCCATGCCTATTCATAGGTCTGTAATTGGTTGAATCCTTGCAACATGTCTTTAGCTTCAAACCTATTACTTCTTTTGAGCATCTTGAATGGGGGGTAAAGTTATGCCTTTTTTTTGTGAGCACATGTTTCAGTCATGTAATGTTGTTAATGATTGATTAGTATTCTAAGTTCAAATACTTAATTGAATATTCTATTGCTTTGATCCTTAAAACAATAGTAATTTCTTCTGATTAAGTTTTGGTCTTTATTTTCTCTTCATTTTGATCATTCATTGATGAGCCCCAATTTTTTTTTCTGTTTCTATTATGTTGGTGATTCATTATTGTGGGACAATCATATGTATATGAGCATTTTAGTTTAATTTAGGAGGCTTTTGTACGATAAAAACTTATAATATTTAATCATTATGCATCAAATGTGAGACAGGCCTATTATTATCTGCCTCATATGTGAATTTTTTGTTTGCTATTCTTTCTTTTGTGCTAGTTTTATACAGAGACTTTGTCAAAATTGGGCTTGAAAAATAGACCTAGCAATGGATAGGTTGTGTGATCATGATACATTAGTAAAGAAGTTAGGAAAAAACAGGTACAAGTTTAGCTTGAAACCTTGCGAGTTGGTGGTTTCGGAGTTGCACCAGATAACTTTGAACATAAAAGAAAACAATGATATATTGCTTAAGAAGTTAGAAATCATGAAAGTAGTAGGATGGAGGTGAAAATTTACACATTGAAACTGGTTTGAGTTTTTTTTAGGCCTTCACCAAATGTACTAGACATTAAGGAAAACAATGATATTGAAGAACTAAGGAAAATACATGCAACTAAGGCACATGATAGTGTTCATATGTTCTTTAAAAATTTAATATATAAAACTATTTTTGCCTACCACTGTTACATTACATATGTGGCTTATAATTATGGCTTAAAATTTTCAATGAGAACTAATACATCATACATGTAATTCATAATTATAGTTTAGATTGGAGAAGATCCTAAATTGCAGTTATAAATATTATTTGGCAAAACTCAAAACTATTCACTAATTGCAGTTATAAATATTATTGGGCAGAAACAGAAAAAGGAAAGTCAAACACGGGAGTAGTAGCAGCACGCAAAGCATAGTCAGGAGGCTGAGAAGGTGGTGGATCGCCAAAGCAATATAGTCCATCACGCTCATACCGCTTGCCACAAATCCTCTTTAAAGTCCGGTCCTGCAAGAAGCAACGATCAGGTAAGAAGATAACAGCACAATCAAGGGATTTTGCAAGATGACTAACAGATAAAAGATTAAAAGCAAACTTTGGGACATGAAAAACAGAGGAAAGAGTAATATCTAATGAAAGTTTGACTATGCCTTCACTATTAATCGTAGCAACGGACCCATCAGCCAAACAGGCAGATCTGTGAGTATGAGTAAATGAGGAAGAAAAAATGGATAACTCACCCATCATACGATCACTTGCACCGGAGTCCAAAACCTAAGAGGGGGACTCAGAGCGAATATGGAAGGCAATGGGGATACTTGAGGATAGAGTAGTAGTGGAGCCTGGTAATGACAACTGGGCGATCTGGGGCTGAAGTGCTGCCACCTGAGCAAAGATGGAAGGGGCAAGAGGCTCCGTGGTCTCGGCAACGGTAGTAGCTCTAGGAGGGGGGCCATTCTTTTTTTGTAGTTGAAGTTTGAACTCGAGATGAAGTTTCCAGCAAGTTTCCTTAAGGTGTCCAGGGTTCCCACAATGGCAACAGATCGACTGCTTTCTCCTAGAAGGACGAGTATTATATGGGCCTCCTGAGGTAGCAAAGGCCATCTGATCTATAAACTCGCCAGTAGCAGGTATAGCAGTAGGAATAGAAATAAGGCGCCGACGCTCCTCCTGATCGATCATCGCAAAGGCATCCATCAAAGATGGAACTGGAGTAGAGTTTAGAATCTAGGTGCGAAGATTCTCAAACTCGAGCTTAAGCCCCATAAGAAAGGCATAAGTGTGGAGACAATCCAACTTCATAACGGCCACAGAGGCTATCGTCCCAAAGTCATTGACGGGATCATACTGGGCCATCACATCCCAACAAGTCTGTAAGTAGCCAAAATACTGAGAGACATTCAATCCAAGGCTCTCCTGAGTGGCACAAGCAACCTCCTAGTACAACTCAAAGTGCCGAGCCTCATTCCGAGAATGAGCATACATCGCAGTCATTGCAGTCCAGAGGCTAGCAACATTCTCATGATACATAAACATATTAAAAATATGTGGCTCCATAGAGCCATAGATCCAACTCAGGATGAGGCAGTAATTGATATCCCATTGATCGGCCTTAGGATCATTATCAGCTGGACGTGGAGCTTTTCCCAAAATCCAAGCAGACTTACCTCGGCCACTAGTAAACAGCTTCGAGGACCGAGACCAAGCTGCAAAATTATGTCCATTCAACAGAACGCTAGTAATTCTTCCACCGGTCAGAGGAGGTGCCAGATTTGAACGGGCACTAGATGATTCTGCCATGGAGAATCAAAGAAATAACCGATGAAGAGGTAAACAACCCTTAGGGCATCAACAAGTCACAGAGGACAACATGAAGGAAAGAGCCCTAGGTTTACTCAGAATGACATAGAGACAAACCTAGGGCTGCCAAAAAATGAATTCGCGCGAGGGAGAGTCGCACGAGAAGAAGAAGGGGTTCCGGCAACTAGAAGGGCTAGAGGCTGTGTGCATGAAAGAGAATAAGAAGAAGGTCTGGGAGATGCTGTGTGGCGGTGGTCGGTGTTGTGGCGGCGGCGGTGGTGAGAGGTAAGGTTAGGGTTAGGGTTTATTTGCTCTGATACCAAATTGAATTTTGGAATAATAATAATAATCTCAATTATATTTAGTGAATAGTTAATGGGTTTTATACCCACAAGCTAATTAGCATAATTACAGTAATAACCCATAATTAACACATAATAATATCTAACATGGGTTGGGCCTTGTTTAGAATTTATGTGTTCGGTCTAGAAGTTATCTGCACCTAATAAGCATGATAAATGATTAATAAAATACATGTGCAAAAAAAGGTTTAGATGACAACTGACATTGGGAATACGTGAAGGTTTATTTTGATTTGATACATGTTCCTTATTGATCTGTTGCATGTTTCATGGAATGTGCATGATGTAATTCTATCATTAGATCGTTGTCAATAAGCACACACTTCAATGTCTAGCTACTTCGTGTTCTTACAATTAAAGAAGCAGGAACAATTCAAATGCTCGCTTGAGATGTTATTTTGTTAGCATTGGTAATTTCATTTTAACAACTTTGAGAGGATTGCAACATATAGTACATAGGCCATTGTTTTTGCTATTCAAATATAAAGACATAGTCTTACACAGAACATTTTTTATTATTCGATAATAAGTATATAAGTTATTATCATATACTTAACATATTTCTATACTTATAATCATGGCTTTATCTCCCTGTTCTTCGAATAGCTTCATCAACTATATACTAATTGTTATCCAGTCTGGGTAACAAAAGTATAGTATGTTAGAAAACCTTACGTATCTGATCTGAAGAGATATTATATATCTATGTTTATATTGTTGAAATCTTCTGCTATGTTTACCTGAATTGCACTTGTTTTGGTCGTGAGATGCTGCCATGTGGAGCATCACTATTGTTAAAGAATTAGAACGTGTTATGTATTTGGAAAGAGTGTGGGTGATGGAAAGTTACTATTGTTCATTGTTACCTAATATATATATATAAATGAAAAGCACGATGGAATAGGTGTATTTCCTATTCTCTCTTCTTTCTCTCTTCTCTCTTCTATCTTCTACATGGTATCAAAGCATGAACGATCGCAAGACCTTGAGAAGAGTTGACACCATCTTCTTCTTCATCGATTGACGTCATTTTCTTCCTCATTGAGTGACGCCATCTCCTCAGGCAGTGATTGACGGCACCATCTTCTCTTTTTTCTGTGGTTGGAGACATCATCTTCAGTCTCGTTTTCATTGAATGACACCATCTCCTTCTTCCTCTTTCTTCTTCGTCACTTCTTGTTGGAGTAGAGGGTTTGTCACATCATTAACATGTGAAGAATTTCGAATACTATTCGATATGTTCGTTGACTATCGTTGGTGGGTGTTTCGTTGATGGGTATTATGTTTGTTGGAAGCACAGTAAAGCCTGGTCGTTGGGTGTTTCATTGCCAATTTGGACTCTCTACAAGTATATGGGTCGTGACAAGTAGAATAGAGCAAACAAGGTATCGTATCCACAAGGAAGAGATTCAAATACCAATTAATCAAATTTCCTATATTATTTAGACAATTCCAAATCTCAATGACAAATTTCCAGAATGATAAAAGAGAAATAAATTACTAAATTCAAAAGTGAGAAATCAATTATGAATGAGTTCTAGGATTTGGGTTTCATCAATTGGATTTTTTCAATGAATTTACATATGGTTGCTTGCATCTATTCTTTGTTAATTAAAATAACTGAATTCCCATGTGCATGTGTTATCCTCTTTTAAGGTATGACATCTATACCTATATTAATCCTACGTCTACTTTTGTGTTCATAACAATTAAAATAGGTTCATTAAAATCTGTGGAAGTCTTAAATGAGAGTCACAAGGGTGTGTGATTATTTCTAAACTACACAACCCAGGTTTGATGAATTCACCAACTAATGTTGAATTTCCACTTTCGCTTCATCATTCAACCTCTTAAATATGCAAGAAATGGCCAATTAATTGCAAAAAATAAAGTCTGAAATCACCAAATTTAATCAACAAAGAATGTGTCACAATTTCATATGCAAATTAAAATCCAAAATCCAATGATTACATCCAAATCCTAAAACAAGAAAACTAACCACTCATGTCTAACAAAATGATCCAATACACATCAAAATACGAATCCAACATCAGAGTTCTACAATCAAATATCAAAGCAACAAAGAAAAAGATGAAGAACTCTTATCTATAGAAGTCGATCGTTGCTGTAGAAATCGCCCCCATCTTGCTTCTCTCCACAAATCCTTATGCTCAAGTCTCTTCCTCCTCTCCAAAGTCCAATCACCAAGCCAAAAAAGTGCCTCCCTCTTTCTAACTTCTTTCCATCTTCAAAACTTCATTTCCATAAGTCTAAATATTCAAATCAAAGCACTTTCTATTTTTCTTCTCTTGAGATCCACTAAATTAGAAAGTTTCTTGATGCAGTTTGCAACTAAATTTAGAACACATAAACAACCTCAATTGAAGTGGGACCCTTCATGAAAGTTTTAGGAAAACTTCTTAGCTATCTAAACAAATAACCTTGCTAATTTTCGAGCTTTACAACATATGGACCAAATACTAACACGGGTCTGGGCTGCAACTGTTTTCTGGGCAGATACGGACATCTGTGTTCTTCCTAATTTTCGGCATTCAAGATGGTGAAACTAGGTCTTAGGCACTTCACAAAAGTTGTAGGTCTTTAACTTAGCATTCGAAAAAGCTAAAGAACATCTAAAACCAAGGTCTGTAGCTCCAGTTATAACTCAAACACTAAGCAGTACTCTGTGTTGACTGGGTCAACCCATTTGAGTTTTTTTTTTCTCATGGCACTAGCTCAAATTCAACCTTTATCCTCAGCTCAAAAATAATTTGAATCATTAGTTAAAGACCTGTAAAATGCCAAAAATTCCCAGAAATTAAATTAATAAAAAAGACACAAAATTCGAATTAAATGTCCTAAGAGACCTACAAAACACTCTGTTTGTTGCTGATGGGTGTTCTATTTGTTGATGAATGTTCAGATCATTGATGTGCTTTTTCTTGTCACAATCTGTTTGTTGGTTTCGTGGGTGTGCAGTAGAGCCTCATGTTGATTTTTATCAAGTGTTTGTGATCTCCTTGTGCTGTTATTGTCTTCCATGTTGCAGTCTTCTGAAGTAACTTCTCGACCATCAGGTTCAGTGACTTCTATCACGACTGTGTTACCGCCACTTACCAGGGTTCTATTTAATGGTAAGAATTATTCTTATCGGTCTCGCGCAGTAGAAATCCAACTTTATGATAATACCACCAATTTCACTCATCTCTATGAAGTGTGTCATCAAATTAACACACTCGAGAGAGGAACCCAATCTGTGAACGATTTGTATACTCAGTTGATGGGGTTGACTGAGGAACATAATTTGTATCAACAACTCACTACTGATGTAGATAAAATAGCTAAGCAACAAAGTGATCTCGATGTTATTCAATTTCTCACCTTACTTGTCCTGGAGTACGAGGCTATCAAGGATCAATTTTTGTGTAGTACTACTCTTCCGTCTCTTCACGAGGTTTATCTCACATTATTCGCCACACTCGGTCTGGTGCCATTACTAATGCCCCAAATGTGAACCTCAGAGATCATTCCGCACTTATTGTATCCCATCCTGATTCTAGAGGACAACATGGAGGTCGTAGTAATAGGGGTGGTTGTAGCTCTCGGGGTGGCCGAAAGGCTCGTGGTGGTGGTTGGTCTGGAGGCCGTGATGGTCGTAGGTGTACTCATTGTGGTTGCACCAATCATATTGTTGATCTTTGTTGGGATCTTCATGTTCGTCCCTTTGGTGCTTCTTATCAGGTTGCTACTCCTGATGATACTACAAGTCCACTCAGAGCACTCCTTAGGACATTGAGTCAGAGTTTATTTCCATTCCTCGTGATGAGTATGCTCAGTTTCTATCTCACAAGCAAGCCATTGCATCTACTCCTACTGCTACTTTAGCTCACTCAGGTAATGCCTCTTATTGTTTTTTGTCCTCCACGTCCAATTCCAATCCCTAGATCATTGATTCTAGTGCAAATGAGCATATGACTAGTGAGTCCACTCATCTTTCTGACTATACCACTGTTCATATCCCTATGAGTGTTACTCTTGATAACGGTTTCCTTAGCTACTGTTTGTGGTACTGGCTTTACTCATCTTACTGCTGATATTGATCTTCTTTCTATGTTACATATTCCTGGTTTTCCATTTAGTTTATTGTCCATCAGTAAAATTACCAAAACCTTGGGATGCTCTATAACCTTTTATCCTTTTCTCTGTATTTTTTAGGATTTGAAGACACGGAGGATGATTGGTATGGGGCATGAGGTCAGTAGTCTTTATTATTTGAATTTCTTTCCAGCTTTAGTCAAAGCTCTTCAAACTTCTAGTTCCTCGTACAATTGGCATTGTTGCTTGGGACATCCATCTTTATCTGTTCTTAAGCGTCAATTATCCAATTTCACCAATGTGTCGTGTTCACCTTTTAGGTGTGAAGCATGTCAGTATAGCAAGCATAGTCATGTTTCTTTTCTTTCTCATGTAAACAAACGTGTCTTGAGTCCATTCGAACTTGTTCATTCTGATATATGGGGTCATGTCCATATTTTAGCTAAAAAATTCAACTACTTTGTGACTTTTTCGGATAATTATTCTCATATGACTTGGCTCTTTTAAATGACACATTGTTATGAGTTGTTTGACATTCTTCAACTTTTTTGTAAAGAAATCAAAACTCAGTTTTCCACCACAATTAAGACGATCAGATCTGATAATTCCAAGGAATACCAATCTCACTTGTTTTCCAATTTTCTTTCTTGCAAAGGCATTATTCACTAGACGTCATGTGCCAATACTCCAAAGCTAAATGGAGTGGCCGAACGCAAGAATCGTCATCTTTTAGATGTTACACATGCTCTTTTGTTTCATGTGCATGTTCCTACTCATTTTTGGAGTGATGTTGTTCATACCGCCTGTTATCTTATTAACTGCATGCCATCATCTGTTTTACGGGGAGATTCTCCTTACTTTCTCTTGTTTCCTAACTCCTCACCTTTTTCCTTTACTCCTCATGTGTTTGGGTGTACATTTTTTGTTCATCTTTATGGTCCACATGTCAGCACCTCATTTTTGCGCACTGAAAGTGCCGAAAATGAAAACCCTAATTGAAAAGTCAAACCCAGAATGGTCAAAAAGTTAAATTTTTATCTAGTGCAAACCAGTCACCAAACTTCATACCATCGGAAAGAGGATTCCAATACGATTATAACGCAACTGAGTTTGTTTAAATTGGAGTCTGGATGAAGAAGTCATGGGCTGGTCAAACCTGAAAATAACAGAAATCAACTTTCTGCTAAACCCCAGATCAGTTGTTTGATCTGGTCCCAGTAGAAAGAGCACTTCGACACGATTCCAACGCAACTAAGTTTGCTGGAATCGGAGTCCCAGATAAGGAGTTATGAGCATAACTGACTCCCGATGAGCAGTTTTGACTTTTTGCTAAAATCTGAATCAACGGCCCAATTTTATCCCGACAGATAGAGCTTACCGACACGATTCCAATGCAACTGAGTTTGTTGGAATCGGAGTTCAGATGAAGGAATTATGGGCCGGTCAAACCTAGAAATAGCAGAAATCGACTTTCTGCTAAATCCCAGATCAGCCACCCAAACTTGTGCCAGCAGAAAGAGCATCTCGACACGATTCCAACGCAACTGTGTTTGTTGGAATTGGAGTCCTGGATTGAAAGATATGAGCAAAACTAGCTCCGGGGGGAGCAGTTTTGTACTTTTGCTAAAAGCTCGGATTTGCTGCCAAACTCTAGCTCAATGGATAGAGAATCTCGAGCTAATTCCAATGCCATTAAGTTTGCTGAAATCGGACTCCAGATGAGAAAGTTATGGGCAGTCAAAGTTATGGAAAATCTTCCCGCATGGCAAAAGAAAGCAGAAAATAACAAAATAAATAAAAATCTCTTTTTTTATTTAAAATAAATAGAAAATAGGATTAAAATAATAATAGTTTTTAAAATATCTCAATTTCATAATTAAAAGAAATAAAAAATAAAAGCAAAAATCGGTTAAAAATCCGAAATTTCACCAAATTTAATAAAGGTTTGAAATTTAGCACTTTTAAAACGTTCTGACCGCACTTATAGTGCGGTTTCATCTGGACTGCACTATAAGTGCGGATCCAATCTTATCTGATCGGACAACTGTCCGATCGTGCAAGATTTGGGCACATGGGCGGCTTGACCGCATTTAGAATGCGGTCACAGCTGAACCTCATATTAAATGCGGTCAACATGTGACCGCATACTAAATGCGGTCACTTTTTCTTTTGCCTATAAAAAGGCTTTACTTCCCCTTCCGCCTATCTTTTTTTGGCTCCCTTTCATCTCTACTTGGCTATTTCCGACCAGTAAGTTCTCAAACCTCCTTTCAACCTTAAGACCCATTTTTAGTTCCCAAAATACCCTCTAGTCTTGTCTCTTTCATCACTTTCTTCCAAAATCTATCCTAAAATAGCAACAAAGAGGACTTTGGAGACATTCGACTTGTTGGGTGTTTGTCATTGGGGGAGCACAGCACATGTGGAGGAATTGGTAAAATCAAGGTAATATTTCTAGTAATATTACATTCAATGTATGTTAGAATAAAACTTTTTTCTTTGAACATCTCTTTTTCTGAGTTATCTTGAAGTTATTTTTTTCTTACTGTCCTTACTCATCATCTCTTTTGTCTTGTGGGCCATTGAGAATCTCTATGGTGAAGGGAAGTTTTTACATATGTTTGGGATGACGTTCTTGTGAATAAACCTCAAAGAATTTTGTTTTAAGAGTCGTACCCTTGATCGTTATTATTGATCTTCTTAGGAGGGCCTGTCCTCCTTTAGGTTTGTGTTGTACCCCTAAGATCTCTCTCCCCTCTCTCCCTTCACCTAAAAGAAGTAATTGGTATTCCCTTTTATGTGTGCTGTATAGGTTATTTAATATTTTTCATTTGTGCACATGTAGTTTCATCATGTCATGCATGTTTTTTAGTCACCTTCACACATGCTTTTAAGAATTTTTTTTAAGGAAATGAGTCTCATGCACATCCATGTTCCTAACCCATTTTAGACTTGTTTTTATCCACTAAAAAATCATAAGAAGCCTTCTTTCAACCCATACATATTTATTCTTTTGGATCCCCCTTTAGCTTCCTTAACTTGATCTTGTTGCATGCATAACATCTTAAGCATCTAACTTTTGATATATTATTGTGTAGTATCTGGTATTGTTGCCTTCGTGCAATGTCATGTTCATTCTTGTCTCATTTATATTTTCATTCATCTTGGTTAGGTGTATATACATATAAATTCAGTGAGTTTAGTGTGGTTTAAGGACTTTTTAGCTTTTAATCTCGTTCTGTCATGAATAAAAGGGAGGGATCAGTCCTTGACCCAAAGAAGAGGCATCTAGAGTCTCTGCTTAGGAACCTAAAGGAGGAATCAAAAGTGAGAATGCTCTAATATTCACACCCCCATGAAAGAGGCCATTTTTGGCCTAAATGAAGAATTTGAGCTACTGTGAAGTGTTTTGGAACTTGCAGCAGTCGGCGGGCCACCTGGGAAGTCCAGCGAAACCGATTCAGGCGAGATTCCGGTGCTATTTGATTTCCGAGTCAAAACCGCAAATTCAAAACGGTTTAGACCCGACCGCATAGTATGTGTGGTCAGGTCTAAACCACACTAAGTCTGCAGTCAGACCCAAACCACAAACAAAGTGCGGTTAGGCCCCTGCAAATTATAAAAATTCATCTTTGAGGACCCGATCCGACCCATTGTAATATAAAATGAACTTATTGGGATTCCCGGGTCAAACCCAACCCATTTTAAGACTTGGGTCCATCTGGACCCATCAAAGCTTTAGTGGGCCTTCCAACGGGGCCCACTATCAGCCCAGCCCACACCAAAGCCCGTTTCTCATAAATGGGTCGTGTGTCATTCGGATAATTACCCACGGGTCACTCCAAACCCATTGGGCCTTAAAAATCTTAAACCCACCTAATTTGCATGATTAAATTAATTCAATATAGGCCTTAGGCTCAATTAAAAGCCCAACTTGATTACCAATGGGCCTTCCAACAGGGCTCATATCCAACCCACTTCACTTAAAAAGCTAAAAGGATAAAAATGAACAAAAGGGACTTACACCTACAAAAGTCCCTACCAGACTTAATTTGATACTTGCTGGATTAGGGCAGGGTGAGTATAGTTGACTCAAACTATGGTGACCCAAGGGACCCGCTAAACCAGCGGGGCGGACAGGGATATCTTCGGACTTCCTCGAACCATAACCGATCACTTAGCCAGAATCTCAAGCCGCAAGCCAACATAAATAAACTTAGGCACCCAGGTGTCCGCCTGCACCCGTCAAGCAGTGGCAACTGCGGTATTCAATTTTCAGGAGGCACACACACGCCACGTGCGCCCCACCGTGCTATTTCACCGCGCACACCACATACTGGGAAATTAGGTGCTCGTTCCACTAAATGCATCTTCCTTGGCTACTCTCGCACTCAGAAGGGTTATCGATGTTACAGTCCTGAACATCAGTGTTACCTTGTGAGTGCTGATGTTACTTTCTTCGAGTCTCAGCCATTTTATTCCCAAACCAACCCTGCTTCCGCTCCCTCATGTACTATTGAGTTGGTTCCGATATCAGTTGAGTCTCCTGTTCCTGTTATTCCAGCCTCGTCCGAGACATTACTTGCCTCTCCTCATGTTGGGTCTTTTGAGACTCCTGTTTCCACTAATGTGCCTACTTCTGTTTCATCACCTCCCTTGCAGGTTTATACACGTCGCTCTTGTCGCATCGACCTTGTGTCACCACTAGCAACCCCAGTGTCTTCGGACCCTGCACCTGCCGTTGACCCGATGTCACTACCTATTGCTCTTCAGAAAGGTACTCGCTCTTGTGTTAGTCGGCATCCTTTTAATTATTTTGTGTCTTATGGTTCTCTAACACCTTCCTTTTCCAGTTTTGTATCTCATCTTTCTAGTGTTTCCATTCCAAAGACAGTGATAGATGCGTAATCTGATCCAGGTTAGAGGATAGTTATGGAAGTAGAAATGGAGGCTCTTCGTCAGAATGGAACATGTAAGTTGGTTCTGCTTCCTCCCAAGAAGCAGGTTGTTGGTTGTATATGGGTATATACTATCAAGTATAACTCTGATGGTAATCAAGCTCGGCAGAAGGCTCAATTAGTAGCCAAAGGGTATACTTAGATGTATGGTGTTGACTACGATGAAAATTTTTCTCCGGTTGCCAAGATTGCCTTTGTTCATGTCTTGATTTCTCTTGTTACTAATCTTGATTGACCGCTTTTTCAGCTAGATGTGTAGAATGCTTTTTTGCACGGGGATCTCTTTGAGGAAGTATATCTGGAGCAATCACCTGGGTTTTTTGCTCAGGGGGAGTATTCGGGTTGTGTTTGCTGACTGAAGAAAGCTTTTTATGGACTCAAGCAATCACCTCGTGCTTGGTTTGATAAGTTCTCAAAAGAGATTATGGTATTTGGTCTTCAAAGATGTGAGACAGACCACTCGGTGTTTTATCAACATTCTAATACTGGATGTGTTATCTTGGTTGTCTATGTTGATGATATCATGGTTAATGGAGATGATTCAAAAGGAATTGAGAAACTTAAACAATTCCTACAATAGAATTTCACACCAAGGACCTAGGGAAGTTGTGGTATTTCCTAGGCATTGGAGTGGTTAGAACACAAAAAAGTATTAATCTTTCTCAAAGGAAGTATGCCCTTGACTTGCTAAATGAGACTAGATTATCAGGATCTCGACCAGTAGATACACCAATGGACCCAAAACAGAAGCTTGTGAAAGATGGTGGAGAGGTGTTTGATGATCCTGGCAGATATAGAAGACTAGGTTGGAAGCTAAATTATTTGACCATCACCAGGCCAAACATCTCATATGCTGTGAGTGTGGTAAGTCTATTCATTGAGAAACCTTTGGTCCCACATTGGGTGGCTGTCCTTCGTATTATTAGATATATAAAAAGATCACCTGGTCAGGGTATATTGTACAAGAAAAGGAATCACCTTAAAGTAGAAGGGCTTACATATGCTGATTGGGTAGGATCTCCCTCTGATAGGAGATCAAATACCGTATATTGTACGTTTTCAGCAGGAAACTTGGTTACTTGGAAGAGCAAGAAGCAAAAAATAGTAGCCCGTTTTAGTGCTGAAGAAGAGTACAGAGCCATGGCACATACTTCCAGTTAGTTGATTTGGTTGCAACAATTTTTGCAAGAGATTGGTTTTCAGTTCGTAATCCAGTTCCTCTATTCTATGATAATCAAGCAGCATTGCATATTGCGTCTAACCTAGTATTCCATGAGCGTACAAAGCACATTGAGGTTGACTACTACTTTGTTCGAGAAAAAATACAAGGAGGGGATATTGCTACTTAACATGTGAAGACAGGAGAATAGCTTGCAGACAGTTTTACTAAGGCTCTACATGGGCCTCGGCATGGACCGAGCCAGGAGCATGGGCCTTGCAGACATTTTTACTAATTGACCCCCCTTGAATTTTTTTTCAAAAATTAAATTTTCTATTACATAATGCAATTGTCCCCTCAAATTTTTGGCTTTTAGTTATATTTTTTAAAAGTAAACTAGATTCAGTAAAGTTCTTGGCAATTGGAAACTGGTGATACTCTTTAAAAATAATTGATAATAAGTATCATTTTATTGTTCATAAATGATTTCTTTCAAAAATTCTCGCAAAAAGAATTGTAAGCAATTTGTTTATTATCATATTTTAATGAGGTAACAAATTCCTTTAAGGACATTTTTGGGAAACAAAAATCCTTTTGGAACTAATAAAATGATGCCTATTCTCAATTACTAATTTTCAAGTACCAAGAATTAGGTGATGGAATCCAGGTTTTTCTTAAAGAAAAAAAAAAGTATTACTAAAACCCAAAATTTTAAAATTTTTTTCTAAAAATAATTTTTCTAAAACATTTGAATGTTGATGTAGTTGAATTTATTCTAACTAATAGTTTGCCCCTCCTGAGTCAATTTTCTAGCTTCATGCCTAGGCCTCTATTAGTGTATATCTGTATTAAGTTGGGCTTGCATGATATATACAGTCCAGCTTGAGGGGGAGTGTTATAGAATTAGAAGGTTTTATGTATTTGGAAAGAGTGTGGGTGATGGAAAGTTACTATTGTTTATTTTTACCATATATATATATGGAAGGCACGATGGAATAGATGCATTGCCTATTCTCTCTTCTCTCTTCTATCTTCTACAATGATCACTGTTTTTTTCGTGTGGGTCCCACTTGAAATATTTACAAAACATTAATCGTAAGATACTCCACATAGCAGCATGCCAAAGCAGGAGGCAATTCAGGTTAAGATAGCAGGTGATGTCATCACCTATTAAAAGCTCCATTTTGACATACTTAAAAGATCCTCTCTTATGGTCTTTAATTTAACATATTTACCTGCTTAAAAAACTTTTAGTAAAAATATAATAGTGAATTACTAATCTCATAACGTTAATTGTACACTTATTTTCATAAAGGCATATTTTGATCATAATTATGAAGGATTAATATGATAATTATTGTCTTATTCCTTCATAAATCTTAAGGTGTATAAGTGTAACTATCTCATGTTTTTTTAATGTTGAATATGCTAATGAACATTGTGTCATGCTCTTTTGAAGTAAAAATTGAGCCACTTCACTTGGAGGCAGCGTTCCTTGATTCTTCTTGAACCAATTAAATTGGTTTGATTATGGAGACTTATTTGTATTAAATTGATCCCATCATTTGATTTTGAGTTGTCTTGCTAATGCTAAAAATGTGGTTTGAGGTGGAATGGTATAATCACAGTTCACAATCCAGGTTAATGAAAATTTTGACTAGAAATGGAATATGTTGGAAAAAATGATGGTTTGCCTAGTTGAAAATTTTCGTGAGACAAATTGAAGCTATGCACCCTTGGATCATATTTCATGGTTGAGGCCAAGAAAATTTCACCATTCAAGAAACTAATTTAAGACTTGTTGATTGAAAATTTTGACAAAGTAACCAGAAAGATTATGGGGTTCATGGAAAAAATGTGTAATACTAGTAATCCCGGAATATATAAACTGGAGGTTTGAAAGGTTGAGAAAGTTTTCTAGGGGAAAATCCCATGAAAAAATGATGAGGAATTGGAAAAACTGGCATGTTGAAATGAGTGACAAGACTATTGTCTCTCTTGTCATGATAATGCCTAAATCGTAGATTTTAAGTATTGAATAAAATAGATTCATAAAACATTTGATTTTTATTTAATCATAAATTAAAAATTCCCAAGTTTGAGGAAAATACTTTTTGCAATTTTATCTGGAGAATTTGAACAAAATTTATTCTCGATTGTAAACATGGTAAAAATTTATTTTTTAAATGACATGTTGGGATTTTGTAAAATTTGAAGAGATTGCATTTAAACCTATATGGGATTTGATGGCACCGCAAATTTTTCAAGTTTTATAGAGAATTAAACAACTTGATTTCCTTTTGATTAGAAAAATTGGTTTTATGGTTAAGATGAAGTTTGACGTTCAACTGTCAAAGCTTGAAAAGGGTTTTAGGTAGAGATGTAAATCGGACCGCCCAAAGCCCGCCCAACCCAACCCGAATAAGAGCCCAAAGTGAGCATTGAGTTTGGGTTGGGTTTTATTTCGAGCGCAAAGTTGAGTTTGGGTTGGGTTCAAGCTATATAACCCGAAAAGCTTAAAAAACCCAAAGTTAATGTTGAATTTATGTACATGAGTTTGGGTTGGGTTCAAGCTATATAACCCGAAAAGCTTAAAAAACCCGAAGTTAATGTTGAATTTATGTACATGCTCTCATATAGATATATGTATAAAACTCCACCAAATATATATATATAAAAGTGAATATTTATTTGTATATATATGTATCATTGTTTTCTTTTCCTTTTATATTGTCATTGTATTTATGCAATCAACTATTAAACATAAATTATTAACATGTGATAATAAGTTTATGAATTTTTGTCAAATAAATAATTTTATACTCACATACATATACATACATGTTACAATCAATGTGATATTTGAGAGCACATACTCTACAAGAAAGATTGTAAAAAACCACAAATATAGTGAGCTAGTATTATATTTTAAATTTTTACAGAAATAAATTAATTAAATGTGGTTTTCCCAAATTCAAGGGACAAATAGAGAAGAATTTGTAATATTTGCATTTATAACAAACAACCATAAAAGCATATTGATAGACGAATTAATTGTAACGCCCCGGATCCGGGTTACGTAATGGAACCGTAACTCGTACCTGAGGGCTAGATAAACAAACCGCAGGATCCATATCAGAGTGTAAGAAAAACATGACATTCGATTTATTATTACCAACAAAATATCAGAGCTCGCTAAAACATCCCAATCACCCAAACACCATTGAATTGAAAGAATTACAATTCAAAAACTACTCACTATCTCAAATGAAAAATAACAGCTAAAATGAATCTCAGGGGGGGGGGGGGGTCACTCGACAAAATAGTCCTCTCCCCTATACTTAGGGTAACCCGCAATTGGCTCAACCCCGCGAGTATTGTCCTCACCAAGATCTGAAAACAAAAACAAGACAAATGGAATGAGATACGAATATCTCAGCAAGTATCAAATGCATGCATAAAACATGTAACAACAGTCCTCAAGGATGCTCCTAGAATAACCATGCATTAATAACAATCACCAAGCTTGCCGGTTAACCTGAATAAACCGGTAACAACATATACTGATAAAGAAATATATTAACAATCACCGTGTAACCGAAAACAATACTGTGCACTCATTGGAGGTAAGTCCGTGTTGGACTCATGGAATAAATTGCCTTTAACTAGTGTAATACCAAGCTCACTATGCCACCTCTCGGCTTATGTGCGAAGCCGAGCTACACGGTCATCGACTTATTGCGGGAGAACCCATCCAGATACAGGATGAGTTGGCATGTACTATCCTAACATAGCCGCAGCCAACTAGATACAGAGAAGGCCTCATCGAGATACACGATGGAACGCGTACGTGAACAAAGTGTTACAACTAGCAAAGAAACGATCTTTTCCACTATCTAGCTCCTAACATGAAAAATGTGGATCCACATCGAGCTATGCCATCTAGACTCAAAACTAGTAATCAAATAATCAAACCATTTAATAGTACCAATCAATCATTATCACCCTCCAAGCTACATGGAGTAGACAAATCTTCTCTCCAAGGTACATGGACAGGTTTCAAATTCATTCCGAGTTACTCGAAAGTCAAGTTACCTCTTCTCAATAGAAGCGATAATACTATTCTTTAAGTAGATGGAGAATTCCCAATAAACAAATTTATTCCCAACCAAGTGGTTTTAAAGTCCTTCGTTTGAATTCTTGCATAACGTCCCTTTTTAGTTGACAGTTTTCAAAACCAACAAAACCGAGTATTGAAACCAATTTAAACTTTGTTACTTAAGTCTGCCTCGTTTTACTTGTGTAAATCCTAAACAGTGACTTACAAGTAAAAATTTACACATATAACACTCTTAATTCACATTCGTATAGTATTTCTTTCTATAATAATCTCATTGTCACCAGCATCTAAACCACTTTGGATTTCTTCTGATTCTTATATTAAAACATAGGAAAAATAATTCAAGGTTATCATTTCCAGCAAAAATCTGAATCATTCACTACTAACCTCTATTTACTTCTCATAGGACAGGTTTCTAGAATTTAACCACTGACTTATAATTCCCATGGTTCAACCGTACACATATTGAATTTGCTTATTTCGATAGTAATTTCACTCCTTAACAATAAAAATATACAATAACCTACTGCTACCAACTATTAACGTCCCTTAGAACTAGTTTTATACCTTTAGATAAAATACAACTTCTAATAAAATGGCCACACAACCATTGCCGATCAAACTGAACACCAACCTATAGGAGTTGAAGCTCCTAAGCTTCCTCCAAAGTCATAACAGTTGCTTACTTCTGCAGCAGCTGGTCTCCCCAATTAATCTCTCACTACTACTACCAATTTCTCCTGAATTTAATGGTATGAGTTGTTTATCTCCCAATTACATAACTTACTACTGTCATGTGATTTAACTCTTCTACAATGGGATTTAAGAGCTTAAAACAAAAGACATAACTTACTACTGTCATGTGATTTAACTCTTCTACAATGGGATTTAAGAGCTTAAAACAAAAGGTTCTCATTTCTTTTGGAATAGCTGCACTTGGCTATCTAATAATGAGTGGACGACCACTTTAGCTCTACCCCTCACCGACCCTACATCAAACCCACAGATTAGCTCCTATAAACTTAAAAACCAAGAGGTGCTTGTGTAACAAAATAGCCGCACCGGCTAACCCAGATTGTTTGGGCGCCAACTTCCTTTTATGAAATTTGTATTTCAGCAAATAACTATTACATAAGTTTCCTAAGAAGTTCCCAAATTTGCATTTTACAACAATTATAAATATAGGAACTGAACATAGGTTGAAACATAGCACCTACATTGTTGAAAGTGGACTGGGCACGACTCGGCCATGTTCAGCCACTTGGCACTAGCCACCTATTTTAGTGCCAACCTATGTAACAAATCAAATATTTCCTTAAGACTGATCTAGCTCCACTCATAATTTAGTTCCACCCTATTCTTAAGACTCCACTTTATGTATTTAACCTACTTGAGTTTAATTAATTCTTTCATGCCATAACACAAACAGTGGCCACTCATAACCATTCACTTAAAAATTCTGCAATGCCAATAATGATTTACACCCCAATGGATTCTAATCCATTCATTCACCTGTCCTACTTTCCATATACCATACAAATTGCTTATGGAAACAGCAAACTTACTTTAAAATTTCTGTTTTGCACCTCATTCATAACTAATCATGCCATGCAACTATGTCTAACTAGGAACAGGGAAAGCCAATCACATTTGTTTATTCAGAACAATATTTCAATTGAGCACAATCACAACTACTTCAATTCAGGCTGTTTATAAACCATTCACATTAGGGAACAAAACCTAATACTCACTACATGACGTCCATGCCATTTCCAACCAGAATTCCAAGTTCATTTCATTTATCATGCATATGTTTATCTATAATTTACTGTTGTGTATTTCGTATCTATGCAACAATAACAACCAACTCAGGGTGCGGCAGAACCCTTGTCCCATGCTATACCAACACTTCAAACAACACATTAAATCAGAATTCAGTTAATAACCAGATCTGGACGCCAAATCAGAACACATAGCACAATCCTCAGCAGGTTTAAGACTAAATCCATTTCATGACAAACACGACTAAACCGAAAATCAGATTTATGATACTTACCTCTAGCTACTGTATTGCTTTGCTGATCCTCCAATTGTACAGCAAGCCTTCTGAAATTGGCACTTTAGAATTTCCTACACTCAGCACCGATCTGAAATTTTCCACCAACACCAGATCAGATTTCCTTCGATCTGATCTTACATTCAATTTCAGATTAACAGTACTGATTGATCCTAATGAAGATGACCTAACCTGACATTAGTGTACTCAGATTTGGACGAGCACTCAAATTCTGATCTACACTTTGGATTGTAGACTGCAAGACTGCTTTACCTCCCTAAACGAGGTTACTCGCACCATACGAACTCCACATATTGGAATTCCTCTAGTTCAGCTCCCATGCAATGCCGCTGCTCTCTTCTTTCTTCTGAGATCCCAATCAATTTGCTCAAGAGCTCCACCAAACCAACAACATTTCCCCTCATTTTATACTTGCTGCCCAACCCATTTTAACTCCTGATTTGCTGCGATGCCACACTACCGCATTTTCCTATACTAGCAGCTCTTTAACATTAATATTATTTATTTGCCACCTCATCCTAGCAAAAATCAACTAAATAAAAATTCTGGAAATTTCTCATACATAATTAATTATAATTATCTCCATCCGGTTCACTCGAGAATCCGATCAAACCCTTTCGATCTCCAACTCTGCAAAATTTTCCAATTTAGCATTAATTAACTACTAAAATAATAAATTTTAATTTCATTAAAATTTGGGATTTTACATTAATGAATGATATTCCAATATTTTGTAATTATAACAAAAACTGTAAAAAAAAATTTCAAAATCTTACATTTTGTTTGGGCTAAGCCGAACCTAGCCCGAACTCAAACAATAATGTTTGGGGTTGGTTTGGGTTTAGTGAGTTTGGGTTAGGGTTGGTCAATGACGAGTTTGGGCTAGTAAATCTTAAATTGGGTTGAGCCTGAACTCTCATAACCAACCCAACCCGCCCTACTTACACCTCTAGTTTTAGGATAGTTTTGGATCCTGGAATTGGCATATTAGAATTGGAATTGAAATATAAGAATGCCAATTCCAACCAATTGTTCGAAAATTAGAAATCACACGTAATTTTAATAGAACCGAGTTCCCGCCTGCGACTAGAATTGGACGCTACGCGTTGGGGGTGTTTTTTTTTCGTAATTCTTGCGTGTCAAAATCCACGACGACTCATCCCTCGACTCTCAACGTTTTGTCCTCGATAAAAGCTGTCCAGCGTTAGGATCCTTCTTCTTCCTTGTAGATGACGATCCTTCGTCATTGAGACTCGCAGATTGTCACTTGTCTGACCTATCATATTTATAGTAGACAAGATTGTCTTGTTAATAGAACAAAAAGAGGTTCTCTAGCGTCTGTGTGGTGTAACTGAGAAAGCTTTCAAAAATCTTGGAGACCAGGTAAGTTCCTATTGTCTTTTTTTGTTTTATAGTTTCTGAATGTTTTTATACAACAAGAAATGCTGGTAGGTATTTTAATTTTGCTTTCAATTGCTCTTGTGTGGATGACATTTCTGAATGTTTGGTTTATTAATTTTGCCTTCCATTGCCCTTTTGTGGATGACGTTTTTGAATGTTTTTCTAATTCCATGTTGTCAATTCATTTCTTATCAAAAAAAAAAAAATGTTGTCAATTCATTCATCATATTCATCTATTTTGTAGAGGCGTCATCATCTTTTGAAATTCTAATACAAAGCCATCAGAAATTTCTGAAGGTCCACTTTGACGTGTTGTCATAGGTTGTTTTAATTTTTCATATTTAGGAGAGAGATGGGTATACATTCTGTTTTAATCTGTAGTTCCTAAAGTTGTCTGGAAAATGCCTTCTGTTTCGACTGATATTAAACCTAGTTGAAATTTGGAAGTGATGATCTTTCTCTTGAACTTCAAAATCCAAGGTAACAATTTGGTGTCTTCATCGAAAAGAAAAATGCAAATGGTAAATAGTCTGCGTGTTCTCTGGAAGGCATTATGAGTATGGTTTACTGCAAGGATTAGATATGGGTAAGCTTCCAGGGAGGCTATTTTTCGTGCTAGGTGGCTAAGGATGTTTCTGTGCTTAGGACTGAAACAGCCTGCAAATGATATACAAGAAAAAATTATCTTGTTCTTGAGCCTGTCTGTAACAATTTCTCAATTGAGCTTGTTTTGTTTAGTTGTCCATTAACTACTTTATCACAATTTCCATGACTTTTTTTTTTTCGGATTTATTGAGTCCTTTCCTTGGTATTGATGTTTTACATCCATTATGCAAGATCATTTTGTTGTATTTGATTCTTTTTTCCATCTTCATGTTTGCTGTATCTGGATTTTGAAGAAGTTGAAAAGGTCTTTGTCTTTGAATTTGGGCGATCATTGTATAATTTGGGTTTAGTTGGAAAAATAAGAGAGCAGCCTCTTTTATCCCGCATTTGGCAGCCTCCTGGATTTGATTATCTCAAGATGAATTTAGTGGTTGATACAAATTACCAATGGAAATAGTGGTGCAAATTACCAATTGAAATGGTGGTGTTGCAATTATGATTTGCAATGAGAAAGTAAATTATGATACGCTAATCTGAAAAACCTAACCTAGAATACCTTGCCGCTGATGTGAGTTTCTCTTCTAAATCTTAGAAATTTGTGCTGCGCATGTTGGTTCTGTAATTTGTGGGTTCTAGGTTTGTAGCAGTTGTTCTTATGTGACCTTTTTTTTCCGCGTATTTTTTATCTGTTTAGCAGATGGATTTTTGTAATTTGTGGGTTTGGAATTGATGAGATTTGTAGCAGTTGTTATGCGATCTTCATTTTTTTTTTCTTGTCTTTATTTTTATTTCTTTTATTCACTTTACGGGAGTTAATAAATGTTTATATAAAAGAAAGAATACAGGTGTGGGTTTCATATTTTTGTAGCTACTTGGGATCTCTGGTGAATGGGCAAGGAGGAAGAAGAGAGGAGAAGAAGAAGAAAAGGTTCGGAAGAGGAAAAAGAAATGGTTTGGACTGCATATCAAGGAAAGGACTACCATCTATTATGTATAGCAATAGGTTTTTTCCTGAATCTCTCTCAGCTTCAAACCTCTAATGCTTCCCGTGTTTTTTCTGTTCACAGAACTGGTTCGTAGATTCCTAGGTTTAAGTAGCTAGAGTGGGTCAGTACCGGAGCGCCCGTGTATCTGGCCGCCATGCTAGAATACCTCACCGCAGACTTGGGTTTCTCTTCTACATTTTAGCACCCATTAAGATTCCTCACAAGCAGCTCCAATTCAATTCAAAGATGTGGGTTTGCCGGCTGTCTTAACTTCTGTGTTATCTTCTTAGTCTCAATTAATCTCCTGTGCCTACTTCAATGCGTCCCCCACTTCAGCATTTTATAAGCAAATGTACAAGGCGTTTCTCAAAAACACAGAGGAATGAGCGCGATGCGGTTAATTTTCCTTTTTTCCGATTTACTTTTTCTATCATATTATTCACTTTCTTATGAAACACAGCATCCTAAATATTTCTGTTCATCATCATATGGCTCTTGTTGCGTATCTGAATACAGTAGTTTTCTTCCTCGAATTAAGTGGATGGAATTTTTTTCGAACTAATTGTTTTATAAAAGTCTAATATTGTCTTGAAAATGTATTTATTGCCATCAATTTTTCTTTTTTCTTTTTCCCTTTTGAATTAAATATAGAATTAATTACTGTCTAATACTATTTGAACTTTCACATACATGATAATTGGGAATTTGTTGTTAATTCAACACTATGTATACTCCCGACTATCTATCTCAAATAGTTCTATTCATGTGCAATATTTCTGTCTGACTATTATGGCATTTGAATGAATTTTTGTATTCTATCTGTTACTTAATCAGGACTCCATTATGCATGCTTAGTTATCAGATGATATATAACACATTAACTGTCTTTTTAAACTTGGATGTTCTATTAAACAACCCTTATGAATAATAAAGTTTAAATATGTTATACAGATGCATCCCCTAAATATTTCTTTTAAGTGTTTTGATTGGACATTATCGTTCAATTTGAATATTTTGGTCATCCTCTAAAATTCCAAATGTCTTGAGGGGCCATTAGATTAAAACCTCCCAAGTATTAGCAATTCATGCCTACAAGTTCATTCATGTGAATGTTTCTGCTTTTGAGGAATCAGTTACTAATCGGTTGTAGTTCCAAGTCATACAAATTCTCCCATGTGAGCAAGACAAGTACTGGAAATTAATTGGCCATAATACTGGGGTAAAGGGGGAATCTTTTGAACTCACCAATTAGAAAAACCAGTGTCAATGCTGCTCTGAACTGGAATTTAGAATGCAAATATTGGTTCATAAAGTAGCTGGATGTCTTATGTAAATGTGTAACGGTACCTAGAGAATACATAAATCTTCAATACAGTTCTTGATGTCAAAGAGATAAGCGTGGGAGATAAACAATCAAATAAGGTGACATGACTCAGCAATGGAAGTAAATGCAAAATTTATATAAAACCCACAAAGTACCTCTTCATGACGAAAATATAGACCCAAATTTAACATCTTCACGGAACAAGCATAATAAAACCTGAAGAATAAAAATAAACAAATTATTCATGAAAATGATATTCCACGTTAAACGACAAACATTAAAATGATCTAAATCAACAAATCAATCTGTTTAGGCACTATCAATTACAAAAACCAGAATCCAAAATAAGCATAATAAGAGTTACAAGCTTAAAACACTCCACCCATAAAATAACAAAACGACTCATAGAGAAAGATATAGACCCCAAAACACAACGCCAATAAACAAATATGCCATGCTTCGTCCGCATCAATAACGCAATCCATTTATGCATCAGCAATTGCCAATAAATAGAATCCCTGGCCAGTTACACCCAAAAATAGTAGTACCCCATTAAACAACAAACACACATTACTAGTACCAATAAATAGAACCCTTCTTCTTTTAAGTGGATGTCCTTCACTGCTCTTATGGTGATGTCCTTGCTGCTTTTGTTCCTTTTGTAGGCTGGTCTGATGATCCCACTGGTTTCCCTTCCTATAAGACATTAGAGTTGAGCAATATATAAACATGTCATGAGAAAAAACGGGTAAGAGAGGAAAAACTACAAATAAAAAGGTAAGAGGGAGAGTGAAAGCATTTTGAAACACTATGAACATGGTTTGATGTTGATCTAATGCATTCTGAGAAAATCTAAAAATATTCCAAAATAAAAAAAGCCAGTTCTTTTCAGAATATATAGAAGTCAGCTAATTAATCTAGAATTGCAGTTAAGGCTGTTCATCAGTTAATAAAGTTGATGTTTTATATTAGTTTAAATGTAAAATAAACTTCATGCATCTAAAGCTCATTAAATTCATTTAAACTATAGACCTTCACCATTTGATGGTAAATCTCCACCTAGAAATCATTTTGCTGCCTTGAAACCAACGAGAGGTGCTTATGTTGATGCACATAACTACGGAAGTAGATGTTAATCAACATGTCCTGTGCAAGGCAATCTAGACATACTATGCAATCTTGGCAAATTAAGTAGGGGAGTTTTATCATAATTACCTTTGTGGGGGAGGTTAGGTTCCCATGTCAATGAATTCTGCCAGGCCTTATCATCTCCTATGATATTTTTTTCAATTGATAAGTTGATGGTTCGGTTGCTGCTGCCCATTTTTTGTGGTGTTGCATTCCCCGATTGAACTCCTCCACGTTCCCCGTCTATACCCTTAAAGGGATTCTTCAATTCGTTATAGAAGAAAACCTCGAACTTGGATGGGTAATCGCACAACACTTCTCCTAAATAGATATCTTTCAAGTTTGGAAGTCTGTATAAGGTTATTTGCCGCAATCTTGACATGGCGATTGTGTTGTTATTGTGCTTCTTCTCCACTTCCTTTATTTCGTTGTCACCACCGTCATCTTCATTGGTGATTGTGTTGTTATTGTTCTCCACTTCCTTTATTTCGTCACCACCATCATCTTCATTGTCAGTGTCAACAAATATTTTTTCTTTGCATTCATCATGATCTACAATTAAATTTATCATTGATGAACAATAACCAACATAAATCAACTCCAGGTTTTGTAGGCCACCTAGTACCATTTCGTGTGACAAAAGATATTTCAATTTGTGGCAGCTGATGACCGTTAAGAGCTTCAATGCTGCAAAAGTGCCAAGTGGAACAATTCCCTTGCAGAGTCCTCTTAATTTTTCCAAACCTTTAAGCTCAATTTCCTCCAACTTGGTTAGGCGGTTCTCTCCATTCATCAATATCCATTCCACTTCACGATATTTTATAATCCGACATTTCTTTAAGCGTAACATGTTAGATGAAAACGCTGACAGACTCGTGATGTGTGAGCAAGAATTCATGTGCAACTCAAGGGTGTCAGGGGGAAGCATAATGGGACTTCCATGTAAAATAAGGCTACACTCTTTAAATTCTATGCAGTTCTTACCGTGGCTCGTGTTCAAATCAGCAGAAGTGTTTCCTATGCGAAAGTTGAATCTCGAACCGATCTGGGTTGCCTGATCTGAGATAGCTGTCCAAGAGTTCCACATTCGTGAAATCCACTTCTAGGACTGTAAAATTTGTGTTGGTAAGGAACCTCTTCTGTATATGTGATTCTTCGATGTTAGAAGCTACTGATTTTGTTCCCCAAAGGAAACCACACCCCACCATCAAGAGATCTTCTAAGCAGATGAAATTGGATATCTGTTGGGTTGGAAAAAGGTCTACACGTGTGCCAGAGAGGTTCTGGGATCTGAGATTCGTCAAGTTTTCCAGACCTAGAAGCGATGCTATGATGTTGTTACTATAAGAGAGGTCCAAAAGCCCCAGTGCACTGAGCTCACCGAGCCAAGGCGTAACCACTAAATTCAAACAACTCCTCAAAAGCAAGGATCGAAGGTTCTTGAGTTTTAAAATTGGCTGAGGCAGGGCACTGATACCAGTATAAGACAGGTCAAGAACTCTGAGTTTATCCATTGATTGAAAGAAATTAATTGACACGCTCCCCATGAGAGAGTTATGCTGTAGTAATAAGGATGTGAGCTTGCAGAAGTCGGCAACGCCCCGAAGTTCTTTCAAATCATTTCTCATTAACAAGACCCTCTCAACATCTTTGGTCATCTCCTTTCTAACTGAGTATGTCTGTAGCTGAACTCCAGCATTGATTATGCATCGAGGATTACTGTTTTTTGTTATGGAAATGGCCATATGTATAATTAAGTCATGGCAGAACACACATTGAACACTTCCTCCATCGTTACCAGCACTCTCTAACAAGAAAGCATCTTTAAGTTCCTTCAATATTGCCCTGCCTGCACTTCTCATGTTTGCCACCCTTTTTCCTCTTGAATCATCTATTAGCCCCTCCCAGATCCAATACTCTATCAACTCAGATGTGTTGATATGATGATCTTTTGGATACAGTGCGCAGCACAAGAAGCACGATCTTGTGGTGTTATCTATTAATTTTTTACAGCTAACTTCTAAACTTGGAAAGACCTTCTCCATGAGTGCGATATGTGATGTTGAGTCTTGACAATCAGCCAGTGCGTCCTTCCACTCGTTGGGATCCCGTTCTCTTCTCAATGCTTTTCCTATGGTTATCAGTGCAAGTGGAAGATGACCACATTTCTCTACGACAGCCTCTGCAGTAGCACCTTCTATAAGTTCGTTCAGCAATCCATCCTCACCGACTTTATCCTTGAAAAGGGTCCATGCTTCGTCAGGCAAAAGCAATGGTGCTACAACTTCTTTGTCTGTCTCCATTCCTTTTCACGGACTTGATAGGTGAGTTGTTAAAACTATCTTGCAGCCATTAGATTTGATTGGCTTTGGAATTCCAATATCTTCAAATGGAAAAGCTTTCCACATGCCATCCATTATGAGCACATACTTACCCATTCTATTCAATTTTTCTGATAGTGCAGCTGCCCTTCTTTTGGGATTTTCCTTCTCAAAAGGAGACACCTGAATTCTCTCTGCAATAACATCTTGAAGTTTCTCTAAAGTTACATCTTCTGGAATGCCAATCCATCTTACATCATCAAACTCATCTTCCGGTCGAGTGTTGATTTGCTCCGATATCCGAGTTTTGATGTGCTTCATGATGTAAGTTTTCCCACTCATCCCATGCCATAAACACCAATAACTCCATTTTCACTAGTCATCAAGGAGTCCCAGATCATGTTCAAAGTTTTCGAGGTCATGGTGTTTTCCTCTATTGAAGTTTTTGGAAATTCAATTTCAAGATTTGGTACTTCCTCACCAAACAATTGACTGAAGTTAGACTTCTCTCCAATTAGTTCAGTCACTTTCTTAAGCTGTCGTTCAATTTGTGCTGCTAAATCAAACCGTGAGAGGTAGCCAAAGAGACAACAAGTACTTAAGCGTCTGTCTACATTTATCTCTAAGTCACAAACCTCCTTCCCAATTTTTTTGACATTTTCTATCCACAACACTACTACTTCTTTTGGTTCCTTTCCTTGATTGCCTTGCGTCAATTCCTTATTTATATCACTTGATTTGGCATTCAACTCTTCCATATCCTCCTTAAGTGTCTTTAAATTTTCTTCCAGTCCTTTTAGGCTATTGTATTGGGGAAGGAAACAACCCCAAACACATCGTATTACCTGGATCACGTGTTCCATACTGAAGATGAAAGTGAATGATGAATCAGGCCTGATAATGATAGAGACTATGTAAAGCAGTCGATATAAAAAGAGTAAATACTAAGGGAAAAGATTTGGACCCTTCCTATAAAAGAACAAGTTTAAGAGCTTGGATCCTAAGCATAAAATGACAAAGAAAAACCATTAATTAAAACTCGCAGGAAGATTTCTATTAAATTGCCATACTAAGAAATTTATGTAAACTTTTGCTGTCACCAAAAAAATAAAAAAACCAAGTACAAGATCTGAAAGAGAAATGATGGAAAACATTGAATAGTGAGAACTATGGGGCATTGGCACTGGGGCGGTTAGTAGGGTCAATTACCTTGATTTGCCCTAATGGTTAGGTTTGGTAAAGCATAAATCGGGTTAGGATTTAGCCCAACTTGACAAAAACTCTCCCCAACCTTGACCTCAAACTATCAAGGTTTTTTTTTTAACATATATATCCTATATAAAAACATATATTGCATAAATAAAAATATTATTAATTTATATATATTATATGAAAGCATTTATAATTTAATATTTTATAGTGCAACCGGGTCAATCCTTCCCGCCACATTACCAACCTAATAGTGTTAGGAGCAGCTTTTGTATGGGCTAAAACTTGCCCCAAACCACACATTGCCATCCTTGGTGAGGGTTGAAATCGTATGCCACAGTTAAGTTGCGGTAGACCCTGCAGCATCCCACGGTTGCTGTTAATTTCACATTTCCCAATGTGAAATGTCAATTGAAACGATATTTCACTTGGGAAATGTGAAATTAATAGCAATCGTGGGATGTTGCACGTGGCAGCTTCCGTCTGCCGCAGGACAATTTCATCCCCCCTAGTGAAGGCTAAGATGTGCATCCTCAAAGAAGACTCAAAGTTTAATTTAGATTAGTATGAGGTTTTGATTTTTATTTGCAGTAGGTATGAAAAATTTCTTTTATATTTGGGCAATCGACTAGAATCATAGGCAATAATAACCAGAATGGTTTATTAAAATAGCAAAAGACTTATTCGGTGGAAGAGATAATATGATTAAACTTAAATATCATTATCAGGAGGCTTGCTTAAGTCCATATGTAGGCTTCTTTAATTTGCATACCATGTTTTGTTTTTCTTTCTTCTACAAACATTCTAGCCATTTCATCCTTCAGGTAGATTTCCTTACCTTGATTTCATTGAAAAACAATTTTTACATCTAGTTGATGCACAACCAATAATATATATCATAAGAGCCAAATCAATCATTCATTGAAAGGGGAGAGAAAGTTTCCTTATAATCAATTCCATATTTTGGCTAAAGACTATTGACACTAGTTTAGCTTTTTATCATGCTATTCTATCATGGGAGTCATATTTCATTTTGACGAAACATTGCTTAGATCTCTTAAATAATATCAAGTCCCCGACTTCATTCTATTTATGGATACTAACCCAATATTGATTAATTAATAGATTCTTTACTGTTCCTGAATTGTATTTGGATATCAGAAGTTTGTTTTTTTGTAAATATATAATACAATCGTCAAGAATAGCAAGCTCCTCCTGGACAACTGCACATGTACATGGCAATGGTTTAAACCTAATTTTCTTTTTGTTAATAACTCATATGAAGTTCTAAGAGCAACCTTACTAGGAAACTAACTTAAAATACAAGTGTTGTTCGTAGAATATCACCTCACAAAAATTCAGGTAAATTTTTAGTTACTAATCATACCTCTAGCAATATTAACAAGAGTGTAATTACATTGTTCAACTAAACAATTCTGTTGAGGTATTTCAAGCATTGTATTCTATTAGAAGGAAAGAAAAATAAAAATATAAGATTGCACATATGTTGTCTTATTTTTTGCAGTGTTTTATTTTCTTCCTTTATTGGTGATGGGAAGATATATGCTGTGAAATACTTGTAGAACAGCTATGAACATTTAATGAAAGAGCTCTTTCCTCTCTCCCGTGGATGAAGGCTTATTGCCGACCCTCCTTAAACCTTTGTGTTTCTTCCATATTATTTTTTCTTTCTCATATCTGCATATACAAATCTCTGGTGCTATGCTTTTCTAGAAATATAATAAATGGTACTAGATAATGAGTAGACATTTTATTTATTAGGATATTCACTCTATAAGGTTTTAGAACTTTAATTCTTAATTTTAACTGATTTTTGACTTATATTTTAAGAACTGTAAGAAAAAACAAAGCTTATTATATTTCTTTAAGAGGAAATATAGATCCACGAATGTGAGACATTGTCAATAAAGGTGATAAAAATACTTTTCCTACACTCAAGCAAGGACTAAGTGGTTGTCTTTTTGTGTCACTTCAAGGAGCCTGTTCAAGTGTTTGCTTTCTTATTTCAATTACTTTTCATTTCTTTTATACTATCAACATAAAAACCAATGTTATTAAAGTCTATATGTTTTAATGACACTTTCTTTTACTGAGCACTTTATTAATTTTCTAGTGTTATGTCTTAGTTGTTGATGCTGCAAGTAAAACATTCAAATTAACATGCAAATTAGAAGATACTAACAAAGGACCAAATTTAACTTATATAACCCATCACATTGAAATCCCTGCCCAAGAAAATAGATTTTTATAAACTGAAATTTTGGTTTCTAAAATTAATTGTATAACCTTCCAAATCAAGTTTAGACAGTTAAATAAAGATATGAAAGAATAAAAAAGGTATGTATATAGTTATTAGTTTTCAGATCATCCTTTCCCATATAACTTTATCTTACAAATAGAAAAATATTCATGTAAGAAGGATTGCCTCTTACTTTATTTGATGGTTTTTTTTCCTTAATAAAGTCCTGTGGTGTAAAGTGGATAGATTGTAGTCTTTCCTGCTTTAGTTTCCTTCGTCTAACACACAATTCATAATAAGTTCATTGACAACCCATTTTACCTTATATGTGTTATCAAATTAAAATTGGACCATATTACTATGGAAGACGATTCAAAATGCTGTGCAGCAGGAAGGACTGAAACTTTCATTTTCAGTGACTTCAATTAAGTAGCAAATTGCTGACTTGCATAATATACTCATGAATACCTTTTATGCTATTAAATATCATGATGAACATTTAGGATCAATATTCTTGCTAATGATTTCTCTGTCATAAGATTGTTTGGAACATCAGATTCATCTATGTAAAGACGTGGGTCAAAATTCAAGCAAACTAACACAATAAGTATCTGATATTGCAGTTAAGGAAATTGAAACCACCCAATTCTTAAAAGGTAGGCTTATGGCTGAAGAGTGATTTTAGGAAAGCAACAATCATAAGGCAAATATCTATACAATATATCAACAATTTTATGAGTTTAAGTAAATAAAAACATAATTATTCTTAAACTATTATGAATTAATTTTAAAAACAACCTAATGCTTCATAGTTGTAGACGCCCCAATTTGGGCTGGACCACGAGAGAACCGATGAGCCAGACCCAACCCGGGTAAACCCCAACTTAACCTGGTCTAAATTAAAAAAAAAAAGAATTGTTAGCTTGGTTGTTGGTACTCCCTATCATGAATTGAGGAAGGGTTTAGAGATAAGGATAAAGATGGAACCATGGTTTTCATTTTATTAGAGATAAGGAAGGATTCAAGTGTTTTATATAAACTGAACTTCCTCACTTATCAGGAAGTCTCCTTCCTGATAAGTGAGAAGTGCCTTCTCCCCTCTATAAAAGGGCATAAGGAGAAGGAGAAGGAGGCACAAGACAGAAGAGGGACGATTGAACACAAGAAGTGAAATGAGAAGGCATTTGGAAAGCAGAGTGAGAAAGTGAGGAGCATGGCTGAAAGATAGGTATTTTCATGTGCATTTCCATTACGAATATGTTTATTATATGAATGTTTTTCTACGTTGATCGTGGATGTTTTATTGTTACTAACATGAAATTTTTTTAAAATAAAGTATGCCTATTAGTTGTTGCAGTTTTTTACTAGTTGTTGGTATATCGTGAGTTTCTTTTAGACTATTTGTTTTCTTTAGATTAGTTGCTTTGTGGAAATATGAGGTTCTTAAATTATAAATTACTAGTTGCTGTAAATTTTTTAGAATAGCATGCGGTTTGCCAATTTACGTGAGTTTTCTTAGAATGTGCTTTTGTTAGTAAGGTTTTGCTTTGCTGTTAGTTTAGAGTTAATTTACTTTTAGATTTTCAGATTAGTCTCTTTACATTAGTCATCTATTCTATTCCTGTTCTTCCATTGATTTAAAAAAAAAAAAATGGAGAAGACCACTTCATTATGTTTTTATGAGATGAGAATTGTTTCGTGGTTTTTTCGCCTTCTCCATCTGATTGGGGTTTGGCACTGTTCTGAAATGTCCTATTCTTCTCCACTTTAAAGACTTTTTTTAGAATGAGTTTGCTGCATGTTAACATGATGTTAAGGATTTCCGAGTTCTTCAGTTTGCTTTGTTAAATTGTGCTACATAATAACATGGTGTTCATGTAACAATGGTTCTTGTCATATATATCCCAGAATTTTGTTCCTATTTCAAAAGATGATACATATGATGGTGAATGGGAGATGTTGAATTTCATGCTTTTGTTAGGATTTGTCAACATTATCTAGTTAAAGTCTTCTTTTTTTTAGTTAACGTGTTCACAATCTTATAAAATGGTTTTATGTGATATGATCGTTCAGTTTAATCTGGTTTTGTGATTTAGTTACCTTGTTGTTCAAGTATCATTAATTATTTTTTTCTTTCTTTGAAGTGTTTATTAGGATAAGTATAGTTGATTATTTTTGGGGTGGCTAACGTGTTATGCCTAGATGTGCATGGATTAGTTGTTTTTCTTTAATGATTATTCATGGATTCAATGTCACCAAGGCTTTTATTTAACTCCATTATAATGGCCCAGTGATTTAACCCCAAACCAAAGAAAAATTTTTTTTATTCAATTTATTTTGTATTTTTAATAATTTTAAAAATAAATTTTTTATTTTATCATGAGCAAGATTTTATTTGGAAACCCTAATGTTTATTCATGGATAAGTATATTAGGATACCTTGTTGTTCAAGTATCATTAATTATTTTTTCTTTCTTTGAAGTGTTTATTAGGATAAGTATAGTTGATTATTTTTGGGGTGGCTAACGTGTTATGCCTAGATGTGCATGGATTAGTTGTTTTTCTTTAATGATTATTCATGGATTCAATGTCACCAAGGCTTTTATTTAACTCCATTATAATGGCCCAGTGATTTAACCCCAAACCAAAGAAAAATTTTTTTATTCAATTTTTTTTTTGTATTTTAAATAATTTTAAAAATAAATTTTTTATTTTATCATGAGCAAGATTTTATTTGGAAACCCTAATGTTTTTAATAGATATTTTCCAAGGGATTGGGTCCATGATCCAATGGTATGCCATCCTATGGGTCAAACCCAATAATCTTGCATTTTTTGTGTCTAATTTTATTTAGGATTTTGTAAAATTAGAATTTTAGGGTGAAGTTTGAAAAGGATAACCGGTTCACTAAACCGGAAGTGGTTGGGTGCCTAACACCTTCCCAATCACTTAACCAAACCTTTTGACCCGATTTTTGGTTAGACTAGTTTTCTTTTATATGAATAATTTATGTGTGACTATCCACACCCATAACCTGATGGATAGTGGCGATTCCAAACCAAAACGGTTTGACGGTCCGACCAACTGACCTCAGGGCTGATGTCTCGCAATAGTAACCACTTTTGGGGATTAAAACTACCATTCACTCACTTATTGACTGAATAGAAGGAAATATCAGTTTAATCTATCATACATATTTTGATTTTATTAAGAAATCCAATTAAATATAAATATTATTATTTTTACCAATCCATTTAGGATTGCTAAGGCAAAGACATTTCTTTAAACCAATCCCAACTTTAGTAATCAAGAATTTGATTACTAATGGGCAGGCGAAATTCAAGTTGACAAGAAAGAAGTAAAAAGATAGATTTCACAAACTCATCTACAAAGTTAAAATACAGGTAAAGTCTACCTCCAAATTCGAAATTGGAATAAATATTTTAAGTCAAATTTATAGTGAACTTCTACACATCCATTTATGAATCTTTGAAGGTCATTTGGACAAAAGGTATGTCCCGAGTATCCCTCACCATTTCTTTTATGTAAGCTGAATCATGCCTCGGTCAATTCAAGACTTTTGCCATATCCTTGTGGATAATACCTTTTGAGATGGAAAAGCCTTTTGTTTTTCTTTCAAAAACTACCTCCTTAGAAATTGAATACGTGAAGATGAATCTTTATTTAAAGGGGTAATTTCATTTTTGAATGAAACAAAAATAGAGGTTATATGTCCTATCTTTGTCGTCCATTAGAGGTGATCCAACAAAGAGGGGCAGCTGTAGACACCCCAATTTGTATTAAAGAAGTATTACCTTATAAATTTTCTTAGATCTTAACAAGACAAATAAGATTAAGCTATTTGAATCCTTAGTTGCAAAATGGCATGGCCCAGCATCCACTTTAAAACAAGTTCACCTTTTTCTAATGCAGTGTTTTTGGCTTTTGATTTAAAGAACGAAATTATTTCTAAGACAAAATCTCTAGATGCTTTTTCCTAGAATTCATTGTTTTGCCAATGTTTTGGTGTAACGAAAGATCTGGACCTTCAAAATTTGGGAAATACCTTATCATTAAAAAGATGAAATCATTCTTGAAACCTTGAATATCAAATATTGTTCATGATTTGAGTAGTTGACATTTTGCTCTTTTGGAATTTGGATCTGGGGACTATTTTCAATAGATTCGAATATGGGGTATTTACTTATTTACATTGATATCTTTAAAAGATATTTAGACATATAAGTATTACTATGGAAAGAAGGGCTAAACCTATATTGAAAGTGTAAAGTTTGCTTGTAATTGTACTGCCTTTACAGTTATGAATAGTTTTGTGTATGTAGTTTGGTATTTTGGATAATTTAGTCTATCTGGTTCAAATTGATTCCTAGGTGTTGTTTCGTCATTGTTGAAAGTTGGATCACTTCATTGACATGCCGAATTTGTAATACGTAGAGCTGTCCCTGAGCTTGAGCTCTATTTTTGGGCTCGTGAGCCGAGCCTAAGCTTAAAAAATAGCTCGTTAATTTAACGAGCCTGACCTGAGCTTGGGTGAGCTCGGCTTGATTAAAGCTCGGCTCATTAAGTGTGTGTGTATATATATATATTAATACTTAATATGTGTTAATTTATAATTAGGAAATATTAACTTAGAAAAATATTATTCTATAGTTAACTAGTTGAGAAGTTATCAAATTCAAAATAAATCTAAATTTGGAATTTTAAAGATTTCCTCGATTCTTTAGAATGGAGATGACACGTGATGTCGGTGGGGACGAATTTGAAACATTTATTGATAGTGTTGACAAGAGTGTTGATAACATGTCTAAGTTGAATAAATATTTAAAGTGTCACTCAACGTAAAGGTTAAGAATTCAATGTTTTGACATGGTGGAGCTCGACTGTTGATAAGTTTCCGATACTCTCTAGGATTGTTCGGGATATTTTATCGATACCATTGCCAACGGTAGCTTCAGAATCTACTTTTAGCGTTGGAGGAAGGGTTGCTGACAAACGTTATAGTTCATTGGCACCAGAGACTGTTGAGGCCTTGGTTTGTCCGATGGATTAGTTGTGAAGTGGTTCATCACTTAGTGTTGGAAACAATCAGTTGGGATAATCTATATACACATATTTCTTTTTATTAATTGGGAAAATTGTTATATATCATTCTTTTCTCATAAAGGTGATATCTCATATTATCATGTGGTTTTTAGGTTCCCAAGGAATGATGCATCTCCGGTTAGTAACATGAGAGTAGGAGTCATACATTCATACTGATAACATATGCTTTTTAGCTTCAGTTATTTTGCTTCTTTCTAAAAAAATTATTTAGTTATTTTCATTTATTGTTCTTTGTTATTATGATTATATTAGTAATTTTTCTTTTTCCTTCTAAATGCAGGTTTTGTATTCTATTAATTTTTAATATTCAGTAGAGAAAGGGCACAATGACTATGGATAAAAAGCCTTAGATTATTTTATTTTTACTTTTTAGTTATTGTCTATTTACTCTATTGTTTTCAATCATCCATTTTTTTTTTCAATTTTTTGAATTTCTTTGCCCCCATGTGATGTATTAAGACTTGGCACTTTATACATTTATGACCACTTTGAGATTTTTGTTGACAAATTTTTTTTAAAATGAATATTTGTTGATCATACGGTTTAGATCGATATTATTTTCTTTTACATATATATAAAGAAAGCACATGTTACAGTTAATTTCATTGTGTCAGGCCTTTTGTGAGTGTAGCTCTTAATGAGCTGAGCTTTTGCAAGCCGAGCTTGAGCTCAAAAATTTTTTATGAGCTTGAGCCAAGCCTGAGCCTATAATTTTTCAATGAGCTTGAGCTAAGCCTAAGCCTTGCCCATGTTTTATGAGCCTGAGCTAAGCTGTACAAAGCTCAACTCGTTTACAGCCCTAGTAATACGGGTTGTGATAAAATTTGGATTTTATAGGATGGGATCAGTTACCATTTGGTTCACCATTTTGTGGCTCAAACTTAATAATCCTATTCTTCTTTGTTTTGATTAAGATTGTGGAAAAGTTTTAGGCACTTAAACTTTCCATAGTTCACCCCTAAACAAACCTTGAAATTAAATAAAAAGGAACTAAATTAATTTGACCAGTTTTCTCAATTCATAGGTGACTATTTGCACTCTAATTAAAAGCTTAATCAATAGTGCTGACTCTTAAGAATTTCTAGCTTTCCAGTCTTACCAATTTGAAGACTAAGGTCCCACACACCTGGCATGAGAATTGGTATACAAAACCTGGTTGTGGAGGTTGATGCTAGTCCTGTTATTAATGCTTTCAAGGATGGCATTCCTATTATTAATGTATTCAAGGATGTATTTATTTGATGTTTTTATTATTCAAATTTTTTAATAGTTGAATATAAAAAATTGGAATTATAAGTCAACCCTATTCCATTGAATTTGTTTTTAAGGTATTCTTTAGATAGCCAAATTCCTATTATGATAGATGAAAATTTGGATTTTTCTATCCAATAATTTGAGAGAAAATCTCAAGTTATTAAAAATAAAAGGGAAATTATGGAAAGGGGCTACTTTTCCAACCTATTTACAAAAAATTACTTGGAAATTTCAGTGGTCCCAAAACGTCCTACTTTTCCAAAGTAATTTCAAATAAGTCCGAAAACAATGTAGCTTAATGTTATATTCCCTTAATGCCTTAAGAAGAACGTATTAATATCCTATGATGATTGGATTGATATCCTTGACGTGTGTCCAACGATGGTAACAATAGTATACACAAAAAACACCTACATGTATTCCACAGTTAAATCAACTAGTATACTACAAAGAAGATGGTTGTATCTTATGAAGAACATACTAATTTCCTACGATGATTGGACTAATATCCTTGGCTTGTAGCCAAGGATGATAACAATAGTATCCCACGAAGAACGTACTAGTAAACTATTATAATTGGACTAATGTCCTAGGAATATTTGGCTTGTAGCCCAAGATGGCAACACTAGATTCCTATGATGATTTAAATGGTATACCCTGAAAAATGTTGATTAGCTGTTGATTAATCGAATACAGCTATGATTAATCGAGCAAGTAAACGATTAATTGATACTTCGTAGGATACTAGCACGTTCTTCATGTGATACTATTGCTATCTATTCACATAGTTCCGATATATAGGAATTTTATTTGATATAATAAACTAATAGGATTTAAAATGGACAATTTTAATTAATTAGGAGAACGTGGTTATTTGGGATAAGGATTGGGACAAGGAAGTCATTAACAAAATTTCTTATCTTTAATATAAAAGCTAATTTAGAAAAAGCTGAGGGGCACTTTAGGCATGGAATGTAAGGCTTGAATCTTGAAAGTTCCCTTTATAAAATAGTATAGATAAAGAGGGGATGCTCTAGTGATATAATCTAGAGAAAGAAAACTCTAGAAAGAGAAGGAATGTTCTAGAGAGAAAATATAGAGATTTAGAAAGAGAAAAATCCAAAAAGAGAGCAATGCTTTAGAGAAGATCTATAGAAAGGGTTCTTGAGAGAAAACTATAAAAAGGGAAGGAGAATGCTCTAGAGAAAATTCTAGAGATAGAAAATCCTTTAGAAAGAGAATACTCTCTAGAGAGAGAAAACTATAGAGAGGAAAATAATCTAGAGAGAAAAACCCAGTGAGAGAAAGAATGAGAAAGTTTATATTATTATAAGTTTCTATAATTGAATTTTATTCGCTTATCCAATAAATGGAGTTGAAACAATTTCTCTTGAATTAGAATTCTCAACTCCAATTCCAATTTATTGAACCAATTACTCCAATTCCAATTTATTGAACCAATTGGACCTTAAAGGAATTTTCTTAAATGCTCTTTCAAAGTTATATTAAGATTTACCAAATAGTGAGAATATGGAACATTTGAATTGTGATTTTTTTTAATGACATTATTGGAAAGAATCAAATTCGCCCCTCAGAGTTGGTTGGAGAGTATCATCATCAGCGATGTCAATTGGCAAATAAAGGGTTCTCAATACTTGGAATCTTACAGGTGGCCAATACAGAAAAAGCATCAGAAAATGTTGTTGAATGAGTCTCGTTTACAAGAATCTCACACCAGATGATGAATTAAATTGTTGGATAAATGTGAACGTTTGATTCTAAATTTCACAATAGTTTTCTAGAGTCGTAGAGAAATTGGTGAAATCAAATCACTGAAATCTGTTGCTATTACTGTAAGATCCTGGATTTTTTAGGAGTTTTATTGAATAATAAGTCGTGACTCAAGGATTTAATGAGGTCAATTAAGTCAAATTTTAGAAGAAACATGTGGTCCGACTCGGTTTGGGGTCTAGTGATTTGGGTTGTGTTCGAGTGAATTTGGTTCATTTTAGTAGAATCGGCTCAGTTGGTTGAGTAAATTGATTTAAGTAAATTAATGGTTCATTTGGTTTAGTAGTTGGATTTAGTTAAATCCAATTTGGATTGAGTGGGTTGGTTAGGGGTTAATGGGGTCGGTTCATTTATTTGAATCGGTTCATTAAAACTTAATGAAAATATATCTAAGTCATGTGAGATGAAAGAACCATAGGTTCTTTCTCTCATTTTCGTTGAGGTTAGGGTTTGAGAATGGAGGAAGAAAACGTGGAGGAGAAAGGGGAGGAGAAGGAGAAGAGGAAAGGAGAAAGGGGAGGAAGAAGGAGAAAGGGAGTGGATGTCCAGTTGAAGAAGAAGAGAGGAAGAAAAGAAAAAGGGTTCTGTGCTAGGCATGTGGATTTTGCGAATCTGGTAAGTAGCATAAAAATTTTCCTCTATTTGATCGATTGTTATTGTTTTCGATTGGTTGCTGCTGACTTCTTTTAGTATCTTGTTTATGTTCTTTTGAGATTTTGTTGGTTGTTGTAATAAAACGCCCAACCAGAGCAGTTGTGCGACTGTCTGCGTGGGTTCTTTTGACTTCACCAAAATACAACAAAACCTGCCTCTGGGAGTTGAAGTTCCCTCCATGAGTTTAGTTAGGGTTGTATGAAATTGATTGAAATGGATTGAAACAGGTTATTCTGTTGGGTTGCAATTTTGTTCGTTAGTCATTATTTGGGGTGATCGATAGACTAGTTTAAAACCTTAATTTGTGATGGGATTTCTATTGCTGGATTTTTATTGATGGATTTTTGTTGTTGAAATTTTATTGCTGGATTTTTATGGTTTCTTATTTGTGATGAAAATTCTAATCTAGGTTCTGATTTTAGGCTTTGATTTAGCATAAGAAACATACTGACTTTAGATGTTGATTGGTCAATTAAAATGAGTAATCTGGTTTGACGTTGAAGTATGCTTGGGTTCTGATGGGAGTCGTTTGAAGTGTTGTGATTGAGTTGCTTTAAAATAAGTGCTCAACCTTACAATATGGTTTTGGAGTTGAAGTATCCTAGTTTTGGCATACTGATTTAGTTGCTTTAAAATTTAGATTTTGATGGGCTTGAATGTCTTTATTGTGATGGTGGAAGTTATCCTAAACTTGTGCCTATTGTAAGCACAAGATTGTGGAGGTAGTTAGGCATTAGATTCACCTGGTATAATTCTTTGCAAGGAATCCTCTCTAACAAGATAGGCTTCATCAGATTGTAGGGAATCCTCCAAGAGAAATCATGGAAGTTAACACATAGCAGCCGTCTGTTATGCTGTTTCAAATTTGTGAAGTTTTCGGTGGCTTGCGAGGGCTTGGAATCCTTGCGTAAAAATTCATATTAGTAGTCTACAATTTAGTTTAGGGTGTTTGTAGTTGAATGGAAGTGGTTTAAGACCGATTGGAACTCCGGGTATTGCAAGAAAAATCAAGAAAAGTTGATGTTTTCCGTCTATTGGGATTCGCGGCAGCTTGTAATCACCTGTAGTAAAACGGCTATAACTTTCTGTAGGAAACTTCAAATTACGAATCGTTTATTGCGTTAGAAACTAGACTCATAGATCTTTCCAGTGATATATAAAATGGATATTAAATCGATACAGATTAGATCATGTTTAGCGCTTAATTAACTAGTTAAAACTAGATTTGCAGAGTAAACGGTAATTGTAAACTAATTATGGTAAAACGGTTGTGTTTTATTTTATGCATTCGTTTATGTGCAATATTCGCCCTTATTGAAAGCTCATGAGTCTTAATTTGGTTTGGTAACATGTTTTGAGTTATGTGATTGGAAATGCAAGCTGAGGCTTCCTGTTAGTTTGAAAATGGCCAAGGGCCTATGGTTGGATGTTTTGTGGACTGGGATTGCGGTTCACCTCGGTTGGGGATCGTGAACTGTTGTTCAACCTAGCGGGGGATCGTGAACCAGCATCCACCACAGACATGGATATTTGTGGATCGTGGATTGTTGTGCACCTTGGTTGGGGATCGTGGACTATTGTTCACCCTAGTGGGGGATCGTGTACCTGCATCCACCACAAATATGAGTTATGGAGATCGTAAACTAAGTTCACCACGTGCTTTAAGGCATTGTGGATCGTGAACCTAAATTCATCCCAGAAGCTTAGAACTGTGGAATTGTTTAACGATGGTTGGTTTTTATGAGTTTATCTGGAAATTTGTGTTGATTTACAGAATTGTTTCTTCGTATGATTTGGGAAGTGGAAGGGTAGCGTAGAGTAGCACTCCGCTAGACCTTGAATCATGGTTAGAGGGTGATTATCTCAATTTTTCATACACTTTATGTTGATATCGTAGTGGATTAATCTAATTTTTATTTGCTTACTATTATGATCTTGAATAGTGAAATTATGGTTTAATTGTGAATGAACTGCTTCTTTATGTTTGAATTGCTTTTAGCACGAGATTGATGGGATTTGATCACATTGTATTCGAGCATGTCATTTATTATATGAAATTGCATAAACTGGTTATATCATGCATGGTGCTACTTACTGGGACGTTAGTCTCATGCGTGTTTTGTTTCATCGGTTTTGTTTTTAGATCCGGTTGGTGAGACGTGTAGCGGGGCAGAATTTGAGGGTTATCCGGAGTACAAGCCGGAAGATTACTATCACCCCGGCTAGATCTAGAGAAGGCAAAATTTTGGATAGTTGTATATTTAATTTTTGGGATATTGTATATATTGTAAATAGAGAGAGAGTGTGTGTGTGTGTGTGTGTGTGAAACTTAGTAAACCATATTTGTAGATCTATATATTTTGTTGGTTTAGCTTTTGATAGATGTATAATGCCTATATATTCATATCTGTGATTATCAGGTATCAGGGGCGTCGCCCAACCTTGTAATTACAGATGTTATATAGCAGTTTTTTTTTTTTTAAATTTTAGGATTATACTAGAATTGTCTTGATTAGTCTCTTAAGGTATATCATCACTCTTTGGGCCCAAAATAGCACTCAGGAGCCAGTATGAACCCTACCCGGGTGGACCTGGTTTCAGGGTACTACAATTACTAACAAATCGCTCCAATCATTTAAAAAAAAACAAGGAATAGATAACACTCTAATGAACAATGTACTTGGGAATTTTTAAGGCCAAAACTTGGGGAATATTTCGAAATGTCATTCTAAGAATCAAAAGGTCTCAAATTGTTTTTCTGCTCTTGGAAATAGGTGAAGAGAAAAACTTGGGAATATTTTGAAATGTCATTCTAAGAATCAAACGGTTTCAAATTGTTTTTCTACTCTTGGAAACAGGTGAAGAGAAAAACTTGGGGAATATTTCGAAATGTCATTCTAAGAATCAAAAGGTTTCAAATTGTTTTTCTGCTCTTGAAAATAGGTGAAGAGAAAAACAGTTTGGTAACAATTTTAGTCAAAATCTGTTATAATTTTAAAATCAATAAAAATGTGCTTGGTAAATATAATGATATCTATATTGATATTATTAGTAAAGCAAACCACGGGGAATATTCCTTAGGACTTTGATCCTCCTTTAATTTGACCATAATAAACCTATTGAAAATCCCTAAAAGACGCATCTGTCCAACATCTATCCAATAAAAATCATCCACCCAAATTGCTCCCTTTTTATCTGGTAACCATCCATGCATTATCCCCTAATAATACTACCTACTAAAGGAAGGTGTGTACTATCTTCTAAAAAACTACCTACTAAAGGGTCCAACCTTAATTACATGTGCACACGTACAGTAATGCATATGCCTCTACCAGTATAATATAAAAAGTGTTTGTAATGGTGATAGTGGTGGTAGTTGTAGTGGTCATAGTGGTGATATCAGTAAGAGTGGCCGTGGTGCTAGTGATGGTGATAATGGTGGTTGTAGTTGTAGTAGCATGCATTGGTGTTCATGGTGGTGGTCATGCGGTTGTAAACAAAGCTAATCGGATTAACCAAATAAGAAATCACATAAGTTCCACAAAGAATAGGAAAAATTGATTTTTCTGCATTTAAAAGCAGAAACTTTTTGCTTTGTGTATGCGTTTTTTTTTCCTTCTTTTTTTAAGGATTAAATCCTCTACTCCGTAGCCATTGGTGATTGCCAAATTGGCAATAATCTGCAATGATTTGAATTCAAATCATTTAAATCACTTTTTGATGTTGGATGATTGGTAACATGGTAATCATCCAACGGCTATAGATGAGCACTTTTATGGGCTCGTCCTTGGAGGATTTAAATCCTTTTTCTAAACTAATTTGGAAACTGTCCTTACCAAACATAATTTAGGCTCTGCTGTAAAAAAAATAAAAAGGCAGTTTTTGAAAAGTTTCCAAGGATCCTCTTAAATTTTGCCTGATAAATAATTTTTTATTGAACAAACAAATTACGTGTATGATAGAAGAACCTTGTCTTTAATAGCTTCCAAGTGCCGATGACAAGCCTGACGTGATCTAAAAGGAAACAATGTACATGCTGATAGATTTAAAAAATCAAAGAAAGAATGAGAGACAGCTCAATCCGGGTGGAGTTACCAACAACAAACAACCAACAGAGACTTTATACATATTAATTGCATATATATTTTAGATTATTGTCCATCATGTATTTCATGGAATTAATCTCAAATTATTTTTATGATTCTATTATTTTAATTAAGTCAGCTGCTAAAGTTCACATTGTTAATTGTTTGCTCTAATAGCAAATTATCATGTTTCGCATTTGCATAATTCTATTGCTGTCAGTCATTGTAGCACCAACTAGGGGTGCAACTCAATCCAGTTAAAACTGAACCAACTCAAACCGATTGTGGATTGGTTTTATGGTTGTTCCGTTTGGTTTGGGTCCAAAAATCTCTAAATTGAACCAATTTGGCTCAGTTTTGGGTTGGATGCTCGGTTAAACCGAACCAGATTCATATATCCACCTAAACCAAACCGAATTCATACATATTATAATATATAATCTATATATATATATATATATATATATATATGTATATATATATATATATGTATGTATATAATACAATATATGTTAAAATTTGAAAATTTACCTTTAAGGATATTAGAAAAAAAACCCATGTTTGAACACAAAAATGTATTGGTCTAACTTGATCTCATGTAATTCGATTCGATTCGGTTTGGATTTCGATTTTGGTTTCTCTATTTATTTTCGGCTCGACTTCACTACGAATATTTTCGGTTTGGTCTTGGGTTGACTTCAATCCGAACCGAACTGACTCGAGTTGCACCCATAGCACCAAATACCCCTAGTTTACCTTCACAATATATAATTCAGGTTTACATTATTAAATTCAATATTTTTAAATAACTATGATTAGGATTATTTATAAATACATGTGGGATGTTTGCAAAGTGTAATATAGCGGGACTATCTATGTATTGGTATGTTGTGAACTAGCAATCAGAAAAACAGGCCACCAGACCATCCATATCCATGTCACATTGTAGACTCACAGGAAACGGATGTGAACTCAAATGAAGGGTTCTCTGTCCTTGAAACCCAACATTTAGTATCTACACCAACATATTAAGGGAATTGCTAAGACTCTGGCCTGGCAATCTATGCCCAAAATAACCTCCATTTACCTCACTATATAAGCACTATTCTCCATTTTGTTCAAATCAACGTGATGTGTCCTCAACTACTAAGTTTCATTCCTTATCTAAAATTAGTTATTCAATATAAGATTTATCTTGAAATTCAAATTCAAAAAGCATCCTAAATAAACTTCTACACCACCCCACATTTACATTACCAAATACTCAAAATTTACCATGTATTTTCCTTATAATTTGCAGTCCCCTGGTATATATAAAAGGGATTAATTATAAACTGTTATTGAATGAGTCTCATTTACAAGAATGGTAAATTAGCAGATGATGACTTAAATGTTTGGATAAATGTGAATAGTCTGATTTCAATCTTAGCAAAATTTTATGTACGGCCCAAAACAAAGTTGCTGAAATCATGATAGCTAAATTCAGTTGATCAACATGCAATAACATATTTAATTCTTGTATGTTATCCATTTAAAAAAAAAGACGAGAGAAGAAAAGTAAGACATCTGTATATAATATATAGCAATCGGTTTTCACTGAGAGAGCTCCAAACCTTCATCCCTGAGCCCTCGTAGCTCCACATCATCGTCTACGTAGCTGCCTATGCGGAGGGTACCGACAGTTAACGAAAGGGATGAAATGGCTACCGATTGCTCTTCCACATCCTCTAAACGGCAGATAAGGAGTGGTGATTGTAAATGGAAGATAATAAAAGTGGCATAACCTATGGCCGTTAGTCTTCTCAAAACGGAAGACAAATAAGTCGATGGCCTGGCGATCTTTATATTTAGTTCTTTGCATCCAAACGGTAGGCCTGGAATCTGTATTTATTCTAACAGTGTTGTACAATTTACCAGGTAAATTCAGATCCTTGGTCCCTCAATTTTGTCATTTTTTCCCACTTTGTTGCCTTCCAGTTAGGGATGAGCAACGGGCCGTGCCGGGCCTAGGGCCCTGGGGGCACGGCCCGCCAGGGCACGCGGGCTCGCGTGTTGGCCCGGGCCCGCGCCGTGCGCGGGCTAGCCCGCGTGCGGGCCCGCTGCGCACGCTCCAATGGCAGGCCCACATGCCAGCAAGCCCAATTAGTTTAAATAACCCAAAAATTGTTGATAACAAGATTTGAACCTTGTCCAACAGGCTGAAAACCTATCTCTTTAACCACCAGGACAGATTGACTTCTTGTAACAATAATATCATAATTAAAATATTTTACCTAAAAATTAAGGATTTCCATGATTGTTGAAACTCTTATATAATCATTTAAAGTTAAGAAAATAACTAAGTATAAATAAGCCGAAAAAACTGTTATAAAATCTCTAATTAAATATATTTGTTAAATCCATGGTTTTTAATTAGACTACTTTAAGTCTTTAATGGGTGTAATTTATATTTTTTTTGAGCAAAATCTATCTAAATATGTGTAAAACAATTTTGTGAATAATAAAAATATTTTTCAGAATTTTTTAATGATTTTTTTGGTGATTTTTTTGAATTTTTTCTTTATTTTTAAAAAAAAAATCAAGTTTAATACCTGGCCCGCCAGGCCCGGCACGGCACGCCTACTGGGGCGTGCTGTGCCAGGCTGGGGTTTTGGGCAAATGGCCTGGCGTGCCGCGGCACGTCAGGCCCGCGGCACGGCTGGCCCGCGACCCGCCCGAGCACGCCTGAGGCATGCCGGGCCGGCCTGCCGCGCATGCCTACTTCCAGTCACCTAGCAAAATTTTCATTGAATGTGTAATTTCTTGGATTTATATTCTGTTTTCCTTTCCTCTATCCATTTTTGTTCAGAATTTTAGAGTTAAAATCCTCTCAGCAGAAGGTATTTTCCCCATGCACGCAAGGGCTCCAAACCCTGAAAGCTGCATCCTCTTAGCTCGACATTTGACGTGGCTGCTTATTTAGTTTCTGATGTTGGCATGTTTAATTTTTCGAATAGATCATATATGGTTGGAAAACCTTGCGTAATATCTATTTGTTGAAATTTTTGAATGAAATTGGGATTTAGGCATGAACTCTTGAGGTTTTTCCTCTACATTTTGAGGATGTTAACGTCAACTGCTTACAAGGTGACTGCTAAATAAGTATACAAATTCATGCTTTCACCAGAAACTATTCATTATGGTTTATGTTTTCCTCTTTTCAGATCCCTGATCTTCATTTAATTTATCATGATTTTTCAATTGATATTTTTGAATCTTGTTAGTTTCTGCTATTCTTTTCTCTTTTTTTCCTTTTTTCTGTTATTTCAACATTATATAGCTGCAGATTTATTCTCCTTGTGGAATGACTGCATATATGTGTACGTTAAGGAGAGCAATTAGTTTACAAGTATTGCATATATGTTTTTGTTATGAAGTTCCTTATATAGCTTCCTTTTTTTTTCTTTTATTTATCAACATTATATAGCTGCAGATTTATTTATCAACATTATATAGCTGCATATTTATTTTCCTTGTGGAATGACTGCATATATGTGTACGTTAAGGAGAGCAATTAGTTTACAAGTACTGCATATATGTTTTTGTTATGAAGCTCCTTATAGCATATATGTGTTTTCTTATGAAGCTGGAGGTTGATTACAGAATCAACTGATTTCAACGAGCTATTAAAAAGAGAACCATGGCTTTCATCTGAAAAACTGGTGGTGAAACCTGATATGTTGTGTTGGCAAAAGTTGAAAGAGTGGTTTAGTTGCCTTAAATCTGGACTTAAGTCAAGTTCTTGCATTTGTGAAAGAAAGTCTTGGCACACAGGTTACCAGATTGTTCTTTGTTATAGCTTAATTTCATATTTGGATGAGAAATAATGCATAATAATCACAGATCAATCGAATTTTTATATGGCATCTTGTTCTTGGGAAAGAATTTTTTTGAGTATATTATCATTATCCCTTTGGATTTGTAGGTAGACATAGGGGGTTTTAGGGGACTTATAACGACATTCATTGTTGAATCCTTCGTTTTGGAGGAATTGACTTCAGTTGCAGTCTCCTAACCTTTCTCATATGTTCTCGATTCCTTTGAACAGGTGCATGAAGGGCTTTGCTAATGAACTAAACCCCTTTGCTGACATAAATTTTAGTGCTTGTATAATTTTCCTTATGTTTTTTCTCTTGCACATAGCATGCCTTCTTACCCATATATGTTCAGACATTAGAGAATCATTTCTTTAACAGTTACGGTGGGATTTGGTTATCAAATTTTTTCTGGTTCGTAAAAAGAATTTGGCTACTCTTGGACTTTTTGCATTTTTGGGGAGGAGCACGGGATTAACATCTTCACATATGGTTATAAAGGATCTTGTTCAGCGGTTTAAGAAGGTAATTTTCTTCACATTTTTGCGCATTTAAAAAGTTTGCTCTGTATTTGAAATTGGAGTGGCTGATTGTTGAGTTAGCACACCCATGGAGAATTTCATCAGCCATCCCATCTTGAGTTTTGTAGCTTTTATTTGTTAATTCCATTTTTAGCCTTTTTGGTTTTTGGAGAGATTGATTAATTGATTGAATACCAATATATCTTCAGTGTTGTCATATAAAAAATGCATAGTGGCAATTTATGATTCTTGAAATGAGACTTTGAATTTGAGATATTTGCTGTAATTTGATGTGTAGAACTGTGGGACCATTCAACCATCACTTTGGTTTTGAGCTCTCCCCTTTCTTTTTATAATTCCTATTTGTGTGAGTTTGATCTATTGACTGATATCAACACTTTTTAACTGGTATCTTGTGGCATTCTAAAATGGACGTTGGAAACTTGTCATTTTTCTGATCTTTTGATATGAGAATTTAGATGTCAGTTATGAACCCCTCATTTGATACTGCGAGTTTCACATTTGTAAACTGATTCACACCCCTAGATATTCTGGAGGATTTTTTTTGACATGATTAGAGCTGGATGCTTTCTTTGAATGTTATGTAACTATTGCATAAAGGGGAAGTTAGAAGAATTTGACAAAGAAAGAGAATGTGAACAGAAGCTACAAAAAGTTGCACATTTATGAAGACAAAGCCACAACTATACTAACTGTGGAAAAGAGAGGAAGATTTAAGAGGATTTGTGTGTTCTATAGCAGTAAAGCTGGACACAAGTCTGCATTAAGTGATGCAGCTGTTAAACTTGGTAAACAACTGGTAATGAAGACAACAACTTTAAGAAGCCTAGATTTCTTATTTGTAGTTTCTTATGGTGTCCTTATTGCTTTGATACTGCTTTTCTCACAGGTTGAAAGAAAAATTGATTTGGTTTATGGTGGAGGAAGTGTAGGTCTAATTGGCTTGATCTCTCTCAGAGTCTTTAATGGTGGTTTTCATGTTATTGGGTATTCTTTTCACAGAGTTGTTCTTTCTTTCTTATGACTGTACTGTTCTTATGAAAGATACGTCTAATTGTCTTTTTTTTTTTTTATCTTTTCTGCAGAATAACTTCTAAAGCTCTCTTGCCACACGAGGCGGTGCTTAATTCCCATTTTGTATTAAATTATATTTTCTATTAACAAATTGGATCCAAAATTCACTTGCAGATATTAGGAGAAATATTTGGAGAATTGAAAACAGTCCCAGGCATGCAAATTTGTGTGAAAACAGTCCCAGACATGCAAACTTGTGTGATCATCAACTCTGGTTCGGTGAATTTGGCTAATGGGTGGCTGCATTTCATGTTCTTTTCTTCCATGTCCTGAGTTGCAACTCACATGTTAAACTCATAGGGATGCAATCAAATGTCACAGTGGTAATCCTTAACCAATTTGCTTGAGTTTGATGCATTTCGGGGCGTGCTTAACAGCGGACCTGTTATATTTAGTGGCGGTCATTTGGTCTTTAGTGGCAGAAGCTGTAAATTTTGTAGGGATAATAACAATAAGATAAAAATGCAATTACGTATTGATTCTGTTCATGATATGGAATTAACCAAGTCTTTTTGTGACCTATAAGTAAGTAATAATTTTATTTATTCACAACTGTTATCAAAATACTATTGCTGTATTACTTTTTTGCATTTAAATAAAGCATTTCTGTAGTTTTTGTTATTTATTCCTTTTCTTTACACATGATTTTTTATTTGATGGATTTATAATATTTTTAACTCATTAAAATTTTTGATATCTTATCAATTTAGGTAAAATAAAGTAATAATTTTGTTAAATTCGCGATTGTTTTTTTTTCCAGGGGCCACTTTTTATATGGTATTTACAAAAATACCCATTAAAAAGTCCTCTTTGTTGTAAACTTTTTCAGAAATAATTTACATTAAAGTAATGGACATAAAGATTATCTTCAAAGTCCAAGTTTGACACAAGTCTTTTTTTTATTGTTTTACCAAATGATATTTCAAGTATTGCACATTTAAAAAGTCCATATCTATTTTCCATGAAAGGATATTTGAATTATCCCACATTTGGAAAACGGGGATATCAATGATATTTCAAGTATCCAACATTCGGGGAAAGCCAGGTATCATTTTATTATTTTTCTATTGAATGATATTTTAAGTATCCTTTGATATCGTTCAGTCTTTTTTCTACCTAATGATATTTCAAGTAAGTGAAGGGCAAACTTGGACTTTTAAGGTTATCTACAATGTCCATTGCCTTAATGTAAATTATTTTTGAAAATCTTCTCTCTTTTGCAAATAGGACTTCCAAAGGCTGTTTTTATAAATACCCATAAGAAGTAACACTTCCCCATAATTTTCCCTTTCATTTTGTATTCATGTAAAGCATTTTTTATTTCAATAAAATTATTTTTATATTTTTTTAGCACATTAAAATGTTTAGTTGCACTTATATCTCTTTATTTCAATTGAAATATTTAATAAAATTTAGCAATTTCAATATATTACAATTTAATTTATATTGTATCTCATATTACTATTACACCATCTAATAATCTCTAATATTACTTTGTTATGTCTTATGTATCATGCATTATATTTTATGTATGTATTTTTTTCTACCTTTTATATAATGCATACTATTTTTCAAATAGCATTTAATACATCTATTTATAATTTGAATGTGGTTGTATTTCTTCAGCTATTCAATGCTTTATTTTCTTCAGCAGCCCGTGCATCGCATGGGGTTTTTGCTAGTATCACAATGTGGAGATCACTACCTTACAAAATTTTCAGCCCTAGAACAAAAAGAGAAGAAACTTGTCTCTCAGGAGTTAAAATCATGTGTCTTGCCTCCCTGGTGTCACCATGAGATGCTGCCATGTGGACCATCTCACGACCACTGTTTTTTCATATGTTATAAATGTATCAAGTGGCCTCACATGAAAAAACAGTGGCCGTGAGATGCTCCACATGACATCATCTCACGGTCACCTCAGGGAATACTTCAGGGAAACATGGTAGAGGATTTCATTCCGTCTCTTAGATAGCCCCGGAGAGTAATAAAGGACGAGCTTGAAGAACGTTTAGAAGGCCACAAGCGCAAATTTTGTCTATCTGCAGTGATCGTACAAATTAAAAGCACAAGAATAATGAGATTAAACACAATCTGGAGGGCCAAAAACCAACCAAAATTAAGATGTAAGATTGTGTTTGGCGCCTTGGATTTCGGGAGAAAAAAAAAACCTAGAAAGGAAAAGAAGAGAAAAAAATGGATTTCTTTTTTTTTTTTTTTTCGGTCCTGGTGTTTGGATGGGATGAGAAATAAAAAGAAAAAAATATATATTTTAATGAGAGGATGGGTTGGGGTGGTGGCGGTGGATGAGAAAATAATTAACAAAATATGTAGAGTTGATATGAAATTAGTAATTGGAATATGACCTTTTTTGTTGCAAATTTGACGGTGGTGGTGGTGGTGGGTGACAAAATAATTAACAAAATATGTAGAGTTGATATGAAATTAGTAATTGGAATATGACCTTCTTCATTGCAAATTTGACGGTGGTGATGGTGGTGGCGACCCGCTAGATCGGCTGGAGGTAGGAGACGACCTCTAGCCGCGCTAGGTGTTCCCCCACGCGCATGTGCAGCGAGTGGGGGCTTCTGCTGGCTCGTCCGAAGTCCAAATTATGTAAATTTTATATTTTTGTGATCGACTTGTCATGAGCTCTTTTTTTTTGGTATATTTTATGGATTTTTTGGATCAATTGAAGACACTTCATATCTTTTGGGCACCATGTTTTTCAATATTATATTGAATTAATGTTAGAACTATTGCCAAAAATCTTTGTGGAGATATTTTATGACATAATGGACACGTTTCATGTATTCACTCTCTTTGTTAAAATGCTTATTTTATCATTTAATATTTTGCACACTAAATAATTTTAAATATGTGAGCATGCAAATACTGTTTTGTGATCAAATTATGAGTACTTAAAGACTATCCTTTTTTTCTCATTTAAATGAGAATATTTTAGGAATTGAAGTGGGTGGTGATCACCAAAGTGGCCTACTCATGGATATTTGCTTACTCTTCTCTCTATAAAAGGCATAAATAAAGGGTAGCATTGCTCCTTTTAAAACTATTGCTCATAATTTCCTACTCAAAGTGGATTATTGTGTTCGATAAATTTGAAAAGAAAGCATGTTGTGTTTGATGGGGTGCATCTGGGTCTAGGAAATTATTTTACCCAAAGGTGATGGATTTTCTAATGCCTATGTATATCCATTAATCAACTGCATGATATTGTTTTATGAAGGTACCTTGAAGCATGTTGCATTCTCAGCCCAAGCATGTTGTATTAATCAACTGCATGATATTCCACAATTATGAGTGCCTTTACATTCTCTAGCAAATGTCTGTCATTTAAATTAAACTTTGACCGAGAATAATTTCAAAAGATGGAAACATGATGTATACATTGCCCTAGTTTTATGGGGATTTAAGATAGCCCCAAAATAGCCACCTGCTAAACCCATCGATACCAATATTGCCAAACATAAATCGGATTTTGAGCAATAGGAAAAGACAAACAAGTTGAGTTTGAAAATCATTAAGCGGTCTATATCAGATCCTATTCTGGAGGCTATACCTAATAATGATAATGCGAGGCTTTTTTTGAATGTGATGGCATGAAGGTACTTCATTTGGATTTGTTAAAAGTATTATTGATAAGTGTAGTTATCTTAAGATCAGTAGCAAAAGATTTATTTTTTGGCTAGTGGTTTTATTTCTTGGATTAGTATTAAGCAATCCCTTGTGGTATCTTCTATTATGAAAGTAAAATTTGTAACATGTTATAGGGCTACAGTCCAGGCTGTTTGGTTAAAGAATTTTATTTCTAGATTGAAAGTTGTAGATTCCATCTAAAAACCAATGCAGATTTTCGGCGATAATAATACGGCAATGTTATTTTCAAGAATAATAAAAGTTCAAGTCATTTTAATATCAAGTATCTAGGAGTTGGGGATACAGTTGGAGAAGGGTAGATTTCAATGGAATGTATAAATACAAAGGCTATGTTAGCATATTCCTTAACCAAAGGATTTGCAATCTAAAGTTTTTAAGGCACATATGACTAACATAGGTATGGTGGAAACTTTTGATGTTTTTGATTAGTGGAAGTTTAAAATTGTAAGAGAACTACGTTTGGGCCTGATCCCTTTTCTAGATACATAGGCAACCCATTTAGTAAATAAATAAATAAATACCAAGTTCAGCCGCTTTAACAAATAAATAAAAAACTTTTTCCTTGATATCGGCATTATTGTAGAGTTATGGTGTACACATTGATTATTGATATCATATTAAGTATATATGATGTTTTTAACTTGTGATGTGCACATTAATTGGTTAAGTGATTGGTTAAGTGGTTTAACCCTCAAATCATCAAAAACCACTTGGTTTAGTCAAAAATTACAATTCGGCAAGTTTATTAGACCATGCGCTCACCTCCTGAACTGAGCGCAAGGTCGGCGGATAGTTCTAGGGTTGAAATTGGGGTATGCGCCTACTCGAATTCAAGTGAGCGCGAAGTGGGCGTGAAGTGAGCGTGAAATGCGCGCATAGGTTTTAAGTGCGCGCGAGCTGAGCGCCAGGTGGACGCGAGCTCGGCGGATAGTATACATTTAACTTGCGCCTACTACCCGAAGTGAGCGCCAAGTGGGCGGATGCTTACTGCGTTTTCCGACTCTCTGTTATTTCCAGATCTCCGACTCTGGCCGATCTTTTTCGGTTTGTAACTATTCCAGTAGTCTCCTAATATCCCCAGAATACATCCAAAGTAGGTTTGAAATTAATCTAAACATATTTTTATTTATCCTACATTCAGTTATAATTCAAACTCATGCTCGGACGAAGTTCTTCCAGAAAACTCAGAAAACACTCATGCATCAGAATAAATTCACGAATAAACTCAAATCCTCAGTTTTAAAACAATGCTACTCACCTCTTGCACGCTTATATCCCAGCACAAGGATATTCCAAACCACGGCCGATCACCAACTGTACGGCTGCGTGCTTGCGAATGTCGCCGAAATGATCCCCTGTTTGCAAGTGGAAAAGCCTTCTGAAATCTGGATCGCCGACACCACAAATCCAGTCGGAGCTCTCACTATTCTCGTCTCTTCCCCGCGAAACCCTAATCGCCACACCAGTAGCCGCAAATCGCCAAATGTCTTCAGTACCAAAAGTATACGATACGAGTATTCGAAACCAAAAACCTAATTTCCCCTTTAGTATATATACCATCCATACGTATTGCCGCTCGACATCCTTTGAAAATCATTGATTCCGTGTACGCTCGTCCACCGAAATCCCTACGTATACCCGCATCTACTTAAGTTAATATGTACACATAATAAATTTTAATAAATAATAAATAAATAAAAGCTTAGCAAAAATTGGGGTTTTACATTTATAACTGACGCTCAACCCCATCGCTTAAGTGACGTGTTAGGTGATTAATGAATTTGGAATTACAGGCAAGTCACCTAACAGGATCCCTCAAGTGATCGTGTCAAGCGCTCGTCAAACAGCGGCTAATTCCAAAACTCGAAATAGGTTTTCTGTGCAATAAACTACGTTTTATTCAATCTAAATTACTTAGAAAACATTAATAAGCATCCAAGGATTAAAAACTAACAGTTTACACCCTGATTTACACAGTATAAATTCTCCGACCCAAATCAAACATTCGAACTATAGAAATTTCGTCTGAAACAAAATGAATAGTGATTCTCTGTTAAAACCAAAATTCCTACACAATCTAAGAGTAAAAAGGTGCTACTTACAGATTCAGCCTCTTATTTTCTTCTTCCTCTTCTCTCCTTCTCGCGTTTCTGTTCTTCCCTTCTTTCTACGCGCAACCAGAATGTTCTGGTCTCCTTGGGTGAACTTAAACTAAACATAAACCAATTTAAACCAGCCCACTTAAAATGAACCGACCCAAACCAAACCAAACCAAAGGGTTTCTTTTAAATTTGAATCAATGTATACACTCCCATAAAATTAACTTACAACCACCAACTCCTTCTATTAATAACTTAGCATTATCATTCAACCATCCGATTTCTGCAAACCTTTGAGATCTGAATCATGCCAACCTTTTTCTATTCTAATCAAGTGTTGAATTACTGAATTGATTTATTTAATTAATCTAATTAAATCACTTAACCTCTATTTACTCTTAATTAAAAATACTTAAAATTACAGGATCTTACAGTGGCCATATGTGTAGTTCAACCTGAGAGTCATTTTAAAAACAAAATATTATATTAAAATCTTTTATTAGCAATCAATATTCACCCAAGGAGGAGATTGTTAGAATTTTCCTTTTATGTAGGCTCACATTAATTGTATTTTTGGTTTTGTAAAAACAGGTTGAATATAAAGTCTACGGTGATAATATGGTCGATCCAATATTATGTGTGATCAATTTAATAGGGTTTGATGCACCTTAGTTATACAGGAATATTTTATGTATATTTAATATGTGATATAAGTTGTATGTAACCCAGGATACCATATTGGATTAGGGGTCTCCATGCTATTTAGAATTGAAGTCCTTAACGGGAGGACTGTTATATTATAAATAGGCTAGGGCCCCCTGCTCTCCTAATTAACTGACAAAACATTACATAAATTAACATCTCTATCTGAAGGGTTCTGATAACAAGGAGCAAGAAGAGGAAGAGCTAGCCCTAACTGATAAATATTTTGCAAAGAATCAGAGCAAGTGAATTCAGCCATGTCTTCCGCAGGTAAGCCTAAAACTGAGTTTAATTTATTCTGGATTCATGCATGTGGATAATTGATTAAATCTAACAAGATGATCATGGGATTAGAAGCCATTAAAGCTTAATTTGGTTTAATAGTTAAATAGGTCTCTTTTAGCTTAAAGTGGTTTGTGAAAGAGGTCGGGTAAGTATACACCTTAAGTGGTCTCTCCTTAATCACATGGATTTAAAAAAAAAAACTATTCAACTACCAAACCAAATTTAGTTTCAATGGCTTCTAATTCTATGTTCACCTTCCTCGTCGTTGCGGCTTCCATTTCAATTGCAGTAGCGAAGGAATTTATTGTGAGAGATAAGAGTGGTTAGATAACGGGATTTGATTATCAAGCTTAATAGGGCTGGAGACAAAGCCCTTTAGCTTGGGGATGAACTTGGGAATTTATCTCAACAATACTTTCTAGTTAGTCTTTAATTGATAATGGAAGCAACTGCAGAATGTGTTCAACTAGATAAACGGAACCTGTTGAATCACACTGTAAATTTTGTTTAAATATTTTTTATCACCCTTCTATAGTGTTTGCCTCATATTCATGGAACTGTGCAAAAGGTGGGGAACAAAACCAAATACAAGATTTGAAAGGATATGATGGGGATGGGCTTGACACAAGTAGTTTGAGTTAATTACTCTTAATGTCCGTTTTAGATTAACTAGTTGTTTTACCTGCACGGGAACCTATTTTTTTAAAATAATATATTTTTAAATAATTTAAAATAATCACCAAAACGAGTAAGTATAATTAGGGTTGCTTAACGGGCCAACCCAGCACAGCACGGGGCGGGCCGCGGGCTGTGCCGTGCTTGGCCTATAACCGAAAACCCCAGGCATGGCTAGGGCTGCGCTATGCCAGGCAAGGCGGGCTAACGGGCCACCCGCAGGCCTGGGGTATTTTTTTGCAAAAAAAATGTAGAAAATGGAAAAAAAATCATAAAGAAACATAAAAAATTCTGAAAAAATATATTTATTATTCACAAAAATTTCGTACACATACTGGGATAGAATTTGCTCAAAAAATTTAAATAAATTAATTATTACAAATACAACTTTGCAAATGCAACAATACTTATACATATTACACTTGCACAAATAATACTGCATCACTATAGTATGAGCACATCCCAACTAGGTTGGCACCCACTTATCTATCTTTCATTTGCAGTTTCAGTAAAAAAAAGGGTAAAGTTTTTAAATAGAAACTTTTACATTGATTACAAAAAATATAATAAAACTTAGACTAATCTGGAAGACTAAATTCATCAAGATTCAAATCATCGAAGTCTTTAGCAAGTTGATCATCCGCATATTCTCGATCTCTTAGTTCTGCCCTTAGCCAATCTATTAGACAGACACATACTTGCAACATCTCCGGCGTTATTCTGCTCCTATAGTTGTCCAGCATTCATCCACCTACAATAAAAACTGATTTCGATGCAATTGTGGATACAGGAACCGTTAGTAGATCACGTGCCACGAGGGAAAGCACAGGATAACTAACCTAATTTTGCTTCCACCATGCCAAAATACTAAAGGCTACTGCTAGTATCATATTCAGAAAAAAAGTCTTTCTAAAAGGTTTCTTATTTTATTTATATCTATTTGAAAAGAAGATCTCATATTTTCGTTTATTCCATCTATTAAATCTTCTACTCCTAATTTAATCCTAGGATTCATTGCAGTTGCTAAACAATATAAAGGGGGCATTTCTTGCCAATATTTTAAAATTTTAGATTCCATTGTAAGGCAAATATTCTTAGCAACGAGCGTGTTTCTCTATTTTTTAAAGCAACTACTTATTTGGTATAGTATATTTAAAATATTCGGGGATGTTGGGTAATAGACCCATGATAAGAATGTTGTTGAATCAAAAAAAACTTTTAAAAAATCTCTTAAAATTTTTGCTATTTGCCAATCAAGTTCTTCGAGTTCACTTTCAGGAACTTTTGTTTTATAAAATAGTGAAAGTTCTTGTTTCAATTCTAGTACAGCATCTAGCATTAAATATGTTGAATTCCATCTATGGTGAACATCTAGGGTAATTTTATTATGTTGCTTTCCCAAACTTGCACAATAATTTTTAAAATCTCTAGCAGTTGTGCTAGATTGTTTTAAAAATCTTACTGCATCTCTAATATTTGTTAAATGATATTGCAAAATCTTTAAGCTATCCTGCACAACTAAATTCAGGATGTGATAAGCACATTGAACATGAAATAAACATCCGTCTAGATTTAAGTTTAAGTGTTGTCTTAGTATGTTTATTGCAACATTATTAGCACTTACATTATCAAGTGCTAGAGCCATTATTTTATTTTGTGATTTATAATGTCTTATATTATGTGCTATAGCTGGTCTAGAATGTCTAACATCTAGTGATGCAAAAGTTATTATTCTTTTTTCCTTATTCCAATTATTATCTATATAATGTGCAATTATAGCTAAATAACTTATATTTTGTCTACTTGTATAGATATATGAGGTTAAAGCCACCTTAAAACTACTGTTTGAAAAAGTTTCTATTAATGCTTTTTTCATGCTTTTATCTAATGTTATAGCATCAATTCTTAGAGTATGGCGTGAGAAGGGTTTATATCCTGGTGCGAGATATTTGGTCATTAGACAGTTAAATCTTTTACTTTCAATTAGTCTAAAGGGTAATTCTTTTTGTATAACCCACTTGGCAATTTCTTGCTTTGTCTCTTCTTAGTTGAAAACATAGTTGCCCAAATTAACACTACCAGTGGAAAGTTGGGCTTGCCTAGGGTCTAGTTCGCCATGTTTTAGAAGGTATTTTTTGCAAATGTTGCTGCAAGTGGCCTATACCACTTGAACTTTTGCAGCTAATTTTTTTTTTTTGTAGTGCTTGCAAACTACCCTCTCTTCCCTCCCATAATTTCAATTGCAAAATTTTGCCAGACAGCAAGGGTTCTAGTCCTCTTGCTTCTTCTAGGTGGTAGGGAGGATGATCCCATTTCTATAGGATCTTGGGGGGAATGTAACTCAGGGTCACAATCTTGGATGGAAGGATCACTATATGAGGGTTGGGTCTCATCAAAATCTTCAAAAAAAGGGGAACGGGGTCTAAGATACTCCCTTTTTTCTTGGTGTTAAGGTAAATAGACTGCCTATCCATTATCAAATTTGTAAAAAAAAAAAAAAATTGCTTAATAAATAAGACAATAATAAATTTTTTGGTGATAGACTGCCTATAGTAAAGTGAGGAATAACGTACAACAAAAATGCATAGAAAAATTCCCAGGTAAATGGAGGGGTCACAGACGGTTTTGCTTAAAACCTAGTTTCCTTAGGCAATTATCTCATCCTTTGTGACAGAACTTTCCTGGAGATGCACTTAGTTGCACAATATGTCACCCACTATACTAGGCTTTCAAATAATAAGAAAAGTAAGAGAGACTTACTTATATATATAATATTTATAATGATTTTAAAATTAGAAAATTAAATAGAAGAATACATCTTGAGAATGAAGCTTGAACTTTGCAGTTGATGCTTGAGCAATTTAAAAAAAAAATAAAAAAAAAACGATTACTTGATAGCTATAGAGATGAAGAGAGTAAGAGAGACTGTACAAGAGATGTGGTTTGGAGTGGGAAGGGTTAGGCCTATTTATAGAAAACCAAAAGTGGCTTTTTACCACCTCTACCCTCAAATATGGCTGTTGGAAGGGTAGAAATGGTCATTTACATTCAATTACAAGTATACCCTTTAATATGGTTGTTAGGCAGTAAAATTGTAAAAAAACACAAAAAAATGAGCTTTTGGGGGGGGGGGGGTGACGGCTAGCCAAACTACAGGTCGGCATGCCGGGCCCAACGGCAGGCACGTGAGAAGTGGGCACAGCCTGAGTGGACCACTTGACACGGGCCATGCTGCCCATTGGGCCATTGTGTTTGATGGACCGTGCCTTGACGGGCCAAGCACGAATACGCTTTAAGCGTGTTGGGCCATGCATTGCCCCTACCGGCTCGGCTCGATAAGCAACCCTAAGCATAATAATGGATGTTTTAAACTATTGTAGGGAATTTATTTTCCCTAGATTTCTTGACATACTCCCAAAATTTTGATTATGCCTTCGGCGAGATACAAAATTTCCAATTACTACCATCATAATCTCTTATTAATTAGATAATTATTACTACAATAACTATATTTAAGTTTAATAATTAAGGTTTATATTATTCTTTTTAAGTATATGTAAAAGTTCTTTTACTTTAAAAATATTTTAATTTAATATTCATTTAGAATATTGATTAAAATAATTTTTATTAAGATATGTTATTTTATTCAATTAGAATTGTAAGCATGCTAATAATCCATTTTTTAAGTCCAAGATTTTAACGGCGACAATTCTTTATGTCGTTATTTCTTTTATTGGTAGGATTCGCAATTTTACTGGCCATTTTTCGGCTATCAGTGAAGTCCTTTTCTTTCAATTGAAAATTATATGATTGTCATCTAACGTGCAATGTAATTGCTTTTGTTGTTTTGATAAGTTTTCATTACATGGCTTCCTCAAAATGATATTCTTGATCCTCCTCCAAATATAAAAGAGCCACCTAGACATAACAATATCACAATATGCGCTCTCCCTTCCTTGAATATTCTTAAAACTATCCATAATTTAACATTTTATAGTAAAATCAGCTCAATTTGTCCAGTCATGTTACTGACTAGAAAGAGTTAAAAGTGGGTTTGGTACGAGGTAAACCCTTATAAGGGTTAAGGTTAGGGTATGTTTAAACTTGCACCATTGCCATCCCAAGATTTCTTTAGTTGCAAAGTAAATTACGAATTTAATTTTCTATTAACAAAAAGAAAATAAAAGGCATAGGGATAAAAATTATAATTATTTAATTTTTAAAAGATAAAAATCATATATTATTTAATGATTTTTGTTCGAAATGATATAGAATTATGCTTATCCACTAATATTTTAATATATAATTTTCTTTTCTTAATTTAGTTTGTTATCACTTTACCCATTATTCAATCTTGTTCCAATATCTTTATCTATTACTTTTTACCAATTAAACAAATATAAAGCAGTTGTGATCCTTATCTTAATCTTGTTTCTAGATATTTATTTTTACCATATTTCCTTTATTTATTTCCTATAACTTTTTTTTATATTTCCTCTATTTTTTCCATTTAGATTTATCATACATTTTTATCTTTATTTAGGAGTGGACATTTGCTTGTATTTTTTAATAAAATATTTTTAAATTCCAATCTTGTTCCTATATCTTTGTCTTTATCCATATTTCCTTTATTTATTTCCTATAGTTTTTTCTTATTTTTCCTAATTTTTTTCCTTATCAGATTTATGACATGTATCTTTTGATTATATATTTTTAAATAAAATATTTTTTGGGACATTTGTTTGTATTTCTTAATAAATTTTTTTTTTCAATAATGTATATCTTGTTTCTATATGTTATCTCCTATATTTTTTTAGTAATATTTTTTAAATAACATAATTTAAAAAATAGGATAATATATTTCCAAAAAAAATCATAAATATTAATAAAAAAGTGTTTATCTAATTATTAATTTCGGCGAAGTGGGACCAAAAAGATAATGTGAAGATATGTATTAATTAGGTTAAAGATAACCAAAAAAACTCAAATATTAGCTATTTTAAGAAATTATTAATTACAAATAAATTATTTTAATGTGGGCCGAAAAGGACCACCGGAGAAAGAGGGGCATGTGCACATGGAGGAGAGAGAATACAGTGTTTTAGGACTCTACTTTAGTGTGTCTATATATATATATATGGTAAGAGTTTAAAAATTATATATGTGAATTTAAAATTATTGAGATTCTTTATTTTTCTTCAAAAATTTTTTTTTTTTTGATTATAGTAGGATTTTATTATTAAAATTAAAAAAATAAAACACTTTAGGGATATACGTGGTTATAAATATTAGAAGCTCTCCAAAACATCCCAATTTTTTTAAATAACGGAATATAGTTGAAATTTAAATGTCATTATCCCATTCAAAATAAATTATTATCTATTAGTATGTTAATTTTATAATTATCAACTATAATATTTTTATGATTATCAATCATAGGTGGAATTAAAATCTCATTATCATTAATAATTGTTTGATAGTTAATTATCATGTCCATAAAAAAAGGATATTTAATATCATAATATATTGAAAATATTAAATAATTGTTATATTAAATAACTCACTTATTAAGACAATCATTTAAAAGGAGTCTAATTTTAGTAGGATTCTATTCGAAAAAAATCTACACAGCAATAATGAAAATTGGTATTCTATATGTCAATAAAGAAAAATGGTAGTTTTTGAAATTAAACATATCTCAACGTATGTTGTGCCATTTTTGTCACCATACTACCCAAGGCCCGCTGTGCTGTTTTGCTAGAATTTCGCCAGCAAGCCACTCATGCTGCTACAAATTCCATGCTGAGAAATTCTAAGAAATACAGAAAATCAAAAAAAAAAATTTATAACAAAGCCAAAATAAATTATAAAATTAGAAAAAAAAAAAAAAAAAAAAACAGACTTCAGACTTTTACAAGCTTTTATGACCCGTATTGAATTTTCCAAAATTTTCATAGTTCTTTTAATCTTCATAATTTTTTAATAGTAAATTATTATTTAAATATTTAGTTGTCCAAATGAACTCAAATTATAAGCTTCCATGGCCTTTTCCAAATTCTTGTAATTTTTTTCATTTTTAGTAATTCTTCTACTAAATACTATTTAAATATTTAAGCATTTAATATATACTTCATTGAGTAAATAATAGTTTTCTATATTAAAGAAAAGGAGAGAGTACAATAGACACATGGTAGCGCTCAAAAAACAGAAATTTTGCACCCAAAATAATTGGGGGAAAAAGAGCCTATGTCCTACTTTTAGTGATTTTAAAACTTTCTAAATTTAATAATTATTGACTACTTACTTATACCATTTTCATTGATAAAATAGCCCATCTAAATGTCCAATTATTTATAACAACATTTCCTAATTTTTCAGAAATATTTCATATTTTATAAATTTTTAATATTTCCCCACATTTGTAAGAATTATCTATTTCAACAAATATGGAATTAAGGATGGTGACATGTAAATCAATCATTCTTATACAATATATATTTTCATGTATGACGATATGGGTCATTGATAGCATGTGCCATTAAAACAGTTAGTTTTTAATGACACAGAATTTCAGATCATGTTGTTCAAAAACTTACCAAAATGGGCAATATATGTGGAACGCACCACTTATGCCTCCCATTTCTTACCCAAAACTGGTGATTCACAGAAACAAACTGGTTTCAATGCTGCCTTCCCACGGCACATGGAAAAATTTTGTGACACCGGCAAAATTTCGCCGAAATTGCATTTCTTGTAAGATAGATGCAAAGTGGATTAACTACTATAGATAATCACCTGACTCCACAAGTCCCAAAAAGAAAATTAAATCTCTCATGATCCCCTTTCCTATCATGAATTTCTTTGGTGAATTAAATTTCCTCCATTAAAAGTGAGTTGTTTAAACCTTTTTTTTTAATAACTGATGAAAACAAATGCATTAATAAGAGAAAACAGAATGCAATGTCATAACTGTAGAAGGAAGGAAAAAAAAAAGGCCAGAATGATGTTATTGGAAGAGAAACAGGACACTGTCTTGCAACAATCAAGACAATAACTGATAGACGGGTGGGGGATGCAGCACCATGGATAATGAACATGAAGGACATCATGGATACCATCATGGACCATGTTGCTCTCTGGTGTGTTTGGCCTGAAAAATTTTAAATTTGAAGTTTGAAGATCGAGACAATAACAATGTGTTTTATGGTTATGATTCAGATTGGTCTCTGTTGGTTAAAATCGCAAGTGCACGAGTCGCCACAAGTAATAAAGTGATAAATTTAGTATCGTTCCCTCGAGGACTGAAAGTTATTAATAAGTACCAAAATTGGATTAAACTATGGTCTATCTGATCAACCGAGTTTGATTAAGATTAGAACTAGAAAATTAAAGCAACAAAAATAACACACAACTAAAATCAACGGAATGGGATTCTAGGGCCACCAATTCACCGTAACTAATCTTACCCAAATTATTCAATTGAACTAATAGCATTAAACTCCTGTTGTTGCCAATCGAGTTTCTCTAATATTTTTATTAATCTTTTTTCAAGCATTAATAAAGCACTTTAGCAGACAAATTGACTACATCTCTGTGACAATTTAAGACATGCAAAAGTCATTGTGCATAAGACTCTTCTAACGATCACACAAGTTCCATAGCTATTTCTAGCCTATGGTCGCTTATGGCATTCCACACATAAAATGATTTGATCATTCACCTCTCGGTCTCAAATCAAATCCTTGATCCTGCAAACGATGTCTGGTCATTCACAGGCAATAATATCAGAATGAAATACGCAACAACATGAAGAAACACTAAATCAATTCAATTTAAAAACATCATGTAATCTTCGTTAGGTTTCATCTGGGCCCTAGAACATAAGAATTAACTCATGATTAAATTGAAACAAAAGATGATATCATTGGAGTTCAACATCAGAACAGGGCAATCAAGAAAAGAATTTTGAGTCCAGGAAGTAAACACAAAGGTCTCCGCACTTTCTGCTGCTCCTCCCGTTCTTCTTTTCCCCTTCACGCCCAACAGCCTTTTCTCCAAAAAACGTCCACCTTTTTGCCTCCGTTTGACCCCTTAAACGTCATTATCTCCAAAATCTCATTAGACAAGATTTTGTTCGCCTTTTCATCAGCTTTCCAACGCTCCAAAAATCCTCCCATTCCGAGATCATATGAGGAAGTTATGCCCCAAATACCGAATAGGTCTCAGTTTCCTTTTAATCCTCATCGTTTCCTGATTTGTCTCTATTTGAAGATGCCTTTTTGCTTGACTTACTCCAGGATTTTTGGTCTCCATACCCATCTTTTCCTTTTCTTTATTCACGACCCAAACACTTTCTATTTTTTTATAAACCCAACTCCTTTCTTTTATTACTCCATGAGCTACTCTTATTCCAACTTGTTCTCTCCTTTAAAGAATTCTTGACACTGTTATTGTAGCTACTTTTCCTGCAATAAAAAAAATACTAAAATTGATTAGATTATTAGACTTTCATTACTTTAAATATATCAATGAAAATAATAGCAAAAGTCCAATATTGATCACAATTCTTGACAAATTAACTTAATTAAAAGCTAACCAAACTACACTTTTGTGCATTTATCAGTCTCGTCAAAGTCCTGCCATTAAACCACTGATATTTGATTAAATGTAGTTAGAGATAGACAGAGAGAGGGATATGATATATGACATCATAAAAATCAAGAAAGTGCCAGAAACCTCACCAATAATCATGAGTTCAATCGCCTACTACCAATCCATACTACATCCCTACAACAAAACACACAAACAACACATATGACAAGATGTATACAAGCGTAATTAAATATTGGTAAGCCAGTTACAGATAGATTCCTGCCCAACCAATGGTTCTTCGAATTTACACATCCTTCCTCATCAAATGTAACCTGAATTTCAATTAGATATAACACAACTTATAGATCAGATAGAATTTCTGATCGCACTAATGAAATAATGAACAATCCATCAATAAGAGAAATCAGGTTCATCTAATAAAAAATTAAAAACAAAAAAAACAAAAAACTGACTCTATAATGCTAAAGACAAAATGAAGCAGTAGAACAAAAGATGAGATAGCTTGTCTGTACCTCTATCTTTTCACATGCATGACACTATAATTTTAATGACAAAGGAAGCAGTAGAGCATAAAGATGTCAACAACGGGAGAGACAAAGTGGAAGAAAATAGAAAGATTTGCAATACTCAACCAGATCTAGCCATAAAATCAAATCAAACCAGAAAAAGATTACCTCAAATCAAAACTCAATGCCACAAATCGGAATGTCAGACGACTCAAATTGCTATCAAACCGGAGAGCAGGTTTGGGTGTTGCTGCGCGCAACACAATGAGTAAGTATAATTAGGGTTGCTTAACATGGGGTAGGCCGCGGACCGAGCACGAGGCGGGCCGTGCTGTGCCTGGACCATAACCGAAAACCCCAGGCACGGCTAAGGCTGGGCTGTGCCGGGCCAGGCCAGGTGGTCTAATTGGCCGCCCGCGGTATTTTTTGCAAAAAACTATAGGAAATGGAAAAAAAATAGTAAGAAACATAAAAAATTCTGGAAAATATATTTACTATTCAAAAAAATTTTATACACATACTGGAATAGAATTTGCTGAAAAATAGAATTTGCTGAAAAATAGAATTTGCTGAAAAATACAACTTTGCAAATGCAACAATACTTATACATAATACACTTGCACAAATAATACTGCATCACTATAGTATAAGCACTCCCAACTAGGTTAGCACCCACTCATCTATCTTTCATTTGAAGTTTCAGAAAAAAAAAAAAAAAGAGTAAAGTTTCAAAATAGAAACTTTTACATTGATAACAAAAAATATAATAAAACTTAGACTAATCTGGAAGACTAAATTCATCAATATTCAAATCAGCGAAATCTCCAGCAAGTTGATCATTCGCATATTCCTGATCTTTTAGTTCTGCCCTTAGCCAATCTATCAAACAGACACATACTTGCACCATCTCCGGCGTTATTCTGCACCTATAATTGTCCACCGTTCATTCACCTACAATAAAAGCTGATTCCGATGCAACTATGGACACCGAAAACCTTAGTAGATCACGCACCATGAAGGAAAGCATAAAATAACTAAACTAATTTTGCTTCCACCATGCCAAAATACTAAAAGAACTGTGCTCATCCATAGTATTAAAATATGGTGGAGGGCTTTCTAAATATATCCATAACTCAGATGATCCCCCACTATCAGATGTTAGTTGTTTCCCCCATCTTCAACTACTTAAAAAATTCCTGGGGGGACTATTTGGTACTGTTTCTTGGGTCTGGGTTAGACCCTGCCTGCTACTGCTAGTTTCATATCCAAAAAAAAGTATTTCTTTAAAAGGTTTCTTATTTTATTTATATCTATTTGAAAAGAAGATCTCATATTTTCATTTATTTCTAAAAGGTTCCACTCCTAAAGTGACATTTTACTATTACAAACCAACTCTTTCAAAAATGCCCTTATATCACTAACTCAAATGGCTTGTAGATGTACAAATCAATAAAATGTCTTCTACAAGTTAGTACACAGTGTTGACAGAAGGTAAAAGTCATTTTATTGATTTATACAAGTCATGTGAGTGGTATAACAGTATTCTTGAAAGAATTTGTTTGTAATAATAAAAATGTCACTAAATATTTTATGTTTACCTATTAGAACAAAAATATTTTTTCGTTTACGTATGTTCCACCGAAACTATCAAAGCCTAAAAAACTTAAAAATTAGATATATAATAGGCTGGAATAGCCATTTTTAAAGGTTGTCATGGCCAAATGGGGATTCAAAGAGAGATGGATCAACTGGATAATGCAGTGCATAACTATAGTATCTTTTTCAATACTTATTAATGGGAACCTCTCTCTATGGTTGACACCATCGAGGGGTATAAGGCAAGGAGATCCTTTATCACCTTATTTATTTATATTATGTTCTGAAGTATTAAAAAGAAACATTGAAATTAAAACAAATGAAATGAAGAATAGAAGAAGAGTCGGTCATAATGGGGTTAAAAAGTCCAAAGCAAGTCCTAAAATATCACATTTAATGTTTGTGGATGATTGCATTATTTTTGGTAAAGCGGATCTTAGTGCCGTTGGGGATATTTTAGACATTTTAGATGGACATTGTAAAGATTCAGGACAAAAGGTGAACTTTAATAAATCAACAATTATGTTTTCAAGAAATGTTCATAATAGACATAGAAAATTTTTGAGTAATGTATTCAAATGCAAAATTGGAAAACCGGAAGATAAATATTTAGGAGCCCCAATAGATAGTGTAAAGATTACAAGAAATACATTTAAGGTTTTGGAGGAAAGGATTCAAAGAAGACTAGAAGTTTGGAAAGCAAATCTGTTATTAAAAGCTGGTAGAGTAACATTAATAAAAGAAACTTTATCAGCTATCCAACAATATACTATGAGCTCAACACGGTTACCAAGTTATATTAGAGAAAGATTGGAAATAATGCAAAGATATTTTTTCCTGGAATGAGGAAAGAAATAAAATATATCTACATACAACTAGTTGGAAAAGGATATGTAGGCAAAAAAATAAGGGAGGCCTATCAGAAACATTTCTGATGTAAATAAAGCATGTATGGATAAACTAGGATGGCGTCTAATTAAAGAAGAACAAAATTTATGGGTTAGAATTATGAGGGATAAATATTTGAAAAATGAAGAATTTTTTAATGCTAAAGTGAAAAAGAAATGTGTCTCTTATTTGGAAAAATATTTTGCAACAAAGGGAAATTCTTAGGAAGGGAATAAGATGGAAGCTGGGAAATAGAAATAGTATCAAACTTTGGATGGATAGTTGGATGAATGATAAGCCTTTAATACAATTCCTGGAAGTAATATAGATGAAAATCAGAAAGTGACTTTATTAAAAAAAAATAATGAATGGGATAGGGAACTGCTGGGAGTTGCACCGCGTAAACCAAAAATAATAAATGAAATTATTCAGCTATATTTTCCAAATATGTTAGAACCGGATGTTCGTTCATGGGGTTTACTAAGAATGGAAAGTTTTCTATAAAATCAGTTGTATGGGAACTAAGAGATGGAGATGATTTATTCCAGAAAAAATAGACATGATTAAAACAATGTGAAAATAATATGTCCACCAAAACTGAAAATGTTTATATGGAATTTACTAAATAAGTGTCTACCAACTGGGGAATTTATCTCGAAAAGAAACATTAGAATAAATGATAAATGTATATTCTGTTGTGATTGGGTGGAGAACATAAATCACCTGTTTCAACAGTGTGAATTTATTAAACAGGTTTGGCATTTAAATGGTGAATTGAATAGATTGATTGTCCTGAATAATAAGAATTTATGGGCTAATAAGCATATTAATCTTTTTGAAAATGCTCTGTTTATATGTTGGAAAATATGGGAAAGCAGAAACAAACTCAAATTTCAGGGTATTAATACCCATCCTAAGCAGGTGATAGAAAGTGCAGCACTTAGTTATTACTCACATAAAGAAGCAATGATCTAATGTTAGATGAATTCATAGGTGGCAAAAAGAGTAGTAGAAGAAGGACAACAAAGGAACTAGTGGTTGGGCAACGTCCTCAACCTGAATGGATCAATCTTAATTTCGATGGGGCTGTGAGCAAGACAGGATTAGCTGGTAGTGGAGGCACTTAGAAGGTATTAGGCTTGCTGTTTTTGCGAGTATTAAGTTTTTGGAGATAAGAGGGGGATGCTATGCAAGTCATCAAAGTAATTCTTAGGGAAGGGTCAGTACCATCGCAAGCAAGTAGTATGGTAAGGGAGGTGAGAACATTGCTATCCAAATTTCAGAAGGTGAAAATATCTCACGTGAGAACGGAAGGTAATAGAGCAGCTGACACCATGGCTAAAGCTGGTTTGGCTGTAGGCAAAGGAATTACATGGGATAGGGTAGTCATTAGTAGGATAACATCTTACTGGCACGAAATTTATAGCGAACCCTCTTTGTTATAATACAACATTAACATCTTCTACCAAAAAAAAAAGTAGGCAATAAGTTTGGTGCATATCCAATTTTGCGAGCAAGAACAAAGCAAACATAATCAAAAACTCAAAAGAACTAACTAACAAGGCTCAATGCCAAAAAGAGTTTCATATGGAGAGACATTTTGATAAAAGAAGAGGGGGTTCAATTGATGAGACAAACAGATTTTTTGACTACTTGATCTCAAAATTGACTAGATACAACAGTAAAAAGCAAGAGATTTGGAAATTTTAAGACTGTGTCCAGGTTTTCTTTTGCAAGTGAATATATTTTTGCTACTTTTAGGTAGACATTTTCACTAAATCTATCCCCAATTGAAATCCAATGGGTAGAATTGATCTTGGAAATATACTTATTATATTTGGTTAAATAACAAAAGTGTGCAAACTACAATAAATCAGGGGACACTATCTCGTTAACCGCAAATATATCATCCCCTTCATCATAAAGTGTTCCGGCCAGGGAGTTCATTATCTGCAGAAATCTCAAAGAACTTTGACAAAGTTCATATAAATATTCTAATCTCATTAGACCAAACCAAGATTGCTAGCTGCATTACCATGACCATTTTGTAGATGTTGTGGAATAACCCAAATCAAAATAGCAGAAAACAGTAAGAAAGGAGAAACGAAAAAAAAAAAGAACAAGACAAATGATTTAGTGGTTCAGTTTTAAAGCCTACGTCCAAGGGAGGTGATGACAACAGGATTCCACTAGAAATCTGGATGCAAGATACAAAACTGTTCTTCACGGCAGAAACCCCAAAGTCTCACGAACTCAACTTGCAACCCTAAAACTCAACTCCACTAGAACTCAACTTCACCCTAACTAATACTCCAAAAAAATCGGAAGGCCTACCGGGTATGGGTGAAATACAAGACATCTACAGTAGCCTAGTTATTTGGTGAGACATCTCAGTACTTGACCCAGACTGGTACTCTGCTGTTTTTAGTAGTAAGCACAACTCTAGAACCCATTCCAACAAAGCAAGAAATCTAGCAGTGAGATGCAAAGGACTTACTTCCAGAACTGCATCTCTAACAGAGGTATTTCTGAATTTGAAGAGAAAGGAGTTAATCATCATCAAAAGAACCATTACCATTACCTTTAGCCTAAAATTTTATACCTTCGGTCTATAAAGCATTAAATTAATCTACCAGATTACTCTACCTCTTTAGATCCCTCTAAATTTTGGGAGAGGTTTCATCACAGAATTTCTTAATCAACATCTAATCACAGTATAGGAAATTCTACAGGAAAATTGGAGGGAGAGGAACATAGAGAGAAGAAAAGAAGATAACTCAAGACCACAACAATGGAAAAAAGAAATATAGGAATAAAAAATTTTCTCTTAGAATTTCTTGATTAAGTTGTAAATTACACAAGGCATGCCCAACTCATAACCCTACTATACTTACATAGCCCTTCCCACATTACACCCCCTCTGCAAATCACAATTTAGTCAGATACAACTTCTGCTATTCCAATGGTTGATGATATGATTAAAAAACAAAATCAATACCTCAATAATTAATCTAAGCTTCATATGGGCAATGTGGCTGCACTCCCACAAGGACGAAGAGTGTTGGCATAAGGATAGAGACGCAAATTAGTCGTCGTACACTCCTCTACTCCACAAATTTCCTGAGCTTCTGAACTATTCGAGTCTCTCAAACGATATCGATAAGCCTTGTGTCCTGCAATAAACACTAATGAATCCCAAACGACCGTGAAGGCAGTGGCACTACGGTTGTGCTTCTTGACACCCATATCCTTAACTCGTTTCTTTAAAATCCGAGACCATGAACTTGTGCTCGCATCCTCAAGAACCCATATTGTAAAAACGGACCTCCACCATAATCTTATCAAGCAAATGGATTGAAATGAACTACCTTTATTCCCGAATTTGAATATCCTAAAATCGTCGCTACGACGATGTAGATCTTTTCCTGAATCCTTTTGCAGTTGTAAAATCGTTGATAATCCCTGCTCGATATTATAAGAAACAACGTATGGCGTTTGGTCAGGGAGAACATCTGAGATGATATATAGCAGCCCATTACAATAAACTGGCATCTCGTAACGGAGATTTCTATCACCGGTGCCTGTCATCTTCATCTCTTTCCATCTTCTTTCTACTGGATAGTATACACTGCAAAAATACAAAGTTAACGACCCCTCCATCTCCGTCCCAGGCTTCACAACTATCAGTTTATAGTCATCAGGATACTTCACTTGATCACCATTATCATCGAAAGATATCTCAACTCCGATAGGTGATGGGTGTTCGAATATTGCTGGGCTTGGAATCGGCAACCATGTTTGTGTGACTGGGTTACACACAAATATCTCCAATGCTGCACGAAGTTTATTTATTTCACCAATTTTATAACTTTTGCATACAATCAAACCATTGCTTGATGCGAGCACTCTTGCTCTGCTTTTTAAGAACTGCAAAGACCTTTTAGGAAAGCCAAGGGAAGATTTCTCCCCATTCATGCACAGAAACTCCACATTAGGAGTGGATATCCATGAAGCATTTGGTTGGACGAGAAAGCCCGAATCTTCTTTTGATTGCAAGTGCTGCTGCGCTTGTTTCCTCGTGAAAAGGGTTTCTGTCGGATACTCACAACATGATTTACAGACCGCTTTGAACTTGTACAAAGCTTTTGCTGGTAACCAAGAGAATATTTCAAAGATTTCTCCGTTGAAAGCCATTATTAATGAGGTTTTAGAGAATATAGGATGAGAGATGTCGTTGATGATCTCGGAAGGAATTTACAGAGACTGGTGAAAGCAAAAGCTAGGTCAAGTTTCGTCCTTCTTAGGAAAGTCGCCCAATTAGCCAGTTTCCCCTTTCAAAGGAATCGTTAAAATCTCAAAGATCTTGGGAAATGTACAATTCCACCCCCAATATTTGGGAAACGTGAGCCGGAAACGGATCGAGTTGGCTTGGGTTCAGGTCGGGTTGTAATCGGGTTGGGGTTAAATTGGTCAGGGTCGAGTTGATCCGATTAATGGCGAGTTGGGAAAAGCCCAAACCGAATCCAATCCGTCAATAAACGGGTTCAACCCGCCAACCAGATTATAATTTTTTTATTTTTCAAAAAGTATTATTAAAATAGGATAGCAGGTAATTGTGTCGGGTTCGGGTCGGGTTTGTGTCATAATCGGGTTGGCGGGTCATAATCGAGTTGATTCATCTCAATTTTTTAGACTTTTTTAATCTGGTTGGCGGGTCATAATCGGGTTTGACCCGATTACAGAAGGGTTGGGAAAACCCCAACCCGCACTCGACCCAATTAATAAACGGGTCAACCCAACCCGATTATAATCGAGTTGACCCGTTAGGTCGGTTCGATTTTTGCCGGCTTTAAACATGAACTCCATACAGGAAACAAATATATTTTCCAAAAATAACCTATTATGGCTGGTTTTAGTATTTAATAATTAGTTTTGGTTTTTAGCTCGGAACACCAATGCGGTTTCGGTTGCATTACGGTTTTAAGGTAAAACCGAACCAACTACATATAATATATGCATAAGCTTTGAGGATATTGAATATATTTTAAGTCAAATATTGTTAGGGTATGATGTGTCCCTTTTAGAGTTGAAGGGTCTTGAATATTTATTGAAACAAAAAGCTTCATTTTATTTTTTTCTTTTTCATTGTATTTTTAAGGAACAATTTCTTTTGATACAATTTTTCATTATCATATCTTTAAGTAGACCCAGTAAAATAATAAAAATTTACTCACACCCCTTCACATTTGGAAAATGGCACTAACTCTCCCGCGCAGTAGAAAAAATATGAAGTGTACTCTTACCATTAACTATAATCATAACACCCTTAAAATTTGGTTTGAAGTGACGAAAATAAATTCAATTAAGAAGGTTATTTGATTTAAGACAATTTTACCCTTTGGGGCAATGGTCTTCGTTCCTATCAGTTGAGAGAGAGATGGTTAACTCTATCATATCAACACCTTGCTTGATTATACTAAGTTACTAACTTGTTCATAGAGAAGGGGATCGTAATTTCTGATCCACCTTGTGATAAACCTTATACATGTGACCAACCCCTGTCAGGTAGGATATACATATCCAATCCACCAACTAGGGGTTACTGATAATATTCTTGATCCAGACTTTGTAGGGTGTAACGCCCCGGCTCCGGGTCCATTTCCCAAAGTCCGAGGTATTATGGTAAGTAACAAAAGCAACTAAAAATTTGAATCCATTTAAGCCTTTATTAATTTCATCATCAGAGTTCTATGTGGAAACAAGAAATAATATCCACTAATAACTAATCTTTAACAATTACAATGTTCTTAATCTCATGAAACTAATTTTACAACTAAACTGATTACCCCTTTACATACTAGCCCAAGTGTAAGATCCCGGAATTTTGAGAAATTGTAATTAAGAGTAAATATATTAAATAATAATAATTAGAAAAAAAAAAATTCAGAATTAAACCAGTTGGTTTGAAGGGCTTGGTTAGTTTAGTGGTTTAATGAGGTTGGTTCAGTTTAAGTGAACCGGTTCATTTGTTTAATGGTTCATGGTTCAATGGTTAAAAAAAAAGCAAAACAAAACAAAAGCCATTCACGATTTTGGCATTTGGGGTTTTGTATTGGGTCGTCAAGGGTTTCAGCAAAGAAGGAAAACGCAGAAGAGAAAAGGAGGGACAGAGAAAGGAGAAGAAGAAGAATAAGAAAAGAGGGAGAGGAAGAAGAAAAGGGGGTTCGTTGGGGGTGTCCATTGGGGGTAAGCCGCAGGGGAGAAAGAAGAAAGAAGAAGAAGAAGGAGAGAAGAAGAAAGGAAGAAGAGAAAAGAGAAGAAGAAGAAAGGAGAAAGAGGAAAGAAGAGAAGGGGTTTGGATAGAGGTGGCAATTGTGACCCGTGACCCGCCAACCCGCCCGAACCCGCCCGGTCTTAGGCGGGTTAGGGTTGACTATTTCAATAAACGGGTTGGGTTAGGGTCATGAATTCTCAACCCGATTATAAACGGGTTGGGTTAGGGTTTGACCCCTCAACCCGAAATGACCCGATTACAACCCGTTTATTTTTTTGTGTAATAAAAGTTTAAAAAATTATAATAACAATACTTGTGGCTATTCAATCTTTCTTCTTTTAATATAAATAATGACAAAGGATAAAGTGAAGAAAGACTTTTTACGTATAAATATTTCAAATTTCTTAGTTTCTACTAATATAAATTGACGCATTGATGACAGGTAAAGTCTTTTAAAATTTTATTATTACGTTTTAGTTCTTTTTTTCATGTTATTTTAGTTTTATCTTAATGATTGTTTTGTTATTATGCTTATTAGGTATCCTTTGATTTTAGAATAAATTAAAATTTTTAATTTTTAATAATAATTTAAATTATTTAAACGGGTTGGCGGGTTGAAGCGGGTTAGAGCGGGTTGGGTTAGGGTTGGGATATTCCAACCCGTTTATTAAACGGGCGGGTTTGGGTTGAGCCTTCGCTTGTTAACCCCATACATCAACCCGACCCGAACCCGCCCGAACCCGACCCATTGCCACCTCTAGGTTTGGAGGCTGGACGACTGGTTCTGTTTTGACGATTGGGCTGTGCGATTGAGGTAAGTAGCACGTTTTCCCTCTAGTTGACCGATCGTTGTTTTTGTTTTCTTCTTTATTTCAGTTTGTCGATCGATTTCTGTGGTTTGAGCATGATAAAGGTTGAGCATGAGTTATGTTGATTGATTACTGTTTTAATAAATTCCTATTGAACAATTCCTATTGATTAGTATTCCGACTTCGGTTTGCTCAATCATAACTATTGGGGTTTCGATATAACTTTTAATCGATTCTTGTTGGTTGCTGTTGGGTTTCTTTTTGGGTTCCTTTGGCTTTAGTCGTGCTACGGTTGTGCGACTGACTGCGACTGTCTACGACTGACTGCAACCGGCTGCAACTGACTATGACTAACTGCGACTGTCTGCGACTGGCCGCGACTGGCTGCGACTGACTGCGACTGTCTGCAACTGGCCGCGACTGGCTGCGACTGTCTGCGACTAACTGAAATACAATGTAACTGTATATTTTATTGGGTGTTTGGGGTTGCTTGCTTGCTGAAGATGTTTGGGTCGTTTACTAGAGTTGTTGGTCTAAGGAACCAACTGATTGTGTTTTGAAATGAATTCCCAATCAGATTTTTGCTTGCTGAGGGTATGTGGGATTAAGTTCATATTGGGTTTTGGTTTAAAAAGGCAGATTATCTTGGTTCTTGATAAAGAGATCAGGTCCTCTCTTGTATGTCCTCTAATCTATGAGGCATTAATTGATAATATTGTTTATTCGAATCTGTTAGTAACTGATTGTAGGAAAATACCTAAGGTAGTTGCGGTTAGTGTCATTAGTAAAATAATTATTAGTAATTAGTTTCTGTTGGTGTAATTAGTTGATGTTAGTGTAGTTGTTGTTGGTATAAGAATTGATTACGAAAGTAACTGTTGTTAAGACTGTTGGTAATTACTGTTAGATTTGGTGACTTATTGTTAGTAATTAGTAAATCACTGTTAGGACTTATTGTCAGTAATTCGTTAATTAGTTTAAACCAAAATTGGTTAATGAGTTCGTAATTGCTGTTACTGTTCACTATCGTTTAGCAGCAAATGGTTAGATATTTGCAAGGATTTGGAGTAGGAAAAGAAGTCAGTATATGGTAGGAAATTTTCAAGTTGCATAGGAACAGTTTGAAGTTTGCAGAACCCATTCAGTTGTAAAATTTCGGTGGCTTGCGAGGGCTTGGAAACCTTGCGTAAAAATTCATATGAGTAGTCTAAAATTTAATTTAGGGAGTTTGTAGTTGAAAATGAGTGGCGGTAGGTGACTTGGACTCCAAATTAGGAAATGAAAAATCATCAAAGTGAAGCCATCAGCGAGTTGGTTATTTCGCAGCAGGTTTTAACCACCTGTAGTAAAACAGCTATAACTCCCTATAGGAAACTCCGAATTACGAACCGTTTGTTGCGTTAGGAAATAGACTTGTAGATCTTTCCAATGATGTATGGAACATATACTAATTCCTTATCTATAGGACCAGGTTTAGCATTGAAGTAACTAATTTAAACTAGTTCTGCAGGACCAGCTGCAATTGTAAATTAATTATGGTAAATCGGTTGTGTTTTATTTTATGCCTTTGTTTATGTGCAATATTCGTCTTAGTGAAAGTTCATGAGTCTTAATTTGGTTTGGTGACATGATTTGATTTATGTAATTTTAAATTGAAACCTTTTAGTCTGAAAAAGGGTTGAGGGCCTATGGTTGGATGTTCCGTGGACTGGGATTGCGATTCACCTCGGCTGGGGATCATGAACTAATGTTCACCTTAGTGTTGGATCGTGAACCTGCATCCACCACAAACATGGGTATCTGTGGATTGGGATTGTTGTTCACCTCAGTTGGGGATCGTGAATTAATGTTCACCCTAGCGGGGGATCGTGAACATGCATCCACCACAAATCTGGATATTTGTGGATCGTGGATAGTTGTTCACCCTAATAGGGGGATCGTGAACCATCCACCACAAATAGGAGTCATGGGGATCGTGAACTAAGTTCACCACGTGCTTTGAGGCATTGTGGATTGTGAACCTAAATTCACCCCAGAATCTCAAAACTGTGAAATTTGTTTAACAGTGGTTGATTTGTATGAGTTTATCTGGAAAGTCGTGTTATGTGTAAAATTGTTTCTTCGTATGATTTGAGAAGTGGAAGGGAATTCCACTTGGTATGAATAGACAGCGTTGAGGGGCACTCCGCTTAGCCTTGCTTCATCGGGCAGCGTAGAGAGACACTCCGTTGACCTGGATACGTTAGGTCGCGTAGAGGGCACTCCGCTTATTTTGATTTGTCAGGAAGCGTAGAGAAGCACTCCGCTAGACCTTGAATCTTGGTTAGGGGGTAGAGGGTGATTATCTCGTAAATTGGATTGATCTGCTTTTTATTTGTATGATCCTGAATAGTGAAATATTGGTTTAATTGAAAATGAACTGCTTCTTGGTGGTTGAACTATTTTCAGCATGAAATTGATGAGATTTGATCGTGTTATAATCGAGCATGTTATTTATATTTGAAATTGCATAAAACTGCTTCTAGCATGCATGATGTTACTTACTGAGACAATTGTCTCACGCGAGTTTTGTTTTACCGGTTTTTGATTTCAGATCCAGTCAGTGAAATGTTTAGCGGGGCAGAAACTGAAGGTTATCTCGAATATAGGCCAGAGGATTATTTCTACCCCGGCTAGATCCATAGAAGGCAACTTACCTTTATAGTTGTAGATTCAATTTTTGGAATATTGTATATGTTGTAAATGAAAAGAAAGAGAGAGAGTGTGGCACATGGTAAAACTTATTTTAGATTTGTATGTCTTGATGGTTTAGTCTTGGAATGGATGAATGATGTATATTGCTTTGTGATTATCAGGTGATTATCTGTGTTTGAGGGCCTAGCCCATTCTCGTATGTACAGGCGTTATATAACCGTTTTTCTGAAAAATTTTAGGATGCTATTTTTGTGTGTCTGGTAAGTTCTGAAGTTAGTTTTCACTACTTCGGGCCCTAAAGTAGTGCTCGGGAGCCAGTATAAACCCGACACGTGTGGACCTGGTTCCAGGATGCTACACCAAGCTCGTCGTTATCACCAAGAGTACCTGAAAAATGGAAGAAACTGGAGTGAGAATAAATCTTAACAAGTAGCAAGGTGCATGCATGAAATCATTCCATGTTTATATAAAATAAGTCATGAGGTGTACAATTAAACCAACAACTACAGCATCAATATCAACAACAAAAGCGACAATATAGAGAACTCACGGCAAACGAATGAAGAATAAATCAAGACATTAATAATGTTCCTAACTCTTGATTAAAACTTCTCTATTTTTACGATCTATTAATGTCTAACTTTCCCTCATTTAGAACCTAAGGTATAAAAACTTATTAACTCTATTATTTAGTACTTCTAGAAGGTAACTTAGGTCTACATTGAAGTTTAAGAATAGGTTAAGTTACCCAAAATCATATCTAAATAGGTTGTGACCTTTTTCTATTTAAAATATCTCCAAAAGTTTCATATTTACAATCATCGTCCCAAATTACTATTATTTAATTTAAATTTAATTCCGCCACTTCCTACATCTCAAATTAACCTAATTACAAGTGTTACAACTTTAGAATTTATAGAAAAATCATTAAAAATTTAATCTGGGCACAAATCCAAAAATCTGAATTTCTGACATGGGTCGCTTGAAGAGGCACTCGAGCAACTATTCTAGTGGCTATAATTTCAGGTTCTGTTTTAGATACATAGGCAAGTCGCCCGTGGTTGCGCTCAAGCAGTTTTTCAAGCAACTGGGTTTCAGGTTCTGTTTTAAGGTATTCAGATAGGGCGCTCGAGCGGCCTTTCGGGCGCTCTGCCCAAAACTCAATTTTTCTGGGTTTTTTAGAATTTCCGAAACTTCTCAAATTTCTATGATTTTAAATTGTTTCTAAACATCTACATTTCATTCTAAAATGCTTCTAAGACAATCCTAATCAAATCTTGGTGATTATAATTTACCTAAGTTTTTCCCCACTAATTTAATCTCCTATATTCATTACTTTTATAGATTTTTAAAGAGAGATTTAAATCACCAAATCAAAACTTTATAATCATCCAACTTTTCCAATGAAATCCAACTTAAAAACCAATACGATCATACATCAAAATCACAAGAAAACATGCAGTTCCTCCAGTTTCAACAGTTTGCTACTTGCCTCAATACATGAACTAAATCTGAAATCTAACAAGAAATCTGCTCGCCTAACCATTTTCTGAGCTTGATCGCACCATCTTAAACTCCACCAAATCCAATCTCCACCGTTCAGATTGAAGTACCTCGAATGAAAATCATAACCCCCAAGTTTCAACTCATTCCAAGGTTGGATCTCTGTGGATCGCCGTTCAAAGTTGGCTGGTTGGCCATCCCTGCTCATTTTCTCTTCTTTCTTCTTTCCCTTATTTTTCTCCAAGCCTAGGCACGAATTCCCCTCTTCTTTCTCCTTATTTTTGACTTGCTAAAAACCCTAAACCTTCCCTAGACCTTCCATTTTATAAGCTCACTTAATTAGAAGTCTTAATAGGTTTAGGAGACCTTCTAAATAGGATTCTTAATCTTAATAGGAAACCTTCCTATCTTACCCATCATTCTAATTCCTCTTTTAAGAATTTCATACAAAAGAAGGTCCTAATTTAATTTATTTTCGTGCTAATTTAATTTCTTATTTTAAAATATTACTAAAACATCCCAAAGGTCTTCTTGCCCCCAATTTAAGGTTCCATATCAACCATAATCACCAATATACCCTTTTTCCTACTTTTAAGCCATAATTTGCTATTTAAATTCAAACTTAACCCAAAATAAGTCTAGTTAAATATTTCAAGTCTAATAATTTTTTACTTACTCAATATATTAATTTGGCTAATTGGAAAATGACTAAAATACCATTTCCTTGTAATTCTATATTTAACCTTTAGATCTTTTTCCAAAAATTCTCTGCTTTATTCCTCACATCAATCTTAACCATATAATGCACTTGGATTAATACATATCTTCTCCAATCCTTTATATTTAATTTACTCTCCTAATTTATCTAAATCATTCTCTCTCTCTTTTTTTTAATTAATTTGGAGTTACTATTTAATTTCCTAATTACTCAAAATTATTGTTTATTCATTTAACTACTAATATCTCTTGGATTATATTGTTATTCCTCCAATACCTAAATTAAATCTTAACTTCTCTATATATTTAGGCTTATTTAATTTAATTTATTTTTAGGAAAATCCAGGGTTTTACATAGGGTCTGGCACCATCCACCAAATAATGGAAAAGAAGCAACCTCTTTACAAAGATGTCTTAGGCTGTGTTTGGGATTGCTTAATTTGACTTTTAGCTTAATAAAATACTTTCTTAAGTTAAAATCTTGTTTGCTTAATTTACATAGGGTCTGTTATTTAGTACTTCCAGAAGGTAACTTAGGTCTATATTGAAGTTTAAGAATATGTTAAGTTACACAAAATCAAATCTAAATAGGTTGTGACCTCTTTCTACTTAAAATATCTCCAAAAGTTTCATATTTACAATCATCGTCCCAAATTACTATTCTTTAATTCAAATTTAATTCCGCCATTTCCTACATCTCAAATTAACCTAGTTACAGATGTTACAACTTTAGAATTTACAGAAAAATCATTAAAAATTAAATCTGAGCACAAATCCCAAAATCTGAAATTTTTGACATGGGTCACTCGAAAAGGCGCTCGAGCGACTGTTCTAGTGGTTATAATTTCAGGTTATGTTTTAGATACACAGGCAAGTCGTCCGTGGTTGTGTTCGAGCGGTTCTTCGAGCGACTGGGTTTCAGGTTCTATTTTAAGGTATATAGATAGGGCACTCGAGCGGCCTTTCGAGCGCTCTACCAAAACTTAGTTTTTCTGGGTTTTTCAGAATTTCTGAAACTTCTCAAATTTCTATGATTTTAAATTATTTCTAAACATCTACATTTCATTCTAAAATGCTTCTAAGACAATCCTAATCAAATCTTGGTGATTATAATTTATCTAAGTTTTTCCCCACTAATTTAATCTCCTATATTCATTATTTTTCTAGATTCTTAAAAAGTGATTTAAATCACAAAATCAAAACTTTATAATCATCCAACTTTTTCAATGAAATCCAACTTAAAAACCAATACGATCATACATCAAAATCACAAAAAAAATGCAGTTCCTCCAGTTTCAACAGTTTGTTACTTGCCTCAATACATGAACTAAATTTGAAATCTGACAAGAAATCTGCTCGCCTAGCCATTTTCTGAGCTTGATCGCACCACCTTAAACTCCTCCAAATCCAATCTCCACCGTTCATATTGAAGTACCTCGAATGAAGATCATAACCCCCAAATTTCAGCTCATTCCAATGGTTGCATTGCCGTTAAAAGTTGGCTGGTCTGCCATCTCTGCAACTCCTATTTCTTCATAGAATCTCCTCCTTTTCTCTTCTCTCTTCTTTCCCTTACTTTTCTCCAAGCCCAAGTACGAATTCCCCTCTTCTTTCTCTTTATTTTTGACTTGCTAAAAACCTTAAACCTTCCTTAGACCTTCCATTTTATAAGCTCACTTAATTAGAAGTCCTAATAGGTTTAGGAGACCTTCTAAATAGAATTCCTAATCTTAATAGGAAACCTCCCTATCTTACCCCTCCTTCTAATTCCTCTTTTAAGAATCTCATACAAAAGAAGGTCTTAATTTAATTTATTTTCATACTAATTTAATTTCTTATTTTAAAATATTACTAAAACACCCCAAAGCTCCTATTGTCCCCAAATTTAAGGCTCCATATCAACTATAATCACCAATATACCCTTTTTCCTACTTTTAAGCCATAATTTGATATTTAAATTCAAACCTAACCCAAAATAAGTCTAGTTAAATATTTCAAGCATAATAATTATTTACTTACTCAATACATTATTTTGGCTAATTGGAAAATGACTAAAATACCCTTTCCTTGTAATTCCATATTTAACCTTTGGATCTTTTTCCAAAAATTCTCCGCTTTATTTCTCACATCAATCTTAACCATATAATGCACTTGGATTAATACCTTTCTTCTCCAATACTTTATATTTAATTTACTCTCCCAATTTATCTAAATCATTTTCTTTCTGTTTTTTTAATTAATTTGGAGTTACTATTTAATTTCCTAATTACTCAAAATTATTGTTTATTCATTTAACTACTAATATCTTTTGGATTATATTGTTATTCCTCTAATACCTAAATTAAATCTTAACTTATCTATATATTTAGGCTTATTTAATTTATTTTATTTTTAGGAAAATCCAGGGTTTTACATAGGGTTTGGCACCATCCACCAAATAATGGAAAAGAAGCAACCTCTTTACAAAGATGTCTTAGGCTGTGTTTGGGATTGCTTAATTTGACTTTTAGCTTAATGAAATACTTTCTTAAGTTAAAATCTTGTTTGGTGATCTTCGTTCATGGAAGCAGACAGACGGCACTGATCTTTCGCAAATAAAAAAAGAACTCTAATCGACAGATTCAGTGCTCCTTGTGTAACAAAAGCCGAACAGCTTCGTTTCAGATATCTCCTTGTCGCCGGTGTTAGTACACCTCATAACAAGTTAATCCCAACTAGGAATGGTGTCTTTTTGGGAAAATGATATTGTAACCATGGTCTTTTTGTATTATCTATTTCTGATGAAATAAATGAAATTTCTACTTCTGCTTATTCTGATTCTCTTGATTTATGGCATGCTAGACTAGGTCATACTAATGTTGGATACATTAATAGAATGGAAAACTTAGGATTAATTAAGAAATTATCGAACTCAAGCTTTGAGAAGTGTGAAAGTTGCTTTGAGGCAAAATTCACAAATAAACCTCATAAAACAGTAGCTAGAGAATCTGAACTTTTAAGTCTTATACATAGCGATCTATGTGACATGAAAAACACAATAATGAGAGGAGTTAGTGTAACGCTCCGGTTCCGGGTCCATTTCTCAAAACCCGAGGTGTTATGGTAAGTAACAAAAGCAACTAAAAATCTGAATCAATTTAATCCTTCAATTAATTTCATCATCAGAGTTATATGCGGAAACTTGAAATAATATCCATTAACAAATAAACTTTATACAATTACAATGTTTTTAATCTCAGCCGGCTAATCTACAACTAAACTGACCACCCCTTTACATACTAGCCCAAATGCTGTCGTCATCTCCAATAATACCTGAAAAATGGGAGAAACCAGAGTGAGAATAAATCTCAACAAGTAGCAAGATGTATGTATAAAATCAATCCATGCTTATATAAAATAAGTCATGAGGTGTACGATTAAACCAACAATAACAACATCAACAAGAAAACGATAATATAGAGAAATCACGGCAAACGCCATACCACGTCTGTGGCATCACAGGACTAATAGAATTGTAAACAGAGAAAGAGAGTAGACATGTGCCAATATGCTACCTAACCGAATTACGATGGACCAGTCGCCCTACAGCCTGACTATTCAACACCAATGGAAAAACCCAACCATGAGTTAGCATGTACGGCCCAACCTATCCAGGAGTGGGTAACATAGCGACCGACCAATCCAGGAGTAGTACCATCCTCGAGATGATGGAATGCCTATGACACAGAATTCAAACCCCCTCTAGAAAACAATTTCATTTACTAGCTACTCTAATGGATCTATGTAAGAGCTAAGCTTGCTAGACACAACTCACAACCAAAAACTCATAATAACTTAATAACATATCAATTAATAATGTAATTGCGAAACCCACACGATGTGAAAAAAACAAACCAAGGAATGGACATACTTCTCAATAACACCCACCAAATACACTGTATAACAATAACCAAATCCGCCCTGCGGAACCAATAAACCAGGCACCTGCCTTGTCACAACTGTGATCCAAAAACCAACACAGGATGTACCAAGTCATATGTCCAAACTCTAGGTTTCAACGGCAAAATAATCCAAGTATAAACATAAATCATTCGGAGCTCAAAGCATGCTCAGATAGTTCAAATACAAGTGCAGGAACTCCCAAAATCAAGTTTTGTTTAAAAGGTAATAAATCAAGACATTAACAATGTTCCTAACTCTTGATTAAAACTTCTCTATTTCTATTATCTATAAACATCCAACTTGCTCTCATTTAGAACCCAAGGTGTCAAAACGTATTAACTCTGTTATTTAGTACTTTCAGAAGGTATCTTAGGTCTATATTGAAGTTTAAGAATAAGTTAGGTTACCCAAAATCAGATCTAAATAGGTTGTGACCTCCTTTTACTTAAAATATCTCCAAAAGTTTCATATTTACAATTATTGTCCCAAATTACTATTCTTTAATTCAAATTTAATTCCACCACTTCCTACATCTCAAATCAACCTAATTATAGATGTTACAACTTTAGGAATTACAGAAAAATCATTAAAAATTAAATCTAGGCATGAATCCCAAAATCTGGAATTTCTGACATGGGTCGCTTGAAGAGGCACTCGAGCGACTGTTCTAGTGGCTATAATTTCAGGTTATGTTTTAGATATACAGGCAAGTTGCCCGTGGTTGCGCTCAAACTGTGTATCAAGCGACTTGTTTTCATGTTATGGTTTAAGGTATACAGATAGGGCGCTCTGCCCAAAACTCAGTTTTTCTATGTTTTTCAGAATTTCCGAAACTTCTCAAATTTCTATGATTTTAAATTGTTTCTAAACATCTAAATTTCATTTTAAAATACTTCTAAGACAAAGCTAATCAAATCTTAGTGATTATAATTATCTAAGTTTTTCCCCACTAATTTAATCCCCTATATTCATTACTTTTCTTGATTCTTAAAGAGAGATTTAAATCACTAAATCAAAACTTTATAATCATCTGACTTTTCCAATGAAATTTAACTTAAAACCAATAAGATCAAATATCAAAATCACAAGAAAACATGCAGTTCCTCTAGTTTCAAGTGTTCGCTACTTGCCTCATTGATGAACCCAGATTTTTTAGAACTTCTTTTGTGCCCGCTTTTGGAGCTCAACCACACCCTTCTAAACTTCACCAATTTAGATCTCCATCGTTCAGTTTGAAGTTTTCCATGAGTAGAACAAAATCTTAAAATTTCAGCCCATTTCAACGGTTGGATATTCTTATCTCAATGTTCGAAGTTGGCTAGTCGGCCATCTCTACAACTCCTTTTTCTCTCAAAATCTGATTTTCCACCAACTTCTGGATTAGTTCGTACTACCTTAGACTTCTCTAAATCCGATCTCCACCGTTCAGATTAAATTATCTCATGTATAGATCATAATCACCAAATGTCATGACGATCCAACGACTGGATCTATGGGGATCGTTGCTCAAAGTATGTTGGTCGGACCTCTGCAACATCTCATTTTCTTTTCTTCCCTCTCTTTTCTCTCGTTCTCTTCTTCCCCTTATTTTCTCCAAGCCCTAGTACAAATTTCCCTCTCTTTTCTCCTTATTTTTTGACTTGCTAAAAACCCTAAACCTTTCCTAGACCTTCCATTTTATAAGCTCTTTTAATTAGAAGTCCTAATAGGTTTAGGAGACCTTCTAAATAAATTCCTACTTTTTCTCCACATTCTAATTCTCTACTAATACTATACCAATTAAATCCCTCACTATCTAAACTCTTCTTTCTACCTAATTTTCGTGCATTTTAATTCCTTATTTTAAAATATTACTAAAACACCCCAAAGCTCCTGTTATCCTCAAACTTAAGGCTTCTTATCAACCATAATCATCAATATACTCTTTTTCTTACTTTTAAGCCATAATTTGATATTTAAATTCAAACCTAACCCAAATTAAGTCTAGTTAAATATTTCAAGTCTAATAATTATTTAATTACTCAATATATTAATTTGGCTAATTGGAAAATAACTAAAATACCCTTTCCTTGAAATTCCACATTTAACCTTTGGATCTTTTTCCAAAAATTCTCCTCTTTATTCCTCACATCAATCTTAACCATACAATGCACTTGGATTAATACCTATCTTCCCCAATTCTTTACTTTCCCAATTTATCCAATCAACCTTGCTCTTTCCTATTTAAATGAAGCCACTATTTAAATTCCTAATTACTCAAAATTATTGTTTATTTATTTAGTTACTAATATCTCTTTGGATCATAATATTATTCTTCCAATACCTAAATTAAATCTTAACTTCTCAATGTTTAGGCTTATTTAATTTACTTTATTTTAGGAAAATCCTAGATTTTACAGGTAGGAAATACTTTATCACTTTTATAAATGACTACAATAGTTATACCAAGGTGTATCTACTAAGATCTAAAAGTGAAGCAGAAGAATCTTTTCTTAAAGATAAAAATGAAGTAGAAAATCAACTTGATAGGAAAATTAAAAGGCTTAGGACTGATAGGAGAGGAGAATATGACTCAAACCCCTTTCAGAAATTTTGTGAAGATAATGGTATAATCCATCAGGTCACAGCTCCATACTAACCTGAATCAAATGGAGTTGCTGAAAGGAAAAATAAAACTCTTAAAGAGTACTACACAACAAAACAAGTAAGACACCCTATGAACTATGGAAAGAATATTCACCAAACCCGAATTTCTTGAGAATTTGGGGTTTTCTAGCAAAAGTGGGTCTTCCGGAAAAAAAAAGGGAAGAGGTTGGTCCTAAGACCATTGAATGTGCCTTTATAGGCTATGCTGAACATAGTGTTGCCTATAAATTTCTTGTTTTGAAATCTGTGGATGTAAATTTGGTTTCAGCTAATTCTATAATAGAGTACAGAGATGCAGACCTTTTTGAGTCTATATTTCCACGAAAACATAAAGCTGTTGTTGGTTCAGATGTGGCCTCTACAAGCCAAAATAATGAGACTGAACCTGAACCAAACTTTAGAACTAAACAAGAACATAGTAATGAACATGAATTAAGAAGTGTAAGACCTAGAAAGCCAACAAATTTAGGAGATGATTTTTATATATATCTTACAGACAATATACATATCTTATAAACAATGATCCAACAACCTATAGTGAGGCTATATCTTCTCCAGATGTTGTCTTTTGGAGGGAAGCTATAAATAATGAGTTAGAATCTATTTTGGCTAATCATACCTGGGATTTGGTAGATTTACCAAATGGAGCAGAGCCCATAGGTTGTAAATGGATTTTTAAGAAGAAATTGAAAAATGACAGATCTATAGATAAGTATAAAGCTAGATTAGTTGCTAAAGGATTTAGTCAACAAAATAAAGTGGACTATTTTGATACCTATGCACCAATAGCCATAATAACAACTATTAGGATTTTAATTGCATTAGCTTCAATTAATAATCTCATAATTTACCAAATGGATGTGAAAACTGAATTTTTAAATGGTGAACTAGAAGAAGAGATTTATATGAAACAACATGAAGGATTTACAGGACAAGATAAAGAGAATAAATTATGTAGGCCAATTAAATCCTTATATGGTTTGAAACAAGCACCTAAACAATGGCATGAGAAATTTGATAATGTGCTTGTTAAAAATGGTTTTCTTATTAATGATTCTAATAGATGTGTATGTTATAAATTTTCTGGTAGTGTTGGTGTTAAAATTTGTTTATATGTTGATGACATGCTCATCATAGGTGTAAGCACCTCATTTTTGCGCTCCCGGAAGAGCCGAAAATGCAAAACCCAACGGAAAGTCAAACCCCAAGGGGTGGAAAATTGACTTTTTGATCAAGTGACAATTGGCAACCTTGCTTTATCTCAATGGATAGAGAATCCCGACACGAGTCCAACGCAACTGAGTTTGCTGGAATCGGAGTCCGGATGAAGGTTCTGTGGGCCGGTCAAACTTGAGGGTGAGCCGAAATTTGAATTTTTTTGAACCCCGTGCCAGGTGCTTAGCTCTACATCATTGCATAGAGGGCTCCGATACGAGTCCAACGCAACTGAGTTTGCTCAAATCGAAGTCCGGATGAAGGAGATATGAGCCGTCGAAGTTTCCGAGCAAAAAAAACCGGAAACTGCACACGTGGCAAGAAGCCGCACACGTGGCAAGTGGCGCAAGAAAATATCTCAAGGGGCAATCCGTAAATATCCAAACATGCAAAATATCCCAGGGTTTAAAGCAAAATTTCACAGGGGGCAATCCGTAGATATCCAAAAGTGTCAAATCGGTCGAATCGGTCAAGTCGAGGGGCAAATCCGTAATGTTTCGATTTGTATCCGACCAAATATGCCGGATACACTTGCTCCTCTTCATATCCGGACTCAAATGTCGGATACAAAGATTTGCTCGGCGAGATTCGCGCCGATTCTCCGACAAATTCGCGGCGGCATTAATTTTGTGAATAATTATGTTTTGTATCCGGCATTATGTTTTGTTATAAAAGAGGCCAGCAACCACATGGTCGTGGGTTGCTGGCCTCACACCTTCTTCCATCACTTGAATTGGTTTATGCCCTTCCCCTCTCACCCCTCCTTGCCCCCACCACCTCCTGAACATCCCACCCTAATCTTTGCACCCTCTCTTCACTTCCTCTTCTTCATCTTTCACTCAAACAAGAGAAAGCTAGCTGCTGCTGGTGCTGCAAAAGGAGAGCTCTCCATCCACGCCCAAGGGAGGCTGAAGCACACCTCAAAACCAATTTGTAGACGCAAGGTAAGCCTCTAGGTAAGATTCTGTTTGACATATATGAGGTTCAGTTCATTTGAAGCTTGAAAATTCCCCCACTGTTGTGGTATTATTTGTTGCCCAAAGCATGTGTTTTTTTTTCTTGTTCCTTGTCTCTCCATGCCTTCTATGGGTGGTGGCATTCCCAAAGCACTGAAGGTAAACTCCAAGTGTGGCTTTGGGGTGAGGAAGAGAGGGTTTCTAGTCGATAAAAATGGGTCAAAACTCCATGGTAAGCTGGTGTTTTCTTTTGGGTTTTCTTGCAATGGTTCTCTCCATTAAGGCAAGGAACATGTTCCTTCTTGATTTTCGTCCAATGTACCCCTAAGTGACCCCATTTCCCCTTCTAAATTTGGTTTTCTTCTTTGATTTTCTTTTTTTGTTTTCTCATAACTTTTCCTGGGCGTGCTTGCTGGCCATACCCTTGAGTTGTCTTGTGTTTTCTGGTGTTGAAATTGTTCCCTTAACCTCTTGTTTTCACTACTCTTATGCATGTGTGAGCATGACCTGTTGTCCCATTTATTTGCTGTTTCTTTACACGTATGTGCGTGATCCCTGTTCCCCCACAGCCCGCCTATACTAATCCATATGAGTAGTTGTAGGGAACAGCAGTAGGCCGAGGTGTTGCTGCTGTTCCCGGCAGGTTTGTCAACACCCCGGCACCCCCATGGCAGCACCTTCCCGAGCCATCTTGGCATTTTCGTGTGCACCAATAGAACCAACCCTTTGAATGTATACTTGCTGTACCTTTCAGGTGAGAGTATGATCCATACACTACCAGGCGTAGTTACTGTTCTTGGTACCCCCTGGAAGTTTCTTTATAGCAAACCAGTGAGCATGCATGGTCTTTAGAGCTGCTGCTGGCAGCAGCAGCAGCATCCCTCTCTCCTACCCTAATGGAGTTGAGTAGCATATCATGCCTAAATTTAGGCACCATGAACATGAGACCTTGTTGCCATGTCCCCCTTTACCATGACTAAAGTAGGTTGCTGCTGGAGACAGCAGCAAACCTCCACTATTTGATGCTGTCCCAGCAGCCTTGAGCTTAAGGCTAAGCCCAGCCCATCCACCCATGTAAGCATGCTCCCACCACCTCCTATGACCCCTTCAGTGATATTCAAGTAGGTTGCTGCTGGGAACAGCAGCAAGCCCATGGGTTACTGCTGCTCCCAGCAGGTTTGTGCATCCAGCATGCTTCCCTTTTCAAGCAACTTGCCATCCATGAACCCAAGGATGCATGATTCCATCTTCTTCTACCGGTGCTGATTTCTTGCACGCCCAAAACCGCTTGAGACAACAACTGTCCTAGCAAGGGTTATTACCAATTTTGCATCCCTAGGATGACCCCCAAGCTCATGCATGAAAGCTGCCACTCCCCACAAACCCCATGTGTCTCTAGCCTACTTAGCAATGTCTAATCCGTGCGTATTAGCTACTGTTTTTTCATTGTTGTTGTTGTCCCATGCTTCACAATATGTGGTTTTATGATTGGTCTTCCTAGCTGGAGATGCATGATTGTTTGGAGCTTTGATCGCGTGTTGGTTGGTAGCATGGAAACACTCGGATGAGGGTGTTGAAACCCTTGTCTCTTTGCTGCAATTTTTTTGATAAAATGGAGGATGGGCAGCAACACCATGCCTTCCCCCTTTGTTCTCTTGATCATGTGGAGAAATCCCAAAAGGGATCAAATGGGATGCCACCCCGTGACCTGAACCAATTTGGGCCCTTTCGGGGGCCCACATGACTTGTAGGAGGCCCTAGGAAGCCCAAAAGAGCCATCCCAAGGCCAAAACCCCGAAAAAGGCCATTTCAAGGTGATCCGGCAACTCAGGCCGGATCACCTATGGCCTGTATGTATCCGGCAACTAAGGCCGGATACATGCCAGAAATGCCATTTTCATGTTTTCTTTCATCCTTGTTGAATTTTTGTGATAATCTTAACCAAACCAAGTGAACCAATAGGGTTTCCGGGTCACTCGGAAACCCAACTTGGGACCTGGGCCACCGGTCCAATTTGGTACACCTGTGGGCCTTCCAACGGGGCCCACCAAGCCCAATAAATCCTAAAGCATGCAAAATGAACAAATTAAGCAAAAGTCAATTGATCAAACCGGGCGGGCCAAACCCAAGGCGGCCCACCCGAACCTTGTTATGTGGAATGAGCATTTGAATTGTATGGATTGGCCGAGACCCAGGGCTAGGGCCTATCGGGCCCGCCAAAGCCCATTAACCAACCAAGTTAGGGTGCAGACCCTAGACTTCAAAGAATTGGGTTTTTAAAGCCCAAAACTGGACCACGGGCCCCAAGCCCAATATCCAGTGCACTTTGGCAAAGTTAAACAAGATAAACTAAAAAACATCTTGGCAACCATCATAGGCCCACCTATGGGCCCGCGAACCGATGCAGACCAACCTTTTTTACATGAAAAATACTTAAACTCCAAATTGAACAATCAAGTAAAATTAGCTCTTTTACCTAAGCCCAAAGGGCCTCCTAGGACTAGACAGAGGCCCACCAGAGGCCCGTGGGCTTAACCAAGCCCACCAAGGACATTGTGGGCCTTCCAACGGGGCCCACCTAATCCGACCCAGATCATCTAAATAAGCAAGATAAAAGTAATTAAAGGGACCCACACCACTTCGGTGGTCCCGACAGACTTAACCAAGTTGCATATTGGATTAGAAATCGGGTGAGAAACCAAAGCAAGCTGACTCAAACTAGGGAACCCACGAGACCCATCATCCGACGGGGCGGACTGGGGTGTCTACGGACTTCCCCAAACCGCAACCGAGACCCTACTTAGAATCTCAAGCCGCAGACCAAAGCCCAAAATAGACTAACTTAGGCACCCAGGTGTCCGCCTGCACCCCATCAGGCAGTGGCGACTCCGAATTTCCCCGTGCCGCGTTTCCGACGCACGCACAATAGGCACTAGTTTAGAAATAGTAACCAAGACTAAGCATTTCCTATCCTCCAACTTTGACATGAAGGATTTACAAGAGGCTGATGTCATCTTAGGCATAAAGCTAATTAGAGAATCGGGTAGTATCACTTTAAGCCAATCACACTACATTGAGAAAATATTGAGAAAGTTTGGACATATAGATTCTAATCCTTTGTACACCTTATGATGCAAGCATACATCTAAAAAAAATGATGGTGAGTGTATCTCACAAATAGAGTATGCTAAAGTGATTGGTTCTTTGATGTATTTAATAAACTGCACCAAACCTGATATAGCTTATGCGGTAGGAAGATTGAGTAGATATACTCATTCTCCTAACTATGAGCATTGGAATGCCCTAGTTAGGGTATTGAGATACCTGAAAGGTACTATGTCTTATGGTTTTTCAGTTCTCAGGTTACCCTACGGTATTAGAAGGCTATTGTGATGCTAATTGGGTAACAAGACATGATGAGTCAAACTCAATTAGTGGCTATGTGTTTACCTTGGGAGGTGGAGCTGTTTCATGGAAGTCATGTAAGCAGTCTTGCAATGCAAAATCGACCATGGAGTCTGAATTTGTTGCTCAAGAGCTTGCTGGTGGAGAGACAGAAAGGTTAAGAAACCTTCTGCGTGGTATTCCTTTATGGAATAATCATGTACCTCCAATTACTATACTATGTGATAGTCAAGCTGCAATAGCTAAAGCCCAAAGTAAAATCTACAATGGGAAAAGAAGGCATATTAGATTTAGGCATAATATAATTAGGCAATTACTCAATGATGGAGTAATTGGATTAACTTATGTAAGGTCAGTTGGGAATTTGGCCGACCCTCTGACAAAGCCTTTGAGCAAGAAGCTCATTATTAGCACATCGAGGGGAATGGGTCTAAAGCCCACAGTAATGAACAACCCATGATGACAACCCAACCTATGTGAATAGAGATCCTAGGAAGTATGTTCAATGGGAAAAACAAGTCAACTAAGTTGTTTGTGAAAGCACTACAATATTATTTTAAATGTTGAGAGTCTTATTCCCATGGTATGTGTAGTGCTAACCACAACAAATGTGAGGTTGAGTTATAAGATCTTAATGATTTTCACATTCCTTATAGATGGTGTGTTTTAGTTGTGGTTAACACATGAAAATCACCTATGTGAATGTAAAGGTGGAGCCGCCTTTGTTGAGAATTGGGCTAATTCTCTAGAGCATTCACTAAACTAGCTGGTGCATGGCCGAATGAGTGCCAGCCTGATTAGAACTAACTTGAGGTATTCTAATGTGTTGGTGATAGAAGTAGATGAATTACACTCAAGAGTTCAGGTTCAAAAATTTATTCCACTGGGACTCTGTAAACTATCTTCCATATTTCCTAGATATCGGTTCAAGTCCAAAAGACACCGGTATGAATATGCATTAGAATTTTAATCACTCAGATCAAAACTTTTGTCTTTGAATTTTGAGACTTGTGGGGGGAATTGTTGTATATATATTCATTATAAGTGTCAAAATTGAGACTACTATCTTTCCCACAAGTTTATTAAGTCCTTTGTGTGTCCTTTTCAAGTCATTTACAATATTCCTTGAGGTGGATTTGGAGTTTGACTTGATCAGAATTCAAATTAAGCTTTTTGAGCCTTCAGACCAGTCTTAGTCTTGAGTGGACTTGCCTGAGTGTCTGTCTGATTTTAATTTCTGAAACCCGAGAGTGGTGTTAGACAACGTTTGATTTAGCGTTCGAGCATTCAATGTGTTTTGCCTTGGGGCGCCTTACCCAAGCTTGAGCCTAAAATCAGTTGTTAGTGTTTTTGCCTTGAGACCGATCCCACACATTAGCCAGGCTCGAGCTGGAAAAACAGTTGTTAGTGTTTTTGCAGTCCCGCGCCTTACCCAGGCTCGAGCCTGAAAAATAGTTTTTGACTGTTTTCATTCATTTTGAAATGTTTTCAAGTGGTATCTCTTCATGAACCTTTGTAATGGTTCACACATCTTTTAAAGGTGTTTTTCCTAGTCGTGAGTATCAATTTCATTTAGAGAAAAACTACTCACAAAGTCTGAATCATACTTTTCATAACTTTCTTTTAAATCTGTTATGAGTGGTACTGAAGAAGGTTTGCTTGTTCTCAGTATTATTTGTGCAATTTACTGAGAAGTTTTAGACCGTTGAATGCTGGAAACCTGACGCCAGTGACCCTATGCACTAAGGAGATCATCCAAAAGGGGGCATTTAAAGGTTTTAAGTACAAAGATCCTTTGTCTCGCCTCGGTCACGATAAGTGTTTTGGTCTTTATTCTTTATTATTTCCGATTTGCCTTGTAATTGCATCAAATGTAATTTGTGTTATGAGATTTTCCCTTCTTGATTTCCTGAGTCCATTTGATTAGCCTCTGATTTGATTTTTAACCCATACACCTAACAGTTAATTCTCCATTTCTGTTGCCATCATCATTGCTGTGTTCTTCCTCTCTTTGGCAACTTACTCCACGAGCTGAGAATACACATAGGAGCAGGTGAGTGATTTATCCAAACACTTTCTAGTGATTGAAAAAATATTTAATTTGCATTTGAAGGGCTTATGCTTATGTTCCTCAATGAGAGTTCATCCAGAACTAGAATCACATTCTTCCAAATGAATGCACGTTTTGAGGTATATTCAAAACACAACAAGACAAATTACTATGAACTTAGCATTTTAAATGGTTCTTGAAGTTGGAATTAGTAACAAGACAATGTTTAAAGGTGGAGTTTCATTGTTATGCAATTTGAATTCGATGCAATTCAAGTGTTTCTCTTTATCACAGTCGTGTGGCATGGTGTGTACATGAGACTCAGCACATAATTATAATTTTGAACTGTTGCAATTATGTTACATGGTGGATAATTTCTTGCCGAAACTCTACTGATTATTGAATTTGCGTTATGATCCTAAATGTTAAATGCTTAACTAAAGAAGTCTCCATAAGTTGTGGGGCTTTTGGAACTATGATTTGGCACATAACAAAATTCCAATGAGCTAAATCCCATGCCTATTCATAGGTCTGTAATTGGTTGAATCCTTGCAACTAGTCTTTAGCTTCAAACCTGATACTTCTTTTAAGCATCTTGAATGGGGGGTAAAGTTATGCCTTTTTTTTGTGAGCACATGTTTCAGTCATGTAATGTTGTTAATGATTGATTGGTATTCTAAGTTCAAATACTTAATTGAATATTCTATTGCTTTGATCCTTAAAACAATAGTAATTTCTTCTGATTAAGTTTCGGTCTTCACTTTCTCTTCATTTTGATCATTCATTGATGAGCCCCAATTTTTTTTTCTTTTTCTGTTATGTTGGTGATTCCTTATTGTGGGACAATCATATGTAGATGAGCATTTTAGTTTAATTTAGGAGGCTTTAGAACGATAAAAACTTATAATATTTAATCATTATGCATCAAATGTGAGACAGGCCTGTTATTATCTACCTCATGTGTGAATTTTTTGTTTGCTATTCTTTCTTTTGTGCTAGTTTTATATAGAGACTGTCAAAATTGGGCTTGAAAAATAGACCTTGCAATGGATAGGTTGTGTGATCATGATACATCAGTAAAGAAGTTACGAAAAAACATGTACAAGTTTAGCTTGAAACTTTGCGAGTTGGTGGTTTCGGAGTTGCACCAGATAACTATGAACATAAAAGAAAAGAATGATATATTGCTTAAGAAGTTAGAAATCATGAAAGCAGTAGGATGTAGGCGAAAATTTACACATTGAAATTGATCTGAGATTTTTTTAGGCCTTCACCAAATGCACTAGACATTAAGGGAAACAATGATATTGAAGAACTAAGGAAAATACATGCAACGAAGGCACATGATAGTGTTCATATGTTCTTTAAAAATTTAATATATAAAAATATTTTTGCCTACCACTGTTACATTACGTATGTGGCTTATAATTATGGCTTAAAATTTTCAATGAGAAATAATACATCATACATGTAATTCATAATTATAGTTTAGATTGGAGAAGATCCTAAATTGTAGTTATAAATATTATTTGGCAAAACTCAAAACTATTCACTAATTGCAGTTATAAATATTATTGGGCAGAAACAGAAAAAGGAAAGTCAAACGCGGGAGTAGTAGCAACATGCAAAGCATAGTCAGGAGGCTGAGAAGGTGGTGGATTGCCAAAGTAGTATAGTCCATCACGCTCATACCCCATGCCAAAAATCCTCTTCGAAGTCCGGTCCTGCAAGAAGCAACAATCAAGCAAGAAGATAACAGCACAATCAAGGGATTTTGCAAGATGACTAACAGATAAAAGATTAAAAGCAAACTTTGGGACATGAAAAACAGAGGAAAGAGTGATATCTGATGAAAGTTTGACTGTGCCTTCACTATTAATCGTAGCAACGGACCCATCAGCCAAACAGGCAGATCTGTGAGTATGAGTCAATGAGGAAGAAAAAATGGATAACTCACCCATCATATGATCACTTGCACCGGAGTCCAAAACCTAAGAGTGGGACTCAGAGCGAATATGGAAGGCAATGGGGATACCTGAGGATAGAGTAGTAGTGGAGCCTGGTAATGACAACTGGGCGATCTGGGGCTGAAGTGCTACCACCTGAGCAGAGATGGAAGGGGCAAGAGGCTCTGTGGTCTCGGCAATGGCAGCAGCTCTAGGAGGGGGGCCATTCTTCTTTTGGAATTGAAGTGTTAACTCGGGGTGAAGTTTCCAGCAAGTTTCCTTAAGGTGTCTAGGGTTCCCACAATGGCGATAGATCAACTGTTTTCTCCTAGAAGGACGAGTATTATATGGACCTGCTGAGGTAGCAAAGGCCATCTGATCTATAAACTCGCCAGTAGCAGGTATAGCAGTAGGAGTAGAAATAAGGCGCCGACGCTCCTCCTAATCGATCATAGCAAAGGCATCTATCAAAGATGGAATTGGAGTAGAGTTTAGAATCTAGGTGCGAAGATTCTCAAACTCGAGCTTAAGCCCCATAAGAAAGGCATAAGTGTGGAGACAATCCAACTTCTTAACAGCCACAGAGGCCATCGTCCCAAAGTCACTGACGGGATCATACTGGGCCATCACATCCCAACAAGTCTGTAAGTAGCCAAAATACTGAGAGATATTCAATCCAAGGCTCTCCTGAGTGGCACAAGCAATATTCTGGTACAACTCAAAGTGTCGAGCCTCATTCCGGGAATGAGCATATATTGCAATCATAGCAGTCCAGAGGCTAGCAACATTCTCATGATACATAAACATATTAAAAATATGTGGCTCCATAGAGCCATGGATCCAACTCAGGATGAGGCAATTATCAATATCCCATTGATCGGCGGCTCCATAGAGCCATGGATCCAACTCAGGATGAGGCAGTTATCAATATCCCATTGATCGGCCTTAGGATCATTGTCAACTAGACGTGGAACTTTTCCAAAAGCCAAGCAGACTTACCTCGGCCACCAATGAATAGCTTCGAGGACCAAGACCAAGATACAAAATTATGTCCATTCAACAGAACGCTAGTAACTCTTCCACTGGTTAGAGGGGGTGCCAGATTCGAATGGGCACAAGATGATTCTGCCATGGAGAATCAAAGAAATAACCGATGAAGAGGTAAACAACCCTTAGGGCATTAACAAGTCACAGAGGACAACATGAAGTAAAGAGCCCTAGTTTTACTTAGACTGACATAGAGAAAAACCTAGGGCTGCCAAAAAATGAAGTCGCGCGAGGGAGAGTTGCATGATAAGATGAAGGGGTTCTGGCGACTAGAGGGGCCAAAGGCTATGTGCGTGAAAGAGAATAAGAAGAAGGTCGGGGAGATGCTGTGCGGCGGTGGTGGGTGTTACGGCGGCGGCGGCGGTGGTGGTGAGAGGTAAGGTTAGGGTTAGGGTTTATTTGCTCTGATACCAAGTTGAATTTTGGAATAATAATAATAATCTCAATTATATTTAGTGAATAGTTAATGGGTTTTATACCCACAAGCTAATTAGCATAATTACAGTAATAACCCATAATTAACACATAATAATATCTAATATGGGTTGGGCCTTGTTTAGAATTTATGTGTTCGGTCTAGAAGTGATCTGCACCAAATAAGCATGATAAATGATTGATAAAATACATGTGCAAAACAAGATTTAGATGACAACTGACATTGGGAATATGTGAAGGTTTATTTTTATTTGATACATGTTCCTTATTGATCTGTTGCATGTTTCATGGAATGTGCATGATGTAATTCTGTCATTAGCTCGTTGTCAATAAGCACACACTTCAATGTCTAGCTACTTCATGTTCTTACAATTAAAGAAGCAGGAACAATTCAAATGCTCGCTTGAGATGCTATTTGGTTAGCAATGGTAATTTCATTTTACCAACTTTGAGAGGATTGCAACATTTAGTACATAGGCCATTGTTTTTGCTATTCAAATAAAAATACATAGTCTTACACAGAACATTTTTTATTATTCGATAATAAGTATATAAGTTATTATCATATACTTAACATATTTCTATAATTATAATCATGGCTTTATCTCCCTGATCTTTGAATATGCTTCATCAACTATATACTAATTGTTATCTAGTATGGGTAACAAAAGTAAAGTATGTTAGAAAACCTTACGTATCTGATCTGAAGAGATATTATATATCTATGTCTATACTATTGAAATCTTCTGCTATGTTTACCTGAATTGCACTTGCTTTGGTCGTGAGAAGCTGCCATGTGGAGCATCACTATTGTTAAAGAATTAGAACGTGTTATGTATTTGGAAAGAGTGTGGGTGATGGAAAGTTACTATTGTTCATTGTTACCTAATATATATACATATAAATGAAAAGCACGATGGAATAGGTGTATTGCCTATTCTCTCTTCTTTCTCTCTTCTCTCTTCTATCTTCTACATGGTACCAAAGCATGAACGATCGCAAGAACTTGAGAAGAGTTGACACTATCTTCTTCTTCATCGATTGACGCCATTTTCTTCCTCATTGAGTGACGCCATCTCCTCATGCAGTGATTGACGGCGCCATCTTCTCTTTTTTCTATGGTTGGAGACATCATATTCAGTCTCGTTTTCATTGAATGACACCATCTCCTTCTTCCTCTTTCTTCTTCGTCACTTCTTGTTGGAGTAGAGGGTTTGTCACATCATTAACATGTGAAGAATTTCGAATACTATTCGATATGTTCGTTGACTATCATTGGTGGGTGTTTCGTTGATGGGTATTATGTTTGTTGGAAGCACAGTAGAGCCTGGTCGTTGGGTGTTTCATTGCCAATTTGGACTCTACCACAAGTATATGAGTCGTGACAAGTAGAATAGAGCAAACAAGGTATAGTATCCACAAGGAAGAGATTCAAATACCAATTAATCAAATTTCCTATATTATTTAGACAATTCCAAATCTCGATGACAAATTTCCAGAATGATAAAAGAGAAATAAATTACTAAATTCAAAAGTGAGAAATCAATTATGAATGAGTTCTAGGATTTGGGTTTCATCAATTAGATTCTTTCAATGAATTTACATATGGTTGCTTGCATCTATTCTTTGTTAATTAAACTAACCGAATTCCCATGTGCATGTGTTATCCTCTTTTAAGGTATGACATCTATACCTATATTAATCCTATGTCTACTTTTGTGATCATAACAATTAAAATAGGTTCATTAAAATCTGTGGAAGTCTTAAATGAGAGTCACAAGGGTGTGTGATTATTTCAAAACCACACTACCCAAGTTTGATGAATTCATCAACTAATGTTGAATTTCCACTTTTGCTCCATCATTCAACATCTTAAATATGCAAGCAATGGCCAATTAATTGCAAAAAATAAAATCCAAAATCACCAAATTTAATCAACAAAGAATGTGTCACAATTTCATATGCAAATTAAAATCCAAAATCCAATGATTACATCCAAATCCTAAAACAAGAAAAATAACCACTCATGTCTAACAAAATAATCCAATACCCATCAAAATATGAATCCAACACCAGAGTTCTACAATCAAATATCAAAGCAACAAAGAAAAATAAGAAAAAGATGAAGAACTCTTGTCTGTAGAAGCCGATCCTTGCTATAGAAATTGCCCCCTTCTTGCTTATCTCCCCAAATCCTTGTGCTCAAGTCTCTTCCTCCTCTCCAAAGTCCAATCACCAACCCAAAAAAGTGCCTCCCTCTTTCTAACTTCTTTCCATCTTCAAAACTTCGTTTTCATAAGTCTAAATATTCAAATCAAAGCACTTTCTATTTTTCTTCTCTTGAGATCCACTAAATTAGAAAGTTTCTTGATGCAGTTTGCAACTAAATTTAGAACACATAAACAACCTCAATTGAAGTGGGACCCTTCATGAAAGTTTTAGGAAAACTTCTTAGCTATCTAAACACATAACCTTGCTAATTTTCAAGCTCTACAACTCCAGATATGGACCAAATACCAAAATGGGTCTGGGCTGCAACTGTTTTCTGGGCAGATACGGACGTCTCTGTTCTTGCTAATTTTCGGCATTCAAGATGGTGAAACTAGGTCTTAGGCTCTTCACAAAAGTTGTAGGTCTTTAACTTAGCATTCGAAAAAGCTAAAGAGCATCTAAAACCGAGGTCTGTAGTTGCAGTTATAGCTCAAACACTAAACAGTACTCTGTGTTGACTAGGTCAATCCATATGAGTTTTTTTTTTCTCATGGCACTAGCTCAAATTCAACCTTTATCCTCAGCTCAAAAGTAACTTGAATCATTAGTTAAAGACCTGTAAAATGCCAAGAATTCCTAGAAATTAAATTAATATAAAAGACACACAAAATTCTAATTAAATGTCCCAAGAGACCTACAAAACACTCTAAAATCCCTAAATATGACTAAGAAAATGTGTTGAATAATTTCCCACATTAGTCTTCTATGCAATCAAGAAGTTTCTATTTCTTCTTAGACAATGCTCGATTGTCGTTGATGGGGACTCTGTTTGTTGCTGATGGGTGTTCTATTTATTGACGAATGTTCAGATCGTTGATGTGTTTTTTCTTGTCACAATCTACTTGTTGGTTTCGTGGGTGTGCAGTAGAGCCTCATGTTGATTTTTAGCAAGTGTTTGTGATCTCCTAGTGCTGTTATTGTCTTCCATGTTGCAATCTTCTGAAGTAACTTCTTGACCATCAGGTTCAGTGACTTCTATCACGACTGTGTTACCGCCACTTACCAAGGTTCTATTTAATGGTAAGAATTATTATTATCAGTCTCGCGCATTAGAAATCCAACTTTATGATAATAAGACCAATTTGACTCATCTCTATGAAGTGTGTCATCAGATTAACACACTTGAGAGAGGAACCCAATCTGTGAACGATTTGTATACTCAATTGATGGGGTTGATTGAGGAACATAATTTGTATCAACCACTCACTACTGATGTATATAAAATAGCTAAGCAATAAAGTTATCTCGATGTTATCAATTTCTCACCTTACTTGGCCTGGAGTACGAGGCTATCAAGGATCAATTTTTGTGTAGTACTACTTTTCCGTTGCTTCACGAGGTTTATTCTCACATTATTCACCACACTCAGTCTGGTGCCATTACTAATGCCCCAAATGTGAACCTCGGAGATCATTCCGCACTTATTGTATCCCATCCTGATTCTAGAGGACAACATGGAGGTCGTAGTAATAGGGTGGTTGTAGCTCTCGGGATGGTCGAAAGGCTCGTGCTGGTGGTTGGTATGGAGGCCGTGATGGTCGTAGGTGTACTCATTGTGGTTGCACCAATCATATTGTTGATTTTTGTTGGGATCTTCATGTTCGTCCCTCTAGTGCTTCTTATCAAGTTGCTACTCCTGATGATACTACAAGTCCACTCATAGCACTCCTTAGGACATTGAGTCAGAGTTTATTTCCATTCCTCGTGATGAGTATGCTCAGTTTCTGTCTCACAAGCAAGTCATTGCATCTACTCCTACTACTACTTTAGCTCACTCAGGTAATGCCTCTTATTGTTTTTTGTCTTCCACGTCCAATTCCAATCCCTAGATCATTTATTCTAGAGCAAATGAGCATATGACTAGTGAGCCCACTCATCTTTCTGACTATACCACTGTTCATATCCCTATGAGTGTTACTCTTGATAACTGTTTCCTTAGCTAGTGTTCATGGTACTGGCTCTACTCATCTTAGTCCTGATATTGATCTTCTTTCTATGTTACATATTCCTGGTTTTCCATTTAGTTTATTGTCCATTAGTAAAATTACCAAAACCTTGGGATGCTCTATAACCTTTTATCCTTCTCTCTGTATTTTTTAGGATTTGAAGACACAAAGGATGATTGGTATGGGGCATGAGGTCAGTAGTCTTTATTATTTGAATTTCTTTCCAGCTTCAGTCAAAGCTCTTCAAACTTCTATTTCCTCGTACAATTGGCATTGTTGCTTGGGACATCCATCTTTATCTGTTCTTAAGCTTCAATTATCCAATTTCACCGATGTGTCTTGTTCACCTTTTACGTGTGAAGCCTATCAATATAGCAAGCATAGTCATGTTTCTTTTCTTTCTTGTGTTGACAAACGTGTCTTGAGTCCTTTCGATATATGGGGTCCTGTCCATATTTCAGCTAAAAAATTCCACTACTTTGTGACTTTTGTGGATAATTATTCTCGTATGACTTGGCTCTTTTAAATGACACATTGTTATATGAGTTGTTTGACATTCTTCAACTTCTTTGTAAAGAAATCAAAACTCAGTTTTCCACCACAATTAAGATGATCAGATCTGATAATTCCAAGGAATACCAATCTCACTTGTTTTCCAATTTTCTTTCTTGCAAAGGCATTATTCACCAGACATCATGTGCCTATACTCCACAGCTAAATGGAGTGGCTGAATGCAAGAATCGTCATCTTTTAGATGTCACACATGCTCTTTTGTTTCATGTTCATGTTCCTACTTGTTTTTGGAGTGATGTTGTTCATACCGCCTGTTATCTTATTAACTGCATGCCGTCATTTGTTTTATGGGGAGTTTCTCCTTACTCTCTCTTGTTTCCTAACTCCTTACCTTTTTCCCTTACTCTTCATGTGTTTGGGTGTACATTTTTTGTTCATTTTTATGGTCCACATGTCAGCACCTCATTTTTGCGCACTGAAAGTACCAAAAATGAAAACCCTAATTGAAAAGTCAAACCAGGAATGGTCAAAAAATTAAATTTTTATCTAGTACAAACCAGTCACCAAACTTCATACCATCGGAAAGAGGATTCCAATACGATTATAACGCAACTGAGTTTGTTTAAATTGGAGTCCGGATGAAGAAGTCATGGGCTGGTCAAACCTTGAAATAACAGAATTCTTTCTGCTAAACCCTAGATCAGCTGTTCGATCTGGTCCCAGCAGAAAGATCACTTCGACACGATTCCAACGCAACTGAGTTTTCTGGAATCGGAGTCCCGGATAAGGAGTTATAAGCAGAACTGACTCCCGATGAGCAGTTCTGACTTTCTGCTAAAATCTGAATCAATGGCCCAATTTTATCCCGGCAGATAGAGCTTTCTGGCACGATTCCAACGCAACTGAGTTTGCTGGAATCGGAGTTCGAATGAAGGAATTATGGGCTGGTCAAACCTAGAAATAGCATAAATCAACTTTCTGCTAAATCCCAGATCAGCCACCCAAACTTGTGCCAACAGAAAGAGCATCTCAACATGAATACAACGCAACTGTGTTTATTGGAATTGGAGTCCTGGATTGAAAGATATGAGCAAAACTGGCTCCGGGGGAGCAGTTTTGTACTTCTGCTAAAAGCATAGATTTGCTGCTGTGCGCACCTAAAATCTAGGTCGCACACGGGGTGCACGTTGGTTCGTGCGTACCTCGGGACATTCGGAGTCGCCACTGCCTGAGAAGTGCAGGCAGACACAGTTTTGTCTTATCCCGGTCTAAGTCTGGTTTGCGGCTTTTCTAGAGTTCTAGCTAAGTCCTCGGTTACGTCCGGGGAAGTCCGAAGACACCCCGGCCCACCCTGTCGGTCTGACGGGTCCCTCGGGTCTCCCTGGTTTTTGAGTCATTTTCACCCTTTCCTAGGCCAGCATACCACTTGGTTTTGGTCTGGCAGGGCCCTCTGGTGGTGTGGGCCCCTTTTATTTTATTTTATCTTTTTATTTAGGTTAGATGGGTCGAGTACGGGTCATGTTGGAAGACCCGTGGGTTGCCAAGGTTGGGCTTGGGGCCCAGTAGGGTTATTGGGTAACCCTTTTTAGTTTATTTACTTAATTTATTTATTTACATTTTTGTTTGGGCTTGATGGGCTTGGATTTGGCCCATGAGCCTAGGATCAAGTGGTCTTGGGCCCGTTTATTGAAAACGGGCCTGGTTTGGGCCAGTCAAAGGTGGGCCCCACAAGTGGGCCCAGGTTAGTCTTGATGGGCCTATCTAGGCCTACAGTCTATCAAGGGGATAAAAATAGCCCTAAGTACCAATTTGGGTCGGGTTAAACCGATTCGGGTCGGAATAAATCCAACTGGATCGAAAAATTAGTTTTTAATTACTTTAATGGTCTGACCGCACCCGCTCTGCGGTTTGGTCGAAACCGCAGAGATACTGCGGTTTAGGCCTGACTGCAGAGTGACTGCGGTCATGCCTAAACCGCTCTGAGTATGCGGTTTCTGCATTATTTTGCTTTTTTGTTCCGATTCCAACCGGGATGACTCTGACGGGTTCTTTGGGACTTCCGGCAACCTTTGTTGGGCTCCTGGCTATTTCTGATATGGTGCATTTGCTTCATTTGGCCTAGAAAGCCTCTCCCTTCTTTCCTTCCATGTTCTTTGGAGTCATGAGTTCCTTTTTTTTTCTTGTTCCACTAACCACAGCCACCATTCAGGAGGGAAAAGGGGGCATTACAAGGGTGAAAGAGATCTAAAAACAAACAAACTATTCGAACCAAATATGTTAGTTAAACTTGCTTAATTGAAGCGTCCATGTTAGACTTATAGATGATCTCCTTTTATGAAGATAACCACCTTAACTTTAGCCTCTCATGGCATTGAACAAGCAACAAACAGATTAGAACTAGGAGGATAATAAGAAAAATATGATGAGATGTTAAAAATAATTATGTTCCATTTGCAAAATTACAGGGATACTTACAATGTGGCTATTTTGCTGGTTTACTTGTGCTTTGTGGTTCTCCGAAAATTTCAGCAGCGCTTCCGCGTCTTTGTCGGTTTTATGGAATGAATTTGAAAGAGGTTTGTTCGGTTTTTTGGGCTCAAAGGATGAAAGGGTAAGGCTTAAACAGAGTTTAGGTGGGGTTTAGGCAGCATAGGGGTATTTTGGGCATTTGGAGTTTGGGTATTGGGAATGGTAGAACCTTGGCATGGGTCGGACGTGGAAACGTCATAAAAGGAGAAGGGGGAAGGGCCTTAGAGATGGCTTGTTGAAATGAGGGGGGGCTGGCCCCTATTTATAGGCAAAAATCGTGACCGCACTTGCTATGCAGTCACGTGATGACCGTATGGCAAGTGCGGTCACGGCGTGACTGCAGTATAATTGCGGTCACGCGCTGCCCTCGTGTGTTTTGCGCGAGATTCACCACGCGTCCCGTACGGAGATTCGCATGACCGCACTTACTATGCGGTCATGCCCTGACTGCATAGAAAGTGCGGTCACGCACGTTTTTATTATGCTCGGATTTCAAACTTTGGTTAAATTTTGTTAATTTTCGGATTTTATTCCGATTTTCTGATTATTATATTATTAAAAACGAGATTTTTATGAAAAAATATTATTAAAATATTAAGATATTTTTATAAAAATAATATTTTATTTATTTTATCGATTTATTCTGCTTTTCTGCTGTTATTCTGCCAAACGGGCAGTTTTCTTGAAATTTCAACTGCTCATAATTTCTTCGTCTGGTGTCCTATTTGAGCAAACTTAATGTCGTTGGAATCAGCCTGGAACCAGATATCTATTGAGATCAAGTTTGGCAGTTGAATCGTGGTCAAACAAAAGTCAACTTTTTGCTCCCCAAAAGTTTGACCGGGCCATAATTTTCTCATCAGGACTTCGATTCCAGCAAACTCAGTCGCGTTAGAACCATGTCGAAGTGCTCTTTTCAATGAGATGAAGTTTGGTGACCAAATTTCCTTAATTGGAAAAGTCAATTTTTGATCCCCTTAAAGTTTGACTTTTTGTTTGACTTTTCATTTTTTGTCTCTTTTAGGCGTGCAAAAATCAGGTGTCTACAACTGCCAAACTCTAGCTCAATGGATAGAGAATCTCGAGGTAATTCGAACGCCACTAAGTTTGCTGAAATCAGACTCCATATGAGAAAGTTATGTGCAGTCAAAATTCTGGAAAATCTGCCCGCGTGGCAATAGAAAGCAGAAAATAACAAAATAAATAAAAATCTCTTTTTGTATTTAAAATAAATAGAAAATAGGATTAAAATATAATATTTATTAAAATATCTCAGTTTCATAATTAAAATAAATAAAAAATAAAAGGAAAAGTCGGATAAAAATCCGAAATTTCACCAAATTTAATAAAGGTTTGAAATCTATCACTTTTAAAACGTGCTGACTGCACTTATAGTGCGGTTTCATCTAGACCGCACTATAAGTGCGGATCCAATCTTATCTGATCGGACAGCTGTCCAATCATGCAAGATTTAGGCACATGGGCAGCTTGACCGCATTTAGAATGCGGTCACAGCTGAACTGCATACTAAATGCGGTCACTTTTTCTTTTGCCTATAAAAAGGCTTTACTTCCCCTTCCGCCCATCTTTTTTTGGCCCCCCTTCATCGCTACTTGGCTATTTCTGACCAGTAAGTTCTCCAACATCCTTTCAACCTTAAGTCCCATTTTTAGTTCCCAAAATACCCTCTAGTCTTGTCTCTTTCATCACTTTCTTCCAAAATCTATCCTAAAATAGCAACAAAGAGGACTTTGGAGACATTCGACTTATTGGGTGTTTGTCATTAGGGGACCACAGCACGTGTGGAGGTGTAAGACCCTGATTTTTGGTAGAGTATTTTTTTATTTTATTTTATTATTAAAATATAGCTTGGGCGCTTGTTAACTTAAGTGGCCGGAATATGTAGGGTTTCAGTGGGCGAGCATGCACAGGAGCAAGGACTTTAAAAGGGTGGTCAAGCGGCGTATGTAGCGTATGAGGTGAAGATACCAAAAGGGAAAGTTAGGTCTTTGGGTTTTTAGAATACTCGTATCATACTTTTGGCAATACTTTCGTTACTCTCGTTATCTGGAGAACTGGGCGACTTGGCGATTGCGGCTGGTGTGGCGATTAGGGTTATGCCTGTGAAGAACAAGAATCACAAGAGCTACTAGGAGGTTATTGGAGTCGGAGTTCTGTGGGTTATTTCTCTCGCGAGCAGAGGATTCGTTCGGCTACTTTTGCATCTGCGTGCGCAGCCGGAGTCGTGATCGGCCGTGGTTGTGGAATAAGCTGTTGTTCTGGGATTAAGCGTATAAGAGCGAGTAGCACTGATTTACAACTGAGGTTTTAGTTTATTCGTGATGTATTTTGAATTGCATGGTTGTATTGTGAGTTTTTTGGGTTTTCTGGAATACCACGAGTCCGAACATGAGATTGAAATTCAACTTGAAATTAAATGTGTTTAGATTAAATCCAAAACTGGTTGGGAAGTATTCTGAGAACATTGGGAGTGTATTGGAACAATTACAGACCGAAACAAATCGGCCAGACATAGAGATCTCGAAATAACAGAGACCCGAAAATCGCAGTGGGTATCCGCCGAGTTGGCGCCCACTCGCGCTCACTTAGGAGGTAGGCGCCTATCGAAACACTACTATCTGCCGAGCTGGCGCCCACTTGGCGCTCAGCTCGCGCGCACTTAAAAACCATGCCCGAGTCTCGCGCGAAGCCGGCGCCCATCTCGCGCCCTTTTCTCGCTCAGCTCGCGCTCACTTAGCGTCGAGTGAGCGCATAGTCAAATTTTGTCTGTTTCCTATCCGCCGACTGGCGCTCACCTGGCGCTCACTTCAGGAAGTGAGCGCATACCCAATTTAACTTACCGAAATTGATTCTTGACTGAACCAAGGGGGATTTTGATGTCTTGGGGTTTATACCACTTAACAAATCACTTGTTTGGGAACCTTGGAACCTGCATTTCTTATTAAATTCCTAGGGGAATTCTAGTGGCAAATTCTTAAAGGCTTCTAAGGTTGAGTTTAGGTTATTTGTATATGTTGTGCTGGATACCAAAACACTAGGAGTTCCTAGTTTGTTTTCTCCTCGAATTTATACACTGTTCTGATTGAGAAATTATTGACTTCTGGTTTCCCTTGTTTGGAAAATTCTGAATGTATTGTCTTGGTATAAATAACTGTGTTTTGTATTCAAATGGCATGGTTTGCGGAAATGAGAAATTACTGAAAGTATTGAGATACTGCTTGGTCCAGAGGGACAGGTGATGAACTGTGATGAGATATACATGATGTGGAATGAATGGTTTTACTTTGATGTTGGAATTGAGATTATACGATGTTTTACTGTTTTGGTTTAGCTTGTCCTGGATTCAGAGTCTAAGCTTAGTAATGTAATGTTATTGTTGGTTGTTGGAATTGCATGGCCTTGTGTGTTGCCACGACCGGTGTAGAGCAGCCAGAAACCCTGAGTAGGCCTGGTTGTCAATGCAGAAACCCGGGGAGTAGGCCTGCATTGGATGACGAAACCTTGAGTAGGCCGTCATTTCAGAGTTTCCGAAACCCTGAGTAGGCCGGAACTGTGTACATGGAGGTGTGGAGTGTCTACTTGGCATGTTAATTTATCAACTAAACGATAGTCATGACATTGACCAATCGATGTGTTGCCGTGCTTAACTGAGATGTGATTTGACTGATGAAATGGGTTTTGGTTTGAACTTGAAATTGATGTTAGTTGTTTAATCGTACGGAATGCTCATCGATGCATAGTTTTGAACTGTGATTAACTATTTCTGCATGCATGTGCTACTCGCTGAGATATTCGTATCTCACTCTGTTGTTTTTGTTTTGTTTTCAGATACACGTGGTGAGGCGACTACTGGGGTAGATCCGTCTGAGGCTTATAGGGAGGAAGACTACTATTACCTTCCTTAGACTTGTAGGTTATTTTGTTCCGAATTTGAGTAATTTGAATGTTTGAGGTGTATTAAAGTCTATTTGGAGTTGAACCATATGATTCTAGTTAAGTTCTAAATGTTACATTCTTGGATGAATCAAATTGTGCACTCTGACAGGTTATAGTTAGATGATTATCCAGCGATCATAATTGATTAACGATCCTTGCCTAACCTCTGTGAGACGTGTTATATCTTTATTGAACAACACGGATCCGGGGCGTTACAGGAGGAATCGGTAAAATCAAGGTAATATTTCTTGTAATATTACATCCAATGTATGTTAGAATAAAACTTTTTTCTTTGAACATTTCTTTTTTTGAGTTATCTTAAAGTTATTTTTTTCTTACTATCCTTACTCACTGTCTCTTTTGTCTTGTGGGCCATTGAGAATCTCTATGGTGAAGGTAAGTTTTTACATATGTTTGGGATGACGTTCTTGTGAATAAACCTCAAAGAATTTTGTTTTAAGAGCCGTACCCTTGATCGTTATTATTGATCTTCTTAGGAGGGCCTGTCCTCCTTTAGGTCTGTGTTGTACCCCTAAGATCTCTCTCCCCTCTCTCCCTTCACCTAAAAGAAGTAATTGGTATTCCCTTTTATGTGTGCTGTATAGGATATTTAATATTTTTCATTTGTGCACATGTAGGTTCATCATGTCATGCATGTTTTTGTCACCTTCACACATGCTTTTAAGAATTTTTTTTAGGGAAAATGAGTCTCATGCACATCCATGTTCCTAACCCATTTTAGACTTGTTTTTATCCACTAAAAAATCATAAGAAGCCTTCTTTCAACCCATACATATTTATTCTTTTGGATCCCCCTTTAGCTTCCTTAACTTGATCTTGTTGCATGCATAACATCTTAAGCATCTAACTTTTTATATATTATTGTGTAGTATCTGGTATTGTTGCCTTCGTGCAATGTTATGTTCATTCTTGTCTCATTCATATTTTCATTGATCTTGGTTAAGTGTATATACATATAAATTTAGTGAATTTAGTGTGGTTTAAGGACGTTTTAGCCTTTAATCTCGTTCTGTCATGAATAAAAGGGAGGGATCAGTCCTTGACCCAAAGAAGAGACATTTAGAGTCTCTGCTTGGGAACGTAAAGGAGGAATCAAAAGTGAGAATGCTCTAATATTCACACCCCCATGAAAGAAGCCATTTTTGGCCTAAATGAAGAATCTGAGCTACTGTGAAGTGTTTTGGAACTTGCAGCAGTTGGCGGGCCACCTTGGAAGTTCGGGGAATGCGATTTAGGCGATATTTGATTTCTGAGTCAAAACCGCAAATTCAGAACGGTTTAGACCCGACCGCATAGTATGTGCGGTTAGGTCTAAATCGCACTAGGTCTGCGGTCAGACCCAAACCACAAACAAAGTGCGGTTAGGCCCCTGCAAATTATAAAAATTCATTTTTGAGGACCCGATCCGACCCATTGTAATATAAAATGAACTTATTGGGCTTCCTGGGTCAAACCCAACCCATTTTAAGACTTGGGTCCATCTGGACCCATCAAAGCTTTAGTGGGCCTTCCAACGGGGCCCACTATCAGCCCGGCCCACACCAAAGCCCGTTTATCATAAATGGGTCGTGGGTCATTCGGATAATTACCCATGGGTCACCAAACCCATTGGGCCTTAAAAATCTTAAACCCACCTAATTTGCATGATTAAATTAATTCAATATGAGCCTTAGGCTCAATTAAAAGCCCAACTTGATTACCAATGGGCCTTCCAACGGGGTTTATATCCAACCCACTTCACTTAAAAAACTAAAAGGATAAAAATGAACAAAAGGGACTTACACCTACAAAAGTCCCTACTAGACTTAATTTGATACTTGCTGGATTAGGACAGGGTGAGTACAGTTGACTCAAACTAGGGTGACCCAAGGGACCCGCTAAACTAGCGGGGTGGATCGGGATGTCCTCAGACTTCCTCGAACCGTAACTGATCACTTAGCCAGAATCTTGAGCCGCAAGCCAACATGGATAAACTTAGGCACCCAGGTGTCCGCCTGCACCTGTCAGGCGGTGGCAACTGCGGTATTCAATTTTCAGGAGGCACGCACATGCCACGTGCACCCCACCGTGCGATTTCACCGCGCACACCACATACTGGGAAATTAGGTGCTCATTCCACTAAATGCATCTTCCTTGGCTACTCTCGCACTCAGAAGGGCTATCGACGTTACAGTCCTGAACTTCAGTGTTACCTTGTGAGTGCTGATGTTACTTTCTTCGAGTCTCAGCCATTTTATTCCCAAACCAACCCTGCTTCTGCTCCCTCACCTACTATTGAGTTGGTTCCGATATCAGTTGAGTCTCCTGTTCCTATTATTCCGGCCTCGTCTGAGGCATTACCTGCCTCTCCTCATGTTGGGTCTTTTGAGACTTTTGTTTCCACTAATGTGCCTACTTCTGTTTCATCACCTCCCTTGCAGGTTTATAAACGTCGCTCTCGTCGCATCGACCTTGTGTCACCACTAGCAACCCCAGTGTCTTTGGACCCTGCACTTGCCGTTGACCGGATGTCACTGCCTATTGCTCTTCGGAAAGGTACTCGCTCTTGTGTTAGTCGGCATCCTCTTAATTATTTACTGTCCTATGATTCTCTAACACCTTCCTTTTCCAGTTTTGTATCTCATCTTTCTAGTGTTTCCATTCCAAAGACAGTGAAAGATGTGTTATCTGATCCGAGTTAGAGGATAGCTATGGAAGTAGAAATGGAGGCTCTTCATCAGAATGGAACATGTAAGTTGGTTCTGCTTCCTCCCAGGAAGCAGGTTATTGGATGTATATGGGTATATACTATCAAGTATAACTCTGATGGTAATCAAGCTCGGTAGAAGGCTCGATTAGTAGCCAAAGGGTATACTCAGATGTATGGTGTTGACTACGATGAAAATTTTTCTCCAGTTGCCAAGATTGCCTTTGTTCATGTCTTGATTTCTCTTGTTATTAATCTTGATTGGCCACTTTTTCAGCTAGATTTGAAGAATGCTTTTTTGCACGGGGATCTCTTTGAGGAAGTATATCTGGAGCAATCACCTGGGTTTGCTGCTCAGGGGGAGTATTCGGGTTGTGTTTGCAGACTGAAGAAAGCTTTGTATGGCCTTAAGCAATCACCTCGTGCTCGGTTTGATAAGTTCTCAGAAGAGGTTAAGGTATTTGGTCTTCAGAGATGTGAGACAGACCACTCAGTGTTTTATCAACATTCTAATACTGGATGTGTTCTCTTGGTTGTCTATATTGATGATATCATGGTTACTAGAGATGATTCAAAAGGAATTGAGAAACTTAAACAATTCCTACAATAGAATTTTCACACCAAGGACCTAGGGAAGTTGCGGTATTTCCTAGGCATTGGAGTGGTTAGAACACAAAAAAGTATTAATCTTTCTCAAAGGAAGTATGCCCTTGACTTGCTAGATGAGACTGGATTATCAGGATTTCGACCAGGAGATACACCAATGGACCCAAAATAGAAGCCTGTGAAAGATGGTGGAGAGGTGTTTGATGATCTTGGCAGATATAGAAGACTAGTTGGGAAGTTAAATTATTTGACCATCACCAGGCGAAACATCTCATATGCTGTGAGTGTGGTAAGTCTATTCATTGAGAAACCTTTGGTCCCACATTGGGTGGTTGTCCTTCGTATGATTAGATATATAAAAAGATCACCTGGTCAAGGTATATTGTACAAGAAAAGGAATCACCTTAAAGTAGAAGGGCCTACAGATGCTGATTGGGCAGGATCTCCCTCTGATAGGACATCAAATACCATTTATTGTACGTTTTCAGGAGGAAACTTGGTTACTTGGAAGAGCAAGAAGCAAAAAATAGTAGCCCGTTCTAGTGCTGAAGCAGAGTACAGAGCCATGGCACATACTTCCAGTTAGTTGATTTGGTTGCAACAATTTTTGCAAGAGATTGGTTTTTCAGTTCCTAATCCACTTCCTCTATTCTGTGATAATCAAGCAGCATTGAATATTGCGTCTAACCTAGTATTCCATGAGCGTACAAAGCACATTGAGGTTGACTACTACTTTGTTCGAGAAAAAATACAAGGAAGGGATATTGCTACTTAACATATGAAGACAGGAGAACAGCTTGCAGACAGTTTTACTAAGGCTCTACATGGGCCTCAGCATGGACCGAGCCAGGAGCATGGGCCTTAAAATATTCTAAATGTCCACATTTAGAATATTTAGAAGAAATACTTATGGAAAATAAAGTTGAGGTATACTTTGATCATAAGAACTCGAGGTGAATATTATCTCAACGAATCTATAATGAGAGAATTATTTCTAGGAAATTGAAGTTACAATAGTTTATAGCTTCAGTTTTGGTTGTGCTTTTGGTAATGAGGATTTCTATAATTAGTGATATGCCTTCGGTGTTGGTACCGGCTGTGTTGGTAATCATGAAGTTTTTAATGAAATTTTGAAGACCTCACCTCTAAAGGTTTGAGTGGGGAAAATTATAATTAGAAGAGTTGAGGTGTATATTTTTCTAAAGGAAGCCAAAAGTAGAAGATTATATAGAAATCACTCTGGAGTGTTGTTTTGTTAATCTTAAGGATGAAGGCTATAAAATTTTGTTTGTTGATAAATATGAGAATAATTTCCAATAATTAATAATTATGATTGTCTGTAGTTCCAGAATTTAATGTGCCTGCGTAATTGAGAGTTTTGAATGCTATAGTTTGCTTTCTTCCAGGTAAGAATTAGTTATGATTAGGATCTAATTTGTTTAATTCTCGCATTAATCAAAGAGAAATTCAAATTTGTAGAGATTTGATCTAGAAGTTAAGAATTCTGCAGTAAGGTCTAGTGCGATCAGATCTGGAAATGGGTATTGGTCGTACACTTCTGCTCATGGCTATGCAGTTCGATTTTCTGAAATGTTTGGAAAAAGGGAAATAAAGTAATGTCGACTGGCGGGAGTGGTGGTTACATAATTTTATTTTCAATGATTGCATTCCTTTCTTGATGATTGCAGTTGGATAACCTCTAATGAGTTATGTTTAGGATGTGAAGGTTGGTATATGGAAAGATGGTAGTAATTTATGCAACTGAAAATGATGAATAAGCTGGGTTGAGTGACTACGTGGTGATGGAGAAGATTATACCAATTGAAATATTATGTTCGGAAGAGCACCTTCAAACTGGAACTGGAAACTAGTTATGGCGGCACTGCTATTGTAGATGCTATAACTCCTACTCAAACCGGTAGTGGGAGATTATAAAAAAAAAAAAAAGGAACGATGAGGATTTAGGATATACTTTATGTACATTTCTTTACCTAATGAAAGACTCTTTGAGCTTCTTTGATTCCTTTTAGTGCTATTGGAGGATTGACATCTTCTATGAAGGTGGAAATTTTCTATATGTACGCTAGCCTTAGACAAAATTATGGTAATAGATTGTCTTATGGATAGAAATGGACAATTCCAAACAGTTATCATGGGCAAATCAAATGAGGAGACAGCCAACAACTCAATATTAAATGGTAAATTTGTTATTACCATTTTGAATCCTGCTTTAGTCTAGTATCCTATCAGGTCTAATGTTAATTTCGTTTACCTTCGTGTTTTACCTTCATCTCACATATTTATTCAACAAAATAGGTCCACATAGGTATAAACCAAGCATACATCTCCGTAGCAGATACATTGGTATTCATATTCATGTTTCCAACTTTGAAGCTGCCACATATACAACCTAGAAATTTGAATCTGAATTCCTGGGACTCTGCCACACTGTCGGAAATTTCTGTTTGACATGAGATATTGAATGTACAGCTTTGGATTATATAGTGAGGTTGGTTAATATTGGGCTTGGTAATCTTGTGCATTGGCTTTATTGCCTCTTCCTAATAATGCAATCCTTTCTTCATGTATAGCTTGTGACATTTGTTGATGTTGTCCATAATAAACTCTTGCTTTTCACAGTTTAGGAGTTTTCTTATCTCAGTACACAGGCAGGACTGATGCCTTTTTGAGGCTATCGTCTTGTGCATATACTTTTCTTTGGCCTTAATTAATCCACTGCGTTGTCGCCTTAAGTGGAATTTGAAGCATAAGCCTCAAGTGATTTAATGAGGTTAAATATTCTTGAATTGATTTAATATTCTTGGAAGAGGTAAGTATCAGATTTAGATTGCAGCACACCAGAAAATTTAGTGAAGGGATAGCATGGGCTATCTGTTAGGTTTGGGTGATGGCAGACATAATGGTTACATTAAAGAATTTTGAGATATTGCATTATAGGATTAAGCTTGAAGCACTGCCTTGGTGCATTTCCCCGAAGGGAATGATTCCACTTATAATCTTGAGTTGGGACGCTATAGTGATTGCAATTAAGATTTGCTAACATGTCGGTGGTAACATGATGTGAATTTCGAGGACGAAATTCTTTGTAGGGGGGGAGAATGTAAAACCCGGAATTTTTAAGGAATTTTAATTTAGGGTGAATAGGAGATTAAAGGATTTAAAAACGAGATTAAGGGATTTAATGAGGTTAATTAAATTAAACTTTAAAAGACTTGATTGCTAGTCCGGTTAGGGGTGGTTCACTTGAAGTTAACAAGCTAAATTGATTTCGGTTCGGTTCACTTGGATAGTAAAAAAAAAAAAAAAAAAATTTGTTAGGTGATTGAGACCGGTTTAATTGATCTAGGTGTAACTTGAATTTATTTGGTTTAATTGGGTAAATTAGTCTGAGTCAATTGCGTTCGGTTTAGTGAATCTGGTTTATGTGTAAAAAGGGAATTTAATTGGTTTAATTAGGTTTAGTTGGGTTTAAGTGGTTTATTTAAATAGGTCGGTTCATTTCTAGTAGCCCGGCTTAATGAGTAATTGGTTTAACCGGTTTAATAGGAATATATATTTATGTACAAGATTAAGAACCGAAAGTGTTCTATTTTTCACTTTGTCCGTGGAAGAGGAAAAAGGGGCGCAGAGGAGAAGACGAAGGGTGAAGAAGCCTTGGCGATTTCAATCAGATCAGATCAGATTGGAGTTCTCGGCTAATCTGAATTCGAAGTTCAGGTTAGAATCATCTAACTTAAGAGCAAATTGTAGAATTTGAATCTGAATGGGATTAAAGGATTAGATCGGATGAAAACTAATCTGAGGATGGTCGAAGTTCAGATCAATGTTGAGAGTGGGAAATTGAAGTGCAAAACTCAGAAGCTTGCTGGTCAATTGAAGGTTTGACAAATTGAAATCGGTAGCTAGAAGTAAGTAGCTTTTATTTTCTCCTCTTGTTTTTTTCGTTTTTAGAAGATGAGCTGATTTACTTTATGTTGGAATCTTATGGTTAGTCTCAAATTTCAAGCTTAAATTTCAGTTTGATATAGTCTGGAGTGATTGCAATTGTTTTTAGATTATTTGGAAGCAAGACAAACCTTTGAAAATGATAAAAGCAATGGCTGAAATGAGGAAAATCGTGACTGGTTGCGGGAGGAAGAAGAAGGGTTTTGAAAAATAACTACAATTTGGTGCAAAAATGATAACGTAATTAATAGTTGATGTTTATTTTAGAAAGGAATTTACGTGTTAGTGTAAAACGTATGCTGTATTGATAAATTGGTATGCAGAACCTAAATAACTACTTTTTAGTTTGGATTTTTGTTAGATTCAATAAATAAGTGCAACCCCCAAATAAATAATTACATTTTAGTTAAAATTTGAAAGAAAAATCAAAATTCAAAGAAAAAGTGTTTAAAGTGATTTTTAGGATTTATAACGTAATAAAAAAAATATATAATAAGAGAAGGTCAATTTAATAATAATAAAGAGAAAAGAAATAGTTAAAATGAAACCTGACATATTGCACAAAAAGGATTTTTAAGAAAGTGATCAAAGAATTTTGGGAAGGTATTAGTTGAGAACAATACTTTTATTTCTAATTTGACTCTTAAAGGGGTTTTATGGAAGTTAATGGAAAGAATGTATAAAGTAAATATAAATGAAAATTTTGGTTATCGGAGGGTGTGCCAAGCTTTTGGAGAACTACAAATATTAATACTATTTTGTTGGGGCGAGAGAAAGCTTACCTGAACAAATTAAAATCAAATTAGAATAAGAAGGAATGGAGAAAATACAATGCTGGAACTATAGAGAAACCTTTTATAAAATGTAACTGTTAATTAGGTTGGGAAAGAGTCTGTGATTAACAAGGGAATTGTAGGGAGTTTAATTTGGAATTGGAAAGACACTAAGAAAAATATTTGTAAAACTTGATATTTGGGTAAGTAATGTTTGTAAATTTCTGATCTTGTGGATACGGTGGAACCTTGATTATTATCATTGGATTATAACCTCAGTTTAGACGAGATTGTCGTGATTATGGAATCTTTACATCGAACTGGTTTTATGCGGATTTTTCGGAAAGAGGATTTAAATTGATTTTGAATGATTGGGTTTTGGCGTGGAATTGGTTTTCCTCCATGTACTTGGAAATACGGTTTGTGATGCTCATATACTTGGGTAGTTGTGATACCTCCGTGTATCTCAGAGATGCCCTGTGTACCTCGGAATGTTGTTACCTCAGTGTATCTCGGGGATGCCCCGTGTAGCTCGGGATGATATGATTGAGATTGAGATGAGTTGTGCTTACTGGATTTCTCCGTTGGTTTTGGTTTTAGAGTCTAGTGGGCATAGCTCGATATGGATCCATGTTAGGAGCTAGATAATGGAAAGGATTGTTCTTTGCTAGTCGTAACACTTTGTTCACGCACGCGTTTCCATCGTGTATCTCGATGAGGCCCTCACTGTATCTGGTTGGCTACGGCTATGATAGGATAGTACATGCTAACCCATTACTGTACCTGGATGGGTTCTCCCGCAATAAGTCGATGACCGTGTAGCTCGGCTTCGCTCATAAGCCGGGAGGTGGCATAGTGAGCTCGGTCTTACACTAGTTAAAGGCAGTCTTATTTCATGAGTCTTGCGGTGACTCATCAATTGTTATTTCCATGATACAAACCTCTTTGTTTTACTGTATTATTCTTGTTATCTCGTTCTGATCGATGGTTTATTGTTGGATTATTCAGATTACTCGGAACTGATGTATTATCGCTACTGTTGCACGATTTACGACTGTATCATGGTTTAGAACTGATAAATTGTATTTGTGCATGCATGTGCTGCTTGCTGGGATATTCGTATCTCATTACGTTTTGTTTTGTTTTGTTTTCAGTTTCTGGTAAGGACGGCACAGCGGGTATATGCTCGGTTCATGTGAGTTAGCATTGGTTATAGTATTTTATCTTTGAGCTTGGGTTATAGTGCACTTTGATTATCCAGTTATTATTGTGTATTCATGTTTTTCCTTCACTCTAATATTGCTATCTTGGGTTATATATATTAACCTTCGGAGATAAGTTACGATTTCTCTACGTAACTTATCATAATTTATACTTAAGTTGTAAATTCTGGTGTTAGAATGTTATACTTAAGTTGTAAATTCTGGTGTTAGAATGTTATACTTAGGTTGTAAATTCTGGTGTTAGGATGTTATACTTAAGTTGTAAATTCTAGTGTTAGGATGTTATACTTAAGTTGTAAATTCTGGTGTTAAAATGTTATACTTAAGTTATAAATTCTGGTGTTAAAGTTATACTACTTCAGGATTTAAAATGTTATACTTTAAGTTATAAATTCTGGGGTTAAAGTTATACTACTTCAGGATTTAAAATGTTATACTTAAAGTTATAAATTCTGTTGTTAAGGTTATATTACTCCATTCCCAGCAGTAGGTTATACCTCTGTTATTTTACAGGTGGTGCTGAACCAATCTAGAACAGTAACTAGAATGTTATATCTGAAATTTTACTAAAGAATCTCTGTAATGTGTAAATGCAGGAAAATGGTAACTGTTAGTGCATATAAAATTACAGCAATCTCTGTAGTGTATGACCAATCTGTAAGCAGCCACGATTCTTGATTGTTTGTGGATTGGTGTTGACTTTAATTAATATTTAGATGAGTTGTATGGTAAAAGGGCATGATAGATAAATGAGATACAGTTTTCCATGGACTATTTACCTATTCAGGGATTATTATACATGGAAATGGTTTTAGTGGAGATTGCCAACTAATGAGGGATGGACGAATGGAGTTGCTGTATATTTTCTTGAAAAGGGGAGCTCAGCACTTTTCAGATTTATCATGCCAAATGCATAACTGTTTCTGATATGGCAATTAGGTATTTCTTTTGGGTAACTTAAATAGGTGTAATGGCAATATTTTGGGTGGCATATAGATGCTGGAACTGAATACATTAAGGTGTAAACAATGTATGCAGAAAGTGTTATTAGTTAATAAATTATGAGTTATTATGGAATCAGATTTCTGTCTAGCTATTCTACTTTGTAAATTGGTAAACCTTAGGTGTTGGTTTTTGCCTATAAAATCAAATAGCAGTAATTGAAAGGGAAGGGAGTAAACAGAAGTTAAAAAGAGAAAAGGGAAACAGATCGGTAGTTAATTACTGATTTTTTTTAAGGTAAACCTGAGTAGGAAAATTGTAGGATTTCATAGGTGAGTTAAAAGTATTAATAGAAAGCATTAAGAGGAATGATAAATGGTGTAAACTAATGGAAATATTCTGCATGTAAGTTACTGTTTGGGATTGGAACAAGTAAAACAAGTTTAAGTGTTAATATGAAGTTAAATTTTGGTTTGAACATTCGAATTTTCCGGTTTAGCTGAAATTGAGCAATTACACCACACTTTGACTACGAAAAGGAAATTTTGTGCAATAATTTGAAAAATAGCTTGGAATCAAATTATTTTTGGTTAATTTGATTAATTGTTTTCTCTCTACACTTGGGCAATGTTTTGGATTTTATTGCATTTGATGAAATGATAGTTATTTTCCTCCGTGTATCTCAGAGATACCCCGTGTAGCGCTGGATGGTATGATTGAGAGTGAGATGAGTTGTGCTATTGGTTTTCACTATTGGTTTTGGTTATAGAGTCTAGTGGGCATAGCTCGTTATGGATCCATGTTAGGAGCTAGATAGTGGAAAAGATCGTTTCTTTGCTAGTTATAACACTTTGTTCACGTATGCGTTCCATCGTGTACCTCGATGAGGCCTTCTCTGTATCTGGTTGGCTGCGGCTATGGTAGGATAGTACATGCCAACTCATCCTGTATCTGGTTGGGTTCTCCCGCAATAAGTCGATGACCGTGTAGCTCGGCTTCGCACATAAGCCGGGAGGTGGCATAGTGAGCTTGGTTTTACACTAGTTAAAGGCGATTTATTCCATGAGTCCAACACGAATTTACCTCCAATGAGTGCACAGTATTGTTTTCGGTTATACGGTGATTGTTAATATATTCTTTATTAGTATATGTTGTTACCAATTTATTCGGGTTTACCGGCAAGCTTGGTGATTGTTATTACTGCACGGTTATTCTCGGAGCATGTTTGAGGTCTGTTGTTAAATGTTTTATGCATGCATTTGATACTTGCTGAGATATTCGTATCTCATTCCGTCTGTTTTGTTTTGTTTTCAGATCTTGGTGAGGACGATACTCGCGGGGTTGGGCCAGTTGCGGGTTACCCTGAGTATAGGGGAGAGGACTATTTTGTCGAGTGACCCCTGAGATTTATTTTAGCTGTTATTTTCATTTGAGATAGTGAGTAGTTTTTGAATTGTATTTCTTTCAATTCATGGTGATTGAGTGATTGGGATATTTTTAGTGAACTCTGATATTTTGTTGGTAATAATAAATCGAATGTCATGTTTTCTTACACTCTGATATGGATCCTGCGGTTTGTTTATCTAAACCTCGGGTACGAGTTACGGTTCCATTACGTAACCCGGATCCGAGGCATTACATATGAAGACAGGAGAACAGCTTGCAGACAGTTTTACTAAGGCTCTACATGGGCCTCAGCATGGACCGAGCCAGGAGCATGGGCCTTGCAGACATTTTTACTAATTGACACCCTGAATTTTTTTTTCAAAATTTAAATTTTCTGTTACATAATTCAATTGTCCCCTCAAATTTTTGGCTTTTAGTTATATTTTTTAAAAGTAAACTAGATTCGGTAAAGTTCTTGGCAATTGGAAACTTGTGATACTTTTTAAAAATAATTGATAATAAGTATCATTTTATTGTTCATAAATGATTTCTTTCAAAAATTCTCGCAAAAGAATTGTGAGCAATTTGTTTATTATCATCTTTTAATGAGGTAAAAAATTCCTTTAAGGACATTTTTGGGAAAAAAATCCTTCAGGAACTAATAAAATGATGCCTATTCTCAATTACTAATTTTCAATTACCAAGAATTAGGTGATGGAATCTAGGTTTTTCTTAAAAAAAAAAGTATTACTAAAACCCAATTTTTTTAAAATTTTTTTATAAAAATAATTTTTCTAAAAATAATTTTTCTAAAACATTTGAATGTTGATGTAGTTGAATTTATTCTAACTTATAGTTTGCCCCTCCTGAGTCAATTTTCTAGCTTCACACCTAGGCCTCTAGTAGTGTATATTTGTATTAAGTTGGGCTTGCATGATATATACAATCCAGCTTGAGGGGGAGCGTTATAGAATTAGAAGGTTTTATGTATTTGGAAAGAGTGTGGGTGATGGAAAGTTACTATTGTTTATTTTTACCATATATATATGGAAGGCACGATGGAATAGATGCATTGCCTATTCTCTCTTCTATCTTCTACAATGATCACTGTTTTTTTTGTGTGGGCCCCACTTGAAATATTTACAAAACATTAATCGTAAGATACTCCACATAGCAGCATGCCAAAGCAAGAGGCAATTCAGGTAAAGATAGCAGGTGATGTCATCACCTATTAAAAGCTCCATTTTGACATACTTAAAAGATCCTCTCTTATGGTCTTTAATTTAACATATTTACCTGCTTAAAAAAACTTTTAGTAAAAATATAATATTGAATTACTAATCTCATAACGTTAATTGTACACTTATTTTCATAAAGGCATATTTTGATCATAATTATGAAGGATTAATATGATAATTATTGTCTTATTCCTTCATAAATCTTAAGGTGTATAAGTGTAACTATCTCATGTTTTTTTAATGTTGAATATGCTAATGAACATTGTGTCATGCTCTTTTGAAGTAAAAATTGAGCCACTTCACTTGGAGGCAGCGTTCCTTGATTCTTCTTGAGTTGGTTTGATTATGGAGGCTTATTTGTATTAAATTGATCCCATCATATGATTTTGAGTTGCCTTGCTAATGCTAAAAATGTGGTTTGAGGTGGAATGGTATAATCCCAGTTCAAAATCCAGGTTAACAAAAAATTTCACTAGAAATGGAATATTTTGGAAAAAATGATGGTTTGCCTAGTTGAAAATTTTCGCGATACAAATTGAAGCAATGCAGCCTTGGATCATATTTCATGGTTGAGGCCAAGAAAATTTCACCATTCAAGAAACTAATTTAAGACCTGCTGATTGAAAATTTTGACAAAGTAACCAGAAAGATTATGGGGTTCATGGAAAAAATGTGTAATACTAGTAATCCTGGAATATATAAACTGGAGGTTTGAAAGGTTGAGAAAGTTTTATGGGGGAAAATCCCATGAAGAAATGATGAGGAATTGGAAAAACTGCCATGTTGAAATGAGTGACAAGACTATTGTCTCTCTTGTCATGATAATGCCTAAATCGTAGATTTTAAGTATTGAATAAAATAGATTCATAAAACATTTGATTTTTATTTAATCATAAATTAAAAATTCCCAAGTTTGAGGAAAATACTTTTTGCAATTTTATCTGGAGAATTTGAACAAAATTTATTCTCAATTGTAAACATGGTAAAAATTTAATTTTTAAATGACATGTTGGGATTTTGTAAAATTTGAAGAGATTGCATTTAAACCTATATGGGATTTGATGGCACTGCAAAATTTTCAAGTTTTATAGAGAATTAAACAACTTGATTTCCTTTTAATTAGAGAAATTGGTTTTATGGTTAAGATAAAGTTTGACGTTCAACTGTCAAAGCTTGAAAAGGGTTTTAGGTAGTGTAGACACCTGATTTTTGCACCCATGAAATGAAGAAAATTAAAAGTCAAACTAAAAGTCAAACCTGAAGGGGTCAAAAATTTGACTTTTTGATCAGGTGCAAATTGACTACCAAACTTCATACCATTGGAAAGAGGACTTCGATACGATTCTAACGCAACTGAGTTTGCTCAAATCGGAGTCCGGATAAAGAAGTTATGGGCTGGTCAAATCTGGAAATAGCAGAAATTAGTTTTCTGCAAAACTCCAAATTAGCTACTCAATTGGACATCAGCAGAAAGAGCGCATCATCACGACTCCAACGCAACTGAGTTTGCTGGAATCAGAGTCCCGGATAAGGAGATATGAGCAAAATTGGCTCCGGGACACGAATTCGCACTTCTGCTAAAAAGCCCGAATTTGCTGCCAAACTTTAGCTTAAAGGGAATCTCAAACTGATTTCAACGCCACCAAGTTTGCTGAAATCGGATATCAAATGAGAAAGTTATGAGTAGTCAAAAATTTCAGAAAATCTGCACATGTGGCAAGATTGAAGAAAGGGCAAAAAAAAAAAAATCTAAGAATAAAATAACAATATTTTGTAAATATCTAACAATTAAATTAAATCAAAAATAAAAAGAAAAATATAAAACACATTTGTTTTCTAACAAACCAATCTTAAAGAATAAAATAACATTAAAATTTAAACAATCTTAAGATTAAAGTAAATAAAAAATAAAAGAAAAAATAAGAACCACATGAGAAGGATATGAATGGAGATAAGAATGAAAAATATTTACGTTTTAGTTACATGAAATATGAAATAAAAATTCAGCCACAAAAGGTGATTAAAATTCCAAAAAAGATCATTTTTTCAATTATAAAAGGAGGGGCCACCCCCATTCCAAAGCATCAAGAAATCCCCTTTCCTTCTCCCCCTCTTGCTCTCTCCTACAGCTCCTCCCCTCTTCTTCTTGGCCTTTTCCCACGTCCAAGCTCTGCCCAATTTACATCTCCCTCAATACCCAAACCCCAAAATACCCTTAGGCTACCCCCAAACCATGCCCAAACTCTGCTTTTTCATCCTGTAAGCATAGATAACCCATCGAACCCCTGCCAAAACCAATTTAGAAAACCGGCGGAGACGCGGAAGTGCTGCCAAAATTCTAGGAGAACCCCCTTTCAACCCCATTTCGGAGAATGAACGGGAGCGCGGAAGCGCTGCCAAAATCTCTCTGAAAAATCACAAGACCATGCACCTTCTCCTTACCTTCAATCTCCTTCCAATCTAAGAATAGAAGAACACCTTTTCAAACCCAATTCGGAAAATCGAAGGAGGAGCATACCCAATTTACTTGGGGAATCCAAAACACAACAGAAGTGAAAGGTAACATTAAAGGAATGCTTTTGGGTAAATTTCAATAAATTCAATTCTTTGTTAAGTTGATTTTTTTTTTTACTACTTCTCACCTGTTTCCTCTCTGTGGCATGATGATGAGTTCCCCATGACAAGGGGAAGAACTAATTCAAAAGGTGGAAAAAGAGAGCCATTAGCAAAAATGGGTAAAAAGAAACCCATTCTGTGACATTTTTAAAGAAGGCAATTATCCCTTTGAATTGTCTCATGTATCCCATACTCTCCCCTTCCCTTTCCTTCTTGAGATTGGCAATAAGTGATTAAAACAAAATCTCAGATCTCCAAAGAATGCAAAAGAGGAGAGAAGAAGGCCTTTTAAGCCAAATGAAGTAAATAGAGCTCTCTGAAGAAGCTGGAACCCTGACGGACGTCACCGGACCTCCCAAAGGACCTGTCGGAGTGATCCCAGCCGGAATTGGAGCAAAACGGCAAAAACAAGCAAAAACCGTATACTCAGAGCGGTCGGCACATGACCGCAATTGATCTGCGGTCCGGTCTAAACTGCACTGCATCTGCGGTTCGGACCAAACCGCACAGCAAGTGCGGTCATATCCTTCAAAATGACTAAAAAGTAACTTTTTTTACCTGGTTGGATCCAAACCCGACCTGAACCGGCCTGAAATAGCCTCTTAAGTAATTTGGACTTCTTTGAGTCCCTTTTAGACCGTGGGCTTAGACGGACCCACCAAGACCACACTGGGCCCACTTGTGGGGCTCACCTTTGACTGGCCCAAGGCCACTTGATCTTAGGCTAGTGGGCCAAATCCAAGCCCACCAAGCCCAAACAAATGTAAGTAAATAAAATAAATAAATAAACCAAAAGGGTTACCCAATGACCCTACTGGGCCTCAGGCCCAACCTTGGCATCCCACAGGTCTTCCAATAGGACCTAGATCCGACCCACATCACCTAAATAAAAAGGATAAAAATAAATAAAAAGGGACCCACACCTTCAGAGGGCCCTGCCAGACCAAACAAGGTAGAATGCTGGCCTAGGAAAGGGTGAGATTGACTCAAAAACCAGGGAGACCCGAGGGACCCGTTAGACCGGCGGGGCGGACTGGTATGTCTTTAGGACTTCCCCGGACCGTAACCGAGGACTTAACTAGAACTCTAGAAAAGTTGCAGACCAGACTTAGACCCGGATAGGGCAAACCCATGTCTGCCTGCACATATCAGGCAGTGGCGACTCCGAATGTTCCGAGGCACGAACTCTCACGTGCGCCCCGTGTGCGATCTAGTCATTTTTAGGTGTGCACAGGTAGAGTTGCAAATCTAGCCTGGACTGTGACGCCCCGACTCCCTACAACAACGATATTGTCCGCTTCGGCCCACTGGCCTCACGGTTTTGCTCTTGGGTTTTACCCCAAAAAGCCTCGTTACTTAAGAGAGTCACAAGCCTACATATATAGCCCTTCACCTTCTCCTACCCGAGCAATGTGGGACTCGGGATCTCACAATATACCCCCTTAAGGGCTGCACGTCCTCGTGCAGTAGCCTGCCAACTCCAGTAGCCTGCCAGCCATTATCTTAGGCCCGCTCACATGCATCAACCAACGTTCGGGTCCCACATTTCCGGTCGGGGTGCGGCTCCGATACCATTTTGTGACGCCCCGACTCCCTACAGCAATGATATATATTGTCCACTTCGGCCCATTGGCCTCACGGTTTTGCTCTTCGGTTTTACCCCAAAAGGCCTCGTTACTTGAGAGAGTCACAAGCCTACATATATAGCCCTTCACCTTCACCTACCAGAGCAATGTGGGACTCAGGATCTCACACAGACCGCCCAAAGCCCGCCCAACCCAACTCGAATAAGAGCCCAAAGTGAGTATTGAGTTTGGGTTGGGTTTTATTTCGAGTGCAAAGTTGAGTTTGGGTTGGGCTTGGGTTCAAGCTATATAACCCGAAAAGCTTAAAAAACCTGAAGTTAATGTTGACTTTATGTACATGCTCTCATATAGATATATGTATAAAACTCCACCAAATATATATATATATATATATATATATATATATATATATATAAGTGAATATTTATTTGTATATATATGTATCATTATTTTCTTTTCCTTTTATATTGTTATTGTATTTATGCAATCAACTATTAAATATAAATTATTAACATGTGATAATAAGTTTATGAATTTTTGTCAAATAAATAATTTTATACTCACATACATATACATATATGTTACAATCAATGTGATATTTGGGAGCACATTACAAGAAAGATTGTGCAAAACCACAAATATAGTGAGCTAGTATTATATTTTAAATTATTAAAGAAATAAATTAATTAAATGTGGTTTTCCCAAATTCAAGGGACAAATCAAGAGGAATTTGTAATATTTGCATTTATAACAAACAAACATAAAAGCATATTGATAGACGAATTAATGAATGAAATTCCAATATTTTGTAATTATAACAAAAACTATAAAAAAAAATTCAAAATCTTACATTTTGTTTGGGCTAAGCCGAACCTAGCCTGAACTCAAACAATAATGTTTGGGGTTGGTTTGGGTTTAGTGAATTTGGGTTAGGGGTGGTCAACGACGAGTTTGGGCTAGTAAATCTTAGATTGGGTTGAGCCTGAACTCTCATAATCCGACCCAACCCGTTCTACTTACACCTCTAGTTTTAGGATAGCATATTAGAATTGGAATTGAGATATAAGAATGCCACTTCCAACCAATCGTTCGAAAATTAGAAATCACACGTAATTTTGATGGAACCCAATTCCCGCCTGCGACTAGAATTGGACGCTACGCGTTGGAGGTGTCTTTTTTCTTAATTCTTGCGTGCAAAATTGACGACGATTCATCCCTCGACTCTCAACGTTTGTCCTCGACAAAAGCTGTCCAGCGTTAGGATCCTTCTTCTTCCTTGTAGATGACGATCCTTCGTCATTGAGACTCGCAGATTGTCACTTGTCTGACCTATCGTATTTATAGTAGACAAGATTGTCTTGTTAATAGAACAAAAAGAGGTTCTCTAGCGTCTGTGTGGTGTAACTGAGAAAGGTTTCAAAAATCTTGGAAACCAGGTAAGTTCCTATTGTCTTTTTTCGTTTTATAGTTTCTGAATGTTTTTATACAACAAGAAATGCTGGTAAGTATTTTAATTTTGCTTTCAATTGCTCTTCTGTGGATGACATTTCTGAATGTTTGGTTTATTAATTTTGCCTTCCATTGCCCTTGTGTGGATGACGTTTTTGAATGTTTTTCTAAGTCCATGTTGTCAATTCATTTCTTATCAAAAAAAAAAAAAAAATGTTGTCAATTCATTCATCATATTCATCTATTTTGTAGAGGCGTCATCATCTTTTGAAATTCTAATACAAAGTCATCAGAAATTTCTGAAAGTCCACTTTGACGTGTTGTCATAGCTTGTTTTAATTTTTCATATTTAGGAGAGAGATGGGTATACATTCTGTTTTAATCTGTAGTTCCTAAAGTTGTCTGGAAAATGCCTTCTGTTTCGACTGATATTAAACCTAGTTGAAATTTGGAAGTGATGATCTTTCTCTTGAACTTCAAAATCCAAGGTAACAATTTGGTGTCTTCATCGAAAAGAAAAATGCAAATGGTAAATTGTCTGCGTGTTCTCTAGAAGGCATTTTGAGTATGGTTTACTGCAAGGATTTGATATGGGTAAGCTTCCAGGGAGGTTATTTTTCGCGCTAGGTAGCTAAGGATGTTTCTGTGCTAAGGACTGAAACAGCCTGCAAATGATATGCAAGAAAAAATTATCTTGTTCTTGAGCCTGTCTGTGACAATTTCTCAATTGAGCTTGTTTTGTTTAGTTGTCCATTAACTACTTTATCACAATTTCCATGACACTTTTTTTCAGATATATTGAGTCCTTTCCTTGGTATTGATGTTTTACATCCATTATGCAAGATCATTTTGTTCTTGTATTTGATTCTTTTTGCCTTCTTCATGTTTGCTGTATCTGGATTTTGAAGAAGTTGAAAAGGTCTTTGTCTTTGAATTTGGGCGATCATTGTATAATTTGGGTTTAGTTGGAAAAATAAGAGAGCAGCCTCTTTTATCCCGCTTTTGGCAGCCTCCTGGATTTGATTATCTCAAGACGAATTTAGTGGTTGATACAAATTACCAATGGAAATGGTGGTGCAAATTACCAATTGAAATGGTGGTGTTGCAATTATGATTTGCAATGAGAAAGTAAATTATGATACGCTAATCTGAAAAACCTAAGCTAGAATACCTTGCCGCTGATGTGAGTTTCTCTTCTAAATCTTAGAAATTTGTGCTGCGCAAGTTGGTTCTGTAATTTGTGGGTTCTAGGTTTGTAGCAGTTGTTCTTATGTGACCTTTTTTTTCTGTCTATTTTTTATCTGTTTAGCAGATGGGTTTTGTAATTTGTGGGTTTGGAATTGACGAGATTTGTAGCAGTTGTTATGTGATCGATCTTCAATTTTTTTTTCTTGCCTTTATTTTTATTTCTTTTATTCACTTTACGGGAGTTAATAAATGTTTATATAAAAGAAAGAATACAGGTGTGGATTTCATATTTTTGTAGCTACTTGGGATCTCTGGTGAATGGGCAAGGAGGAAGAAGAGAGGAGAAGAAGAAGAAAAGGTTCGGAAGAGGAAAACGAAATGGTTTGGACTGCATATCAAGGAAAGGAATACCATCTATTATGTATAGCAATAGGTTTTTTCCTGAATCTCTCTCAGCTTCAAACCTCTAATGCTTCCCGTGTTTTTTCTGTTCACAGAACTGGTTCGTAGATTCCTAGGTTTAAGTAGCTAGAGTGGGTCAGTACTGGAGCGCCCGTGTATCTGGCCGCCATGCTAGAATACCTCACCGCAGACTTGGGTTTCTCTTCAAAATTTTAGCACCCATTAAGATTCCTCACAAGCAGCTCCAATTCAATTCAAGGATGGCATCCAATGCAGGGAGGAGATGTGGGTTTGCCGGCTGTCTTAACTTCTGTGTTATCTTCTTAGTCTCAATTAATCTCCTTTGCCTACTTCAATGCGTCCCCCACTTCAGCATTTTATAAGCAAATGTACAAGGCGTTTCTCAAAAACACAGAGGAATGAGCGCGATGCGGGTAATTTTCCTTTTTTCCGATTTACTTTTTCTATCATATTATTCACTTTCTTATGAAACACGGCATCCTAAATATTTCTGTTCATCATCATATGCCTCTTGTTGCGTATCTGAATACTAGTTTTCTTCCTCGAATTAAGTAGATGGAATTTTTGTCGAACTAATTGTTTTATAAAAGTTTAATATTGTCTTGAAAATTTATTTATTGCCATCAATTTTTATTTTTTCTTTTTCCCTTTTGAATTAAATATAGAATTAATTACTGTCTAATACTATTTGAACTTTCACATACATGATAATTGGGAATTAGTTGTTAATTCAACACTATGTATACTCCCGACTATGTATCTCAAATAGTTCTATTCATGTGCAATATTTCTGTCTGAATATTATGGCATTTGAATGAATTTTTGTATTCTATCTGTTACTTAATCATGACTCCATTATGCATGCTTAGTTATCAGATGATATATAACACATTAACTGTCTTTTTAAACTTGGATGTTCTATTAAACAACCCTTATGAATAATAAAGTTTAAATATGTTATACAGATCCATCCCCTAAATATTTCTTTTAAGTGTTTTGATTGGACATTATCGTTCAATTTGAATATTTTGGTCATCCTCTAAAATTCCAAATGTCTTGAGGGGCCATTAGATTAAAACCTCCCAAGTATTAGCAATTCATGCCTGCAAGTTCATTAACGTAAATGTTTCTGCTTTTGAGGAATCAGTTACTAATCGGTTGTAGTTTCAAGTCATACAAATTCTCCCATGTGAGCAAGAAAAGTACTGGAAATTAATTGGCGATAATATTGGGGTAAAGGGGGAATCTTTTGAACTCACTAATTAGAAAAATCAGTGTCAATGCTGCTCTGAACTGGAATTTAGAATGCAAATATTGGTTCATAAAGTAGCTGCATTTCTTATGTAAATGTGTAATTGTACCTAGAGAATACATAAATCTTCAATACAGTTCTTGATGTCAAGGAGATAAGCGTTGGAGATAAACAATCAAATAAGGTGACATGACTCAGCAATGGAAGTAAATGCAAAATTTATATAAAACCCACGAAGTACCCCTTCATGACAAAAATATAGACCCAAATTTAACATCTTCACGGAACAAGTATAATAAAACCTGAAGAATAAAAATAAACAAATTACTCGTGAAAATGATATTCCACATTAAACGACAAAAATTAAAATGACCTAAATCAACAAAGCAATCTGTTTAAGCACTATCAATTACAATAACCAGAATCCAAAATAAGCATACTAAGAGCTACAAGCTTAAAACACTCCACCCATAAAATAACAAAACGACTCATAGAGAAAGATATAGACCCCAAAACACAACCCCATTAAACAAATACGCCATGCTTCGTCTGCATCAATAACGCAATCCGTATATGCATCAGCAATTGCCAATAAATAGAATCCCTGACCAGTTACACCCAAAAATAGTAGTACCCCATTAAACAACAAACACACATTACTAGTACCAATAAATAGAACCCTTCTTCTTTTAAGTGGATGTCCTTCACTGCTCTTATGGTGATGTCCTTGCTGCTTTTGTTCCTTTTGTAGGCTGGACTGATGATCCCACTGGTTTCCCTTCCTATAATACATTAGAGTTGAGCAATATATAAACATGTCATGAGAAAAAACAGGTGAGAGAGGAAAAACTACAAAATAAAAAGGTAAGAGAGAGAGTGAAAGCATTTTGAAACACTATGAACATGGTTTGATGTTGATCTAATGCATTCTGAAGAAAATCTAAAAAATATTCCAAAATAAAAAAAAAACCAGTTCTTTTCAGAATGTATAGAAGTCAGCTAATTAATCTAGAATTGCAGTTAAGGCTGTTCATCGGTTAATAAAATTGATTTTTTAGATTAGTTTAAATGCAAAATAAACTCCATGCATCTAAAGTTCGTTAAATTCATTTAAACTATAGACCTTCACCACCATTTGATGGTAAATCTCCACCTAGAAATCATTTTGCTGCCTTGAAACCAACGAGAGGTGCTTATGTTGATGCACATAACTATGGAAGTAGATGTTAATCAACATGTCCTGTGCATGGCAATCTAGACATACTATGCAATCTTGGCAAATTAAGTAGGAAAGTTTTATCATAATTACCTTTGTCGGGGAGGTTAGGTTCCCATGTCAATGAATTCTGACTGGCCTCATCATCTCCTATGACCTTTTTTTCAATTGATAAGTTGATGGTTCGGTTGCTGCTGCCCATTTTTTGTGGTGTTGCATTCCCCCATTGAACTCCTCCACGGTCCCCGTCCATCTTGTGAAAGGGATTCTTCAATTTGTTACAGAAGAAAACCTCGACCTTGGGTGGGTAATCGCGCAACACTACTCCTGAACAGATATCTTTCAAGTTTGGAAGTCCGTATAAGGTTATTTGCCGCAATCTTGACATGGTGATTGTGTCGTCATTGTTCTTCTTCTCCACTTCCCTTATTTTGTCGTCACCACCATCATCTTCATTGGTGATTGTGTTGTTATTGTTCTCCACTTCCTTTATTTCGTCACCACCATCATCTTCATTGTCACTGTCAACATATATTTTTTCTTTGCAGTCATCATGATCATCAACTTTTTCTTCATCATCTACAATTAAATTTATCATTGATGAACAATAACCAACATAAATCAACTCCAGGTTTTGTAGGCCGCCTAGTACCATTTCGCGTGACAAAAGATATTTCAATTTGTGGCAGCTGATGACCGTTAAGAGCTTCAATGCTGCGAAAGCGCCACGTGGAACAACTCCCTTGCAGAGTCCTCTTAAGTTTTCCAAACCTTTAAGCTCAATTTCCTCCAACTTGGTTAGGCGGTTCTCTCCATCCATCAAGATCCATTCCACTTCACGACATTGTACAATCCCACATTTCTTTAAGTGTGACATGTTAGATGCAAACGCTGACAAACTCGTGATGTGAGAGCAAGAATTCATGTGCAACTCAAGGGTGTCAGGGGGAAGCATAATGGGACTTCCACGTAAAATAAGATTACATTCTTTAAATTCTATGTAGTTCTTACCGTGGCTCGTGTTCAAATCATCAGAAGTGTTTCCTATGCGAAAGCTGAATCTCTCGAGCCGATCCGGGTTGCCTGATCTGAGATAGCTGTCCAAGAGTTCCACATTCGCGAAATCCACTTCTAGGACTGTAAAATTTGTGCTGGTAAGGAACTTCTTCTGTATATGTGATTCTTCGATGTTAGAAGCTACTGATTTTGTTCCCCAAAGGAAACCACACCCCACCATCGAGAGATCTTCTAAACAGATGAAATTGGATATCTGTTGGGTTGGAAAATGGCCTACACGTGTACCGGAAAGGTTCAGGGATCTGAGATTCGTCAAGTTTTCCAGACCTAGATGCGATGCTATGATGTTACTATAAGAGAGGTCCAAAAGCCCCAGTGCACTGAGCTCACTGAGCCAAGGCGTAACCATTAAATTCGAACAACTCCTCAAAAGCAAGGATCGAAGGTTCTTGAGTCTTAAAATTGGCTGAGGCAGGGCACTGATACCAGTATAAGACAGGTCAAGAACTCTGAGTTTATCGATTGATTGAAAGAAATTAACTGACACGTTCTCCATGAGAGGGTTATGCTGTAGTAATAAGGATGTGAGCTCACAGAAGTCGGCATCGCCCCTAAGTTCTTTCAAATCATTTCTCATTAACGAGACCCTCTCAACATCTTTGGTCATCTCCTTTCTAACTGAGTATGTCCGTAGCTGAACTCCAGCATTGATTATGCATCGAGGATTACTGTTTTTTGTTATGGAAATGGCCATATGTCTGATCAAGTCATGGCAGAACTTCACACATTCAACACTTCCTCCATTGTTACCGACACTCTCTAACAAGAAAGCATCTTTTAGTTCCTTCAATATGGCCCTGCCTGTACTTCTCATGTTTGCCACCCTTTTTCCTCTTGAATCATCTATTAGCCCCTCCCAGATCCAATACTCTATCAACTCGGTTGTGTCGATATGATGATCTTTTGGATACAGTGCGCAATACAAGAAGCACGATCTTATGGTGTCATCTCTTAATTTTCTATAGCTAACTTCTAAACGTGGAAAGACCTTCTCCACGAGTGCGATATGTGCTGTTGAGTCTTGAAAATCATCCTGTGCGTCCTTCCACTCGTTGGGATCCCGTTCTCTTCTCAATGCTTTTCCTATGTTGAACAGTGCAAGTGGAAGACGACCACATTTCTCTGCAACAGCCTCTGCAGTAGCACCTTCTATAAGTTCGTCCAGCAGTACATCCTCACCGACTTTATCCTTAAAAAGGGTCCATGCCTCGTCAGGCGAAAGCAATGGTACTAGAACTTCTTTTTCTGTCTCCATTCCTGTACAGACACTTAATAGGCGGGTCGTTAAAACGATCTTGCAGCCCTTAGATTTGCTGGTCTTTGGAATTCCAATATCTTCAAGTGGAAAAGCTTTCCACATGCCATCCATTATGAGCACATACTTCCCCATTCTATTCAATTTCTCTACTATTTCAGCTGCCCTTCTTTTGGGATTTTCCTTCTCAAAAAGAGATAATTTAATTTTCTCTGCAATAACATCTTGAAGTCTCTCTAAGGTTGCATCTTCTGGAATGCTAATCCATATTGCATAATCAAAACCGAATCTCTTTTCCGATATCCGAGTTGTGATGTGCTCCATGATGTAAGTTTTGCCCACTCCTCCCATGCCATAAACACCAATAACTCCATTTTCACTAGTCATCAAGTAGTCCCAGATCTTGTTCAAAGTTTTTGAGGTCATGGTGTTGTCCTCTATTGAAGTTTTTGGAAATTCATTTTCAAAATTTGGTACTTCCTCAGCAAACAATTGACCAAATTTTGACTTCTCTTCAATTAGTTGAGTCACTTTGTTAAGCTGTTGGTCAATTTGTGCCACTAAATCGAACCGTGAGAGGCAGCCAAAGAGACAACAAGTACTTAAGCGTCTGTCTACATTTTTCTCTAATTCACCAACCTGCTTCTCAATATTTTCAACCCCTGTTAGCCATAAGGTTACTACTTCGTTTGGCTTCTTGCCATGATGTAACTCTGCTAGCTTCAATTTTTTATATGTATCAACTGATTCGGCAATCAACTTTTTCAAATCCGCCTTCAGTTTTACTAAATTTTCATCCAGTCCTTTTAGCCGTTTGCATTGGCTAATGAGTGATTCATTAAAGCAATTTTGTCCAAATAGACAGCCCCAAACACTTGTTATTTCCTGAATCATGTTCCGTACTGAAGATAAAAGTGAATGATGAATCAGTCCAGCTAAGGATAGACTATGTAAAGCAATCGATATAAAAAGAGTAAATACTGAGGAAAGAGGTTTGCACGCTACTATAAAAAGAAAAAAAAACAAGTATAAGAGCTTGGATCCTAAGAATAAAAGGGCAAAGAAAAAACATTACCTAAAACTCGTAGGAAGATCTCAATTAAATTGCCATACTATAAAATTTGTTTTAACTTTCGTTGTCACCAAAAAAAACAAAAAGCCAAGTACAAGATTTGAAAGAGAAATGATGGAAAACATTGTATAGTGAGAGCTAGGGATGGCAATGGGGCGGTTAGTATGGTAACCCACCTCGATTTGACCTTGGTAAAGCATGGATCGGGTTAGGGATGGGTTAAGCTGACAAAAACTCATCCCAAACCCGACCTTAAACCATTAAGTTTTTATACGTATATATCCTATACAAAAACGAATATCTTATAGATAAAAATATTATTAATTTACGTATACCATATGAAAACATCTATAATTTTATATTTTATAGTACATCCGGGTCAATCCTTCACGCCCCATTACCAACCTAATAGAGTTAGGAGCAGCTTTTGTATAGGCTAAAACTTGCCCCTAACCACCTGTTGCCATCCCTAGTGAAGGCTAAGATGTGCATCCTCGAAGGAAGGCCCAAAGTTTAATTTAGAATAGTATGCAGTTTTGATTTTTATTGGTAGGAGATATGCAATTTCTTTTACATTTGGGCAATCGACTAGGATCATGGGTGATACAAATGATTTATTAAAATAGCAAAATGCTTCTTCGGTGGAAGAGGCAATATGATTAAACTTAAATATCATTATCAAGAGGCCTGCTTAAGGCCATATATAGGCTTCTTAATTTTCATACCATGTTTTGTTTTTCTTGCTTCTAAAAACGTTCTAGCTGTTTCGGCCTTCAGGTAGATTTCCTTTCCTTGATTTCATTCCAAAACTATTATTACATCTAGATGTGCACAACCAATAATTTCATAAGAGCCAAATCAATTATTCATTTATATGGGTGAGAAATATTCTTTATAATCAGTTCCATATTGTGACTAAGGGCTATTGACACTAGTGTAGCTTTTTATCATGCTATTCTATAATGGGAGTCATATTTCATTTTGATGACACATTGTTTTAGGTCTCTTAGGCTCCGTTTGGATACCAAAAGAATACAAGAAAAACATATGAAAAAAGAAAGTAAAAGAAAAGTGAAGTAAAAGAAATGGAAAACTAATTTTCCTGATATTTTTTGGATGTTATAAGAAAATTTTATAGTTTTAACTGAAAATCTAGAATTTTGCATTTCGATACCAAGAAAGTTAATAGAAAACTGAATGCAATTTTCAAGTCTACCCTCATGTGTATTCATGTCAGGACCTTCCCAGGAGGCTTTGGGCATTTGGCCATCTGCCATCTTAGGGAAATGCCCGATGGATATAAGGTAAAAGTGAAATACAAGACACCTACAGTACACACCAAGGAGTGAAGTAATTTTTATTCAACACTCAAAAAATTTGGATTAATAGCATGATTAGGTGAAATTATGCTTTTCCCAATCTCAAAGACAAATGAAAGATATTCTCGAAATCAGTATATCCGCCCTTCGCTCTTGGATTCCCTTCTCATCCGCCAGCTATGGCGAACAAACCCACGAAACTTCTTCTTCTTCTTAAACCTTCTTTTAGTCTCCACGTTGTCTTTTACTTCTTGCTTTCTTGAGTTGAGGAACCATGGCAGAGAATCATCAGCAGGGCTGTAATGGGGGGAGGAGTATTTTGTTCAGGAAGTACGAGATGGGGAGGTTACAGGGACAAGGGACCTTTGCGAAGGTCTATCATGGGAAAGAGCTCAGAAGTGGAGAAAGCGTCGCCATTAAAGTAATCAACAAGGATCATGTGAAGAAAGAAGGCTTAATGGAGCAGATCAAAGCAAGAAATCTCAGTCATGCGCTTGGTTCGACACCCCAACGTCGTCCAGCTCAAAGAAGTCATGGCCACGAAAGGGTTCACTAGACCAATCGCATTTTCAATTGCAGAGGATCCTCCTCCATTGGCAGAGAAGACTAAAGAGGAGGTCAAAGGAGGACTGGGAGGAGCGGTTCGATCCAAATCTTCTCCACCTTTCTTCAACGCTTTTGAGTTGGATGCAGGGCATTTGGGGAAGAAATCGACTAAGCTTTGGTGCAGTAAAAATGGAGGACAGGGGGCGTAGGAGAAGATGCGGGTCGCTTATTCAAAGGCTTGTTGCTAACGCTAGACATAGAAAGAGGGTATTGTAGGTAAGTTGCGTGCTTTGCGTTTCTCACGACGCAAAATCCGACCTCTGTGTACAGGAAATAAAATGTTGCAGTTATCTTCAGTTTTTCTCTCAAGAAACAGTGGGCCCCATTGTAAAACCCTGAATTTTTAAGAAATTTTAACTAAGGATAAATAGATGATTAAAGGATTTAATGAGGTTACTTAAATCCAATTTTCATGAAAAGGCTTAATTGGGTGGGTTTTCGCTTTAAATGAATAGGTTAAATTGATTGGACTAGGTTTTGTTGGATTGGTTCATTCAAGTGAATTGGTATAAGTGGTAGAATTCGATTTAGTTGGCTTAGGTGTAATGGGTTTAGATTAAATTACTTTATTGAAGGAAAAGAATTATTTAATTTTGTTGGGTTTGATTTAAAGGTTTGATGGGTTAATCAATTAATTTGCTTGGGTTCGGTTCATTTAAAAATATTATATAAATTGAAGAGGGTTTAAGTTGGGTTTAACTTGGTTTGGTTTAAGTGGGTGTACTTGGGTATAAGTGGGTTTGGTTTATTGGATTAAGTGGATCGGTTTAGCTGATTTAGTGGATTTAGGTGTAATCAATTAAATTGAAGAAAGAATTTTCTTACTTGGGCTTGGTTTAATTAGGTTTAGTTGGGTTTGATTGGGGGTTTAATGGGTTATGTCTTATGGTTAATTAAATTAGGTTTGCTTGGTTTAAGTCGGTTCATTTTCAATGAACCGGTTCAATGGGTTATTGGGTATTATAAGTATTAGAACCGAGGGTTCTTATTCTCATTTTATCTCCTTCGTGAGGGTTAGAAGGAAGCCAGAAGAAGAGGAAAAAGGGAAGCAAGAAGAAGAGTAAGAGGAAGGGAGGAGAAGAGAAGGAGAGGAAGAGAAAGGAAGAGGAAGAAGAAGGGAAGAGGGCTAATCACACTAAATTGGTAAGTAGCAGTTTAGACGAATTTAGTTTCTACCTTTTGATTTCAGTTTCATCGTACCTCTGTTTGTGATTGTTCAGTTTGGTTGTGGTGATTGGGTGAGTTGTGATGCTTTGGTTTTGGTTGTTGAGGGGAGTATGAAATAAGAATGGCATAAAGGAAGGGAAAAAATGTGAAGTAGGAGGTTAAGAAAGGTGCTGCTGTTGGGCTCTTTCTCATGGAGAAGAGAGACCCATGAAGGTGAATTGTTGAACTAAGTATAAGAGAGAAGAAAGAGAGGAGAGAAATAGTGGGAGAGAAATGAAAGAGAGAAATGAAAGAGAGGAGAGGAAGAAGTTACGGAAGAGAGAGAGAGAGAGAATTTACAGGGTTCGTTGAAGAGAAGAGGTTCTAATAAACATAATTAAAGTTCAGTTCAAAAATGATATGGAAATTATAAATAAGGTTATATTATAAGAAAGTCTTTATGTTCAGTCAATAAGTCAATGAAATTTAGTTTTTAGTGTTTAATATATATTCTAATCAAAAGTAAGTTCATTTTTGGTAAGCAGGAACCTGAAATATGGTTAATATTGAATAAATAATTAAGGTTTAGTCACAAATCGAGTTAGAAATTAATAATTAGGGAAAACCCTAAATTATACCATGACTAATGCATTTTCTATATAAAAGAGATCTTTAGTGAATAATTAGAGGTAATAATACTTACATTAAGATGTTAGGAAGGGGTTTCTCATGTGTTAGTTAAGTCCAAGTTGGTTTTAATGTTAAAGTGTGTAACATAAGGCATCCTGAAAGGCAAAATGGCCTAGAGATTAAATGGGAATTAAACAGCGAAAATTCACTTGGTTTTAGTTGTACATTGGTTGTTGATTTCTTATGGGTATTGTGTTGGGATGAGGTAACATAGGCCCAGTGCGGCTCCCTCATCAGGTATTGTGTTGGGATGAAGTAACACAGGCCCAGTATGGCTCCCTCATCAGGGATTGCGTGCATAATTTATAATCTTGTCCAGCATGTGATACACGGTTCTGGGGGTTGAGGAAGGCAGTTCACCCTAGCTCATGAAGGGTCGGGGGTTGTGAACTTGCATCCTCCTCGGAATGTGCCACAGCAACCCGAACAGTCAACTAGATGGTCTCAGTGAGATCACTAACTCGATGGTCTAATAGAGATCACTAACTCGGTGGTCTGAAGAGATCACTAACTTACTATGGTTGGACTGGGTTGTACTTGCCAGCTCATGCATGTCTCATGCTTGAGTGCTCCGCTTTGGAAGAGCGATCCTAGCTAGATCTTTCTATTGTAAGTCGTGAGGTGGTGAATTGGACAAGTGAATTAAATCATTGTTATTATATGAGACTTTACTGAAATCGTGGTTTGGATTAATCTGATTTTATCTGTTTTATGATTCCACAGAATTCAAAGTAATGTCATTACATGATATTGATATAGATTTAGTATGAGTTGACAAAGTTTGATGGTATATTACATTATCATGCTATTTTACTGTTTGAAAATGCATAAAATGTTCTTATCATGCATTATGCTGCTTACTGAGACGTTAGTCTCAAGTGTGTTTTGTTTTTACCGGTTTTGTTTTCAGATAAATCTGTAGAGCAACCACAAACTGAGGTAGGCAGAACTAACGAGCCGGATGACGACTACAACCCGGAGGATTATTATTATCCTGGATAGGGTTGGGCAGTATTTTTTTTGTAGTCGTCTATTTTTGGATTGTGTATAAATTGTAAATGAGAAAGAGAGAAAAGAAGTGAAAACCTTAGTAAACTTTACTTTAAATCTGTAGATGTTGGATGGCTTAGTTGTTTTTGGAATGGTGTATATTATCTATATATTTTGTGTTTATTAGGTATTGGTTTGAGGGCTTAGCCCATTCTTATAAATACAGGCGTTATATAGCCGTTTTTCCGAAAATTTTTGGATTAAAATATAACTGTTTGGTTAGTTTTTAAAACTTAGAAATACGTTTCTCGGACCTCACCTGATGTCAAGGAACCGGCATATACCTTTAATGATCATGTCCGAGACCCGGGCGTCACACCCACGCTTTCTCGGTATCCAAACATCATTAAAATACGAGAAAAGCCTAATTTCTTTCACTCTCTTGCTGTCCAAATGGGGCCTTAAAGAATATCAAGTTACCACCTTCATTCTGGATGCTAGCTCATTGATTAATTAATAGATTCTTTACAGTTCCTGGATTGTATACCTATGTCAAAAGCTTGTATTTGTATATATATAACATTATCATCTAGAATAGCATACTCCTCTTGGACAATTGCACACATTACAATGGTTTAAACCTAATTTTCTTTTTGTTAAATAACTCAAATGAAGTCCTAAGAACAACCTTACTATGAAACTAACTTGAAACTAGTGTTTTCAGTTTCGGGCCGCCGAAATGTCGATATTTTTCCCCCAGCGATGCGATTCGCTAAAGGAAATCACCAGGGATGTTTCCCTGGTGACATTTCACGGCATGTCGATGAAACGCAGCAAAATTTCATTGCGTTTCGACGGCATGTGTTCTTTTTAGTTGTTTTTCTCCTCGCACACGTGCGAGGGAAACATAAGGGCGTGCCGATCGATTTGGGCGAAACTTTGCCCAAATTGATAGTTTCGCCCAAATTGACCGACGAACTAGCAAAGAAGGGGGATTTCAAATCCCTCTCAAATCTGATCTATTTTCCACCAGATTCAAGCTCAAATTAGTGTTATTCTCATCACTCTCCTTGATAGAAGTGATTTGAGAGAGATTTGTGCTAATTTAGAAGAGATTGAAGTGTTCTTAGCAATCTCACGTTAGGTAAGAATTTGGCAAACTCGTTTTTTTATTATTTATATTGATCTAAAGTGCATAGAATCGTTTGATTATTTGATATGTGTTAGTCCGACACCCGATCTACAGATAGGTGTCGGCGTTTTATTTTTTAATTAAAAAAATTTTTTTAGCATTTTTTATGCGAAAATTCATAGAAATTCATTTTTTAATTAATTTAAATTGTATAAACCTTGTATAATTTTGTGATAATTATGTATAATATATGGGAACACCCGATTTACAAATGGGTGTCCCCGGATTAATTTTAATAAAAATTATCATTTTTTGAATTATTTAATCCGAAAATTAATAAAAAATGTTTTTTTTTTATTATTTTTAATGCTATAGATTTTATATAATATCATGAATTTTATATATAATATATAGGGATGCCTAATGTATGGATGGGTGGCGGTGAATATTTTTAATAAAAATATTAATTTATTTTATTACATTTAGTCGAAAATAAATATTAAAGGATAAAAAATCGAAAAAATAGACAATTTCTCAAACTAAATTCATAAATTTAATTTATTATAGAAAAAATTATTTTGAAGAATCGGGGTTTATATAATTTTTTTATATTAAAATTTTTCGTGAATTATAAAAAATATTAAAATAAGGTGGAAAATTGAAACAAAAATCTAAAAATTAATATGGTTTATAAATTATAATTAATTGGTAATGTTAATATACTAATTTATTATTGTGGATTAATAATCATAATTTTTTATTGTGTTTTGTACAGGGGTTCGTCTTTCACTGTGTAGCACTTTTATTTTGATTTCTGCCGTCTTGGTTAGACTGTTAGAGACAGTATGGCATCTGGCAGTGGTAGTGGAGGGGACCACCCTGGTGGCAGAAGACAGGATATTGGATAGGCCCATGGCATGAGATTCGAAGGAGACAGAAATAAGACCGTTTGCAATTATTGCCACCAAATCATAAAAGGTGGTGAAGTATTACTACTAAAGCAGCATTTGGCGTACGGCTACAAGAACGTGGCCAACTACCCTCGAGTTCCTCCAGAGGTTAAGAGGCAGATGAGAGAGCACTTACAATCAGGGAGTACATCTAGGGAGGAGAAGAGGCACGCACATAAGCATATTAGATGTAGATTGGTAGAGCCTATCCGACCCCGTATGGCTAAGGATGATGATAATGATATAGTGTAACCCGAGGACATGATGACAGAGGCAGAGAGGGCAGCATTTAGAGCCTCAGTGCGAGCATCTTTGCAACCTGAGTTTGAAAGGAGACAAGCTGTGAGGTACGGATTTTACACGGGTGGTACTTCTAGAAGAGATGCAATTGATGTTGATGCTTCTAAACCTGGGGCTGGGTCTGGGCTCATTCATTCTCAGAACATTAGGATGCCTGATTATCCTATAGAGCTTAGTATGTTCTGTTCATCTGGTGTCAAGCAAAAGAGATTGAAGGATATGTGGGGTAAGGGCAATGTTAAGCTGAGGATAGGGAAATTCATATCAAAATTCTTTATCTTCAATCACATTCCAGCGAATGCAGCAGCGAGTCCACATTTCAAGAATGTGGTTGATGTTATTCAGGAGTCGGGTCAGGGAGTTTTACCTTCTATGCCTCAGAAGATTATGAGTACGTACTTGGACGAGGAGGAGGCAGAGATGAGAGAGTTTATTACATCCTTACTACCTTATTGGTACTAATTTGGAGTTACCATCATGTGTAATGGATGGACAAGTCCTACTAAACTGTCCATCATCAATTTCATGGTATATTGCAGAGACAGGGCAGTATTTTTGAGATCTATTGACGCATCAGACAAGATCAAGGATGCGCCTATATTGCAGGCCTATTAGAGAGCGTAATAGAGGAGACTATCAGAGAGCACGTGGTTGCTTTCAAGCCCAAGCCCGGGTAAAGGGCCCCAAGCCCAAGGCCTGGCCCATTTTGGAAACCAATCAAGATAAACCCAATGAATCGCTTGGCTGCAACTGTGGGGCCCACCCAGGGGCCCGCAGAGCAATCCGCCCACCTTACATGGAAATAACTTAATAAACCAACTTGAACTTCAAAATAAAATCAAGTCAAATTAAACCAAAGTCTAAAGGGCCACACTTGGCCCACCAAGGGATACCGTAGGCCTTCCAACGGGGCCCACTCCGCCAGACCCAGATCATTCTAACTAAAGAAGATAAAACCAAGTAAAGGGACCTACACCACTTTGGCGGTCCCGCTAGACTTAACAAGTGTGCATGCTAGAATAGGAATCGGGTGAGTGAGAGACCAAAAGTTGACTCAAACCAGGGAAACCTATGGGACCCGTCACTCGACGGGGCGGACCGGGGTGTCTACGGACTTCCCCAAACCGTAACCGAGAACTTACTTCGAATCTCTAAGCCGCAAACCAGTCTAATAGAAAATCTAGGCACCCAGGTGTCCGCCTGCACTCCGTCAGGTGGTGGCAACTCCAAATTCCCATTTCTACCTAGTGCGACAAACCGAAGTCGGGTGCGCACATTAGGTTAAGAGTATTCTAACTTAATTTCTTTGTTCAAATTATCAATTCCAAAAGTATGCTCTTGATTATTATTAGTTATCATAGTGATTTCTTTCTAGAAAATTTTCATGATATTGGTTATGTGATGAATCAAATGTGATGATAATTGAGGATTTATCCAAAAGGAAATGATCATGAAATTCAATAATTTGAGGATTGTTTGAGGCATCACAAAACAGTTATTCTAATGGAAAATAATTATGATATTTGAGATATTTGGTGATGTTATCAACATGTGCAATTGGAATATGATGATATGATGAGTTTGAAGAAGACTATTGCAAGTACTTAACATGAATTGATTTACTTTACAGTGAATATTAATGAATGATTGAGATGATGATTAAACGATAGGTAGAAAAATTTGGGAGTTGTTAAAGGTATGTTCCCTTCCTTATCCATCTCTTTCTCATAGATGTTTGATCCTTGTTTGTTCATTGAGCCATGTTTGAATTAAGAAAAATTTTGATGTGTAGAATTTAGGTTATGCATAAGAATCTATATTTTTATTGATCACAATCTAGTATGTAAATTGGGGTGGATGATTAATTATGTAGTGTGCTATTGTTTGCTTCAAGATGAGCTAGTTGTATTAAGTCGTGCCTAAAGTGGTGTAAAGCATCTGATCAATGCTAAGCATTTACTTGGGTATTGAACTAGTACAATATGGATTATTGTAGTTATAAAGCATCTGATCAATGCCTAACATTTGGGTGTAGTATTATATATGTGATGCGTTATCTTGGCATAAGTTAAATCAGAAAAGAATTACATGACTTTCACATCAACCTACATATAGTTGCAAATATATGCAAGGGATGGATGGTAGAAAAGTTATGGAACTCTCTTCTAAGATATTTGAAATTTATATAATTTTGATTTATAGTTGGTATGATAGGGTTATTACTATGACCTTAAACTAAGAATGAAATTATATATATAAAAAAATCAAATTTTTGCATATAAATTCAATTAGAATGGAATTTTTACACACTCTTAGAGGAAGATTTAGGTCAAGTGTTCCACATGAAAGTTGTTGGATTCTAAATCTAGTTTGGCTTAAAAAATAAAATTTTTTTGATAATCTGTTGTTTAGTATTTCTAATATAATTTTTATTAGCTAATAGTGTGCACAGGTTTTTAATAAAAGTTAATTTTAAAATACTATAAGTAATTGACCACATGGAATTTCAAAAGTTTGCTATAGGTTATTTTAGTGCCATGAGTTAAGATTCCAATGAGCCAAATTTTAGGTGATTCGATTAAGAAATGACCAAGTTATGAGATTTAGAACATTACTTGTTCATAAGTTCCAGATTTGACATATACATGATTTAAATTTCTCTAATTTCTTTTCCTTAAACTAGAAAATTTAACACTTTGAAAAAGGGTAAGGACCTAAGAATAACTCTTTGCCTTTCAATCTCTCTATCTAATTTGAATTTTCAAAGCTCCATAGAAATACCCAACCCTTATGACCACATCAGGTGAGTAACATGCCTTCTTCCTTTTCTTATTATGAAGCGCCATATCTTTCCTAACCTATAAACTTCCTCTCTCTATAAATCAGAAATTGCGCAGTGGAAGCATGAGTGGAGTTATTCTAGAGTAGAGGTTATGATTTAAATTTCGAGGACGAAATTTTTTGTTAGGTGGGTAGATTGTAAAACCCTGGATTTTTCGATAAATAAAATAAATTAAATAAGCCTAAATATATAGAGAAATTAAGATTTCATTTAGGTATTAGAGGAATAACAATATAATCCAAGAGATATTAGTAATTAAATGAATAAAGAATAATTTTGAGTAAATAGGAAATTAAATAGTAACTCCAAATTAATTAGAAAAATAAAAAGTAGAATTTTTGGAAAAAGATCCAAAGGTTAAATACAGAATTTGAAGGAAAGGGTATTTTAGCCATTTTCCTATTAGCCAAATTAATATATTGAGTAAGTAAATAATTATTAGACTTGAAATATTTAACTAGACTCAACTTGGGTTAGGTTTGAATTTAAATAGCAAATTATGGCTTAAAAGAAGGAAAAAGGGTACATTGGTGATTATGGTTGATGAGGAGCCTTAAATTTGGGGATAAGAGGAGCTTTGGGGTGTTTTAATAATATTTTAAAATAAGAAATTAAATATGCATGAAAATTAGCTAGAAAGAAGAGTTTAGATAGTGAGGGATTTAATTAGTATAGTATTAGTAGAGAAATAGAAGGTGGAGAAAAAGTAGGAATTTATTTAGAAGGTCTTCTAAACCTATTAGGACTTCTAATTAAGGGAGCTTATAAAAGGGAAGGTCTAGGGAATGTTTATGGTTTTTAGCAAGTCAAAAATGAAGAGAAAGAATAGGGGAATTCGTGCTTGGGCTTGGAGAAAAATAAGGGAAATAAAAGAGAAGAGAAAAGGAGAGATTTAGAAAGAAAAATGAGTTGCAGAGATGGCCAACCAGCCAACTTCGAACGAAGAGCTAGGAAGATCCAATTGTTGGAATGGGCTGAAATTTTAGGGTTTTGATGTACACATGAGGGACTTCAATCTGAATGGTGGAAATTGGATTTGGAGGAGTTTAAGGTTGTGCGATCATGCTCAAAAGATGGCTAGGCGAGTAGATTTCTAGGCAGACTTAGTCATGTAATGAGGCAAGTAGCAAACACTTAGAAAACTGGAGGAATTGCATGATTTTCATGGTTTATTATTTAAATATATATTATGAGATGATTTAGAAACAAACCATGCTCGTTTAGACAAGGATTTTCGTAATTGTTATGTGTTTGTTTGGGGTTTTCTCAAAAACAATCAAAGTGTGGTTATATGATTGGTTTTGATACGATTTGATTTATAAACGAAATTTTATATTGTTTAAATTGTTCTAGCATGTTTATAAAGTGTTCTAGAATGATTTAGAATGGATTTGATGTATTGGATATGGAGTTGTGGAATTTTTATTTAGTTTCGAAAAGTTTCGGATTTTTATTGTATTGGACCTCCTGAACAGTCGCTCGAGCGCCCTTAGTATGTTTGTCAAAACCCGAGAGCAATTCTCCCAGATTCATCTGTCACCCGAACAGTCACTCGAGCGACCTATCGAGCGGCTCACCCCAGAAACAACCAAAGTTTAAGGCCATTCGAGCGCCCCTTTGCCGCTCGAGCGCCCTGTCTGTCAAATTTTGAAAATCAGCCTTTCAACCTAGTTTTTCACTACGGAATTGTTCTTATCCATTTTTAACCTATGTTCCATCAAGTTTAGGATATTTAGAGATAGTTTGCACAGGCGGATGTTTAAAATTCATTTTTATAACAAATTTGGGTAGATTTTCCCAAAGAGGCATTTTCACTTAAATACCTTTGTTCCAAAGAATTATATTCTTAACCAAACATAATACTAAGAGTTCCTACACCTGTATTTGGTCTATCTGAACATGTCTTGAGTTCCGAATGATTTTACATATACCTAAATTATTTTGCCCGTTGAAACCATGGTTTTGAGATCTGTGTTGAACTACGAATGTGTGGGTTTTTGGGTCACTGGTGTGGCAAGGCTGGTGCCTGATTTATTGTTTCCGCATGTGCAGATTTGGTTATTTGGTTATCCTAGTCCGTGTACTCGGCGGGATACTTCCTAATCCGTTTACTTGGTAGGAAGCTTGTTATTTGGTTATCTTAGTTTGTGTACTCGGTGGGATACTTCCTAATCCATATACTCGGTGGGAAGATGGTTATTTGGTTGTCCTAGTTCGTGTACTCGACGGGATACTTCCTAATCCGTGTACTCGGTGGGAAGCTAGTGAAACTATTAAAATTGACAATCGGGACATCCCTTTAAGTAATTAGATCAAATAACTTGGATCAATGGTATAAAAAGATGGAGAAATTGATGAAGATGCTGCACATGGGATTAGAGCTAGTTGGCTTAAATGAAGGAGTGCTATTAGGATTTTGTGTGGTAAGCGTGTTCTACTTAAAATAAAGGGTAAGTTCTATAATTCAAAAATTAGAACCAACTATGTTATATAGTGCTGAATTTTGGATGTCAAAGGACAAACATGTTCAAAAGATGAGTGTTACCAATCTGAGGATACTAAGACGGACTTGTGGCAAAACTAAAAAAGACAACATAATAAATGAAGACATTCGAAAGTGGTTAGGCATAACATGCATTAAGGGTAAAATGGAGGAGAGTAGGTTAAGATTATTTGGTCATGTGAAGCAAAGATCAAGAGATCAATGCACCTATAAGTAGTAAGAATATGCATATTGAAGAACCTAAGCAAGTAAGAGGCAGACCTAAAAAAAATATGGATGGAATCTATAAAACAAGATTTACAAAAAAAAATATAGGTTAATTGAAGATATAATTTTCGATAGAGTAGAATGGAGGGACAAAATTTGTGTCGTTGACTCCACTGTGGAGGGGACTCACTTAGGATGATGATGAATTTAATTTTTTTTTAGGATTTATTTTGGGGTGAAATTTGGTAAGTATAGACACCCCAAATTGCACCAAGATATGAGAAAATGGTAGAAATAATTCGGAGATAAAATACAAGTCAAAACATATAAAATTATTAAATTTATAGAGCACTATATAGGTTAAACGGTTATATTCTTTTTGTTTTAGCCATATTACTAATATGGTTGTAATCGTATTTCCAATATGGCTACACCTCATGATTTTTAAGTGAGTGCTAATGTAGAATACAAAAGATTCGGCTGTTATGATTGGATGGGACAAAATTTGCTTGCCCAAGGATGCAGGGGGCTTGAATGTTAAAAAACTCAGAGATTTCAACTCTGCTCTGTTGGCAAAGAAAGGATGGGATCTCATGTTAGAGAATGGTAGTTTTTGGACCAATTTCTTCAATTCCAAGTACCTCAATGGAAAAACTTTATTAGAAAGCACAACCAAGGCCTTGGACTCTCAAACTTGGAAGTAGCTAAGTGGAACCAATGAACTCATTGACAAAGGAATGGGTTGGAACATAGTAAATGGCAGGAACATTCCAATTTCAGACGCCAAATGGATTCCTGGAAATACCACTCTTGCAATGCAACCAAATTTGAATGAAATGGACCACATATCCTCTGTCGTTGATCTCCTCATCCTAGAGACAAGACAATGGAACCTCAACACTCAGCAAAATATGGAATCATGATACTGTCAATGTAATCAGAATTGTGCAATATCAACCATAACAGAACTAGAGACACCCCAATCTGGAAGGTAGGTAAGAATGGTGCTTTTTTTTGTTTCATCAACCTATAATGTGCTAATTAACAAGGATGAACAAGTGACAAACAAGTTATGGAAGAAAATCTAGAGACTACACTACCCCATAGAAAATCCCCCCATTTTTTTTTGTGTGTGGAAGTTGATCCACAATGGTACCACTACTAGTGATATGCTTCATCATAGACTACCATGATACAAGACTTTGTTCTATGCAACAATGCCCCTGAAACAAACCTTCATCTGATCTCGGAATGCTCTTTTACTCAAGAATTATGCTTTGCCTCATCTGGGGAGACTTCTGGACAGACCCGACAATCAACCTAATAGCAAAGAGTAGTGGTTCCAAAGGCTTCAAAAGGAAGATGATGATTTCCTAAATGCTACATATTGGGCCAATCTGAGCTGGACAGTGGGGAAAGCACGTAACCAAGTAATATTCAAAGGAGCTAACCCAAATATCAATCTGCGTAGATCCCTTCTTCTTTCTCTATAGGCAGGATCTTGGAAAATGAAGAAGAATGACTCAAGAATTCAATAGAAGGAAGAGATAGCAGAAAGATGGAATCTTCCAAGAGGCAGAAATATGAAGATCAATGTCAACGATGCATCTAGGAAATCTTGGACAAGCAACTGTAAGCACCTCATTTTTGCACCCCCTCCCCCCCGGAAGTGCTGGAAATGCAAACCTTAGCTAAAAATTCAAACCCTGAGAGGGGCAAAAGTTGACTTTTTGATCAAGAACTAATCGGCTATCTCGCCCTATTTCAATGGATAGAGATTTTCGACACGGTTCCAACGTAACTGAGTTTGGCGGAATCAGAGTCCAGATGAAGGATTTATGGGCAGATCAAGTCCTGGGGAGCAGAAATTGACTTTATGCTCAAACCTAGATTAACTGCTATTTCTGTCCCAAAAGAAAGAAAATACCGACATGATTCCGACTCAACTAAGTTTGCCAGAATCGGGGTCCGGATCAGGGAGATATGAGCATATTAAGATTTCGGATGCAGGTTTGGCTTTCTGCTAAAAACTAGAACTTGCTGCAAAACCCTGTCCTAGTGGATAGAGGAGGCCGACCCGGTTCCAATGCAACTGAGTTTACCAGAATCGAAGCCCAGATGAAAAAGTTATGAGCAGTTCAAGATCCCATCTCTTACGACCCTATTACCCCCTTGAACCCCCCAAGACACTTCAAAACCTCTCTTAAGCTCCTCTCCTTCCCTTCTTCCTCACTTTTACTCAAAAAAAAGAAGCCCAAGGAGGTGCTGTTGCTCAAGGAAGAGGTGTTCTAGCAACTTTGAAGTCTTCAAGGGAGGTCCACACACTTCAAGGAGGGCTGTAATTCCCAGGTAAGGTTCTCCATCAACTTTTATTTCACATATATAAAAATGATGTGATTTCAAAGAAGGTTCAAAAGCCATACTACTTCTTGCTATGATATGCTCTCCCACCTATCTTTTTTTTGGTATTTCCACCATGAGAACACCTCGTGGTAAGGGGGGAACCATGCGTATGGCTCTACAAGGGGAGGGGAGGCATTTATGCACATTTTTTGGGATCCTTTGGATGGCTGTTTATGTTTTTTTTATTTGAATAAGGAAGTATGTTCCCTCCTCTCCTCCAAGTCTAATGTACCCTCATGTAACCCCATTATCCCTTCTTTTAGTGTTCATTTTATCTTGCCATACTCGTTGATTTTGTGATGTTTTGCATGATATAAACGTGTGTATATATATAGGCATGAAGCCCCTATACCATGCTCCATTTTCCCCATTTGGCTACTATTTTTAAGCCACTTTGCATGATCCCTCCCCTTTTACCTCCACCAAGAATGTGTACGCAAAGGTACGTAGGAAGCATGTTAGGTTTTTCTTGTTTTCGATCCCATGTCTATTGCATGATAGCATGATCATGCACACACTTTCGTATATGTTGAGCATGCCTCTCATGGGTTCTTTGGTCATCCTTCACCTTGATTAATGTTGGTTAGTTGCTGTTTTGTGTGATTAATATGCTTGGTTTGGCCGTAGACCTAAGGTGGAGGCCGATCGGGCCATTCCCTTCTTCCCCCTCATAGGGAGGAGGGAGATCCCTTGAACACCACAACAGGGACTCCAACAGTCCCTGTTGCCTTGAGTGTCCAGCTCTGGAAGAAGGGAGAGGCCCCTAGCCTACCCCCTTTCCTTTGATCCCAAAGGAGGACCCAAGGATGGCCAAATGAGGCCATCCACCTCCAACCCATACCACTGTGGGCCCACACAGGGGCTCACACAGACCATGGAACCCCTTAAGAAACCCAAAAAACCAAGCCCATTTCGAAAACCCCAAAAAGGCCTTTTCTAGGCTGATCCGACAACTCAGGTCGGATCAGCATATTTTTGTTTGTAGCCGACAACTCAGGTCGACTACAAGTGTTTCTGTGTGTAGCTGACAACTCAGGTTGGCTACATTACAGAAACTTCAATTTCTTGTTTTTTGGCCCTTAGCCCATTTTTTAAATCCATTTCAATCAAACCAAGTGAACCAGTAGGGTTTCCGGGTCAATTGGAAACCCAAGATGGGCCATGGACCAACCCGGTCCAATTTGATTCACTATGGGCCTTCCAACAGGGTCCACCAAGCCCAATAAGCACAATTGAACATAAACAAGCAAATTAACTGAACCAAGTGGGCCATACCATTTAAGGCCCACCAAACCCAATTTGTATCATGCAGGCTTAGTTAGGATTGGTTTGGCTGAGACCGCGAGCTAGGGCCTATCGGGCCCGTCAAGCCCACTAACCAAATAAGGAAGGGTTTAAACCGTAACTTCCTAAATCTTGGGCTCCCAAGCTTAAGTCTAGACTGCGGGCCCCAAGACCATGTCTAGCCCATGTTGGCACAAATCTAATCAAGATAATTCAAACACTTGGCCACCATTGTGCGGCCCGCCCAATGGACGCACAAACAATTCTGGCTCACAAGAATAAATCTTAACTTAATGCTTTACTTAAACTATAAATAAAACCAATCAAACTAACCAAAGCCCAAAGGGCCTCTTAGGCTTAGACTGAGGTCTACCAAGGGACATGTGGGTCATTCTTGGCCCATCAAGGGATCCGTGGGCATTCCAATGGGCCCACCCAATCAGGCTTAGACCACTTAATTAAGCAAGATGAAATCAAATAAAGGGACCCACACCATTCAGGTGGTCCCACCAGACTCAATAAAATATGCATGCTTTGACTTAGGAATCGGGTGAGTAGTTAGAACCAAGTTGACTCAAAACCAAGAAGACCCAAGAGACCCGTCATTCGACGGGGCAGACTAGGGTGTCTACAGACTTCCCCGAACCGTAATCGAGACCCTACTTAGAATCTCAAGCCGCAGACCATTCCAGTAGACACACCAAGGCACCCAGGTGTCTACCTGCACCCCATCAGGCAGTAGTGACTCCAACTCTCCCATTTTACCCCTCAGGAGGCATGAACCCTTTCCACGTGAGCCCCGTCGTGCAATTTCACTGCGCACAGCAGCATATGGTGTTATCTGCAGAGGGATGGATGGGAAATTCAAGGCAGCCATTTCTCATCATCTGGGTACGACATCAGTGTTGGTAGCAGAAGCTCATGGTCTGATAGAGGGCATCAAACTAGCTCAAGCACTGGACATCAAACACATAGAGTTCGAGAGCAATTCAAAGAATATTGTTAACTTCATGCATGGAGAAAGTCAGTATATCCTTTGTTAGTGCTGAATATCATAGAAGAAGCAAAGTTCCTGTGTGGGTTCTTTGACCACAGTTCAATGTCCCATATCTTCAGAGAAGCAAACTTTGCTATAGATGCGTTAGCGAAGTTTGCATTCGATGATTACCCTTGTTTTTGGCTTAACCATCCGCTTGCTTTTTTAACCCCTATTTTAAGTTCTGACTTTTTGGGAGGTTCTCATGTAAGAATTGTAAATAAGTAATTCCAATTTTGTACTATCATTACCAAAAAAAAAAATTATCCTCGGTTTCTTTTCTCTGTCTTCAATTTAAAAAACTCCAATATCACCTTAATAGCTATCCATCTGCCACTTATTTAACTGTTCTATATAAAATGCATTCGGTACGACAATTGCCACCACCCAGTAGATGAAATACAAAATCAATTTGACTTGCAAAATATTATATTTTATCTTAGCTAGGTGATATATTTTTTGCATTCTAATGATCATTTCATTCAAGGTGAGTTGTCAATTTACTAAAAACCTTAGGTGCTATTTGGCATTCATTTTTCGAAACTCATTTTATTTTGGGAGCTCAAAACTCATTTTATTTTGGGAGCTCAAAACATATAAAACTGTTAAATTTGGTCATAATTTATTTCATTTATATATGGACCAAATGTCTTTTCAGTACACTAATTCCTTAGTTTGGTTTTGTATTAATCAAACATACCCTAAAAACGTTTAACACTAGTTCATTAAATGAGATCAAAGGAACCGATTCTTGGAATAAGTTATTAATCCAAAATGAATGCCAACGAATCCATGATTTCCTGCCTATAAAGCAACTTTCACTATAGATCCAGTACTTACACCTTTGAGCACAAAGATCTAGAGCTCTAAATCTAGCCTAGACCACCCGAAACCCACCCAATCCAACCCGAATAACAATCCCAAACTGAGCATTGAGTTTGGGTTTGGGTTTGGATTGGGCTTCATTTTTAGCCTGAGGTTGAATACGGGTGGGGCTAGGGTTCAATCTATATAGAGGTGGCAATGAGTTGGATCGGGCGGGTTTGGGTCAGGTTGATGTATGGGGTTAACAAGCCAAGGCTCAACCTGAACCCACCTGTTTAATAAACGGGTTCGAATATCCCAACCCGAACGCAACCCATTCTAACCCGCTTCAACCCGTTAAACCGTTTAAATAATTTAATTACTACTAAAAATTAAAAATTTAAATTCATTCTAATATCAAAGTCTATGCAAATTCTATTTTTTAATTCATTCTAATATCAAAGCACACCTAACAAGCATAATAACACAACAATCATTAAGATGGAACTAAAATAACATTAAGAAAAGGACTAAACATAATAATAAAGTCTTAAAATACTTTACTTTTCATCAAGGTCTCAATTTATATTAGTAGAGGCTAAGAAATTTGAAATATTTATATGTAGAAAGTCTTTCTTTACTTTATCCTTTGTCATTATTTATATTAAAAGAGGAAAGGTGGAGTAGCCACAGCTATTGTTCGTATAGTGTTCCAAACTTATATTACACTAAAAAGTAACCGGTTGTAATCAGGTCATTTTGGGTTGAGGGGTCAAACCCTAACCCAACCCGTTTATATATTTCATGACCTGAACCCAACCAGCAAGTTGAAATAGTCAATCCAAACCCGCCTAAGACCGGACAGGTTCAGGCGGGTTGGTGGGTCACGGGTCACAATTGCCACCTCTAAACCTATACAACCCAAAGAGCCCGAAGTTAATGTTGAATTTATATATATGTAAGTGAATATTTATTTGTATGCCACGTGGCCACATGTATATTTTAATTTCCTAAAATATTGGGAAGTGCATTACGGTGGATTATTTTAAAGTGGTTTAAGTGGCTTATCCTAATTAAAGTCTAATCTTATTGGTGGAGGGATAGACAAATTAGGAATTCTAGTTGTGGCTCATTTGGTGAAACACTAAATTTGAAACTTCCCATCTATTATTCTCTTCTATTTTCTTTGTGCTCTTGGATGTGGGAGCATGGCATGGACGATGAATGGTTTTGGCTTCTACAGATTTCCGTTGCAAATACTCTTAATCATGTTAATTGGCTAGAGGTACGTTGAATATTTTATATATATTGTCTAATTCATATTATTTGCTTATAGGTAATTGTAGTGGTCATAATGGTGGTGGTAAGGGTGGTAGTGAGTGGTGGTTGTAGTTGTAGTAGCATGTAGTGGTGTTGATGGTGGTGGTCATGTGGTGGTCATGCGGTTGTAAACAAAGCTAATCGGATTAACCAAATAAAAAATCACAGAAAGCATGAGAGAAAACTCAATCCGGGTGGAGTTACCAACCAAAAACAACCAACAGAAACTTTATACATATTAATTACGAGGCCGTTTGCTTACGCCTTCTTTTTTTAAACAATTTGGAAACCAAAAACTTTTCAAATTGTTTTTTTGTTTTGAAAAATAATTTAAATCAATTATAATTATAAAAAATTATAAAAATGTATTTGGTAAGTAATTAAAAAATTGTTTTTTGCTTATATCACCTTCCAGAGTATGATGCATGAAGCCTCAAAGAGCCTTTTTTCTGTAAATTTAATTTGTTTGCCATGTGGCAAACTTGTGCATGCATTACTTTTGCCACGTGGAAAAATCAAGTCAAAATTTATAAAAGAAAAGAAATGAAAAATTAGATAAAGACAAATATAATTAAAAAACATAAAACATGTAAATAAAAAAATAAATAAAAGAAGGATAAAATCAAATCTAATAAAAAAATATATAAAGAAAATTGAAGTAAAAAAAAAAATTCTTTTTAAAGAAGAGAGAACAGACCTCTCTCTCACTCTCACTCTCTTCCTTCAAAAAAAAAGGAGGACACACGTCGCTCCCCCATGAAATCTTGTACAAGAAGGACTACCTTTTGGCAAGGAGGGGAGGGAAGGGGAATAAGGGGTTCTCGGAAATCGGAAGAGGCCGTTTTGGGTAAGAGAAAGGCAGTTTGCTAACGCTCAGCCAAAGGACAGGCGACAGATAAGAGGTTCTCGGAAGAGGCAAACGAATGAGCAGAGAAATCGGCAGAGAAGAGGACCTGGACAGAGGAAAACAGAGAGTAGGCGAGAGAGGAAAGAGAGAGGGCGAAAGCAGAGAGAACACAGAGAGAGGGCAGGCGAAAGCGAAGGCATGCCTATACGCCCCCAACGGAATTCGGTAGGTTCTGATCTCTGTACCACCGAAACCAGCGAAATTTCGCGATTAACGTCTAAGATTTTGCTTAGTTGGTGAAGTGATTTCTCTCACGGCGAACGGAAGTGCTGAAGCGGTTCGACGACAGAGCATTGCCGAGCTCGCATCGCTGATAAGAGACAAGTATCGGGGAGAAAAACTAAAAAGGAATTACAAAAAATTCAGCTTTACACGATTAAATTCAATATTTTTAAATAACTACAGTTAGGCTCTTTATACTAATCCAAATAGCATACTTATTTTACAAAAGAATTGGAAATACATTTGGGATCTGTGTCTACGAAGTCTCTTGCAATGTGAAACATTGCGGGACTGGCTATGCATTGGCATGTTGTAAACCAGTAACCAGAAAAACATCAAGAAAATTTTGTCCCCCCCCTAAAATTTCTGGTTTGCCTCCCTAACCTGAACATTTTTATATTTCATGAGAATCCCCCCCCCCCCCCCCCCCCCCCCCCCCCCCCCCCCCCCCTCAATTGAAAATTTTAAATTTCATGAGAATCCCCTCTAAAATTTTTGGTTTGCCCACCCCCAACTTATTAAAATTTTTATATTTTATAAGTGTTAATTGAAAATTTTTTTTGCAACCCCAGATTTGGAGTCCTGGTTCCACCACTGCCAGCCATGTCACATTTTGGCTCACAGTACCTGAGAGGATGTGAACTCAAATGAAGGGTTCTCTATCCTTGAAACCCAACATGTACCATCTATAGATTCCATACTAATATATAGAGCGAGATGAGGATCGGGCCAGACATTCAAAGCTCAAAATGCTTCTCAACTTTTCTTCATTCTACAGATTTATTATGTTACGTTAGCATAATTAAAATGGGATGATATGTAATTTGTACTCTTGCTTTTAACGTGGAATGCTTTTCTTAGTGGATCTCACAAAAACATTTATAAGTTAGTGTTTTGTAATTTGCTATGTGCATTGCACGTACAGTCCCCGATATATATGAAAAGGATTAATTAGAAATTGTGGGATTAATTAGAAACTGTTATCGGATGAGTCTCATTTACAAGAATGGCAAATTAAGTAGAGGATGACTTAGATGGCTGGATAAATGTGAATAGTCTGATTTCAATCATAACAAAATTTATCCATGGCCGAAAGAAAGTTTCTGAAATCATGGTAGCTAAATTCAGTTGATCAAAATGATACTAATTAACACATTTAAAAGGAAAAAAGAAAAAGAAAGGACAGACATATCACAATCTAGGGATCACTGCACTTACAGTTTTTCAGCCCCAGAACAGCAGAGAAGAAATTGTCTCTGATAGCCCCCAAGAGTAATAATGGACGAGCCTAAGTGATGTTCAGAAGGCCACAAGCGGGAATTTCATCTACCTGCAGCGATCGATCATACAAAAAAACGAGAAAAAAACACAATCTAGAGGACTTAACCACAACAAACTTAGAAACCGTAGTTGACTTGAAAACTAAGAAATTAAAAGAACTTACCACCGCCTGGGAAGAATTTAAATAACTAGTAGTAGCCTAATGCACGAGGCTTCCACTATTACGCAAGGTCTGGGAAGGTCCGATGTATACAGCCTTAATCTGCAAGCAGAAAGATTGTTTCCCGTGACTCGAATCCAACACTTCCAAGCCGCAATGAAGCAACCTTATAGTGTTGCGCCAAGGCTCACTTTTAGAAATGGGAGCTTAAAGCTGGACCTAACTAAAAGGAAAAATCAGCTGAGGCTCGCTTTTAGAAAAGGAGCTCAAAGCTGGACCCGAAAGGAAAGATCAGCGGAGTACAGTGGAGAATTTGTGGAATATATATGCATGATGAAGCGGAAGATGGAAGAGTAAATGAGGCCATGTATGTTTATGATTTTGTAATTTTCCCACCAACAATGACCAACCATTACAATAATAATCCTATTGCCCCAAGTCAATATACCACCGACAATGCCACCTTGAATTCACATTTAATTCACATTTTGTTCTAATAATATTATAATAAACAAGTTTTAGTATAACCAATAATTCTCAATTTTCAAGAATTGATTCATTGAATCTGAATTATTTTAAGATAATTGAGAATCAGTGTCATTTTACTATTCATAAAACTTTCTTCCAACAATGCCCTTAAAAGACTTTGAAAACCCTTTCACTCATTTAGGTAGAAGTGATGTTTGCAAGTCTTTTGAGGGTGTTTTTGAAAGGAATTTTTCATTAATATTAAAATGATACTGATTCCTAATTATGTTAAAAAAGTATCACTAATTCTCAATTTTCAAGAATTGATCTGCTGAATTTAAATTATTATTTTATCACTGGATCCAACGAATCCTACAAGTGAACCCCCTTTCTATGTGCCAAATTTGTTAGAAATCAAACCATGCAATAATAAAGAAAGATCGAAGAACTATGTAAATAGATTCCATATGGTTATGCATTAATTGTGCTTACATTCACATTCACATGAGGGATAAGAGAAAGAAGATTATTTTATATCTAAAGAGTTGGTTTGAACTGGCATACACAAAATAAACGATCTCGGGAAATGACCTCTTCCCCTGAGGTCCACTTTGCTTTGCCTATGGCTATGGGGCTCTGAAGGTCTCTCCCCCTCGAAAGTCGGATAGAAAATACGATGAGCCTGAAAAGTCTTTGTTGAGTGCCCCAATGAAGAAATTAATATAGGTTAATAAATATTTTGATGTTATAGATATAAAACAAAATTAAAGCGCATGTCCCCAAAAAATATAATATAATATTTATCTCAAACATGAATAATTTGAACAATGCATCAATAAATCACCCGGGCACATCTGGCAGGCATGGGCCAGGATGACACAACCCATTTTTCGGGTGTGGCATGCTCGTGCCATGCCTGAATCATAAAGGTTCGGCATGGCATAGCCTACAGCCCATGCCTTAGGGAGCTATGTCGTGCACAATTTTGTCCGGTACATTTGGTTTTTATTATTAACCTTAAAAAGAAGAAATATAAATTAAAAATGATACATTAAAAGAAATTTTATTTATACGAAAAATGTAAATAAAATAATTTCTATCCATAAATGTGTATTTATACAAATTTGGCTACATTAAGCATTGCATCACTTTTATCCCAACTATGTTGGGCACCTACCCATCCATCTTTTATTTGCAATTTGATTAAAACAAAGGATATATAAAAGGAAAACTTATAATTTTTCTATTACACATTTACATTCACTACAAATTTAAAAAAAAAAAAGGGATGATGTAGCGACACCTAATATAACAAAATTTTTTTGAAAGTGCCATTACAAGTGCCTTAATATGGCATTTCATTTGCAAAATATAATTTAATTATAAAATGCCATTATAAAAAACTTTACTTAAATACTTATTACAGTATTTTAGAGAAAAATGTCTGCATAAAATAATTTGTTATGGCATTTTATGAAAAATACCATTAAAATTATATATTACAGCATTTATAGAAAAATTCCACTTTAAAGTATTTTATTGAAATAGGTTTATTAAGACATTTGTAATGGCACTTCTGTGTTAAGTGCCGTTATGTTTGTTATTGCTACATCACCTTTTTTTTTTTTTTTGCAATAATTGTTTATATAAAAATTGAAACCAATTTGGAATTGTTAGCTCCTGTAATTTTCGAGAAGCAGCTCTTTAATAGCCAAGCTTTGTGCCATCTGTTCTAGCTTTAGTCGATTTTTTAAGCAAATGTAGCATTCCACCATCTCCAGCGTTAATTAGTTTACTATGATGGTTGTCAACCGCTTGGCCATTTACACTATAATATAATTCGAATACAATTATGGACACCAAAATTGTTAGTTGATCATGTTCATTAATCATAAGCACATGATAATGACCCTAATTTTGTTTCTTGGAATCTTAGAATGTGACTATGACTTTCATTCCCCTGTATTATGAAAATCAAGCAAATTAATTTCTGTCATTTATGTGTATAATGTCTCATAACACGAATGCGAATAAAACAATATCGGATTTTTGAATTTAAAAAACATAAATCAAATAAAACATTAACACATCATAGTCAAATAATGAAAATTATATCCATAATCTAATTAAATAAGCATAAACCTGTATTGGTTTTACAACTGAAACTATAAGTTTTGTATTCTTGATTTAGTTCCTATTAAAGATGTGCATTCAGATAGATTATTTGTGTCGAGATGCTAGATCATGATCTGACAATGTTTAGGATGCTTTTTAATGTTATTTGACGAGATTAAGATGTTAATTAATTTTAAAATAGGTTGGAATTGATTAAAATAAGTTTTAATCCCAGAAAAATTGCACTTTGGGATTTCTGATTGAAAAATGAGTTGAACATACAAACGTTCTCTAGCCATTCTTCGGGTGTTAAGCAATGCGTGAAGAAATTCCTTGTCGCGTGCAGCAAATGCCTAAAGGTTTTGTGTTTTGGGGAAAAGCTTCCCTGTCGTGCGTAGCAGTGCCCGAACGTTGAAATTAGGACATTTGTGCGACTGGTATACGCTTTTAGAACACCTTTATTTCCTCTACAACACCCTTATTTACATGTAAAGACTTAATGTTCATTAACCAAAAATATTTATATGTAAAGACTTAAGTAAATGTTCTGTAGTATTAACCAGAAACATTGAAATTACATGAAAAAGTATATGATAGACTAGAATGGCCGTTTTTAAAGGTTGTCATGGCCAAATGGGGATTTAAAGAGAGACATATCAACTGGATAATGCAGTGCATAACTATAGTATCATTTTCAATACTTTTAATAAGAAACCCTCTCTCTCTCTATGGTTTACGCCATTGAGGGGTATAATGCAAGGAGATCCTTTATCACCTTATTTATTTATAATATGTTCTAAAGTATTAACCAGTAACATTGAAATTAAAACAAATGAAGTGAAGAATAAAAGAAGATTCGGTAATATTAGGGTTAAAACGTCTAATATAGGTACAAAAATATCATACTTAATGTTTGCGGATGATTGCATTATTTTTGGTAAAGTGAATATTAGAACAACTGGGGATATTTTAGACATTTTAGATGGAAGTTGTAAAGATTAGGACAACAAGTGAACTTTAATAAATCAAAAATTATGTTTCAAGAAATGTTCATAATAGACATAGGAAAATTTTGAGTAAGGTATTCAAATGCAGAATTGGAAAGCCGGAAGATAAATATTTAGGAATCCCAATAGATAGTGGAAATATTACAAGAAATACATCTAAGGTTTTGGAGGAAAGGATTCAAAGAAGACTAGAAGCTTGGAAAGCAAATCTATTATCAAACGCTGGCAGAGTAACATTAAGAAAAGCAACTTTATCAGCTATCCAATAATATAGTATGAGCTCAACATGGTTACCAAGTTATACTAGAGAAAGATTGGAAAAAATACGATGATATTTTTTTCTGGAAGAGGAAAGAAAAAGAAGCAAAACAAAAGGACCAAGGAAAGAGGTAAGCCAAAGAATGGTAAATTTGCTTTGGAACTCAATTTCACAAGGCATACTGTCAAAGATACGAATCCTATACAAGAAGGAAAGACAACTATTGATTCCAAATATCTCTCCTCCTCTCTCTATTTGGAAAGCACATATTACTCCTATTCATTGGGACTCTAGAAGGAATGTATATGACTGTTGTACAGAAAGCTTACTGTGCACATAGCATTGTTTCTTTGTATAACTTCTGTAACTTGTCTATTTAAGAATACTGAATACTAATGAGAAGTATCAATTCAAGCAACACTTTCTTTATGGTATCAGAGCCATAGGCTCACGCCATCTCTTCGATCCAATTTTTCTGCTAACAGTTTTTTTTTTCTCCCCGGTTCTAATGGCAACATCATCCACTGTCACGATCTCCAACTTTGTGACCAAAAAGCTTCAAAGCAACAACTATCCCTTTTGGAGGGATCAAGTGCTTCTTTTAGCCGAAAGTTAAGAGCTTCTCGGCTACCTTACTGGTGACACAACAGTACCAGAAAGGGCTCTCACAAATCCTGATGGGTCATAAAAAATCAATCCAGATTATACAAACTAGAAGAAGAATGATGTCCAACTTCGGGGATGGATCACGAGTACTCTTTCCCTAGAAGCACATGGCTTAGTCACTGGCCTTGAAACTGCTACTCACATGTGGGCTGCCTTTCAAGAAGCCTATGCTCAATCTTCTGAGGAACGTGAATATCATCTCCAACAAGAACTCCTACGTATCAAAAAGGATGAAAGCACCTCCATGGGAGATTATGTTCGTAAGTTCAAGACTCTCACCGACAGTCTTGCAGCAATTGGTAAACCTGTTGGGGATCGTTCCAAGGTATTTCATCTCCTAAATGGGCTAGAATACCGCTATGATAATTTTGTCACAGCTATGCTCAAGCCTCCAACACCATCATTTAATGAGGTGGTTCCAATGCTGCTCAGTTATGAAAGCCGCAATGCTACTCGATTCCAAGAGAATATGAGTCATGTGGCCTTATATGGCCAGAAAAATCAAAGTCAGAACTACAACAAGGGTACTAGTCGTACCAACAACCAGCCCTTCCACTCCAAAGGCAAAGGGTTCTCTCAATACTCCTCATCTCCTAACAACTCTAAGAATATAGGCTCCTCTTCTCGACCAAGATCTGAGAGAAAGCCTGGGGTCTGGAGCCAACTGTGTAGCAAAGAGGGTCATGATGCTTTTGATTGCTGGTCACGATTTAAAAAGATTTCAAACGTCGTGATCCAAGTCAAGCTTTGGCAGCTTTTACATTAAATAATGATGTTGAAGAGGCGGACTGGATAACAGACACTGGTGCGTCTACTCACATGACTTCTAATGAAGGTATATTGTCTAACTTGAAACCTTACTTAGGCAATGATAAAGTAATGGTGGGAAATGGCCAATTACTATCTATTACACACACAGGCACTACTATTATTGGGTTAGGTGCTTCAAAACTTACACTGGCTAATGTTTTGCTTGTTCCCTCTTTAGAACGCAGTTTACTTTCTATAGGACAACTTACCACAGATCACAATGTGACCTGTGAATTTGATGCTACTGGTTTTTGTATAAAGAGCAGGGAAATAGGTCAACAACTTCTGAAGGGTGTTATGCGTGGAAACCTCTACACCTTTACTACTCACAAGCATGCTTTCTTTTCGAAACGACATCAGTCCACAAGCTATGAAGTTTGGCATCAAAGATTGGGCCATCCTCATGCAACTGCTCAAAATAAACTTAGAATTCTTGGTTTAATTTTTGTTAATGGTTCTCATAAACTTTCTTCTTTATGTGAAAGTTGTCAACTTGGCAAACTCTCTAAATTTCCTTTTTTACCAAGGGATGACATTGTGCTTGGTTTGCTAGATAAAATCCACTGCGATTTATGGTGACCTGCCCCACTTCCTTCGGTTAATGGTTTTCTATACTATGCTTGCTTTGTGGATGACTATAGTCGTTACATTTGGATAATTCCTTTAAAAGGCAAATCAGAATTTCTGCAATGTTTCAAGTTATTTGTCCAATATGTGGAACGCCAATTTACTAGGAAGATAAAAGTCTTCCAAAGTGATGGCGGTGGGGAATTTCACAGCACTGCTCTAACAAATTATCTGCAGGAACTTGGCATTAAGCATTAGGTCTCTTGTCCATATACCCCTCAACAGAATGGAATGGTGGAGAGACATCATCGCCATATTCGTGAACTTGGACTTACAATGCTTACTCATGGACGTGTCCCTTATCGATTCTGGGTAGAAGCATTTCAGACAACCGTATATCTTATTAATCGGCTCCCATCTACAGCACTAAACCTTGATACTCCATTTTACAGGTTGTTTCAAAAACATCCCAACTACTCTAGTTTACGTGTTTTTGGTAGCTGTTGCTATCCTTTTACTTGGGACTCTAGGCAAAATAAATTTGACTCCAAATCCTTGCCATGTATCTTTCTTGGCTATAGTGACAAATATAAAGGATATCGCTACTATAATCCTTCCTCTAGACATTTTATTGTGAGCAGGCATGTGGCTTTCAATGAATCCAGATTTCCCTACAAAGAACCTGGAATTCTGCAAGACTCTTGCCCTCTATCTATGGTGTCTGAATATAAGCAATGGTTTGATGACTCTCAGGCTGATGGTAAGCAAATTTTGACTCAAAGTTTATCTCCTTCTAACCCAAATCATGCTACATTACAGGAAGTCAGCAGCCCTATTATCCTTCCATGTTATGTTCCACCACAAGCTACTCCTAACAGCAATCTCCCAGCTCCAATATAGGACACCAATCTCCTAGCAGCTACCTCCTCCTCATCCGATACAGCCTTGACTTCATCTGATGAGAGATTCTCCTCTGAGGCTACTTGTCCTTCACCAACAAATCCATCTCCACAACATTCCATGGTAACTCGTGCCCGAGCAGGTATTTGTAAACCTAACCCTCGCTATGCACATTTGCATGTGATTCGTAATATTCCTACTGAACCTAAATCTATCAAAACTGCTTTAAAGGATGTTGGTTGGCATGGGGCCATGCTTGAAGAGTTAAAATCTCTACATTCCAACAAAACTTGGGTTCTTGTACCACGCCAATCCTCCATGCATGTCATTGGTTCAAAATGGGTTTTCAAAACTAAACTTAAATCTGATGGCTCGTTGGAACGGTTGAAAGCGTGCTTAGTTGCAAAAGGGTTCCACCAAGTTGATGGTGTGGACTTCTCTAAAACCTTTTCACCTGTCATTAAACCAGGAACAATTCGGTTAGTTTTTACAGTTGCCTTAACTAAGAACTGGCCAATCCGTCAATTAGACGTTAAAAATGCTTTTCTTCATGGTACCTTAAATGAATCAGTTTTTATGGAGCAACCTCCTGGGTTTCAAGATGAAAATTTTCCAGAACATGTTTGTCATTTAAAAAAGGCCATATATGGTTTAAAACAAGCACCGCGTGCTTGGTTTGATCGATTTAGCAAATTTTTGCTTTCAAAAGGTTTCTTTTGTAGTCTCTCGGATCCCTCACTTTTTGTTTTTCATCACAATGAAGAAACTATCCTACTGTAACTATATGTAGATGACATTATATTGACGGGTTCCAATATGTCTATTCTACAAGTTTTCATCAAATTGCTACATTCTGAGTTTGCTACGAAGGATTTAGGACCATTAAACTATTTCTTGGGGATCCAAGTGACCCCAACTACTAATGGTTTGTTGCGTTCTCAAGAAAAGTATGCAGAAGATATTCTTCACAGGGCCAATATGCTTGTGCGCGCGTGGGAAACGCGGCACGGGGTGAATTCGGAGTCGCCACCGCCTGATGGGGTGCAGGCGGACACCTGGGTGCCTAATCTTGTCTAATAAGGACTTTGGGTCTGCGGCTTGAGATTCTAAGGTCGGTTCTCGGTTGCGGGCTGGGGAAGTCCGTAGACACCCCAATCCACCCCGTCGGATGACGGGTCCCGTGGGTTCCCTAACTTGAGTCAGCTTCTCTCACTTTTGGTTCTCACCCGATTCCTAATCCAACATGCATTTTTGTTAGGTCTTGGTGGGACCACCTGAGTGGTGTCGGTCCCTTTAATGGATTTTATCTTTGTTTATCCTTGAGTGATCTGGGTTTGTTTGGGTGGGCCCCGTTGGAAGGCCCATGGTATCCTTGGTGGGCTTGGTAAGCCCGTGTGCCCTTGGTGGGCCTCTGTCTAACCCTAAGAGGCCCTGTGGGCTTTGGCTAATGAGTTGATTTTTATTAGGGTTTAAGTTGAAGCTTAGGTGTCTTTCATGCAAAAGTGGGCCGGATGGGTCTGTGGGCCCCTTAGACGGGCCCCCATGATGGTTGCCAGGGGTGTTTTGGATTTATTTTATTTACATAGATGCCAAGGTGGGCTGGTCATTGGGCTTGGGGCCCATGATCTAGGCCTTGGGCATTGAAAGCCCAGTTCCTCGAGGTTTAGGGCTTGCACCCTAACTCGGTTCGATTGGTGGGCTTTAGCGGGCCCGACAGGCCCTAGCCCATGGTCTCGGCCAAACCAGGCAGTTTATGCATTCACTCATATCACAAGGTACGGGCGGGCCGCATTGGGCTCGGCCCGCCCGGTTCAATTGGTTCATTTCATCTTAATTGTTTAATCAACATGCTTTGGTGCTCATTTGGGCTTGGTGGGCCCCATTGGAAGGCCCACAAGTGTGCCGGGTTGGGCCGACGGTCCGAATCTCTAGCTGGGTTTCCGGGTGACTCGGAAACCCGATCGGTTCAAAGGTTTTAGCAAACAACATCCCAAAATTCGGCCAGGCATCACAAAAAGAGCAAAAGAACATTTCCCTGTGTGTATCCGGCAACTCAGGCTGGATACACAGGGTCTGCAAGTGATCCGGCCTCACTGGCTGGATACACAGGAGCCACAGGTTATCCGGCCTTAGCCGCCGGATATGCCTGGGCCACAGGTGATCCGGCCTGAGTTACCGGATCACCCTGAAATGGCTTTTTTCTTGATTCTGCCATTCGAGATGGATTACAGGGGTTCCCAGGAGGGTTTAAGAAGTCTGGTGGGCCCTCGGATGGGCCCACGTAGGTTCAGATTTGTGGAGAAGCCACACTTGGCTTCTCTCCTTGGGTTTACAGCAAGGTGAAGGGGCCTTGGGGAAGGGGATCATGCTTTCATGCCTACATACTTCACCCAACCAGTAACCTACTCATATCCACCAAGCATGCTTCTAGCTAATGAAAATCCATGCGGGCTTATATGCGACAAAAAACATGAAGGAAGGGAAGAGAAGGGGGGATTACAAAGGGGTACATGAGATGAGCTGGGAGGAACATTCTCCTCCCCAACATAATTAAAACAGCAAATTAAATATGGCATTTTACTAAGCTTACATGATTCCTTAAGAGGCCTACGTGGGTATCATACATGAGGTGACTCCATGCCACGACAGGAAGACCAAGTGCATGCATATAACGTGCCAAAACTAGGCCATGCAAAGCAAGAAGACAAAGAGCAGAAAAAATTCCAGAAGATTCTACATTTAATATATGTTGAAGCTAACGTGATGAGGAGTGATACCTGAGGGTTCTTAGAGCCTGGAGCAAGCTGGAGGCACCTCCTGGAGGCTGGACAGCTGCTGGAACAGCTCCTTCACTCAGCAACAGCAGTGGCTTCCCTCCTTGTTGGGTTGTCGGTGGAGATGAAGGAGGAAGAGGAGGATGAGAAAGGCTTGGGTGGTGTGGAGAAGGGATGGGGGGCCAAAAGAACTTGAAGAGGGAAGGATTCGAGTGGGAATGGGTGAGAGAAGAGAGCCCAAAATCGCATGCTAAAAGGCCAACCCCGGACTGAGCTGCTGTTTTGCTATTTATAGAAAATTTAATGTATCCGGCAACTCAGGCCGGATACACTAAGCCCTATTCGTATCCGGACTCCAAGTCCGGATACACTAGCTTCCCTTTGTATCCGGCAACTCAGGCCGGATACATAACTTAATGATTTCAAAATTTAATGCCGCCGCGAATCTGTCGGCCAAGTGGCGTGAATTTCGCGCGAATATCTTTATGTATCCGGTCTTCAAGTCCGGCCATGAAGGATAGGCAGTGTATCCGATATATGTGACCGGATACAAATCGAAAAATTACAGATTTGCCCTTCGACTTGACCGATTCGACCGATTTGACCCTTTTTGATATCTATGGATCGCCCGTATGAAATTTTTATATTTAAGATTTAGTCCCTGAGATATCTTGCTGCGTTGGCTGCCACGTGTGCAGTTCTTGCGCCACGTGTGCAGTTTCCGGCTTTTGCTACTCGGAAACTTCGACAGGTCATATCTCCTTCATCCGAACTCCGATTTGAGCAAACTCAATTGTGTTAAACTCGTATCGGAGCCCTCTATTTAATGACATAGGGCTAAGTACTTGGCACGGATTCCGAGAAAAAGTCAACTTTTGGCCTTCCCTTAAGTTTGACCGCCCTTAGAACCTTCATCCGGACTCAGATTCCTGCAAACCCAGTTGCGCTGGAACCGTGTCGGGATTCTCTACCCATTGGGCTAAAGTAAGGTATTTGGCACGGAAATCGAGGAAAAGTCAACTCTCGGCTTTTCCTCAGGTTTGACTGCCCTTAGAACCTTCATCCGGACTCCGATTCCTGCAAACCCAGTTGCGCTGGAACCGTGTCGAGATTCTTTATCCAATGGGATAGATTAAGGTGGCCAAATTTTATCTGATTAAAAGGTCAACTTTGTACCCCTCAGGGTTTGACTCTTCGGCCGGGTTTTGACATTTCTGGCTTTTTGGGAGCGCAAAAATGAGGTGCTTACAATGCTAGATTGCAAGCCTACAGTCACACCCATGACCACCAAGCTAAGTACAACAAATAATTCAAACCTTGCTGATCCTAGCTCATTTTGAAGTCTCGTGGGAGCACTTCAATATCTCACACTAATCAGGCCAGATATAGCATTTAGTGTGAATTCAGTCTCACAACATATGCATTCTCCTACTCAAGTGCATCTCACAATGGTGAAGCGTATCTTGCGCTACGTTCATGGTACCATCCATCATGGTTTGCATCTTCAACCAGCACAGAAGCTCTCCCTTTATGCCTTCTCCGATGCGGATAGGGCGGGGTGTACAGACACAAGAAGATCCACTACAGGGTATTGCACTTTCCTTGGACCTAATTGTATTAGTTGGTGCTCCAAGAAACAAACTACATTTTCTAGATCATCTACTGAAGCAGAATATCGAGCAATGGCACACACCGCAGCTGAGTTAACGTGGCTCACCTACATACTTCGAGATCTTCGTATTTCTCTTGAAGTTCCTCCAGTTATCTTCTGTGACAACCTCAGTGCCTTATACATGACCATCAATCCAGTCTTTCATAGTCGAAGTAAGCATATTGCTATCGACTACCACTATGTCCGTGAGCAAGTTGCTAACGGGAGCTTATGCACACAACATGTCTCATCTACTCAACAAGCTGCTGATATGTTCACAAAGCCTCTCTCAAGCTCTCATCTTAACCGTTTGCTAGTCAAGCTGAATCTCCAAAGTCGACTCAGTTTGAGGGAGCATGTCAAAGATACGAATCCTATACAAGAAGGAATGACAACTATTGATTCCTAAAATCTCTCCTCCTCTCTCTATTTGGAAAGCACATATTACTCCTATTCATTGGGACTCTAGAAGGAATGTATATGACTGTTGTACAGAAAGCTTACTGTGCACATAGCATTGTTTCTTTGTATAACTTTTGTAACTTGTCTATTTAAGAATACTGAATACTAATGAGAAGTATCAATTCAAGCAACACTTTCTTTACATACGACTGCTTAAGCTGGACCTTCTTAAAGGCTGTTCTACTTGGTCATGGCTTTGATCTCAATGTGGTTAGGTTGCTAATGACTTGTGTTAAGACAGTTTCTTACTGTGTGCTTCTAAATGGCAAGCCAGTGGGCAACTTCTCTGCTTCTTGAGGTATTAGATAGGGAGACCCTCTCTCTCTCTCTATTTATTTATTCTTTGCCAACAAGTGTTGTCCCCGACTATTACACGTGCTGAAAGTGACAGAAGAGTGAGGAATTTCAATCAAAAAAGGATGTATGCCCATATTGCATCTTATGTATGCCAATGACATGTACATTTATGGTCATTCCACTGAACGTGAAGTTCATCTCATTGTGAGACTGCTGCACAAATATCTCATGGAATCGGGGTAGTTGATAAACAAGAACAAATCATCTTTGCATTTTAGTCATGCAACAGGCCACAAATAAAGAATCCAGGTAATAAAGTTGTTGGGTATCTCGCCTCAGAAAAGCCATGGTAAGTAGCTTGGATTGCCTGTCTTGGGAAGGAAGCTTAAGGCAAAAGATTGCGAAGAGTTGCTGAATAAGATATCTACTCGCTTACATGGCTGGAAATCCTTTCTTCTATCCCAAATGGGTCGGGTAATCTTAATTCAATCTGTTCTTAGTGCACAACTCATACATTTTATGAATTTTTTCATGCTTCCACAAGAATACTTGAACAAGATGGATAAGATAGCTTGTGAATTCTTTTGGAGGAAAAGGAATGATAATTAGCACTCCGCACCATATGTTGGGAGAACATCACACTACTGTGGCAAAATAGGGGTTTGAACATCAAGAGGACGCAACACATGAACAAAGCACTCATTCTTAAGGTAGCTTGGCATTTGGCATTGGAACATTCAGGTTTCTGGTCTAAATTGATGAAGGAAGCATACTTCCCTAACCTATCTTTCCTTGATGCTGAATTATGCACAACAAAAATTCATACCTTTACCGGCGGTCAAAAACCGCCAGTAAAGGTATAAAAACCGCCACAAAAAGTTCCGGGACCCGACACTTGTCCGCCACAGAAAGTCCTGTCGCTAAATCTTTTAGCGGTGGGTTTTTAAGTTTTAGCGGCAGTCAAAAAACCGCCACAAAATATTGCGTTTTTTGAAAAAAAAAAATTAGTAGCCCGTCCCATCTCTCGCATCCCTTGCCTTGCCCCTTGCCCCTGCCCGTCCCCCGTTGCCTTGCCCGTGCCCCTCCCCCTCCCCAGCAAGGCCTGCCCTGCATACAAAAATCTGCAAATTAGAAAGTGGTTATTGACACAAATACATGAGCAATAAATTGACATGATAAAAAAGTGCAAAATGAAAAAATACACAAAAATTAGTTCTATACATACATCTAAAGCATGATGACTGAACCGAGACAAAAAGAAAATTTTCTTTAATGGAAAGAGGAAAAAAAGAGAGGAAGGAATGATCCCTTCTCATTCTACTTTGCCTTGTTTCTACTCTGTTATCCCAGAAGTCGTATTTTCAAAATCAATTTTACCCATTCCTGTATATTCCTCTTCTTCACTGCTTTCATCACCCCTAACTTCCTTCCATGGTTCTTCCATGTATTCAGGAAATAGTTTATCATCTCCTTCGTTCACCTGAACCAACATATATATAATCAACTCAGCAACAGAAATAAAACAAAATAAAATTTCTATTTTAGTGTACTAGGCTTCAATGGGTACTTATAAATGATGTGATGAGGTTTTCCACCTCATTAATCCTTAAAAAAAATTTGGTAAGCAGATATCATACATAAGTAAGAGAGAGATACGGAGAGAATTGATGTTTCTTTAACTGCAAGTTAAAATTTCTTAGTGTACCAGGCTTCAATGGCACTCACAGCTCTTGGTGCTTCTTTAACTGCAAGTTTTCCTTTGTGGCAGTCTATTTCTTCTATGCAAGAAGCAATTGCATTGTTGAGAATTGATATCCCTTGCTCCTGCAAACCAAAAAGACAAGTAGTTTTCTTAGGATCTACAATTTCAAATCCATTCTCTTCACGTATACACATAACATTGGTAGATGCTCTTTTACACAACAATCAACTATAGAAGCAAGGAATTAGGAGCTTCACCTGACACGCTAACAACTCTGCCCTCCTCTCATGAATCTGAAATTGAAGGTTATTAAGCAATTGCTTTCTCCAAACATTTAGCTATATCTTGAGAGTTGAAAGAGCTCTTGAATTTTCAAAGCCGACAAGCACCATTGACTTCCAAGTTTTTTATTTACATAATAACTCCATATTTCAAAGGATATGAATTATAAAGCTGAGACAAGTTATCGAACATCTTACTCAATAGAGAGCGACTGCCATCTCTTTCTCATTGTTCTGCCTTCAGAAACTGAGCAATTGAGCAAATTTTTAGTTCTGCATCATAAAAATAAGCCTTAAGTTGAGAGCAGAAAAGTTCTACACACAGAGAATCACAGAAATTTTATGAAGTAAATTGCCTTTTGTTTTCTTATCGTGGTGTCACAGAGGAATGCTTTAGTATCCCATTCATAGATGCCTGCAATTTGAAAACAAAACTTATGTTAGCATGCACAACAAACTTTGCTCGAATCACCTTCAGCCGTGATTTCTACGATGAAAAGTCGAAGATCGCTGTAGGAAAGGCTCCATATTCGCTTGAAAGGACTGCGAATGAGTCTGAAAAATTAGATCTAGATGTTTCCAGCAAGGATGCAGGTTATTTTGAGTTCAAGCTCGAAGATCCGGTGACAATGCTTCCTGCGGATGACATGTTCTCCAATACAAAGCTCTTTCTGCTACAACTTACTGTTTTCCAGCATGCGATAGATTTGGTGTCGTCATCTACCGAGGTTAGGTCTCCAGAGACGGCAAAATCGCATCGGAGAACCAAGGCTTCGGCTGTTGATCCTTACTCGTTTTCTCCAAAGTCCCCTAGATGTTCAAATAGATGTAAGGAGCATCTCGGCTTGAAGAGGCTCAATCAAAATCCTAAGCAAGACATCGTTCTGCCCCCTCGAAGAGTCCTCATCTGAAGTCTGAAGCATTTTCTTCATAGAAACCCTAAATTTTCTTCTACCTCTGATTACTCATCGAGTCTTCCATTGCTAAAGGGCTCTGAAATGATCTCATAAAAAATCCTCCTAAAATAAGACAGGCGAAGGAGCAATACTATTTTAACACACATAGTGGAAGGAACAGAGAGTGAGAGTGAGAGTGAGACAGTGAGACGGGAGGATGAGGCGGTGAAAATTAGACTTTTAGCTACGGTCATTAAAAGACCGCTGCTAAAAGACTCTAAACACCCGCCGCTAAATCGTATTTTTTTTGTAGTGATGGCATAACCAATCATTTGGTTGGAGGCAACTAAGAAACATGGCAAAGCACATACCACAAGGTACTTTTTGGTCAATTGCAACTGGTCACGAAGTTCAAATTCTCAAAAATATTTGGATCTAAAGAACTACTCAACCGGTCACAATTCACAAGAAACATGATCAATTCAATCTAACCAAAGTCAGTCATCTGATGCTTCCAAACACAACCACATGGAACCTTCCACTCCTATCCAAATTCTGGAACCCATAAACAATTCATGAAATTGTTAATACTCAAGTGAGTATGGGTTTGAGTAAGGATACCCACCTCTGGATGGGGACGGCTTTAGGTAAATTCTCAGTGGCTTCTGCCTATAGATTGTTCTTGGGTAATTTAGTGCAGGTAAGCAACTATATTTGGCGCACTTGTTGGCATCTGAACTGTCCAGGTCACATTAAATTGTTCCTTTGGAAATGTTTACATGGGAGTCTTCCTACATCTGTGTTTATAAATTCTTGGTGTGGAGGTGTTAGCAAAATATGTAGTCTTTGTCAAGAGCAGGATGAAAGCCTTGAGCATTTGTTGCTTAAGTGCCCTTTTTCAAAGGCTGTTTGGTTTAAAGCACTGGGGGGAACTGCCCAAATCAATGGACCTCAAAACTCCTTCTTCCAATGGTTTGTATATATGTAATCGATCAAATCACAGGATCCTAACTTCAAGTTAATTGATCTTCGTACAGATATGGCAAACGTTGAGTGGACCATTTGGAAGAGAAGAAATTTAGCTCTATTTGAAGACAAGAGACAGTCCGTGGAAGATGCGTGTAACCGGGTGGCTGAAAGACAAGCAGATTCTTTTGTAATTAATAAGGGTTCTGAGTTTCAAATGGGAAGACACTATTGCCTGATCAGTTGGCAATTTCCATCAGACCCCTTCATCAAAATCAATTTTGATGGAGCCTAGAGGAAGTCTATCAAGAAGGCTGCCATTGGTGGAGTATGTCGTGGTTTGTGCGGTAAATTTCTGGCAGGGTTTGCATCGCTTGTGGTGGCAGATTCAGCAATTCAAGTGGAACCTCTAGCTGCGTTAGAAGGTTTAAAGCTGGCTCTGGCGTGTGGTTATTCTCATGTTATCCTGGAAGGGGACTCCCATACGGTAATCCAACTTCTTAGTCGTTCTTCTTCGGAGTTTCCGTGGCGTCTTCGCGGCATTTTGTTTGAACTAAGGATGGTTTGGCCCAAAGTTCCTATTCTTACTACATCTCATTGCTTTAGAAAAAGTAATTGTGTAGCTGATCTCGGCAAATTTTGCCCAAACCACTTCCTGTGCATCCTTAATCTAGACCCCATGAACCCCTGTTCGGATTCCTCCACGCGTCCCGTACGGACAAGCAACAGACCTCTTCGATTTGGGTGTTAACGTTTGGGTATTAGCGGAAACGTTAACACCCAACTTGTCTCTCTTCGTTAACATTCAACTGATTGGAATTTGAATCATCTGTCCCAAGGCAGGCGTCTGCAACTTCATCATCAGCATGGCTGTCTTTCATGTTCTTTTATGTTCCTGTACCAAAGAAAAAACACAGGAAGCGATTTGCATTTGCTTCGTCCTTCGCATCTGAATCAGGATACGGTCACACCATCAGCACCTTCAATCGATGATGCTATGTAAATGGAGAAATGGGCGGTGCTCAAACAAGATTATCGACATTTCAGGTTCTTCAACCTTCTACAAGAGTTTTAAATTTATCCCTAAAAATAGCCTCTCCAGAACCAGGTGTTTGTTTCAATCGATCCCTATGCTTGGCTAGGGATGATAAGGTTGCAAGATTTTCCATCGCAATCCCAAAAGGCACGTTTCTTTGTTCTTCTCGTAAACGGCAGGAAGAATACAAGAAGGTCGATCTCATAAGAAAGAAAAAACAATTCATCCGTTACTCTAAATATTTTACTCTCTCGTCAAGCCATAGAAATTGGAAGAAACAAGAAAGAGAGTGGCTACTTTCTCATCAGCCAAAAGCATACCTGAAAATTTGGATGTTAACGTTTCCGACTTTCCGTTAACACCCAAATCGACGAACTCCCTTGCTTTTACATTTGCTTGTCCGTACGGGACGCGTGGAGGAATCCCAAGAGGGTTCATGTATGGGGTCTAGATTAAGGATGCACAGGAAGTGGTTTGAATTTTGCCTTGGATCATTTCTCTTGTTATTGGACTGTTAACTCCCCCTCCGTCCATTTATATGGATTTAAGGGCGGATGTTCGGGTGTTTCCTTTGTTAGACTTGTCTTAGATTAATGAAGTGGGTCGTTTTCCATAAAAAGAAGAAGAAGTAATTGCACCTTTTTCAAATGTCAAGGGGTGTTTGTGTAAATTTATATTATTAGTAAAGAGAAGGAAGGTCAATATTCCCCTGATTCTGGCTCATTTTTTCTTCAAACATTGTCATCCTCCAATAAAACAATCCCTTGCTACACCACTCATATTCTTCCAACATTCAAATTTAAACATGGTATAACTACTTATTTAGGGGACGAAATCATTTGTTACAAGACCATACGGCAAACATGTGTAGCCGCCATGACATGTTGTCATTGTAACATCTCACGGCCTGTAATTTTAATGTGAAAGTGTCTTTCCACATTGAAAAATGTAAAAAGATAAGCCGTGATATGTTGCACGTGGCAACATCTCAGGTGGGTTGCACATGTTTGTCGTAGGGTCTTGTGGCAGATGATTTCAACCCCTATTTAGATTTTAGAATGGCATGATATCTATTAGAGCAAACACTTTATCTAAGTGGGCCCCACAAATTTGCTAACATAATGTATGCAGTCCCAGTTTTCCAAAAATAAATAACAACTCTTAACCCTTCTTTTCATCGCTGCTACTCTTGAGCCCTATGTTTGTTTTTCCAAATGTTGAGTGTGCAGTTTCTATCTATAATTTTATTTGCCCCATACATAGGATGCCATTCCCTTAGGGTTCGTCCATTTTTTTTAAGTTTTATTTTTTTTTTTGTCGGATTTGTGCACATTGAACAGCTCTACTTCCAAGCTATCTATTATATAAAGGGAAAGAGGCTCGGGCTGACGTGCCGCCTCGCGTGGCCTCGCCCGCCCGAGCCTCTTTTTTTTAAATTGCCCGAGCCTCTTTTAAAGCAAAATGTACCGTTTAAGACTCAAAACGGGTGATATCACATATGGTGGTCTTAAGCGTGGAATTTGATCGTACGTACCATATCGCATTCAATCTAGGAAGATTTTCTCTTTGGCTTCTTTTTTGCGTTATCCACTGCCCTCTTCAACGGTCCATGTGCCCTGAAAGAGAAAATTTTGGGGAAAATTAGTTTTTAGTTGATAAAAAACAATTCAGATTCAGGCTGCGTTTGGTAACGCTTTTGCTTTTTTGCTTCTAAAAGCGAGAAAGCAAAAAAGTAATTTTATGCTTTTCGAAAGATCTTTTCTTGAAGCAAATGTGTTTGGTAAACTTTTACTTTGCTTCTAAGAAGCAAAAAAGCATGTTTGGTAATTGCAGTAACATAGAAATTGCTTTTTGCTTTCATAAAAGTATTGTACACAATTTATGTATTGTACTTAGAAATATACTCAAAAATAGAAGTCCAATATTATAAAAGATTCATAAAATAGTCATTTAATTACATTCAAAAGCAAAAAAGTACTTCCGAAAAGCGTTACCAAACGCAGCCTCAATCGGCTAACTCTCTATAATTGATTTTTAGTGATATCATTTTAACATAATTGAGAACCAATGCCATTTTAGTGTTTATTAAAAATTTCTTTTTAAAATACCTTAAAAAGACTTACAAACCTTACTTATAACAAAATACCTTCAAAAAACCTTACAAACCTTACTTATAACAAAAGTGAATGAAAAGGTTTTTAAAGTCTTTTGAGAGCATTTGGGAGAAAAATTTCTTAATAAACAGTAAAATGATATCAATTATCATTTATTTTAAAAAATATTAGTTATCAAGAATTAAATAACTGAATCTGAGTTCTTTCGAAAAAATATAACTAAAAATCAATTTCCCCAAAATTTGGACACTTTTTTTTTTTTTTTGGTAATAAACAAAATTTGGACACTTGACGCACCCTCCGTTGAAAAAGTATAATTATTGCGCACTCCCTCACCTGTGCACAGTAAATTAGGTATCCTTGACGGCAGAGGTAATTAGGCTTTTCTCTCCCTCACACGTTTCTCTCTCTCACCTTGGTTCTATATCTCACTCCCTCACCTTTGTACAGTAGAGTAGGTGGTAATGGTATTTTCATTTCTCAGAGAAACTTCAACTATTTGAATTCAATTTTCCTTTTATTTATTTATTTATTTTTTGTTTTTAAACCCATCGTCAATCCCAGAATGGTCCATCGATTTCCAGGGCCTTCTTGAATGCTCTGGTCTCTTCTCCCTCTTTCTTCTATCACTCTTTCTTCTATGGCGCCCAAAACCCTTTTTCCTATCACTTTGACCTAAGCCTTAATTGAGCCAAAACAGGAAGGTGCATAGATATCCTCCGATTATCACAGAGTGCCGTCTTGATTCATCCGTCCGATTGTGCAATAATGATGGAAGGTCGTTAGATCTCGGAGGGGTCGTTGGAGGGTTGTTCCTACCATTACGAAGGTTTGAATGGAGCTTCTGAAGCAAGTTCATGGCATTCTGTGACAGCGGCTCGGGTTTGAGGTGAGTTTCATCAGCAATGGAGGATTTGAGGATGTTGAGACTAGACTTGATAGAAGCAAGACCTTTGAGTTGGTATGATTAGTTACTTCTCGAAGGAAGGTCTACATTTTCTTAATTACTGTTTCTTTGTCCTTTTCTCTGTTCTGCAGGTTGCTTTTGCACTTGCTATAGGGGAGAAATCCGAGATTCTAATCGCCCAAATGAAGAACCCAAACACCAAGCTACTTCAAGATTTGCTCTTCCTCTTGGATTTGTTTCTTCTGAAACCGGTTATATTGTGAGGTCTAGGTTATATCGAAGTTATTTGTGATTTGTCATTTTTTACAGAAACTTTCTTTCTCACTTTTTGTTTCTCTTTTTTAATTTTCATGTTAGATCTTTGTCAACAGATTTTCATGTGATGGATCGATTTTCTTTGCATCAGTATCTAAAGCTCACCAAATATACTAAGAGTCCCATTGTGATCTTAACCTCCTCATTTCTTCAGTTTTATTCTTCTTTCACTGTCATACATAGGTAATACCTACTGCCGCATCATATATAGGAAAAAGAAGTTGTAAACAGGATTTAGTTTTTTTATCCCCTAAAGAATTTTTACAACATCCTAGACAACTAAGATTTCGTTATATTGGCGGTAAAATACAAGAATGGAAATAAAAATAAATGCTTAACATAGAATCAAATTTAACAACCATACTGGAGAGTAGACGAATCAAGAGTTAAAGAAAGGATTACTATTCAAGGTCTTAGTGTTGTGATGAAAGCTGAGATGGAACCCTTTGCAAGTGTGAATGAATTAAGCCATGACATTAGACAAGTTTAATTTCAAAAACTGAGTGGCTTCACCAGAACAGCAAAAGCATGTGAGGTTGCTGTCCCTTATTTTTTGAGTCTTTTTAGAGGACATGAATGGGAACATGATTCCAGGTATCTACTGCTCATCACGTCACTGCCATGGGTGATTGCTTGAGGAAACAGATAAGTCTGATACTGAAGTGCAATGACTGACCTCTCAATTCCGAGCGACTGAGTCCAATTATTCTAGCTAGAAGGATGTACTACTGGACTTGAGGGACTAGGACTGGCAATGGGTCAGATATATATCCGAATCCGACCCAAATCCGATCTGAAATTACTGAATTCGGGTATAAGATTTAGATCCACGGTTTGGATACGGATCTTGAATTTCAGATCCGAAAAAATTTGGATTCGAATTCGGATATACATGTGTCCGATCCGAAAAAGATCCGAACCAAAAACATACTTATAGTATATATAAACTTAGCCCAAACCATGGTTCAACCATAAGTTAAAAGGGTTAAATCATCATTTGATCATTAGACACTTGGATTTGTGTTAAAATTTATAGTTAAATTTACTTTAATTGTTAAAATTGTTTTTTAAAATTTCAGGTTCAAATAGGCTCAAATTCGGATTTCTGATCGAATTCGAATTCCGGTTTTGAATTCGGATTTAGGATCAGATATCGGATCGAATTCGGATTTCGGATATTTATTGAATTTCGAATTCGGATTTAAGTATTAAAGATCCGTCGGATATCGGATCGAATTTGGATATCGGTAAATTTTTTTCGGATCGGATTCGGATCTTAGTAGAGCATTACCATATTCGACCGATTGCCACCCCTAGGGACTACAACTCACCACCAAAAAAAATTAGGATAAGGTTTACAAGGGCAAGAAATAGAAGACGATGATGTCTCATATATTGCATACATATGCATGATGGTAGATATTGTAGAGTTTTGATCTTGATTGTGGGTCTTACAATATGAGAAATAAGATAGAGAGAAAAAAAGGAAAAGAAATAACAAAATTATAGCATAGCCCATCCTGGGGTTGCACCTTGGGTTGGTTAAGCTCAGGAACCGCTGACTTTGGGTCAGTTTACTTGGGTTGGGTTTCAATGCATTTGGTTTTGTTTTGGCTCAAAGGTCTTGAACTTTAACTAAGTTGACTCGGTTTTGAATGACTTAGAAAAATAGAAGCCAAACCTAAGTTATAAATATATTTTACAATTTACTAAACTGAATTGATGTATATATACAATTGTATGTGAATATATATTTATTTATATACAATTGACAGATCGTAGTTATGATACAATCCTGGCCTATACACTATAAATATCAGAAGATCTTTTTAGTTTTGAGTGAAATTGACCTAAATCACCAAACCAAACTAATTTATAATCTGATTGGGGTACATTCGATTTTAGGCTGGTTATTAATTTAATTTTGGGTGAACAGTTAAGAACCTTAGTTTTATTTTGAGTTGATGCCGACTCAGACTAAACGGAACTGAGTTGCACTCGACATCATCAAGCAAGCAATGTAAATGTTCATGAGGATGTAGTCTTGAACAGTACTCATGAACAATGGAAAAAAAAAATCTGTTATCTTAGGGGTAATATAGTAAAACTTACCAAAGCAAAGATCCAAGAGAAAATTCACACAACTACTCTTAACATTCAAAGAATATACTTTGAGAATATCCACGACCAATTAGAGCCGGCAAAAATGGAACCGACCCGACGGGTCAACCCGACTAACCCGATTATAAACGGGTTGGGTTGACCCGTTTATTAATTGGGTCGGGTGCGGGTTGGGGTTTTCCCAACCCGCCTGAAATCGGGTCCAACCCGATTATGACCCGCCAACCCGATTAAAAAAAAGTGTAAAAAATTGCATGCATCAACCCGATTATGACCCGCCAACCCGATTATGACCCGAACCCAACCCGATTACCCCATAATCCAATTTTAATAATATTTTTGAAAAAATAAAAAATAATTAAAAAATATAATCGGGTTGGCAGGTTGGGTTCGGTTTGGGGTTTCCCCAACCCGCCAGTAATCGGGTCAACCCGAACACGACCCGGTTAGCCTCGACCCGACCCGACCCGTTTCCAGCTCTACGACCAATGTCTTCTTATTTCATATACTTGATAAGGGAACAATTGGGAAATCCCCCCTTCTTTTTTTTTTTGGAAAACTAAATATATATATATATACACACACACAAATGTTAATATTAATGATTGCTTTTCTTATATTTCCTAATATTTATAAATTTTTTCTTAAACTATCATATGTATTTCCGGTGCGTAGCACGGGTTCCAATGCTAGTAAATAAAATTGTAAATAGGAGCTGTCCAGTTCGGAATTCATTGCTTTTCAGGTCATACTCTCTTCGTTTGCCGTGTGAAGCCTCTTTGCCGTTGGCGTCACTGTCGATCAACTTGTCTTTCAGTAAAGCTAGCTGTTGGGCCCCCTCCCCCTGTTCGACTTCTCCAGTGGCGGTCTGTTTTGGGCGGCGCTACTCTCAACTCTCTAATGGTAGCAGTAAGCAGCACACTAGAAGAAGCATTCACAGTCGCCATTGCATTCCCCTTGTCTCTGTCGTTAATTCTCCATTTCTATTGGCATCATCATTGCTTCCTCTCTTTGGCAACTTACTCCACGCACTGATAATACACAAAGGAGCAGGTGTGAGTGATTTATCCAAACACTTTCCAGTGATTGAAGAGATATTTAATTTGCATTTGAAGGGCTTATGCTTATTTTTCTCAATGAGAGTTCATCCACAACTAGAATCACATTCTTCCAAATGAATGCACGTACGTTTTGAGGCTTATCCACAACACGACAGGACAAATTACTATGAACTAGGCATTTTAAATGGTTCTTGAAGTTGGAATTTAGCACATAATTAGAATTTTGAACTGCTCCAATCACGTTACATGGCGGATAATTTCTTGCCAAAACTCTATTGATTATTGAATTTGTGTTATGATCCTAAATGTTAAATGCTTAACTAAAAAAGTCTCCATAAGTTGTGGGGCTTTTGGAACTATGATTTGGCACATAACAAAATTCTAATGAGCTTAATCTCATGCCTATTCATAGGTATGTAATTGGTTGAATCCTTGGAACTAGTCTTTAGCTTAAGCCTGATACTTCTTTTGAGCATCTTGAATTGTGTGTGTGTTGGGGGTGGGGTGGGGTGGTGGTGTTGTAGTTATGCCTTTTTTTGTGAGCACATGTTTTAGTCATCTAATGTTGTTAATGATTGGTTGGTATTCTATGTTCAAATACTTAGTTGAATATTCTATTGATATGATCCTTAAAACAATAGTAATTTCTTCTGTTGAAGTTTCGGTCTTTATTTTCTCTTCATTTTGATCATTCATTGATGAGCCCCAATTTTTTGTCTCCTTCTGTTATGTTGGTGATTCATTATTGTGGGACAATCATATATAAGAGCATTTTAGTTTAATTTAGGACACTTTAGTACGATAAAAACTTATAATATTTAATCATTATGCATCAAATGTGAGATAGGCTTGTTATTATCTGCTTCATATGTGAATTTTTTGTTTGCTATTCTTTCTTTTGTGCTAGTTTTATATAGAGACTTTGTCAAAATTGGGCTTGTAGACCTAGCAATGGATAGGTTGTGTTATCATGATATATCAGTAAAGAAGTTAGGAAAAAAAACAGGTACAAGTTTAGCTTGAAGCCTTGCGAGTTGGTGGCTTTGGAGTTGCACCAGATAACTATGAACACTAAAGAAACACAATGATATATTGCTTAAGAAGTTAGAAATCATGGAAGCAGTAGGATGGAGGTGAAAATTTATACATTGAAATTGATCTGAGTTTTTTTCAGGCCTTCACCAAATGCACTAGAAATTAAGGAAAACAATGATATTAAACAACTAAGGAAAATACAAGGCACATGATAGTGTTCATATGTTCTTTAAAAAATTAATATATAAAAATATTTTTTCCTACCACCGCTACGTTATATGTGTAACTTATAATTGTGGCTTAAAATTTTGAACAAGCACTACTACGTCATACATGTAATTCATAATTATGGTTTAGATTTGATAAGATCCTAAATTGCAGTTATAAATTTTATTTGGCAAAACTCAAAACTATGCAATAATCATATTTGGAGTCTTAAGGCAAAAAGGAATATAATCTTGTTATTCATAATTTTAGTTTAGCTTGAAGTAATCCTAAATTGTTGTTGTAACTTCAACAAGGCATAACATACGTCTGCGTATTAGCTCAACCCGTAGCCAAGTGTTGCTTTGGCGGTGTTTATCCGTGCTATTGAATTTATGTCCCAAAAAAATTATTTATTTTCTCACTTTTTATTGAGGAATCCACGGATGACATTGTTAGTGATGGTCATTTTTCTTGCTTTCTTCCACTTAGACAAAGATGGCAGTGGTTTGGGTTGGGCCTTGTTTTGAATTTTTGTGTTTGGCCTAGAAGTGATCTGCACCTAATAAGCATGACAAATGATTGACAAAATTCATGTGCGGAACCATATTTAGATGAATCAACTGACATAGGGAATACGTAATGTTTATTTTTTATTAGATATATAATCCTTATTGATCTGTTTCATGTTTCGTGGATTGTGCATGATGTAATTCTGCCATTAGCTCATTGTCAATAAGCACATACTTCAACGTCTACTTTGTGTTCTTACAATTAAAGAAGCAGGAACGATTTAAATGCCCATATGAGATGTTATGTGGTTAGTAGTGGTAATTTCATTTTACCTACTTTGAGGGAATTGCAAATTTTTAACACCTAGGCCATTGAACCCAAGCCCAACCCAAACTCAACTTCGCACTAGAAATGAAACCCAATCCAAACCCAAATCCAAATTCAATGCTCAGTTTGGGCTCTTATTAGAGTTGGGTTGGGTGATCCAGGCTAGATTTACAACTCTAGGTAGTGTTGATTCTTCTTGAACCAATTAATTGGTTTGTTTATAGAGACTTAAACTGTATTAAATTGATTCCATCTTTTGATTTTGAATTGTCTTGCTAATTCTAGGAAATTTTTTGAGGTAGAATGGTACAATCTAGTTCACGATCCAAGTCAAAGAAAATTTGACTAGACATGGAATAGATTGGAAAAAATTATGGTTTGCCTAGTTGAAATTTTTCTTGAAACAAATTGAAGGTACGCACCCTTGGACAACATTTGATGGCTAGGGCCAAGAAAAGTTCACCATTCAAAAAGCTAATTTAAGACTTGTTGATTGAAAATTTTTGACGAAATAACTAAGAAAGATTATTGGGTTTGTAGAAAAAATGTGTAAATTGGAGGTTTGAAAGGTTTAGAAAGTTTTCTGGGCCAGGAGGACAATCCCAGGAAGAAATGATAATGAGTTGGAGACACTGGCAGGTTGAAATGAGTGACAAAACTGTTGTCTCTCTTGTCATGATAATGCGTAGATTAAGCATTGAATAAAATAGATTTGTAAAACATTTGATTTTTTTATTTAATTATAAATTAAAATTTTCCAAGTTGGGGGAAAATAATTTTTCATGTTGGGATTTTCTGAAATTTGGAGAGATTGCATTTAAATTTGTGGGATTTTATGGCACCAAAAAATTTTCAGGTTTTATAGAGAATTATACAACTTGTTGTCCTTTAGATTTAAAAAATTGGTTTTATGGTCAAGTTGAAGTTTGATGTTCAATTGTCAAAGCTTGAAAAGGGTTTTGGGATTCTAATTAGGGTATGTTTGGATCGCCAGAATTGGCATTTTAGAATGGGAATTGAGATATAAGAATGCCAATTCCAGCATTTGGTTGACCAATTGTTACGAGAACTAGAAATCAGACTTAATTTTCATAGCCCCGAATCCCCACCGGAGATAAGAATTGGAAGTTAGACGTTGGGGGCGTTTTTTGTAATTCTTGCGTGTTAAGTTCAGAAACGGATCCTCTGTGGAGCGGATCCTCTGTGAAGCGCAATCCAATGGACCAAATTAATTTGGTCCGATCCTTTGTAGGGTACTTTCAGCTTGTAGGGAGGTACATTTGGTTTATATTGGGGTACCTTAGGCTTAGAAGGAGGTACCTTAGACTATTTTTGGTGATTGCATATGGCTTACCATGGGGGGTACCTTAGACTTACATGAGGGCACCTTAGGCTTACAGTTGGATACCTTAAACTTATTTTGGAAGGTACCAACCACAATTTAGGGAGGTAGCTTCGGGTTATAGTGGGGTATTTCAGATACCCCGTATTTGACAAAGGTACTTCATTGTTAGGCCGAAGGTAACTTCCATGAACATGATCGGATAGCCTCATGTTTGCCTGAGGTACCACGGTATTTTACAGAGATACCCTATTGTTTGCCTAGGCTACCCTATTGGATTGCGCTTCGACGATCCTCCGCTTCACAGAGGATCGTAAACCGTTAAGTTCACGCACGACTCAACCCTCGACTCTCGACATTTGGTTGGTCCTCACGAAAGCTCTACATCCTCGTCGCAAGCTTTCCGGCGTCTCGGATCCTTCTTTTTCCTTCGTAGATGACGATCCTTCATCCATTGAGACTCGCAGATTGTCACCTGTCTGACCTATCGTATTTATAGTAGACAAGATTGTCTTCTTCATAGAACAAAAAGAGGTCCTCTTGCATCTGTGTGGTGTAACTGAGAAAGCTTGCAACAAGAAATGCTGGTAGATTTTTTAATTTTGCCTTCAATTGCTCTTGTCTGGATGACATTTCTGAATGTTAGGTTTATCTTGCTCGTGAGGATAATGTTTTTGAATGTTTTTCTAATTTGGTGTTGTCAATTCATTCATCATATCCATCTATGTCCGTATAGGCGTGCATCATCCTTTGAAATCTAGGGTTCCTTCATTGTTCTTATATGAAGCCCCCACAAAGCATTCAAATACAGAGTAGAAGGGGCATTAGACATTCTAATACAAAGCCATCGGAAATTTCTGAAATTCCACTTTGATGTGTTGTCATAGGTTGTTTTAATTTGTCATATTTAGGAGAGAGATGGGTATCCATTCTGTTTTAATCTGTAGTTCCTGAAGTTGTCTGGGAAATGCCTTCTGCTTCGACTGATATCTAACCTAGTTGGAATTTGGAAGTGATGATCTCCCTCTTGAACTTCAAAATCCAAGGTTACAATTTGGTGTCTTCACCGAAAAAAAAACGCAAATAGTAAATTGTTTGCATGTTCGCTGGAAGGCATTAGGAGTATGGTTTACTGCAAGGATTGATATGGGTAGAAGCTGCCAGGGAGGCTATTTTTCTCGCTAGGTAGCTAAGGACGTTTCTGTGTTTAGAACTGACATAGCCTGCAAATGATATATAAGAAAAAACAATTTGAAAATCATTCTTAAATAAGATTTTCTCTCTATTTATTATTTTTTTTTATTACGATTGATGGCATCCATAAGACCATATTGGGAGGATTTGCGTGACCCAATATCTTCCATTAATCTGTTTTCTTTAGAAATACTAGGCCACTCAGCACTTTCTATTGTGTTGGATGTCTCAAGCGGGCAGATGCTTCTAGTTAACTATTTTTTATTTGTTGTGTTAAGTTGACAAAGAGATTCGTAGAAATTCTTGTGCAAAATATCTTTGCAATCTTTATGCAACATAATTGGTAAATAAATATTTTGTAAAACCTTCTATATAAAATTCTTTTTTGTTTTTTGGAAAGCAAGAGCGTCTTTGTCTTGCATATATTCAATGTATGATAGTTAACTCATTTCTTTAGAAATTTGTATATTCCTTTTCCTGAAGCTTTAAGTGATATTTAAATAATTTTCCCCATTATATCTTGAGTATTTTGTCCTATTTTTTGTTTTAATTGTTTTCTTTTTCTTTCTATTGTATTATTTTTAGGAAATATTAAAAATTGCCTTTTCATCTCTGATTCTTTTATTTCTTGGGGATTGAAAATCTAAATAATATTTTTTTTTTGATTTAAGATTTGTGTTTCTAATATTTCGTATATTATCGTGAAAATTTTAATTATTGTCAAAAAAGGCGTTCCTAAAATAACATGTTTGTTTAAGCCATTGACTAATATAAATGGTGTTTTTGTACATATGCCCTTGTGACAAATGCACATTTATTAACTTGTACTTTATTTACATCCTCGACTCACTTGCTATGTGTAATTTTTTTTTTCAAAGCTTTTTGTAGGATTTAATCATTCTTGAATACAATTTAGATATGCTCCTAAACCTACTAGAGTCGTCGTGGTACATATGTACTCTTTTACTGCTACTTGAATTCTTACAAAAAATTTTTGATGAGAAACTTGAAAAATTAAATCTAAATATTGTTCTTGATTTTGTCTTGATGAAGGGGCTTCATTATTTTGCTTAATCTGATTTTCTGTTTTCTACATATTAATTTGTTGTAATTTATTCAGAATCTTTAAGTTCTTCAATCTCAAATTTATTTGTTTTATATGCATTATATAGTAGCACAAATTCTTGGAAGAACCAAAGTTCCATATTTGATATGTTACGATTTAATATTTCTTCATTCATTCCCATCCAATCAAAAAAGGTTTTTTTGATTGGATGAATTTCTCGTCTTAAATCTTCTTTAGTAACTTTCTTTGACTTATCTTTCTATATAATATTTGAAATTATATGGTTCATCATTTCTTGAATTTTATGTAGTCTATTCAGAAATGTTTTTTTTTTTTTAAATTCTTGTAGTAATTTTCTTTGTATGTTTGGATCATCAAATTCATCAATTATTTTTAGTATCGTTTGTTCTTCTTTTGTAATCATATATACAGTTTTTATGGTTTTTGACAAGCAATCATTACAAGGCTTTTTGGTTTCTTGTTCTCCCTCTAGAAGAATTACTTGAATATTCTTTCTAATATGATGACTCATAAACTATTTGATTTATTTGTTCATCACCTTCTTTTTCTTCTACCTATACTTCTTCTTGCTTAGAATTATCAAGGTTTAATAATTTCGATAATTATTGTCTTAATTTGTCAGAAGTATCAACTCATTAGTTTTTTGTTTAATTGGACACTTACTTTCATAACGACACATTCTGTCACATTTGTAACAAGCATTGTTTTTTTGTAACAGTTTATTTCTTATTATCTATTGTTTTACTCGTATATTTTATATTTTATCCTTCAAGTATTTTTTTATTTCTTTTAAAGGGTTTTGATAATAATTTGATGTTTATTTCTTCCTAATTATTTATGTTTGTTATGTTTAGAAGTTGATAGAGGCTTAAGTTATGTAAAGCCATATTGCTCATAGAAGATTTCTTCCTAATTATTTATGTTTGTTATGTTTAGAACTTGATAGAGGTTTAAGTTATGTAAAGCCATATTGCTCGTAGAATAAACCTTCTTTTTCATTTGTTAATTGTTCTTTAAGTGTTAAATCTTTACATATTACTATTCCTTCTAAATTAATTGTATGTAAAATATCATAATAGGTTAACTTTTCATATAGTATTTTGCCATTATTTTGTTTTTTGGTTTTAGTTCTTACTTTTTCTGCAAAAGATTGGGATAATCTTGAGATGAACTTTTCCTTCCAAAATGGTTGGTTGCAGTCGTCTTTCAGCATTACTTCTAGTATAAATATATCTTATGATAATATAAAATCTTGAAGCTTTCAGACTTTTAAGTTAATTAAAACTTCTGAAGTATTTTTGAAGGGTCTCCTATAAAATGTTTTGCAATTGTAAATATTAGGGTTTTTATAGCATCTTGTATTCCTTCACCTTGTTTAGTATTGATACTTGTTCCATATCTATTGAAAATTTTTCAGATTCAGTGAGATAATTACTCCACCAGCCTTTTAGCTATCTCTTTAAACCTAGCAACAAGTGCCTCAGCTATCTCTTGATCCAGGCATTATTGTTTTATTTTGTAAGTTGTGTTTGCCATTGTCATTTTTTGTAAAGTATCTATGATTAAATACTAGTTTTGCCATCTATATTATATTCATAAATCATTTCCGTATGTTAAGTTGTTTGAGTGAACTTATTCTTTTCTTCAAATTATATATCAGGGAAAGTTGGTCTTGGATAACAATTTATTTTATTTGACCAGTTTAATTTATTAATTTCTAATAGATTTGATTTTTCTTCTAGTTTTGATTCTTTGTCAAAATGTTGATTTACCACTGCATGTGATTTTCATTTAGATGATACTAGTGGTTTGATTGTGTTGTACCAGGGACTTCCAATAATAAGTGGTTTAGATTTTTCAATCTTTTGTTTATTTCCTTGATTGCACTAGTGTTTTCTATATTTAATTGCTTATTAAATTTTTTTTGGTATTTCATTATATTTAAATATTGGGTTTTTTTTAGGATTGAGGTTGAATTTCTTCCTTTCTTAATTGTGTCTCTATTTTGATTTGTTGGTCAGCTATTTTGTTTAAACATTCATTTGTTTAGATATTTTGTTCCATGATGTTTTTTGATCTTTACAATTTGGTTCTTCTGTTTCAATCTTATTCTTGTGTGGTGAAGCTTTATTATTGTAGGTTTTATTTATCATATTCCATTCTCTAAGTCTGTTGGCTTGTTTTGGATGATGGGGCATATTTCATTAGTTCGTGGAGTGGCATTTTGAGTTTACTGCTTCGTATATTTTGATCTTGTCAAGCCCTTAGTTCTTGTTTGATGATAGCTTTGTTTATTATTTTAATTTAATTGACTTACTAGATGCACTTTTCTGCCCCTGGAGATTGTTTTAGTGGCTGTACCTTCATGCTTCTGTGCTTTTGTTTCGTCTTTTAACCATGTGTACAATATGTTAATATTTTTTAAAGCACTAGATGTTTTGATAAATTACCATAATTGTGGAACTGTTTAATAGAATTCATTCAGTTAGGTGTTTATCACATTTGTTCCACTGATTTTATCACTTCCAGTTTGATTCTGTGCTTTCATTGACTTAAAAGAACCAACTCAAGGTGCGTAATGTGCTATCTGTTATGACCTTTAAGTTCCTGCATTTATTGATCCCACATTGTATTATTTTCTGTTGGCATTCTACTCCAATAATTTGAATATCATGTGAAGATCTGCATTGGCTCAACCTGTGTAACCCTCCCACCATGAGTTGTCATTTTTGGTTATTATCATTGCACTTGGATTTGTTATGCTATTCCTCTTATGCTGGTAACTTTCAATACAGTGAAATGTAATTGGTTTCTTGGTTTTTGTATGTGCAAATTAATCAGGTTAAAGTGAATACCTGCTAGGATCTAATCCACCCCCATTTAACGGTGAAGCTCGTGAAGGCTTTCAAGTTTAGTTTGAAAGATACTTCTATGGTCAAGAAACAAGTACAATGTGGACTCTGTTTTTTTCTTTTTTTCTTTTTCCGAAGATAAGATGTTTTGTTTTTTTGGGTAGTTCGTATTCAAAATCATGTGGTTGCCATTAAACCATCAAGATTGAGCTCTGCAGTACAGTCAAGCTCTCAAGATAATCAAGAATTGCACCGGACTATGAACTTCCTTGAGCAGATGGTGTCAGTGTGAATAGGTCCTTTTAAATATTCCAGTAAAAATTGTGTGGCAAACTACGAAGACACTCTAAGTACAGATATTATTTTAGATTGTTCGTAAATTTTTTTTTGGGAAATTAGATTGTTCATACTTGTGAGTAGAAGAGCATCACTTTATTTGGCTAGAGTAAATCTTCATGTAAGGATAACATTCCCCATGAATGAAAACGGCTGAATGTAAGCAGAATTCAAGATATACTAGCACAATGTGGTTCAGGGCCATATATGTTTGACAAGTTGAAGAAGTGTTGAAGAAATTTATTCGGGATTAGATAATGTCAACACTATTGATTTTGTTGGTAGCCGCCAAAGTGGCCCGACCATGAGGAATTATGAATTCATTTTGGTTAGAAAGGGTTGGCTATTGACATCAATTGCGTTTTTTAATTGTGAAAGTGAAGATAGGCCCAAAGGAAAATACTTGCTTTACATTCCTAAACAGGATGGTGTAATAAATATATATATCTTGGTTAAATTTGAATTATACCCAAGGTGTAAGACAGATTTAATTGAGAGTTACATATTTATTAGCACTATAGGTAAAATAAAGTTACTCATGGAGTGAATCAATGGCATGTTGTAGTATCAGCCCAAAGGAGGGACTATGATGATGCAATGGGTTGCTCTCCAGAATTTAATTCTTTATGGTTAAGAAAAGTTGTGATAATTATTGATTCGTAGCAATATTGATTTATATGAGCATATTTGTCTTATGATAGTTGTTATTCTTGATTTACTCTCTGGGCATATGTCTAATGTTCCAGAGTTGAATGGCTTTAACTTCTTTGAATGGAGAGATCAGTTGCTAATTACATTGGGTCGCTTGGACTTGGACCTTTGCCTTAGTATTGATGAAATTAAAATAGCCTATGAAAATTGGGAGCGCTCAAATAGGCTAAGTTTGATGATCATGAAGAGTAAACAAAGAATATCCAAAAGTAGGAACTGACTTCTATTAAGACACGTGACTTCCTCACTCCTGTAGAGCAACAATTTCAGGGAACTGATAAGTTATTAGCAGGAACATTGATGGTTAAACTGACAACCATGTAGTATGATGGGATAAGAGGTATTTGTGAGCATATTATAGAAATGAGTGATTTAGCTGCTCAATTAACTCATTAGAAATGACCATTTCAAAATCTTTTCTTGTTCAGTTTGTCCTAAACTCTCTTCCGCAATATGATCCATTCAAAATTTCATATAACACACATAAGGTAAAATGGACCATCAATGAACTCATTGCAAATTTTGTGTTAGAGGAAGGGAAATTAAAGTAGGACGGACTGCAATATGTCTACTTAGCATCACAAGAGCTTCATAAGGAAAGTAGCTTTAAGAGAGGAAGGAAGCCACCAAGGAAATGAAAGGGGTTTGCTAATTTTAGCAGCCATGAAAGCAAGAAGGATGATAATGTGAAGTGTTTCTTTTGTAAAATGAAAGGAGATTTCAAGAAGGATTGTCTGAAAAGGAAGAATTGGTTTGAAAAGAGAGAGATACCTTTCAAGTTGAAGTCCAAACGAAGGTGAACAGTTTATCATTATGGGAAATTGATTAAAATTAGAAGTCAAGGCAGTGGATCTATAGACTTCTTCTCATTACTGAATTTTCTTTGGATCTCCATAATATCTTTTATATTCCTTCATTTTCCAGAAATCTTATTTCATTACCTAGACTTGATTTGGAGGGTTATTCCTTCAATTTTTGGAAATTAACATTTCAATCTTTGTAAGAATTCTACTTTACTTGGTCATAGGATTTTATGTGATGGGTTATACAACTTAAATTAGGCGTGCGCGGCGGGCCGGCCCGGCACGCCTCAGGCGTGCTCGGGCGGGCAGCGGGCCTGGCGGGCCGCGGCACGCCAGGCCCATTTGCCCAAAACCCCAGCCCGGCACGGCACGCCCCAGCAGGCGTGCCGTGCCGGGCCGGCGGGCCAATTAATTTTTTTTTTTTTTAAAAATCCCAAAAAATCCCAAAAAAATCCCAAAAAATCCCAAAAAATTTCTGTAAAATACTTTTATTATTCACAAAATTGTTTTACACATATTGAGATAAATTTTGCTCAAAAAAATATAAATTCATTAATTAGCATAAGTACACTTACAACTTTGCAAAAATTACATAATTACTTGAACAAATAATACTGCATCACTATAGTATAAGCACATCCCAACTAGGTTGGCACCCACTCATTTATCTATCATTTGCAGTTTAAAAGAAACAAAAAAAAAAGAGAAAGTACAATTCCTATACTTTGATTACAAAAATTATAACAAAACTTAGACTACTCTAGTTGACTAAAATCAATATTCAAATCATCAAAGTCTCCAGCAAGTTGATCATCTTCATATTCTTGTTCTCTCAGTTCTGCCCTTAACCAATCTGTAAGACTAACACATGCTTGCACCATCTCCGACGTTAATCTGCTCCTGTAATCATCCACGGTTCGTCCACCTGCACTAAAAGCTGATTCCGATGCAACTGTGGACACCGGAACCGTTAGTAGATCACGTGCCATGGCGGAAAGCACAGGATAATTAACCTGATTTTGCTTCCACCATGTCAAAATGTTAAAAGCATTATGCTCTTCTATAGTATTAAAACTCATTAGGGGGCTTTCTAAAAAAATCATTAATTCAGATGATCCCCCACTACTAGAAGCTGGTTGTTTTCCCTTTCTTCTCCCACTTAAAAAATTCCAAGGGGAATTATTTGGTAGTGTTTGTTGGGTTCGCGTATGACTTTGTATGCTACTACTAGTATCGTATTCACAAAAAAGTCTTTCTAATAGATTTCTTATTTTACGTATATCTATTTGAAAAGTAGAATTCATATTTTCATTTATTCCATCTATTAAGTCTTCAACTCCTAATTTAATCCTAGGGTCCATTGTAGTAGCTAAACAATATAAATTAGGCATCTCTTGCCAATATTTTAAAATTTTAATTTCCATTGCAGGGATAATTTCCTTAGCAATGGGTACTGTCAGCACCCCATTTTTGCACTATAAAATTGCCCAAGAAGCATATCTTAAACTGGCATATATGTGGGCACGTAAATCGAGGTTTTTATAGTGGACCCATCTTTTTGAAATAACAAGCCCATAACAAAGAGAATTCTTAACCGATTCCGATGCACCGAACCGTGCTCAAATCGGATGTCAGACGGCTAAGTTATGAATAAAATAAATAAAGGGTAGTTTGGGGATTTTTACAAAACCGAAATTGGATGCCACATGGCAGCCACGTGTACACCATGGTGGCTGCCATGTAACCAATGACAAATTAAAATTTTGTGGGGTTGTTTTAGTAAATAATTAAGTTTCCTAATGGGGTTTCTTATGCAAATAAATAACAAAGTTAATAAAAGATTAAGATTAAAAAAATAATAATAATAAAAATAAACAAAGAGAAATGAGTTGGACGAATTGGTCCAACTCATATTCTCTTGAGATATTGAAACTAAACCTAAAAAATATAAGCCTAATAAAAATGGGGGACAATATAGACTTTGACCAAACCTAAATGAATGAAGGGTTTAAGAGAGGAATAGGAGTTAGGAGTTAGGAGTTAGGAGTTTAAGTGTTTAAGAGGAGAAGTTAAGAAAATGAGAGGTTTAAGAGAGGAAGAGGAGGAGTTAGGAGTTTAGGTGTTTAAGAGAGGAGTTAGGAGTTTAGGTGTTTAAGAAAGGAGTTAGGAGCTTAGGTGTTTAAAAGGAAAAGTTAAGAAGTTGAATGGGTGAGAATCCTCTATAAAAGGGCTTGAAGTTGAGAGCAAAAGGGGGAAGTAGGAAGAAGTGGAGAAAAGAAGAGGGACGTCTACTAGCAAGGAGGGAGAAAGGAAAACTGCTGTTCACGACACACCAAGGCTCCAAGACTTGATTTGAAGTGTCAATCCATAACAGGTGAGTCATTTGTTTAATACATTGTATGAGACCTCTCTTTCATTACAATTTTTGAGATAAGATTACATGATTGATGAGAGACATGTATATATGTTTGATGGCTTTGGGTAATTTTATCATGTAAAAAAAAAAAAAAAAGACAAAGATGTAAAGTTCTGAATTTTTTTCCTGCATTAGGTTTGCACCTGTTTTCCAGATAAACTAATTTTTTTCACCTTGTTCTAGTTTGATTCAATTCTGGAGTCCTTCATGAGATTTGTGGTATTTTTATTTTAGTTTAATCTAAAAATACACTCGAGACCTTACACTATGAGTAGGTATTTTATTTTTAATTTTCTTTGGTTCAGATTTTCAATTGGAAATGTATAACAGTAACTTTTGGAGTTTCATATCTCTTAAATGAAAATGAATTTTTGAAAACTGCTATAGGTTATTTTAGTGTTTAAAGTCATGATTCTAAGGAATCAAATTTTGCACAATTTGGTTAAGAATTGAGGGAGATATGAATCTTTGAATGTGGATAGCGCAGTAATTCAGGTTGTTTCATTTTGTTTGTTTCCTTTGTAAATTAGTAATTAGGCCATGGTTAAAAGTAGTTCAGGTGGTCTCATTTTCTTACTTTGTAAATTAGTAATTAGTTAATCTTGCATGATAAAAACAATAGAAAACAAAACAAAACAAAAAATAATAAATAATAAGAAAGGGAAAAAGCAAATGAAACAAGCATTGAAGCGATGATTCTTTCTTGTGGTTGAAAATTGTTTTAGCATGGTTTTGTTTTGTTCATATGGTTTTACTTTCAATGTAATTTTGTGGAGGCCATGTACATATAGATTAATATTTGTTGTACGCTTAAAATGAAAAAAAATTAGAAAAGAAAAAAAATAAAAATAATAAATAAGAGAGCTCATTAAATATCCAACTAATTTAAGGGAATCCATTTCGATGGGACAACCCAGGGTGTTCAAGGACTTCCCTAGGTTGTAATCGGGTCACTTAACCGGAATCACTGGTGCAGACCAAAAATCAACAAGGTGTCTACCTGCACCATTTCAGGTAGTGGCGACTCTATAACAGATTGTAACGCGCTTTTTCCGCGCGCCCGAGGTGCGCACAGCTTGGCGACTCTGCTGGGGACCGACCTAACCCGGTTTGATTAGTTGGATTATAATGGGTTTATTCTTTGCACATGTGCACACACTTGCACATACACGCACACTCTTTTTGTACATATGCACACACTTGCACAAATGGGTCAAGGAAGATTTGCCTCCTTATTTAGTAAGTGTTGAATATACACAATAACATATTCTGGGGAGTTCTGTCATAAAGGACGAGATAATTGCCTAAGGAAATTGGTTTTTAAGTGGGACCACTGTGACCCCTCCAATTACCTGGGAACTCTCCCGGAACATTGTTTTGTGTACCAATTCATCACTTTACTATATGAGACAGTAAAAATTCCTTCCCATGCACACATGTGCACTCACGCACACTGTGGTTTCTTTACATGCTTTGATATAAATTGTGTGGGGTGACACGCGCGAGGGAGCCCGTGTGGGTGATCCGATTGAATGATTACCTAAACCTAGATCTCTCTAGCAGCCACCCTTCTTTATCGTATAAACAAATTTTGGGATGGTATTAGCCTCACGCGCCCTTGGCTTGCCAGGGAAAGCGAGGTAAAACATCCCCCCAGGTATCTGGATTCCTATAGCGCCACTGGTTTCTTGCCGTGGTATGCGAGGGTCTAATACTTGGCTCAGACCCTTGCAGGCATTTGTCTCGGGCTGGGTACCCTTTTCCCACCTAATGCTCTGATACACCCTACTATGTGAATGTGAATGTGAATGTGAATGATGAATGAAGTCTAAAACCCATGAGTCCATCAGGGGCAACAACCCTTGCCTTCTTTTGTATCAAATTGAGTAGACCCTAGATTCTGGGCTACCTCAGCCCTAAATTAGGGAGCTTACCTAAACTTTGATCAGGGGAACCACCCCAGATCCATGCATTGAGTCCGGAGAGCCGTGGGCCTCGACCCATTGAGTCCGTGGGAAGTATCTTGAGTCCGGATCAGTCTTTAAGCAGATGAAAGCAGGCCAGATCAGAACAAAGAAATTTGAACCCTAGATTTAGGCTTTTTTTTTTTTTTTTTTAACCTACCCTTTTTGAATCAAATGTATCCTTTCTTAGAGTTCTCAACAACCCTAAGATTGCATTATTTTTTAGCTTTTTGGACATCATGTAATTTTCGCCCTAGCTGGCAAGTTGTAAGTTTAACATTAGCGGATGAAAGAGCAGATGAAATGATAAAGCTGGTCAGGACTTAGGTGTGCTTCCTTACACAAGTATGTCTAGAAGTCGTGCCTTAACAGGCACCAACCCTTAGGATCACACACTTTTTATTTCAGTTTAATGCTTTAATTCTAATTTTGAATGGACAGAACAAAAGCATAAAAAAAAGCAGTAAATCAATTTTCAGATGCTTGTTGGAAAAACCCCAATTTTCGGTTATGCAAAACTGCGATATCTGGTCACATTAGACCTCTTCCTTCTAATCCTACTCTTTAATTATTCTAATATTAATACCTATAGGCGTTTCTTAAAGCACTCATGGATTGAACTCAGATCACACCCGAATGCATCTTATTCACAAGATCACTCGGTTTTTGCCCTGGATCCAACGATCCAAATTGGTGGCGTTTGAAGATGGCCCCGTCAAGACCAACCCTTCAGATGAGCCCGGAGGCGGCTATTTTTAGCCCTTCCCCTGTGGAGACATAAGTCCAAAAATTGTGGTGCCTGGTGACCGATTCTTAAATCGGAGACCAACTGGGTGAACCCGGGTATTTGCTTTTTAGCTTATCCCCTATGGAGACATAAGTCCAAAAATTGTGGTGCCTGGTGACTGATTCTTAAATCGGAGACCAACTGGGTGAACCCGGGTATTTGCTTTTTAGCTTACCCCCTGCGGAGACATAAGTCCAAAATTTGTGGTGCCTGGTGACCGATTCTTAAATCGGAGACCAACTGGGTGAACCCGGAGGCGGCTATTTTTAGCCCTTCCCCTACGGAGACTCGACTTGAGTCCAAAAATTGTGGCACCTGGCGACCGATTCTTAAATCGGAGACCAGCTGGGTGAGCCCGGGTGTTGTTTTTTAGCTCACCCCCTGCGGAGACATAAGTCCAATCCCGTGATATTGAGTTCAATTCATTATAAGCAAGCTCCGGTTCATTAGGGCATGAGCCAAGAGGTTCTCTTTCCTTGTCGTAAGCGACTAAAATAGATCAAATTCTTTAGGTTCTCTTTACTTGGTGACTTGACGCAGCTAAAACAGATCAATCCCTTGGGTTCTCTTTCCCAGTCGTCCACAAAACGACTAAAATAGACCACTAGACATTGGGTTCTCTCTCCCAGTTGCCTTTGTGCAACTAAAATAGATCACTACCTTGGGTTCTCTCTCCCAGTTGTCCATAGACGACTAAAACAGACCAATAGACATAGGGTTCTCTCTCCCAGTTGTCTTTTTACAGCTAAAACAGATCATTCCTTCAAGTTTTCTCTCCCAGTTGCCTTTGTGTAACTAAAAAGATACATTTTCAAAGATTCCCCCTAAGTTGCTTCCACACAGCTAAATCAAATCACAAATTTGATCTAGATTGACCATGGCAAAGAAAAAAATTAACAATATGCAAATAGATTCCAAAAGCAAAAAAAAAAAAAAAACAAACAAACATAAAAAAAATGTAAAAATGATTAATTGCCAAATAAATGCACTAACTTGTAAAATGATCAACAGGTATCCAAAATTGCTCCAAGAAGCCCATACAATCTTCGATCTCGCAAAAGATTGGATATGGATGCACAAGGAAATCAGACTCCGCCAGCTCAGTACCAAGCGGAATCTAGTGAAACCCAAGTGGTTAATGACCTAACCCAAAAGATCGAAAACATGACTATGGTTATTCAGTCCCTCATGGCAGAGATCAGGGATCTGAAACAAGTTCAACCAATAGTTCCGATCACTCAACAGCACCAACCACCACTTCCACCACGAGCAGAAGTGCCAGCAGTACCGCTTCCGCCACAACCAGCACAACCTCTACCTATGGCACCGCCACATCCGCCACAGCAAGATGTTCCATTCCCACCTCCTGTAGTAGATCTTGTCCACCCGATACAGCAGCAAGAACAATTCGCGCCCGTGCAACTGGGGCAGGATGAAGAAGACTGGTATAGAACGCAAGAAGCTCAATTCGAGGCCCGTCTGGCGGCCATGAAGGAAGATCTTCTGAAGCAGCTACAGCCAAACACGGTTCAAAGTGAGGCTACTCTGGAAAACCTCTGTTTTTTCTCGGACATACAACTCCCTGCCAAGTTCAAATGTCCTGAGTTGCACCAGTTTAATGGCACTGGTTGTCCACTAAACCACTTAAGGTCGTATTCTGGCGACATGTGCCAATACGCAAAAAATGAGAAAATCATGGTACAGTTCTTTCAGCGGTCTTTAACTGGGGCTGCTTATTATTGGTTTTTGAGCTTAGACAAAGCCAAGATAAAGACTTGGAATGATCTCGCTGCGGTGTTCATTCAGCAATATCGTTTGAACAGCCAGATGGTTCAAACAAGGGCAGAGCTGCAAAGGTTAGCAAAGAAGAGTCATGAATCAGTTCGAGACTATGCTAAGAGATGGAAAGAGTTGGCAACACTGGTCCAACCACCACTGCTAGAACAAGAGATGGCATCTTTGTTTATAGCATCACTTGGTCAACCTTTCTTCACTTTATTACTGGGGCAAAGTTCTGCAAGTTTCAATGACTTGATTTTGACAGCTGATAGAATTGAAGATGCAGTAAGGTCAGGAAAGATAGATAGCAGTGGGCAAAATGCCACTCAGAGGAGGACAATGGCGAATCAGGGCAATAGAAGCCAAGGACAAGAGCAACCATGGAGAACTGAAGGGCAGGAAGTGAACTATGTTCAACCTACTCAACCTTATCACATCTCCCAGAGGTCCCTGACAACAGCTCCACAGAATCAGGGACAAATGGCCGTACCATATCAGGGTCCACCAAGAAGGACAAGAGAAGAAATGGAGGCAAGGCTAAAAAGAGTATTCACTCCACTTCCCTACACACCAGCTGAGTTACTACCCACATTATTAAAAGGAGGGTATTTGTAAATCAAGCCGCCAAATCCTAGAACATTCATCGGCAAGAATTACAATCCTAATGAGAGATGTGAGTACCACTCAAGGGCACCGGGACATGACACCAACAGATGTTGGGATCTGAGGCATGATATCCAAGACTTGATTGATCAGAAACGCCTCACCGTAGACCCTCCTACTCCAACCAACACACCAGCCACTGCTGTGACTCAAAACCCTCTTCCAGATCACAAGAGGGCATCTTCAAGCAGGACAAGTTGAAGAAATCAAGCAAGGTTGCAAGGCACAACCAACCCTCAGACACAGTTCTCCTCCAAGTCCACCATTTCAAGGCTAAGTTAAATTTTATTTTTTTTGCACCGACCATCTCGAGCGAGATCAGTCATTTTGTAAGTGTTTTTGCATACCTTTACTTTCATGCAAACTTTAAAAACTTTTTAAAAAAAATAAATAAATAAGAAAAGAAAAAAATTGGCAAGTGTTTGATCGATGATGACATCGCTCTGAGACCACTACCTTTTTGGCATGAACATGATCATGGAAAGATGCCAAGTTGCTCAAAAGTGTCTTCAGCTGGGTGCAAGATATTGCTCCCATGAGAACCTTTACTGAGCCAGTGGCCATCCTTTCCTGATCCAGACCCTGATTTTCCTTCCACACCTATTTTTACATTGGGCTAGAGCGATCCCTGAGAGAAAAGAGAGGAAAAGAAAAAGGAAGAAAAAGTGCCTAAACCAGCTAAGGGTCAAGGCTGACTTTTGCATCATGTCTTTGAGAAAGGATGAGAGGCCATCCTTCTGCATCCTGAATCAATAATCGCTAGTTAAACACTTTGGGCTTGTTCGTGTTATTCAAATACCCGTATTGTGTCTAGCCACCCCACACTGGGGCAGAGCCAAAAAGAATAAGAACAAAAGGAAGCAAACTATTCCTGAACTAAATTTGCATCGAATACCTAAACCAAGTTGTCACAACTTCTGCAAAATGATGAAAGGCCATCCTTGATTTAATCTATCAAGTCTTCAAAACAAAATCCCTAGTCAAATCAGTTGAGCCTAATTTTTTTTTTTTTCTAACCCATTGAGTCATGAGCCCTAAACATAGTGCTTAGAATGAAAGAAAAAAAAAGAAAAAAACATGGATGTGCAAAAATGAAGCAAAAAGAAAACAGAAAGCACACTAGGGCATACAAATCAAGGTGGACACCCAAAGCAAATGAAAGAAAAGGCCAAGGAAAAGGCGAAGGTCGCAAAAGACCCAAAAAGAAAATGAAAGAAAATGAAAAGGCATTGACAAGGCCCAAGCAGTCAAGAAAAGGTTCAAAACATGACTCAACCCATTTGTAAAACTTTGAGCCATCTTCCCTTTCTTCCAAAAACCAAGACCTCAGACTTCATCTCATCCTATGAGAAAGTCCTTTTAGATTGCAGAAAATGTGACATTTGGATCTATGTAGATCAGTGATGAAGGAATTCAAAAGAAGAATCAGCTTTAGCAAGACACAAACCATTAACCTAAGAAACACAAGAACTTGAGATTTATATCCCATCATTTCTTAGACTTAAAACTCGGCCAATGTTTCGTCCTATTTTAAAGACCTCTTAGATCTAAAGGGCATGATGCATGAAAGTCAGTTTAAACCCTTAAACTGGGGCAGGCACTAACCTCGGGGAGAAAAAGAAAGGGAAAGCCTTCAATTGCAAAATCTTGAAACCACTTAAGACTGGATCAAAGTGAGAAAAATTAGAACTGGGGCTGGGAAATCATTCCTTGAGATGATCATCATTTTAAGCCTTTGTAGAACCTCCGAGAGTCAATGAAGGCACAAGTCAAGAAATTCATGAGAAAGCGTGTCAGGCACACTGTCTCAAAACACCTCAAGCTAATAAGGCAATTTACCATGGTCATTGGTCTTGCCTTTCCCTTTTAAGCACTTGCACAAAGTTTCTAAGAAGAAGTTTTTTTGAAAAAAAAAAAAAAAAAAAAATTTTTTTTCATTTCATTCCTATGCATTCACACACAAAAATAACCAAGTACGCCACAAGTGCTTACATTTTGAATTTCAGATACCTCACTATTATCTTGAGAAATTTGCAGGCCCATGCAAGGCAGGAAATCAAATGGTTTTGATACTGGAGCTAAAAAAAAAAAAAAAAAGAGCAAACAAGCAAAGGGAAAGAGAAGCAAACAAGGGGAATCCGCCACAAAGAAGATGAGTACAGTCAAAAGGACACACAAGCTTCTCATCCAAGACCCCACCAGAGAATGCCGAAAAGAAAGCAAGAGAGGTGACACCTTCCTCTACAAATGCCCAGCGGAATTTTCCTTGTCAAGAAGAAGTGATTACCCAACAGAAAAAGAATACCAATTGAAGAGAGAGACATTGTCAGAACATGAAAACCTCAGATAGGCAAAAGAACAGCGCCATTCTACATAGAGACACACTGGGTGAAATAGAATGACAGATGAGAAGGCTCTCATAAAATTTCCAGAAGAATTTTCCTTTAAAAGGGAGTCTTACAAATCCCAGTGGAGAATCATCAAGGACAATAAAGCTCAGGCAAGCTCAAGAACAAGAGGAGAAGACATGTTTTGAAGATTTAAAGGGCAGAGAAGGCCCTCATGTAATTTTCATTTTCCCACTTTTGTATCATAGGATTTGAACCAGGATTCGGATTTCCTCGGTGTGCTGGGCAGCAGTGACTCTTAGCCAAATAGATTTAGGGGGTAGTGCACCTACATGGGGGATAAAGAATTTCAAACTTTAAAAAAAAAAAAGTAATAATAATAATAAAATAAAATAAATAAATAATAAAATAAAAAAATAAATAATAAAAAAAAAGTGAATAAATCTGAAAAGATAAAAGAAGAAGTCAAAAGTCAATGGAATAAACAAGAAGAAAAGAGCATTGTTGAAGCACTTTTGCATCAACGCCGAAACAAGTCGATGAGTCTAAGTCCAATCAATCATTTTCAACTTAAACTAAAAAAAGGGAACAATTCCAAACGCCCAATGGCAAGGAAATTCCCCAGAACTTGGAAGTGAGCTAAAGCAACGCAGAGCTTGCACCGGCGCTTCCACATCTTTGAAAACATTAAAGGACTTGACTCGTCGGTTATGTCGACAGAAATGCAAAATGCAAAAATAGGGTTCTTTTTATTCTTTGTCATTCATCACCTTGGTGACTCTGACAAAGAGGGGCAGCTGTCAGCACCCCATTTTTGCACTATAAAATTGCCCAAGAAGCATATCTTAAACTGGCATATATGTGGGCACGTAAATCGAGGTTTTTATAGTGGACCCATCTTTTTGAAATAACAAGCCCATAACAAAGAGAATTCTTAACCGATTCCGATGCACCGAACCGTGCTCAAATCGGATGTCAGACGGCTAAGTTATGAATAAAATAAATAAAGGGTAGTTTGGGGATTTTTACAAAACCGAAATTGGATGCCACATGGCAGCCACGTGTACACCATGGTGGCTGCCATGTAACCAATGACAAATTAAAATTTTGTGGGGTTGTTTTAGTAAATAATTAAGTTTCCTAATGGGGTTTCTTATGCAAATAAATAACAAAGTTAATAAAAGATTAAGATTAAAAAAATAATAATAATAAAAATAAACAAAGAGAAATGAGTTGGACGAATTGGTCCAACTCATATTCTCTTGAGATATTGAAACTAAACCTAAAAAATATAAGCCTAATAAAAATGGGGGACAATATAGACTTTGACCAAACCTAAATGAATGAAGGGTTTAAGAGAGGAATAGGAGTTAGGAGTTAGGAGTTAGGAGTTTAAGTGTTTAAGAGGAGAAGTTAAGAAAATGAGAGGTTTAAGAGAGGAAGAGGAGGAGTTAGGAGTTTAGGTGTTTAAGAGAGGAGTTAGGAGTTTAGGTGTTTAAGAAAGGAGTTAGGAGCTTAGGTGTTTAAAAGGAAAAGTTAAGAAGTTGAATGGGTGAGAATCCTCTATAAAAGGGCTTGAAGTTGAGAGCAAAAGGGGGAAGTAGGAAGAAGTGGAGAAAAGAAGAGGGACGTCTACTAGCAAGGAGGGAGAAAGGAAAACTGCTGTTCACGACACACCAAGGCTCCAAGACTTGATTTGAAGTGTCAATCCATAACAGGTGAGTCATTTGTTTAATACATTGTATGAGACCTCTCTTTCATTACAATTTTTGAGATAAGATTACATGATTGATGAGAGACATGTATATATGTTTGATGGCTTTGGGTAATTTTATCATGTAAAAAAAAAAAAAAAAGACAAAGATGTAAAGTTCTGAATTTTTTTCCTGCATTAGGTTTGCACCTGTTTTCCAGATAAACTAATTTTTTTCACCTTGTTCTAGTTTGATTCAATTCTGGAGTCCTTCATGAGATTTGTGGTATTTTTATTTTAGTTTAATCTAAAAATACACTCGAGACCTTACACTATGAGTAGGTATTTTATTTTTAATTTTCTTTGGTTCAGATTTTCAATTGGAAATGTATAACAGTAACTTTTGGAGTTTCATATCTCTTAAATGAAAATGAATTTTTGAAAACTGCTATAGGTTATTTTAGTGTTTAAAGTCATGATTCTAAGGAATCAAATTTTGCACAATTTGGTTAAGAATTGAGGGAGATATGAATCTTTGAATGTGGATAGCGCAGTAATTCAGGTTGTTTCATTTTGTTTGTTTCCTTTGTAAATTAGTAATTAGGCCATGGTTAAAAGTAGTTCAGGTGGTCTCATTTTCTTACTTTGTAAATTAGTAATTAGTTAATCTTGCATGATAAAAACAATAGAAAACAAAACAAAACAAAAAATAATAAATAATAAGAAAGGGAAAAAGCAAATGAAACAAGCATTGAAGCGATGATTCTTTCTTGTGGTTGAAAATTGTTTTAGCATGGTTTTGTTTTGTTCATATGGTTTTACTTTCAATGTAATTTTGTGGAGGCCATGTACATATAGATTAATATTTGTTGTACGCTTAAAATGAAAAAAAATTAGAAAAGAAAAAAAATAAAAATAATAAATAAGAGAGCTCATTAAATATCCAACTAATTTAAGGGAATCCATTTCGATGGGACAACCCAGGGTGTTCAAGGACTTCCCTAGGTTGTAATCGGGTCACTTAACCGGAATCACTGGTGCAGACCAAAAATCAACAAGGTGTCTACCTGCACCATTTCAGGTAGTGGCGACTCTATAACAGATTGTAACGCGCTTTTTCCGCGCGCCCGAGGTGCGCACAGGTACATCTCTATATTGTTTAAAACAAATACTTATTTGATATAAACAAGTTATAATACTTGAAGATGTTGGGTAATAAACTACTGATAAATATCTTGTTGCATCATAAAAAACTTTTAAAAAATCTCTTAAAATTTCGGCTATTTGCCAATCAAGATCCTCTAAGTCACTTTCAGGCATTTTACTTTTATAAAATATTGTAATTTCTTGTTTTAATCCTAATGCAGCTTCTAGCATTATATATGTTGAATTCCACCTATGTTCAACATTTAGGGTAATTTTTTTATATTGTTTTCCTAAAGTTTCACAATAATATTTAAATTCTCTAGCGGTTGTGCTAGATTGTTTTATAAATCTTACTGCATCTCTAATATTTATTAAATGATGTTGAACAATTTTTAATCCATCTTGCACAACTAAATTAAGAATATGACAAGCACACCTAACATGAAATAAACTTCCATCTATATTTAAGTTTAATTGTTGTCTTAATATTCCTACTGCAACATTATTAGCACTTGCATTATCAAGTGCTAGAGCCATTATTTTATTGTGTATTTTATAATTTCTTAGATTTCTACTTATAGCATTTGATATATTTATTCCAGTATGGCTAGCATCTAGTGGTTCAAAAGTTATTATTCTTTTTTCCATATTCCAATTTTCATCAATATAATGTGCGGTTATAGCTAAATAGCTTATTTGTTGTCTACTTGTCCAAATATCTGAAGTTAAAGCTATTTTAAAAGTACTGTTTGACAGTTTCTATTAATGCAGTTTTCATTTTTCCATATAATTTTATGGCATCCTTTCTTAAAGTGTGGCGTGAAAAAGGTTTAAATTGTGGTGCTAAATATTTAGTTAGTAAACGGTGAAATCTTTTAGAATCTATTAATCTAAAGGGTAATTCTTCTTGAATTACCCACTTTACTATTTCAAGCCTAGTTTCTTCTTGATTAAAAATAAAATTACTTATAGCAACACTACTAGTAGAAATTTGGGTTTGCCTAGGGTCAATTTGGCCATGTTTTGGAAGGCATTTCTGCAAATGCCGGTTCAAGTGGCCTGTACCACCTTTGCCTTTACAACTAAACTGTTTTTTGCAATAGTTACACACTGCCTTCTCTTCACTCCCTACACTTTCAATTGTAAAATTAAACCAAACACTAGAGGTTCTACTCCTCTTAGTGCTCCTAGGTGGTAGGGAAGACGATCCCATATCCTGTGAAGGTAATTCTGTTTCAAGACCTTGGATGGGAGGGTCATTATATTGGGGTTGGGTTATATCATCAGAAAATACTGGGTCAGAAAGGGGTCTAAGATATTCCCTTTCTTCAGTGTCAAAAAACATAGGATACCTAGGGTCCATTATCAAATTTTTTGAAAAAAAAAATTCTTAATAAATAATATTATAATAACTATTTGGTGATATTAATTTATAAGAAAGGTAGAAGGAGAGACTTACTTATAATAATAATATTTATACTAATTTTAAAATCAGAAAATTAAATAGAAGAATACCTCTTTAGAATGAATCTTGAACTTTGCAATTGAAGCCTTCAACCTCCAGAGTCCAATTTCCCACTTTTGATGCTTGAACAATTAGAAGAGATTGAGTATCACCAATTTCCAATTACAACAATTAGAGCAAAGAACTATTTGATAATCAATTAGAAGAGAGTAGGATATTGTAGAAGTGGTGTGGTTTGGAGTGGGAAAGGGAGTGGCTATTTATAGAAATTAAAAGTGGCTTTTTACTACCTCTACCCTTCAATATGACTGTTATTTTGCAGTTGGAAGGGTAGAAAAGGTCTTTTTATCATCAATTACAACTATATCCCCCCAATATAGTTGTTATATGGCTGTTGGGGGGGTAAAATAGGCATAAAATTGGCTAAAAGCCACTTGTATGGAGGGAAAAGAGAGCTAGCCAACGGCTAGCTCTCTGGCGGGCCAGGCGGGCCGCCGGGCGGGCCGGCCCGCGTGCCCAACGGCAGGCACGCGTGCCTGCCGTTGGGGCATGCCAAGCGGGCCGGCCCGCCGTGCCCCAACGGTAGGCACGCGTGCCTGCCGTTGGGCACGTGCCCAGCGGGCTCGCGCGCGGGCCCGCGTGCCCTGGCGGGCCGTGCCCAAACGGGCCGTGCCCCCAGGGCCAGGCCCGTGCCGGGCTCGGGCCGGCACGGCCCGTTGCTCATGCCTAACTTAAATCTTGATCTTTTCTTTGCTCAATCTCTTATGTCGTCTCTACATATGAATTTAAATGTTGGTGTGAAGTGTAACATATTAAATGAAAATTCTTCCATTTTATGGCATCGATGATTAGGACACATATCTAAAGATAAATGGAAAGGTTAGTAAAGGATAGAGTACTAAAATCTCTAGACTTTACTGACTTTGGTGTATGTGTCGATTGCGTAAAGGGAAAACATACTGGAGGTTATAAAAATATATTCTATTAGAAACCCTGGACTTTTAGAAGTGATACATACAGATGTCTGTGGACCATATCTTCCTTGTTTAAGTGGGAAAATTTTATTTTATCACCTTTATTGATGATTTCTCATGTTATGGTTATGTGTATCTTCTTAGGGATAAATCTGAAGCTTTGGAATTTTTCAAAACCTTCAAGATGGAAGTTGAAAACCAATTAGATAGAAGAATAAAAGTTGTGAGGTTTGATAGAGGTGGTGAATGCTATGGTAGATATAGTGAAACTAGGCATAAGCTAGGACCATTTGCTAGTTTTTTGGAAGAAAATGGCATCATAGCGCAATACACAATGCCAGGAATGCCTCATTAGAATGTTGTTGCTAAGTGACGTAATCATAACCTTTTGGATATAGTTAGGAGTATGATTAGTAATTCAACATTGCTCGAATTTTTGTGGGGAGAAGCCTTAAGGACATCTATGTATGTTTTAAACTGGGAGCAAGGCTATTACAAAAACTCCATTTGAGTTATGGACAGGACGAAAGCTCAATTTTAGATCATTTACATGTTTAGAGTTGTCTGGTAGAAGCATGACTATATGACCCATATGAAAGAAAATTAGATCTTAAAATCATTTAGCCCGTGCTTGGTGGATTGCGAGTTGGGCATGACATGGCCCACTTGGAAGACAAGCCGTGCCATGCCTAGCCCATATACCAATGCCCCAGGCATGGCACGACCCATGGCATGGCTAAGGCTGGGCCGTGGCACACGGGCTAGCAGGCCGAGTAATATATTTATTAAAAAAATTTGAAAAATATAAAAAAGGAAATAAATAAATAAAAATCACAAAAAATTCTGAAAAAATATATTTATTATTCACACAAATTTCTTGCACATATTAGGATACAATTTTCTCCAAAAAAATTAAATATTACTAAACGGTATTAGGGGGAACAGATGTTGGTCCTATAGGGCGACCAAGAACTGCTTGAACATGGAAGGGTATTTGACAAATTTGGTGAAACCAGAAGGAATAGCAAAGCTTGACTGCAGCTTCACGAGTAGTGCTATTGGATTCAGAGTGGAATCCATCCAAGACAGAGCAAGCTATTGCATGAGCATACCGTCTTGGATAGGAGAGGATTGTTCATATGTATCAGCTATTGAGCCACATGTCAATAGCTAATACACAAAAATTCCTCTCCTATCTGAGAAATTTTGCAAAACCGTGCCATGCCGGCCTTGTTTGATTAGCATCCCTATGCTTTGCTAAACCTTAGAAGTTAGAAGAGATGAGAAGATTGGTGTGGTTTGGAGTGTAAAAGGTTAAGCCTATTTATAAAAAACCAAAAGTAGTTTTTCAATACCTCTACCCTCAAATATGATTGCTATTTGGTTGTTGGAAGGGTAGAAATGGTCACTTATAGTCAATTACAAGTATACCCTCCTAATACGGTTGTTATATGGTTGTTGGGAGGGTAAAAAAAACCCCCCAACAAAACCAATTTTTTTTAATGTCCAACGACTGGCCAAACGGCTAGCCGTTGGGCATTCCCCCATGTGCCCTACCGCTTGCATGCTTCGCACGCTGTTGTGCCTTGCCAAGCCCAGGGCCCAGTATGGTTGGCACGACATGGCCCACTAATAGTGCTCGAGCCGTGCCAGACTGATTAGCAACCCTAACGTGTTATTTGTAGATTTAGTCTTAATAGGTCACACTAGAGAAGAAGTAAATGTTAAGTTTGAGTTGTGGAGTGAGACCTTTGGAATCAAAGGGTTTTAAAATAAGTCGTGTGAAGACTGAATATATGAAATGCTCTTTGAATACAAAAAATAATGTAACTAATAAAACTGGTAGAATCAATAATCAAGATATGCATTTAAGTAATAAATTCACATATATTGGATTAGTAGTTTAGAAAGAGAAACTGATGAAGACGTAGCATATAGGATTAAAGCTAGTCGGACCGCATCCTGTGGATCCTTTATCTGGATCCGTTATGTAAGTCCCACCGCGATGTGCAACACGTGGATAGGCTGGGTTTGAAACAACGCCCACAGCCAAACAGCCAAACGCAGTCGTCGATCCAAAAGCTTTGGCCAAATGAACGGAATCGCTTCGTCTAAACCCGACGAAATCAAAAAGTTTTGAGCAAAAGATTTGCGCGCCAGTTCTCTGCGTTCCCTCTCTTCCTCGTCGAAATCATCTTTGGCCAAACACAGGAATCAACCCCGTCGATCCATCTATTCCCCAAATCACCAGAGCAAATCATCTTTCTCAACTCACCGGAGCTAAATCATTTTCCCCAAATCACTACAGCCAAATCGTGGGTTTGAAATCGTTTTCCCCAAATCACCACCACAGCCAAATCGTCTTCCCCAAATCACCACACCTAAATCGTATTCCCCCAAATCGTCTTTCCCAAATCTGTGGTCTGCGTGCGGCTGATTCAGATGATTCGAATCTCACAGCCAAACACGAACGAACTCGATAAGGGTTTCGTTTTCGTTTTGTGAGAGCATTTGGTCTTCCTTCTTCGTGAGATTTTTGCTTCCCAACCAACTCGATTTGGATCCCGTTTGAGGTATTTTTTTCGTCTTCAAGCTTTGATTTTTGAGGTTTGGTTTTCGTCTTGAAGCTTCGATTTGGATTTCACTTGCCTCTTTTTCGTTTTCCTTTTCGTTTTCGTCTTCAGTTAACAGAAGGAGTTAGACTTAGGAGCTAATTCGTTAATTTCTCAAGGAGGAAAGGTATGTATTATTCTGTAAATTTTTATCTATATTGTTGTGGGGTTGAGGTTTGGTTTTCGTCTTGTTGCTTTCGTTAATTCGTTAATTTCGTCTTCACAGAGGTTTCGATATTGGAAGAAGAACCTGAGATCTTACAGCTTCTGCGAAGATGATTTACGGAAAATAGAGTCTGTTAACGGGGCCAGCAACAATCATGGGCTCCATTGTCGCTAGTCTGGTCGTCGCCAACTATCTCTTTCTCGAAAACGTATGGGCCTTTTCTCACTCAAACCCTAAATTTCGATCCTTTCACTTTTGTTCGCTTTTGGTTTAATCTTTCCTATGTTTAGATGTAGGTTTACTGGATCGTTGGTGTTGGTTCCCTTAATGTTTTGCAGTTGTTTTAATTGGATGGGATCAGGGAAGAACCTCCAAAAACTTCTATAATGCTTATGATAACGTTGGGTTTTCGCTTTTTCATCAGAGTCCATTCTTTACCTGTTGTGCACAAATAGATTGAGATGGAGAGAATCCCTATACAGGAATTATCAAGAACAAATTAGCTGCGGGTTTGAGTAATTAGCAAATTTTTTTTTAGCTTTATGACATTGGCAGGACATATTGAATCGTGTTATTCATCTAGTTCAATGGGCGACAAGTTGAAGCAAAACAAACCTTGGAGAAGTAGGAATATTTGGTGTAAAACAAAAATTTCCTGTCGTGCTTCTATCTGATCCTGACTAGCTCCTATCTGTGAGGACACATAGCCCTTGTGCCCAATAAGAGTTCTTGAAACTGGAATGATCCCATCCTCGTTATTAGGTGAACATCCTCAATGGTGAATAAAAAGATCCTTCTTCTTTCTTGTCTATATTATTTCTTTCTTTTTAGTTTAAGAGACCAAGAGAAGCATGATGGAGAACCCCGGGATACAAAGATTCTTCTATGGATCACTTGGTCCCTAAAGGGTTCTCCAGATTATTTCCTCATAATTTGTGGGGTTTAGGGATGCAAGCATTCTATCATGGATCACTTGGTCTCTTTAAAACCCCAAAAATTTTACAACCCAGGCTCTAAAAGTTGAAATACTATAGACAAGAGTAGCAGGAATTTAATCAAAAAGAATACTTTGCAAGTGTTTGCAAAGTCTATGACTCTTTCTTACATAGTGATATTATGGTTAAATAAGAAGAGGATTGCGGGAAAGGGCCTAGGGTGGGCATCTGCTAACAGTTAATGTTAGCAAAAGCAAGTATTAAACAAATTAAGAAATTCTCCTAATCGGGTTCCTTTAGTTTCCTTTGCCAGGTATAGAACTGATGAATATTTTAAAAATTAGAAATCATCGAAGAGGTAACCAAGTTTCCAATGGTTAGAGAAAAATAAGGGAGGCACCAGAGTGGAATAATAGCATAGCTATAATATTCCAAAACTCAATGCTGGAGAAGAGAAAAAATTACATGAGAAGTAAATTTTATAGATTCATAGTTCCTTGAGTTTGGTATCAATTTTCTTGCACATGTACCATGCTCATTTCCCAATTTTCTTCTTGGTTATCTGGAATTGTGATTTTATTTCACCAGTAACTTCTTAATTTTTGTCTTTGTTTAATTTATGAACTCCAAAAATTCTCTGATATTATCCACCCCTGCTTTCATAACAATTTCTGTAGAAACTTGTGTCATTCAAAATTATGCAGAATATACTACGATTCCTCTCTTTCTGTTGTGAGATTCTTTCAGGGAAATTCATTATATGCTTCAAAGGAATCCAATTTGACGCTCATTGAAGCACATTGCAATGCTCATACACACACACACATGCATTATATATATATGTCATGTAAGTTCGGAATGGAAATCCGAGTAACTCAGTTATTTTAAGTGACATAAGGTCCGTGTAATGTGTCATATACTAGTAGAGAGAATTTCTAGGGTCAATAAAGAGAGGGGTCTTTATAAACCCCCAAAATTCCCATGATTACTAGTAGAGCTGATAAACACAGAGTAAGAACAATTGAGGAACTCAGAATTTCTATCTCAGATGGCTAGGTTACTACAAATTGAAAACTTTTATCTTCCAAAAAGCATTGTTAGATTGATCAACTCAACTTATTATGATGGCAGGTGGAACATGCTGTAGAGGTTTATCATGACAAAGAGTATAATCCAAAAGGTGGCACTTCACCTCCTACAATTTTACAGTCTCGTTGATATGGTCTCCTTTCCTTGTAGAATCTATCATCTTTGAAGACATAAATGGTGTCTCAACATCCGAAATCCAACTGCACCTTGACAAGCTAGACAAGAAATGGGTGGAACAATTTCAAAGCTTGGATTATATGATAATTTCAGGGGGGAAATGGTTTCTGAAGACTGCAATCTACCAATGTCGTTTTTATTGCCATGGCGTTTCCTGAATTTTGAGATTCTGCAGTCCCAGAAGATGTTTTCTTGAATGGAAGGAAACGATTGAGGCAGTCCCTCTTTGTGAATCATGACTGGTCATTTGTAATCCTTTACCAAGAGCCTGTTGCAACCAGTTATATGGTTGGGAAGACGAATCTGCGTGCAGTTCCTTTGTATTTTTAGAGCAACTAAGGTATCAAGTTTAAGAAACAATGCTTTGGACATTATCAATGGAATTCATGTAATCAAAAGGATTCACACGCTTTCATCATCATATCCCATGACAACGTAACCACTCGGAAACTGATGGAGAAATGGATGATCTTTGCTCACCATAGTCCCGACTGCAATGGCCTACTCAGACCTCTACATGAAGTGCGACCATACTGATCACCGTCCTTTCCGTTTTTCTGTAGAGTGGCGAGCTTATCTTGGAGGACTTCCATGTCCTGGAGGTAATTGAAAACATCGAAACAACCAACGAATCCGTTTTTTTTTTGGGATTTCTCGGTCATGATTGGTGATGCGTCCACAGGTTGCTAAGATCACATGAGAGGAATTTGATATTGACCGAGGAAGAGTGAAGGTCTTACGAGGAGATTTCTATTGACATAGGATTGTTTCTTTGCTTCGGTAATCCTCCGACATCTCTTTGATTTGATTCTTTGGACTAGCAGAAAACTGGGTTTTCACAAAGGAAAGATGACACTGCAGTTATTCGGAAGAGTGAGTCAAAAACTCCAAAACAGAAAGCTTGGCAACTTCTGAGGAGGCGATAATTTATGCTCTTTATTCAAAATCCTCAAATTACAAATTGTAAGAGGGCGAATTAAAAAGAGAGATTGCACTCTAAAATCAAAAAGAAGAAGATGCAATTTGGGTCGCTTTTAGAAGAGGTATCTGATGGAAATAACACAATAAATCTTTAAAACATATGGATCACAACCAACATTGTAGAACAAGGCCTCCACTGATGTTCAAGTGGATTTTTCGGAACATATAGCCAACAGACCAAATGCATTTGAATTTTCCTTCCGAAGCCAATGATGTTTTACATATTCAAGATATTAGAACTTGAGATTATTCTAAATTTGGAAAATTTTATGAATCTCTCGAAAGCTTGACCTAGGACTGATTTTATTCAACTAAATTTCATGTCTTTAATTCTGATTCAAAGTCACAGCACACTGGTAACAATGCAAGGATACGCAAACTCAATTCTTCCTCCCATAATCCATCCCTGCCCTTTTTTGTTTCTACTTGGTTGATGGTGAGTTGTCTTGCTTCCTTTGATCTGACTTCAGGTATGGATCCTGCAAGTTTGGAAAGAATGGGATTAGACCAAGCATAGATCTTCCACAAAACTTCCATTCTATATTTCTAGTCCATCAAAAGATTTCTTTTTATATATTTCTAAGAGATCCTCAGAATGGATAGCTGCAATTTAATCTAGAAAAGTAAATGGAAGTTTCATGAACTATTACCAAACCCGAAAGAAATTCAATTACCTAGGTGAAGCTCATGAGTTATACAAATTGGTATATGATTCCAATGGACCATTGAATAGAATGTGAAAAAAGCAAAGAATATGTAGAATTTAACTTCAAGGGAAGAACGACAATGTTACTTAACCAAGTGTAAGTTCTCACAAAATCATAAAGAGTTTGATTTATCAGGATTGTTAGATTAGATGCTAATAACCTCAAAGATGCAAGGAAAGCCAAATGAGAAGTTCACAACCTATGTCAAATATTCCTATTGCGTTAAATATAGACACCCAAACAAATTGCACTACTTCTAAATAAATACATTAAGCATGTTTCTTTAAAGCACGGGTACCATCTTTTGAGTTAGTTCAATTTATCCAGCTCCAGTTCATATCATTTCACAGACACGAAGCCTATGAACGGTAATGCATAGAATAGGCCAGCTTCTGCTCGAGTGATACACTATCATTCTCTCTATGTTGATATCTTATACTCATGCGAATCCAATTAGGATTTGGTCAGCAAAACCACTAAGATGAGGAAAATGAAACAAATTAAAAATTCATAAAAATATATTATACCAAAATGGTGCTCATGGACTTCCACAAGCCTTTACTCAATTCTGCAGGTTCCACATTTGTTTTTCATTTTATCTATAGCAATCACTGCAACTGGCTACTGAAGCAGCCATTGAGACTCAGCTGGAAATAATATCTGTTTGTTGAAACCAACACTACTAAGCCTCTAATTGGTTGTTGGTTTTTCAGGTAAATAAGAAAGAGCCTTTGAGATGCTGTTGGTAATAGAAATCCACAAACTGATAGAGACCCCAAAATAGCTGCCATTTTTTGGCACTGATTTTTGGTGTCAAGAAATATGAGGAAATTGCCTTACACCTATTCTGAAAGTGATGCCTTTTTGTTCCCTCATTTATTTTTATCCTGTATCATATATCCAATGAGTACGAGGACCTTGACCGATACTTGTATCTTTGGTTTATAAAGTTACAAGTTTCTTCCTGGCTACTCCATCATACCCCCTCCTCATATCCTTAAGCCATGCATAGCACAAAGATGATACTGAAAGCCAATCTTCTTCACCTCGGACTCTTAACTGAAAAGGCAGAAATTACGTTGCAACATCAGTACCTGAATGTCTTGGGATTCAATAAAGAGTCAGCGATCCAGAATAACTAGGATGGTGTCGGAAAGGATCTAGATACTAATAAGCCGAATAAATATATCATTTTTGACAAATTGGAATGGAGGGAGAGTATTTGCATTGTCAACCCAACTAGTTGGCATACGACATTTTGTCATTTGTGTTACTGTTATCAATCCAAAGGCAAATGAAACACTCACAGATAGGAGCTAGTCAGGATCAGATAGAAGCACGACAGGAAATTTTTGTTTTACACCAAATATTCCTACTTCTCCAAGGTTTGTTTTGCTTCAACTTGTCGCCCATTGAACTAGATGAATAACACGATTCAATATGTCCTGCCAATGTCATAAAGCTAAAAAAAAATTTGCTAATTACTCAAACCCGCAGCTAATTTGTTCTTGATAATTCCTGTATAGGGATTCTCTCCATCTCAATCTATTTGTGCACAACAGGTAAAGAATGGACTCTGATGAAAAAGCGAAAACCCAACGTTATCATAAGCATTATAGAAGTTTTTGGAGGTTCTTCCCTGATCCCATCCAATTAAAACAACTGCAAAACATTAAGGGAACCAACACCAACGATCCAGTAAACCTACATCTAAACATAGGAAAGATTAAACCAAAAGCGAACAAAAGTGAAAGGATCGAAATTTAGGGTTTGAGTGAGAAAAGGCCCATACGTTTTCGAGAAAGAGATAGTTGGCGACGACCAGACTAGCGACAATGGAGCCCATGATTGTTGCTGGCCCCGTTAACAGACTCCATTTTCCGTAAATCATCTTCGCAGAAGCTGTAAGATCTCAGGTTCTTCTTCCAATATCGAAACCTCTGTGAAGACGAAATTAACGAATTAACGAAAGCAACAAGACGAAAACCAAACCTCAACCCCACAACAATATAGATAAAAATTTACAGAATAATACATACCTTTCCTCCTTGAGAAATTAACGAATTAGCTCCTAAGTCTAACTCCTTCTGTTAACTGAAGACGAAAACGAAAAGGAAAACGAAAAAGAGGCAAGTGAAATCCAAATCGAAGCTTCAAGACGAAAACCAAACCTCAAAAATCAAAGCTTGAAGACGGAAAAAATACCTCAAACGGGATCCAAATCGAGTTGGTTGGGAAGCAAAAATCTCACGAAGAAGGAAGACCAAATGCTCTCACAAAACGAAAACGAAACCCTTATCGAGTTCGTTCGTGTTTGGCTGTGAGATTCGAATCATCTGAATCAGCCGCACGCAGACCACAGATTTGGGAAAGACGATTTGGGGGAAGACGATTTAGGTGTGGTGATTTGGGGAAGACGATTTGGCTGTGGTGGTGATTTGGGGAAAACGATTTCAAACCCACGATTTGGCTGTAGTGATTTGGGGAAAATGATTTAGCTCCGGTGAGTTGAGAAAGATGATTTGCTCTGGTGATTTGGGGAATAGATGGATCGACGGGGTTGATTCCTGTGTTTGGCCAAAGATGATTTCGACGAGGAAGAGAGGGAACGCAGAGAACTGGCGCGCAAATCTTTTGCTCAAAACTTTTTGATTTCGTCGGGTTTAGACGAAGCGATTCCGTTCATTTGGCCAAAGCTTTTGGATCGACGGGTCGACGACTGCGTTTGGCTGTTTGGCTGTGGGCGTTGTTTCAAACCCAGCCTATCCACGTGTTGCACATCGCGGTGGGACTTACATAACGGATCTAGATAAAGGATCCACAGGATGCGATCCGAAAGCTAGTTGGCTTAAGTGGAGAGGTGCATCTAGCATCTTGTGTGATAAGTGTGTTCCGCTTAAGATCCGGTTTTCAGCTTAACTGACCTTGTTAATAATCGGGTTCAACATTGGTTTTTGGGGCATTTGTTGTGTCTATCTATGTTTACTTGGTCAGTTTCTCTTAGGGGCGAGGAGATTCAATTCTAAAATCTCAGAACATGTTTAGATCAAAATTTAGAACATATTTATTAATTTGATTCTAAAATCTGACTCATAACCTGAATCCATTTCTGGAGTTTACAGATTCTAGATGTTGGTTGTATAATCGATCTCAAAAATCCAGATTATGGGATTAGGCTCCTGCTAAGAACCAAACGAGCTACGAACCTATAGACCTCTAAATCTATGGAACAGAATTTAACATGGAAAGCTTCCTACTCACCTCCCTGGTTCGGCATGTTCAGACCGTTTGGCTTTATTTACAAATTTGTCGGAATGTCCTAGTCCGGTTATAATAGTAAAAAAGTGAGATGAAATCGGCAATGGTAGAAGATGCAAAATCAAATTAATCCCTTCATTAACAAAACTATATAGACCCAAATATAAACCTTCACAAAAGAAGCATAATGAGACCCGAATCTTTAAAGCAATCTGTCAATCTATAAAATGATCAATTTACTTGCAAGAAATTTTGAAAACCCTAAAATGATATCAGATTAACAAGAAAACAGACCATGGTCTCAATCAGCAAAGCAATCCATTTATGCATCAGCAATCACCAATAAACAGAATCCAATTAAAACAAACATAATAAGGCCTGAATTACTGATAAAAACAGTACCCCATTAAACAGTGATCTGAATTAACACGAAGCAATCTGTCTATGCATCAACAATTTCCAATAAACAGAATCCCTCGACCGAGTTTCCAAATGATGTGACTAGAGTGAGATTCCTCTTCCCTTTCTTTTGAGTGGATGTTTCATTTGCTGCACTGATGATGCCACGAGCTGCCCCTCCTTTACATGACGTTAAGCAATATAGACATCTCATAAGCAAAAAACAAGTACTGGAGAAAACGTATATTGCAAAATAAGAAGACGAGAGAATGAAAACAATTTGAAAATGGCCTATAAGATTCATATGAAGTGCACCAAATTCATTTGAAATGTAGACTCTTAATGAACATGTCTTTGGCAAAGTAGAGGAGTTTTAGTGTACTTAATTACCTTCAAGAACCATATTGATATGTAACGGTCGGCTACTTGTAGTCTAATTCCCACTTCAGAGATGCTCCACTTCCTGTGAGGGAAAAGAAGGGACGCTTCTTCATTTTGCTGCACTCCTCAACTTCAATAATAGGTCGTGAATCACAAAACACGGCCCCTCCATAAATACTCCTCAATTCTGGTAATCTCTTCAATCTCAAAAGCCGCAATCTTGAGATGGTGATTGCCGCATTACTACCACCATCATCTTCATCATTACCATTTGCTTCAACATGACCATCCTCATTATTATCATCAGCATCCGTCTCTTCTTTTATCTCTCCTTGGCAATCATCCTCGTGATACCTTCTGTTCATGTAATAACAATAATCAGAAACATCAACTTCTTCCCGGCAGTCATCATCACCACCACCACCATACATTCTGTCCAGGTGGTAAGAGTAGTCATCAACATCTATTTCTTCCTGGCGATCATCACCATGATCATCGTCAACTTTTTCATCATCTTCTATAATTAAACAAATCATTGATGAACAGTTCTCGACAGTAATCGACTCAAGATTTTGGAGGTGTAGCAACATCCCACGAGAAAAAACATGTCCCAATTTTTCACAGTTGATGATTTTTAAGAGCTTCAACGCTTCAAAAGTGCCAGGCTGAGCCACTCCCTGGCAGAGTCCTCTTAACTTTCCTAGATCTTCAAGTTCAATTTCCTCCAAGTTGGTCAGGGGGTTCTCTCCTTTCATGAAGATCCATTCCATTTCACCACAACATCGAATCCAACATTTCCTTAGCTGTGATACATCAGATGCAAAAGCTGACAAACTCTTGACATTGGAGCAATCAGATAGGTCCAACTCGAGGGTGTTGGCGGGAAGCAAAAAGCTGCTCACAAGCTGATTGAAGTATTTAACCCCACAACAAATGAAGAATCCCTGGATGTATTTTATGTAAAATTTGAATCTGTCCAGCCGATCAGAGTTGCCTGAACTAACATAGATGTCAAAGGCCTCCACATCTGCAAAACCGACTTCTAGAACTGTCAAGTTTGTGCAGTTTATAAGCTCCCATACACATGCTTTTCCTTGATTAGAATCTTCCGCATCTAGTCCCCAGAGGAAGTGACACCCATCCGTTAAGAGGTCTTCCAAACTTGTGAAATTGGAAACCAGTCCTGTTGGAAAACATCTTACTTGTGTGTAAGAGATGTTTAGGGATCTGAGCTTTTTCAAATTTTCCAACTTCAGAGGCAATTCTTTGATGGGAGTATGAGAGAGGTCCAAAAGCATCAATTCAGAAAGACCCCCCAAACAAGGCACATCTGTTAGGTTCCCACAACTCTGTAATATCAAGGCTTGTAGCTTCTTCAGATTTGAGACTGACTTTGGCAAGGCATCAATATCAGTGTGAGATAGGTTAAGAACTTTGAGATTCTGCATGTGCTCAAAGAAAGTATCTGAGATATTCCCAATTATAGAATTATATTGCAGTAGTAAGGAAGTGAGCATGCTACATTTAGGTTGAGAAACCTGGAGATGATTTAAATAATTTCTCATCAGTGAGACCCACTTAACATCTTTTGTCCATTCATCTACAGGTGGCGGCTCTTGTAGTTTAACCCCAGCTTTGATGATGCACGGATGGCTGATTCTTGTTATTTGAATGGCCATATCTCTCACCAGCTTATGCATCTTCACACGTTTAACCCCGTGTGTATCTTCACCAACACTCTCCAGCAAGAAAGCCTCGATGAGTTGCTTCAATATTCTCTCGCCTGTCCTTATTTTTTCTCTGTTTGTACCAGGATCAAGTATTAGCTCCTCCGAGATCCAGTGCATTATTAATTCATTAGTTTCAATCAGATCTTCCGGGTATAGTGAACAGTATAGGAAACAAGACCTAGTGATGTCGTCACTTAATCGATCATAGCTAATTTTTAGACATGTAATGACCTTTTCCATGTCTCCGATACATGCAGTTTTTGAGTCCTTAAAATCATTCAACGTGTTCTTCCATTCACTTAAATTATAACATTTTCTCAGTGCCTGTCCCGCAGTGATGAGTGCAAGTGGAAGACCACCACATTCTTTTGCCACATTCATACTGATGCCTGCAAGCAGGCCATCCTTTTGTTTGTTCTTAGACATATCAATGGCGATTTTCTTCTGAAACAAAATCCATGCTTCTTTCTCCGAAAGCAAGTTTACTTTAACTTCCTTGTCTGTCTCCATTTTTTGACAAACGCTGTGCAAGCGAGTAGTTAAAACTACCTTGCAGCCATTAGATATGTTTGGCTTTGGAATTCCGATCTTTTCAAGAGAGAAACCTTCCCACATGTTATCCAATATAATCACAAACTTGTTTTTTCCCTTTAATGCTTCTGACAATGTATATGCCCTTAAATCTTCATTATTCTTGGGAAAATCAGACAATTCAATTGCACTTGCAATATCGTCTTGAAGTTTCTCCAAGCTTGAATCCATTGAAATGTTGACCCAAATGACGGAATTAAATGCTGAGTTCTTTTTCGATATGTCATCCTTCAGCATATTGTTGATTTGCTTCATGATCTCAGACTTGCCGACTCCTCCCATGCCAACAACACCAATAATTCCAATATCACTATTCTTCAAGTGCTTCTTGATCTTTTCTAAAGCTGAGGTCTTATACCGAAATTCAGGGTTGGGGAATTTAATACCATCATTTGGAACTTTCTTGATAAACAATTGGCTGAAGTCGGGAGTACTGTTTAGAAGTTCAGTCACCGTGTCAATCTTCTTCCCAATATCCTCTGCGAAATTTAACCTGGAGCACAAATAGCAGCAACACCCAGTCAAGCAGCTTTCTTCATTTTCCTTTATGTCATCTACCACTTCCCCAATTTTTTTAACACTTTCTAGCCACAGGTTTACTACTTCTTTTAGCTCCTTTCCTTGATTTATGGCGGCTTGCCTTTTTATGTCACCTGATCTGGCATTCAGAGTTTTAATATCCTTCTTCAATTTCTTTAAATTTTTCTCAACGTCTCTAAAACTGTTCCACTGTCTAACAAGTGCTTCATTCAAGCAATTTTGTCCACATAAACAACTAAAAACAGCCGTTATCGCGTTAATGATGACTGTAGCCATACTGCACGTAGAATTGAAAGATGAATTATGTCAGATAATAAAAAATTGAGTAAAATGACTGATACAAATGTTAAGGAATATATTAAATATGTTAAGGAATATATTAAATATATAAAGTTCACCCCTGTACTATAAGCTTAAGCTTTTAGTAGAAATGGTTGATCTACATGGTATCAAAGCCTTAGGCAAACACCAGGTTTTGGATTCCAACCTTCACTCAACCTGTTAAAAAAAAATATTTCACGTGTAGGGCCTTCCTACAATGGATCCCCTAAAAATGGGTTTGAATCCGGCCCACACGTGAGGGGGAGTGTTAAAGAAACAGGTGTCCTACAACAAAAACAATAAACAATGAAGAAAAAGTTCTGGACACTTGATGTAAAAGAAAAAGCATAAGACTATGGATCGTAACAAATTAAGATGAAAAGATATAGAAAACACAAACTCGAAAGACTATGTATAAAATTTTGTTGTCAGCCAAAGAAGCCAAGTACAAGATTAGAAAGACAAATAAAGGGAAATATTGCGGAACTAGGACTGAGATTTGCATCTTTGAGGACTCAAAAGAAGTTCGTTTTAGTTTAATAATATACAAGGACGTTTGAAAATTTTCCCCTCTTTTGGGTGCTTGCAATGTAATCAACATATGTCTACTTGTAACAATGGACTAGGATCTTAGGCTACGTAATACTAACCAAACTGTTTAGTAAAATAGCAAAAGACTTGCCTCCAGATATGTCTTGACAATAAAATGAGGATTTCTTTACTTTCTAGTAGTAGTGGTCACTCACTGGCAAAATAATGACTTTTGTTTCACTCACTTGTGATCTATAAGATCACAAACAATTTTGTCTATTACTTCTTTGTGAGTAAAAAGGTCCTTTGTTGCAGGAAACTTTAAGCTATGTTGTTTTGATAATGAGTAGAGGGAGGGAGTGAGATCCCATTATAAATCCTTATTATAGATTCCTTCTAATAATGGGACTTGCCGGTCTTTGTCCCTTTAACCAATATATTGAAAAACAAAAGATTAGATTAGGTTAGTTATGTTTCTAAAATTAAACCCAAGTAACAATATATTGAAAAACAAAAGATCGATCACTTGACAAGTAATTAAGGTACCGTTTGGTAATGATTTTCAAAAGTGTTTTTTTGCTTTTAAAAGCAAAAATTCCTTTTGAAATCAAAAGTGCTGTTTGGTTATACACGCATGAATCAATTTATAAGAAGTAAAAAGGCAATTTTATTGCTTTTCAAAAGAAGTATTGAAATGTTTCTTCTCAATTTAACCATAAATTTACTTTCTTGATTCTAAAACCCTCAACAAAAAACTAGACCGGGAAAAATTTGACCCATCATGTCCAATCCAACTTGAATAAACGGGTTCGAGTTGACCCGTGTAATAGTTGGGTAGAGTTGGGGATTTAGTAACCCATTCGTATTCGGGTCAATTCGGATCTAGCTCGACAATGATCCGTTTAACCCGATAATGACTTATTTAACACGATAACAACACGTTTAATCCGATAATGGTCCGTTCAACCCGATAATGACCCGTTTAACACAATAATGGCCTGTTTAACACGATAATGGCCTTTTTAAGCTGATAATGATTTGTTTAACCCGATAATGCCTCGCTTAGATCCGTTTAACCCGTAATGACCCGTTTAACTCAATAATGGCTAGTTTAACTCAATAATGACCCGTTTAACCTTAAATTGTATCACTAATTATGTTATTTTTTATTGGTGTATTTTTTTATAATTAAAAATAAAAATTTTAATCGGGTTGGAGGGTTAAACCCGATTATTGGCGAGTTGGGTTTGGTTTTGGGTTTTCCCAATCCACCAATAAAAAGATTCAACTTGAACTGACCCAATTATTGTTCAACCCGTTACAATATATGTCAAGTATATTTTTAAGTAGAAATGTAGAATGCATCAACTATTTATAGTAGTCTTATATGATAGCATAAAAGCAATTTATATGCTACTGTAGTTACTAAACATGCCTTTTTGCTTCTTAGCAGCAAAACAAGAGTTTACCAAATAGCTTTGCTTCAACAAAAGATCTTCTGAAAAGCAGAAAATTACTTTTTTGCTTTTGAAAGCAAGAAAGCAAAAGCGTTACCAAACCTAGCCTAAGTCATCATGTTTATGTGTGTTGTTTTGGGGGTTGTTCATGAATCACCTTAGACGTTGATGAATCTTTAAATGGAATTATAAGAAAATATAGAGCGGTCAGTAAAGCCATTAAAGAATCCCAATACTCTCTTTGTAGAACACGTTTCCAACTAAAAGCTTAAGTTGATAGTAGGGGTGAACTTCATATATTTAATTTTATTCCTAACACTCCCCCTCATGTGTGGGTCGGACTCAAACCCATTTTAGGGAGGCTCTACACGTGAAATATTTGTTTCTCAACAGGTGGAGTGGAGGTTTGCATCTAGGATCTTGGCATTAACCTAAGGCTCTGATACCATATAAAATACTACTCCTGCTAAAGCTTCAGCTGATAGTAGGGGTGAACTTCATATTTTAATTATATTCCTAACACTCTCACTTTGCATAGTACTGTTGAGTTACATATGTTGGATCATTTGATATGCATAGTTACATTTTCATTTCTCAGCTTAAGCACTTGCTAAAACCAGGCAAATAAGATAACACCATGTGGCAGGATGGAGGCTTAGTTTTAAAGGATGGACACATATGATTGCACATGTCCGATAAAAAGAAAAACAGTTTCAACGCAAGCGAACGTGAGATTTCTGAACAGAAAAGACCAAAGACCTAACTGCCATGAAGGTTGTGTGTAAAACCCCGACCCGGATTATATATTAATTATTTAGTTTAATTATCTAAAGTGTGATTATTAGACTAATTAAGTATTGGTGTTATAAAGATGAGGTAAATGTGGATTATCCTTGAGGATTTAGGGAAATCAATTGAACTTTATGGAGGTTATTAAGGTAAGCTTAGTTAATGTTATTTATCAATTTCAATTGTTTAGGATATTCTCCAATTAGCTTTAGTGAATTGGAAATCAAATTCTGAAAAAAAATTAGATTTGAGTGTACCTAAAGTAATTCCTAAGTATACCCAGGGTACCCCAAAGTATACCCCAGGTACCCTCCCGAATAACACTAGAAGTACACATATACATTTTCCAAGGTACCCCCATGCATTACCTAAAGTATACCCATGTATTACCCAAGGTACCACCCAAGTATGCCTAGGGTACACCCATGCGTTACCTAAAGTACCCCCATGTATTACCCAAGGTGCCCCCCCAAGTACTACCTAAAGTACCCCCAATTATAACTAAGGTACTCCACTTGAATACCTAAGGTACACCCTCTTATATAGCCAATGTACCCCCCTTTATATAACTAAAGTACCTCCAATATACCTAAAGTACACCCCTTATATTACCTAGGGTACACCCTCCTTGTATTACTTAAAGGTACCCCTCATATAACTAAGGTACACCCCTTCTATAGCTAAGTACCCCCCCCCCCCCCCTTCAATATAACTAAGGTACACCCCCTAAGCTTATCTAAAGTTTACCCCTTAGAATGACTAAAGTAAATCCCTTAAAACATCAAGGTACCTCCTTAAATAACTAAAGTACCCCTCATATAACTAAGGTACCCCTTGTGTTAACTGAGGTACCCCTTCCAAGCATCCCTAAAACATACCTCTTGAAGTGGCTAAGGCAAACCCCTTTGAAACACCAAAGGTACCTATAGACACCCCAAAATTGCACGATTTTTGATAAATCATGAAGAAGAGAAATATCTTATTGGAATTTTCAATTCTTAACATTGGGTTTGAGATCCTTAACCCATTTAAATCCAAAACCACAAAGGAGCCCAAATTCAATCTTTTGTGCAAAATCAAACTTTTTCCGGTTGAATTTTGTTGACTTTTGATCCCATAAAATGAAATATTTTTTAAAGCAAGATTTCAAGATAATTTTTCCTGGTAATCAGGTTTTTAGCAATGTTATTGCATAAATGAATTTTTTGAGATTTTAAATCTTGACGAATACCTTGGTATGAACATGTTGAATCTTTTTATTGGACTTGAAAAACCAAAATTTAGTCTTGAACTGAAAATTTGACTTTTTATTTACTTGGAATTTGGGTCTGGAACTATTTTTAATGGATTCAAATTGGGGGGGGGGGGGTGTTTGCTTATTTACACGTAATATCTTAAGTAAATGGAGATTAAAAAATACAAGGATATTTACTTAAACGATATTACATGTAAATAAGTATTGCCTGTGCAGAAACAAGTCAAAAAACTGTTAAAAATTGGTCAAACATGCAATGCCCGTATTTTATCTACGGTCTGGTCATGCCCGTATTTGCTCTACAGTCATGTGGTGCCCGTATTAACAATATGGGCAAGGCACGACCATCTTATATATACGGGCACGGGGTTTTTGAGCGAATTCGTCATTTTTCGATTTTTGAGCCTTATCTACACTCAAATCTCTCTCTGGGAGATTCGAATCCTCTCGTTTATCCTCTGTGGTTTAATGGATTTGCATTATCTTTTGTTGGAAACTCAATTGGATTTGCATTATCTTTTTTTGAAATTCAAATAGAACATTCTGGGACCAACCATGCCCCTGGGTTTGTCTATAAATAGAGAGCCTCTCCTCAAGCAAATGGTTGAGAATCTGAAGCTTGAAGAGCTCCAAGTGAAGAAGGGAACCCCTGCCTCTCTACTTTCTCAATCCAGGTAAGTCCTTTTTCTCTTTTATTTTCTGTTTTTAATTCTAGAGATAGTCTAATCTTCTCCATTTCTGTAGAATAAAGCCTAGTTCTTATTTGTATTCCCAAACCTATCTCTAAGTACCTCAAGACTCCTTTCTAGCCGTAAAATGTGAAAAGAGAGCTAGGGGAAAGGGGGAACAAGTGGATTCTTAGAATAGAACCCTTTAATCTGTTTTTTTCTTTTTGGTAGAATAAGGCTATTTGATTGTGTTTTTATTCCCAAACCTATCTCCAAGTACCTCAAAACTCCTCTCTAGCCGTAAAACGTGAAGAGAGAGCTAGGGGAAAAGAGAATAGGTGGATCCGTAGGATAGACCCCTATATGCTGTAATATATGATATGTGGTTTCTTTTATTATTCTGTTCATGTTTTAAATGTTTTATTCTGAATCTGGAGGAATCCTATGGATCCATGCTGTTTATAGCATGAGATCCCCACTTCCTCCTACAGTTGGGATTTTTCACACCATTGCACCTACATCACTGTTTTCTTGATTTTTGTGATATTAGGCTAAGATTCTGGATCTATCATGATCTATATGGTAGATCTGAAATCAGAAGCCTTAAAGTAACCTCTAGGGTTTCATGAGGTGTTTTTCTTAGTTATTTTAACCTCGGAGAGAAGATCCTATGGTCCAAACTCTTCATTTTTTATGTTTTTCATCAAACTGGGTGTATCTGGTTGAGATCTCTAAACTAATAAGAGATCTGGTCCAAATATGTACCCTAAATAATTCAGGTCTTTTCCTTCAAGGTTTTGTTTAAATAACCTTAGTTTTTATCCTGGATTTTCAAGAGTTCATTGCTTTAACCTAAAGTTGGTTTATTTAAGTTTTGACTTTTGAGTCACTTTCTTTGATGATTATTTTCAATCCTAAAACCCTAGAGATGGCACATTCATATGGAGGATCTAGAATTAATTGGGTCATTCATATAGAAAAAGCCATACATGTTTTTATCACTTTTTCTTTACTTTTGATTTGATTTTCATTAGCAAGCCTTTTTCTAGCATGAACAATACCTGGCAACCACCTTGTGTGGATAAATAGGGGTGCCTAACACCTTCCCCTGTTCATAACCTAATCCCCTTACCCATCTCTGGTTTATTTTAAAATAGAGTTATTTTTACTCTAATTTAACTTTTTTATTTGATTTGATGGTTTTGGTGTCCATTCACATTTAAAAAGAATGGTGGTGACTCCTTGTTTTAATGAATCCCGTGTGATGATTAGGAAGTCATTAAATTGATTTTCCATGTCTCACAGTACCCCCACTTAACACTAAGGTACCCCCTCAAATAACACTAAGGTACCCCCTGGTATGCCTTAGGTACATCCTAGGGTTTTAGTTGAATAAAAGCTTTGTTTAGGGGCAGATTTGAAAGACCAAAACTTGGGCATATACAAGGATGCCCTAATTTCTATTCTAAGTGGTTTTTGAGAACACTTTCTCTTGTCTTGGCCGTATAGAACAAGAGGGAAAGTGTGGGAGCTTGCTTGGAAGCTTCAAGAGGAAGAAGAAGGAGAGAAGAGCTTGAAGAGAAGTTTGCTTCCCCATTAGCAGGTAAGTAGCAAACCCTTCAAACAAAATGTATTACAAAAATTTGTATTCTCTCTCTAGGGTTTGGTTTATTTGATGAAATGATCTTGCATGATGGTTTTACTTCTAAAATTTGTAGGGTTTTGGTTGAATGATAATCTTGTTTAGTTTTCTATTGATTTGCCATGGATTTCCAACTCTATTGATTATATTTCAGATTAGGGTTTAAGATTTGGTATTTTTGATTAAGTGGTTAAATTGCATATTTAAGCCACTTATTGAGGTGAAAAATATAGAAAAATCCCTTTATATTTGCTTAATCATGCATTGACTTGTGTTGGTGGCCTAAACATTGAACTGAATTTTTATTGTATATTTTAGGCTTAATTGTGCATGGAAAGTGTGCTTAATGTGAAATGGGATTGCCTTGAGAATTTTCTGGTTTAATTTTGGGTAAAGAATTGTCTTGGTATCAATTTGAGATTATTTTGGAATTAGGCATGGATTAGATGAACATGGTATTGATAGAAAATAAAATTAGATGGCAAAAGTTTCATGTGGCATTCTACCTTGCTATAACAACAAATCAATTTCAACTGGGCATTTACTTTATTACCCCTCACACTCATATGGTTTATTTGTTACAGGGTTAAATTGGGCACTAAGAAGAAACCAACGTGGATTGAGTTGCTGATGTGGCTAACGGTTTGGGAGGCCGTTGGAGCTCGACCAATGGAGCTGAGTTCGTTGGGAATGGATGAATGATAGAGGAGATGAAAGAGAGGGTGGTCATGAAAGATAGGGCATTCGACATTAGGAGGCTGGATCGAGAGGAGGAGGCAGCTTGAGTATGGCGGCTGGAACAGAGGAGGAGAGTAGTTCAGTTTTTTTGTTCTTCATTTTCTTTTCTGCATGCGTGGTAATTTTCATTCTCCATCGACTCTTGAAGTTTTTTTGGGTTGGATGATCAATACAAGTTCTCTATCACCTGGGATTGGAGAACGATCAAGATGGTTCAAGCACATTGAGCTTTGGAAGAGAGTTTTAGTTTGTATTCTCAGACGTTACTGTTTTCTTTTGCTGAGAAATTTTCATTCTAAGAAATTATATTTAGATTATTCATTGTCTAGTTACTTTGGCTTACTACAGTTCTTCTTCTTCAATCTATGTTCTCTGTTTTGGATTACGTTTTTTCTGCTGTTTTATGAATTTAGAAATGGTTAATTGTAGCAGATCTTACCATGCGTGAGTACATATATCCCTGAGCTCAGGTGGAGCTCTAAATTGGAATGCTTCCTCTGTTTGCTTGATCCTCTCATGGTTTTTCTGTTTTAATCCTTAAGAATTCTATAGCAGGTTCTATTAGGAATATCATTGATTCTCTAACTCTATCCTTGATCCACTGTTGATTGTTGGCACAGTGGATACTTGGGTTTAAATTTGGGTTTCTTTGACAAGAAAGACAATCTGTACCTGTTCTGGAATTTTTCGGGTAGCATATGTGTTTGAAATTTGTGTTTACAAAGCTTAATCATTCGAATGCCGATGTCATGACTGAATCGGCATTTGTAGGAGAGAGGATTTTGGAGAAAGAGTGGAGCAATCCATGAAGAGTGAAACCCGAAGTTCAAGTGTTTGATAATCTGATCCTTAGAGTTTTTGTTTACTTTAAATCTTAATCTACTTTTCATTCAGTTTTCATTGTTTCCTTTGATTGCTCTTCGATGTGGTAGAATTTCCTTCATGCATATCCCTTATGTTTGCATGCAATCCATCCCTATTGTACTTATAACCCCTTTTATTCATCTTAGTTGCTTTTTCTTAGTGTTAGGTTTTAATTAGTTTAGCTTTGTTGGATCTTTAGAATTTTGTTAGTTAATTGTTTAGGTTCAGATTATTCATTTCCTTTTGTTAATTTAGTTTTTTTTAACACTCACCATTTTTGGTTTACTTCTAACCATCATGTCCCTGTGGAAATCGACCTTGGGGCTCACCCAAGTATTTCAACTTGACACTCCTACACTTGGGAGCAACACTTTTGCAAACACATCAATTTTGAATGGTGATTTATGTGTTGGATTGGTGTTCATGAGGATTTGGGTTGAATTCCTGTTTTGGAATGTGTTTTGAGTGTGTTGGGATGATGTATGATCATCTTATTTTGATGTTGGCAGTGTTGGAAATGAATTACATGAGTTTTGTGTTGAAAATAGCCAAAAATATTTGAAAACCCGAGGTGGCGATTAATCCTGAAAATTGGCGATTAATCCTGAGCCAAGGCCCCCAAAAATCAATTCTGTTGAAGCTAATCATGAACCAGGATTAATCGCCAAGGCTAATCACGAGCTTAACGCACGAACGTCCAACCTCAACGCGCACACGTCGACCCTGTTTTAAACCTGGGCGCATGCACTTTAAACCTGGACGCCCGAACGTTGGGGCTAATTGCCCCTAGGCGATTAATCGTGGACCTAATTGTGGGTGCTGTTTTGACAGTTCTTCACCCTTTTCTCCTCAAACCCTTTCCCAAACAACCTAAGCCTTCGACACAGCACCCTTAGTACATGAAAGACATTTAAGTAAATGTCTTGTGTATTTATTGCTCCATTTACTTAAGTCTTTACATGTAAATAAGGTTTTACTCCCATTTGGAACCAATAAAAATACTCCCAAGGCCCAACTCTCAACCAACAAAAAGTCAACTTTCCAGTTCATGCCTAAATCTCCAGTTTTCCGATTTTCATAAAATGCCACTTTTTGAGTTTGACACCCAAATGAGTCATTCAGAAGCCTAGAAAATTCTAGAAGGTTTGTTTATTCTCCATTAGACCACAACGAGAATTTGAGCCTCAAATTCCTTGTAGATTGGTCTAGAAAAATTATACACCGAAAAGTCAACGTTTTTAACTCGACTTAGAATATTTTTGAGGTCCAAAACTTTTTGTCTCGGAATCCATTGATTTTTGGTATAGTGACCTTACTAGGAATCCTAAGACTACCCCACTCCCTGAAAATGTATTTTGAGGATTTTCTGACGTTCGTTTTGATTAATTGTATTGATGATAGCGAGGTTGAAAAACTCATATGTGATTTGAAAAGGGCTTTTGGTCTATGTTTTGGTGGTGGATGGGAACTTCCACCTAGAATGTGTTATGATATGGCAGCATAGAGATTACTCCGCTTGGCCTTGGCTCATCAGGCGGCGTAGAGGTTACTCCGCTTGTCCTTGGTTCATTGGGTAGCGTAGAGATTACTCCGCTTGGCCTTGGTTCATTGGGTAGCGTAGAGGTTACTCCGCTTGGCCTTGGTTTGATCACTGGTTCTACTCATTGATTTGAATGGTTGGATGTAAGTTGTGAGTCTAGTCTGTGTATTGGTATTGACTTGTTAGTATTAATGTCCATGTCCAACTGTCTTTGTTCCTGGATAATGGTCATTAATCTAATTTAGAGATACGCTAACCCACGAGTCCCACCAAGACATGTTTACAGTATTTGATTATATTTATGGATCTTGATTGAATGTGTTACCCGATTGAGATATTTGACTTGGAAATACATCTGTATCTGATTGAACTGTTTTGGTTTACATTTGGTACTATATATATTTGTGAACACTATCATGATATTATAAAATTGCATAAACTGTTTCTATCCATGCATGTTTGCTGCTTACTGGGACTTTAAGTCTCACGCGTGTTTTGTTTTACCGGATTTGTTTTCAGATCCGCTTGGTGAGCCGTGTACCAAGGCAGTTATTAAGAGTGGGCCTGAGTGCAGGTCAGAGGGCTACTACTAACCGCAGTAGGATTTTTTTATGATGTAGTATTTTGTTTTGGGAAATTGTTTATGGGATATAGATATTATTTTTGGACTTATAAACTTGTGAACATTTAGTTATCTTAGTTGTCTTTTGTATACACAGATATTATGTTTTGGAGATTATAAAATAGGTGATTATTTTGTTGGATGAAAAATTTTAAATTCCATGCTTCTTTAGTCATGCACTCCGATGATTACATTGTAATTGCCTAGGTAACTGTGTTTATCAGGTTCTCTTGGGCCCATATGTAAGTCTCAGGGACGGGTTGATGTCGTGATAGGGAAGACCCGGATCTGGGGCGCTACATTGTGGGCTTCAAGTATAAAGCTAATGGCAATGAACAGGTCCGGGACTGGCTCCATGCAACACAAATTAAGATCATCCATGATCAAACTACCTTTTATGCCACTCATATATACCACAGTAGCAATAACGTAGCTTAAGACTCCTTGTTCACTACTTCCTGTCCCAGTGACATGTGAACATATACTATTTGCTCTACGCTAGGTAAAGATCCTGCCACCAACAAGATAACTAAGGCCATCCCCCATCTCTTTCCTCCACCGATCCTATGGCAAGGGAAGAGCAGATGGTACTGAAGTAAGCGTTGATAAAACCAAGTGAATAACTTATGATATGGCTAGATAGTACAAATAGCACGAACCCCTGACTGGCATTGTTATCGGACGCTCTCTTTAATCCTTCTTTATCCATTGACACCACGGCGATAGAGAAGGGAGGCCGCTACTATTAATGTTGTTAGTTTTCTTTTATAATTTTTCTTAAAGTTGATTATAGTGGTTGACTTCTTATCACTATCAGAAGGCCATCATTTTTAGTGGCCGACATCAATTGCAACAAGAGTTCATTATAATAAGAACATAACTTGATCGTCTTTTAGTGGCCGAGGCTTTGACTAAAGTGTTTTCCTCCTATTATTGCCATTTACTGTATCTAGTAATCAAGAACTTTTACCGAAGGATGAACCCCAACCTTTGTATAATTGCTTGATCATTTATATATGTACTTGTGATAGGACACAAGCAAGCCATTTCAAGATATTTTGAATTTAGAAGAAGCAACCGCCCTATGTCTTTGTGGCATTGAGCTTGTTCTTAAGTAAATCACTATATGGAGACATACAATATTTTCATCACATGGAGATTGAGAAATAAGTCATTGTAATGAGTCCATAACCAAGTGTAACTCCTACCAAAATGGGGTTCCATGGGGACAAATTGAAGTTACACTTGATCTTTGAAATTTTTATGCAAAGTGATTGTACTTAAAAGAATATTTAAAGAGATGAATTGCTCTTGTTAATGCAAATATTAACACTTTACTAATATTACAAAAGATGGCATTCTGGAAATAGGCAACCTTCCTAATTGTTTACAAATTTTATTATTTTTAAGAACAAAGTTAAAGAAAATAAATAGGATTAATCTTAATCATAAATCATAACACATGATAATCCTATTAAAGTTAATCCTATTTTATTGTTTCCTATTTAGTACCCATGGCATGATGCTTTTTTCTTATGCTAAACTTTTATTTTAAAGTTAATCCTATTTTATTTTAGTTACAATTAAAAAGAAGTCTTTGTTGTTTATATATATATATATATATATATATATATAGATATATATATTTTCGATGTAGTTTTAATTTTGGTTACTTAAGGGTTAACGATATAGAACAGAGGAATTATACTTATAAAATAAAAAATTAATAGGATTTATATTTATCTATTTTACTAATTAATATAAGTTTAATAGGATTTTAATATATATTTATTAAGTAACGATACACACTTACCTAGTGGGATTAGTTACCAATACATATATGTTATTTTATTAATCAATATAAAATTAGTAGGACTTTAATCAACCTTTATTAACATATCTCATATTAATTTATTAACATACATATAATTTTTAATTATTTATTTAAATAAATTAAATAAAATATTTACGTAGAATTATAGCAAAGTAACAAAATTTTAATAGTAATAGAAAAATATAAGATAAGCACACAAACAATCCTATTTGTTTTTTTAACTCCTTTTTTTTTGTTTAAGCATCAATAATATAACACTATAAAAGTGCAAAATTATTTTTAATAAAATAATGTAAATTAAAAAATGGGATTTAAAACAACAATAATAGGATATTAATATCAATAAAGTTTAAGATACGAACAAAAAAATTCATATATAATTAATTAATGGTCGAAATAATCTCTTATTAATTAAAAATATTTTTAATTTTAGCATGATTTTCCTTTTTCCTTTTTTTTTTTCTGGTGGGTGGGGATTTGATTAGTTTGGTCTTATTAGATAAGGATTTGGAATTGATCATTTGGATTATCAATATGATACTTCTCTAAAGGATAATTCCTTTCATCTTGTCAAATCCTTGAATGGAAGATTTTAGTTATTTATTTTTATATGATATACTTAACATCTCTCTTAGCAATTTACTTTTATGTTGTTACTTAAAAACATTTTTAAATAAAGGGATATGTGGAATTAAAGACTATAAGGAAGGACATTTTAGATATATGAGGAATAAAGGGAAGGTAGTTTGATCACAGATGATCTCAGATTTTATACATTTTTAAGGACATTTTAGACATTTTAAAGACTATAAGGAATAAAGGTAGTTTGATCACGGATGACCTCCTAATAATCTTAATGATTTGATTTGCGTGCAGCTAGTCGCAGTTCTCTTCATCGTCATTCGCTTTATACTTGAAGCTCAAAACGTCCGTTTAGTTTTCTTAACTTTCAACTCGCCGACGACCTTCGTGGCAGTTAGGTCGTGAGTCCTCTTTGTTCATTAATATCATGTTAACATGCACAAAACCTATTTATTCTTTCATCGGCCACGTGCAAACATAGGTGTCCACCCCCTTAAAATTCAGCCTCTACTTTGCCACGTGGAGTTACCTTATTTGCCGCGTTATGGCAGGTGTAAACAGCTTACCAAACAAGATTTTGGGGGTTTTTTTTTTCCAAAAATGTTACCAAATAGCCTCTTAATCTAACCGATTACAGTAGGGCTTGTCAAACTATGCTAAGTACCCTAGGAGAAATGAAAGCCTTTATCGATAAAACTAACACCAATTTAGAATCAGTCGACAAGGCCTAAAAGTAGTAACATTATCAACCCTAAAATCAATATTATGAACTAAAAGTAGTAATACTATCAACACTAAAATCACTATTAAGAATCAATAAAGAATGATCAAGAACTCAACAAAGGCGATGAAGAACCAATGAAGATAATCAGCTTATACAAGTATATCAAGAATTCATGAAGATATCCATGCAAATACAAGTATATCATATTCCTTCATTATAAATATAATCAAGAATTCATGAAGACTATCAAGAAACCAAATAAAATTTTTCAAAACTCAACAAGTTCATCAAGAAAAGTGCTCCTGGTCAATTTAATAAACTAAAATCTCCAAAAGAAACAAAGCATGAATAATCCACCAACCTCTTGTTGCTGAAATTTTCTATATTTTATCTTCACTAAAATTTAGAATTTCCCACCTCCAGGGCTGGGCAGAAGGTGTTCCTCTCTCTCTCTCTCTCTCTCTCGCTCTCTCTCTCTCTCCCTGCACAAAAACAATTATAATTAATTACGAGGAAAAAATTTGTCCACTGCATAATTATAAATAATTATGGTTTCCTTAATATTAATTGAGATTGTAAAAATACAATTATTCCTCCAAATTAACATGCACTCCGATTTACTTTCAAATAATTACAATAAAACTAATACTGCTAAGACTCATAGTTATTATTCAATACGTGTTTCTTTAATTAGGTGCTTTGACCAAAATATCCTTAAACTCCCAAACAGGTTGCACACCTACCAATTTGGGCTTACGCAGTAATCCAAGTCAATAATAATCGGGTCCTCAAATCCCACTAGGCATCATGATTTACTAACTGATTAAACACATTAGGAAAAGATACAATTAATCCTACGCTGGTTCCATGCAGTACAAAAACAAAGAAGATCCAAAAAAAAAAGGGAGGAGATCGAGGAAGGAGAAAATGACAAGCGAAAAAAGAAGATAATAAAAAATAAAAAATAAAGGAAAAAAGAAGCCTTTGTTAAGGAATATATTAAATATATAAAGTTCACCCCCTACTATCAGCTTGAACTTTTAGTAGGAATGGTGTTTTGCATGGTATCAGAGCCTTAGGCAAACGCCAGGTCCTGCGTTCAAACCTCCACTCCACCCGTTGAAAAAAATAATATTCTAAGTGTAAGGCCTCCCTAAAATGGGTCCCCTAAAAATGGGTTTGAGTCTAGCCCACACGTGAGGGGGAGTGTTAAGGAATATATTAAATATATAAAGTTCACCCCCTACTATCAGCTTAAGCTTTTAGTAGGAACGGTGTTCTACATTGTTAACAATTATAATTCAAAAGTATGATTCATAGATAAGGAGATAAGTGGCACAACAAATTCCACTGAGATAACAAACTCTGTTTAAGTTGTTATCATTAGTTATCATACTTTTGAATTATTTTGAATGAGTCTTTGTACAGTCAGCACCTTGTATATCTGTGTAAATTGATTCACAAAATCCTCCTATAAATATATAGAGCATGCCACTGATAACATGGTGGATGAGATTTCTCATTCATCGTATTATGTTTTTCTTCTGCCTTGAGTTCTATAATATCAAAAAAAAAAAAAGAGAGAGAGGAAAAGATTGAGAAAAGAGAGCTAGGCCATCGCCTAACCCAACTAAGAGTTAATTTTTTATTCAAATTTTTTCCTCAAAATTGAATATCTAAGTTTTAAATAGGAAAAGGGTTTCGTATCATATTATTTTTTGGTTTTGGATGATGTTATTTTTCTCCTTTGTTGATAGTTGGTTAATAATTATCCAGTTTTAGGACATTCTTTGGTTATTTCATTTTGTGTTTGGTTTTTTATTTGATTTTCTTTGTTAAATTTTCTTACGATTGTTAGTTACTTGCTTTAGGTTAATCTTATTTTAATTGATTATTTAGTTAGTAATATTTCTTTAGTCAATTAGGATGTTGTTTAGTTAATCAATTCTTTATTTAGCATAACATGCCATTTATTTTTTATTGATGGTTTTAGGATGCCATTTGTAAGTTTTTGGACATTGGTCTATGATCAAATTAAATATTGATTCTATGTGTTTAATCTTATATATATAACTATTTTTATGTGTGTTTAGTTCCTTATATATTACGGTATATTATTTGATTAGTTGTAATTGTTATGATTATTTGCTGTTTCTTAGTTAAATGCTTGTTTAGTTTTATTTGTTTTATGATTTATGATAATACTGATTTTTAATGATGTTACTTAGGAAATATCCTATAGTTAATTTTGCTCAATATTTTGTTTTATGATATTATTTTTGTATGGTTTAAGTACTTCCTCATTTCTTTTTTTTTTAAAATATTATTCATGATAAACTATGTATTTTATGGGATTTAAATGGTCATGGAGGAGATGGGAGTGATGGTTACAATAGAATCCATGGAGGAAGAGCCTTTGATCAAAGGAATGAGATGGGAAGATTAGTCCTTGACTTCACCGTGCCCATGACTTTGCTTTAGACAATACCTTTTTCCGAAAGAGGATTGAACATTTGGTGACTTTTGAAAGTGGATCAAATTGGAGTCAAATATACATTTTTATTCTTAGAAGGATTGAACTAGCTACTTGTAGAGATTGCAAGGTATTCCAAGCAAGAGTTAAGCTTCACAACATAGGTTAATGGTGATGGATATTTATTTTAAAAAGTGGGAGAAAAACAAATATACTAAAACAAATCAAAAAATAAAATGGTGGAAGTTGAAATGAGAGAAATTAATAATTTTTAAGAATAAGTTAATGAAAGGGGCCAATTGAGACCTTATGGATGATCCAACTAGGATGTGGAATGAAATGGTCAATTGCATCATAAGAACTGGAAAAGAAGCACTCGTAGAATCGCGATATTGCAACTCATAAGCTATCAAAGAGAAAAGACTTTATTTTACAATTTGGTAAAAGAGTAAAACCCAAGAAGACTTAAAAAAATATATAAAAATGTTGAAAAGAAACAAAGAAAAAAGTTGGTGAAGCTAAAAACGATGCCTATAACAACTTATATGATAAGTTAGGTATTAAAGAAGGTGAAAACTTTATTTATAAATTAGCAATATTTAGAAAGAGGAAAACGAGGGACTTAGATAAGGATAGATGTATTAAAAGTGAAAATTCAAAAGTTTTGGTATAAGATGAAGGGATTAAAGAAAGATGGAAAAATATTTTATAAAATTATTAAATAGGAACTGTACAGAGTGATGTGGATTCTGCATGGATGATAGTAGTAATAGAACTAGAAAAAAAAATCTACATTCATAGGGTTCAAGTTGCAGAAGTTAAAGATGCTCTAGTCAAAATAACAACAGGCAAAGCCTTGGGCTCAAATGGCATTTTTATAGAGGTGGGGAAGTGCATGGGAGATATTGGTATATTTTGGTTAACTAAATTATTTAATGAAATTTTAAGGACTAGGAAAATGCCAAAAGGTTGGAGGGTGAATACAATAATACCAATATATAAGAATTAGGGAGATGTATAACAGTTTGCAAATTACCATAGCATCAAACTTAGTCACATTATGAAATTGTGGGAAAGAGTGATTGAACGTAGATTAAGGATAATAACTAGATAGAAGACCAATTTAGATTTATGCATGGAATATTCACTATGGAAGCTATATTTTTATTGAGACAATGAATAGAAAATTTTAGAGAAAAGAAAAAAGATTTGCATATGGTTTCATTAATTTTGAAAGAGCGTATGATAGGTTTCCAAGAAAATTAATTTGGTAGACTTTGTATAAAAAATGGTATACCAATAAAATATATTGATGTAATGAAGGATACGAATGAGGGAACCTAAACTAAAGTGAAAACTGTTAGTGACAAGACAACTGATTTTCCAGTTAAGACAAGTTTGCATCAAAGGTCAGCTATCAACCCTTATCTTTTGCCTCAGTTATGGATGAGTTGAAAAGTCATATTAAAGATGACGTGCCTTAGTGTATGTGGTTTGCAGACGATGTAGTATTGGTGGGTAGAGGTGGCAATGGGTCGGGTTTGGGCAGGTTCGGGTCGGGTTGATGTATGGGGTTAACAAGCCAAGGCTCAACCCGAACCCGTCCGTTTAATAAACGGGTTGGAATATCCCAACCCGCTCTAACCCGCCAACCCAATTAAATAATTTAAATTTCTACTAAAAATTAAAAATTTTAATTCATTCTAATATCAAAGTCTATACAAATTCTATTTTTTAATCATTCTAATATCAAAAGACACCTAACAAGCATAATAACACAACAATCATTAAGATAAAACTAAAATAACATGAAGAAAAGAACTAAAACGTAATAATAAAGTTTTAAAAGACTTTACCTGTCATCAATGTGTCAATTTATATTAGTAAAAGCTAAGAAATTTGAAATATTTATATGTAAAAAGTCTTTCTTCACTTTATCCTTTGTGATTATTTATATTAAAAGAAAAAAGATTGAATAGCCACAAGTATTGTTATTATAATTTTTCGAACTTTTATTACACAAAAAAATAAACGAGCTGTAATCGGGTCATTTCGGGTTGAGGGGTCAAACCCTAACCCAACCCATTTATAATCAGGTTGAGAATTCATGACCCTAACCCAACCCGTTTATTGAAATAGTCAACCCTAACCCGCTTAAGACCAGGCGGGTTCGGGCGGGTTAGCGGGTCGCGGGTCACAATTTCCACCTCTATTGGTGGGCCACAATAGAGAAGAAGTAAATACGAAGCTAGAATTATGGAGAGATACATTAGAATCAAAAGGTTTAAAAATAAGTTGTGTGAAGACTGAGTATATGAAATGCCTTTTTAATACAAATAACAATATAACTAATGAAACTATTAAAATTGACAATCAGGACATCCCTTTAAGTAATTAGATCAAATACCTTGGATCAATGGTACAGAAAGACGGAGAAATTGATGAAGATGCTGCACATAGGATTAGAGTTAGTGGGCTTAAGTGAAGGAGTGCTATTAGGATTTTGCGTGGTAAGCGTGTTCTACTTAAAATAAAGGGTAAGTTCTATAATTTAGAAATTAGACCAACTATGTTATATAGTGTAGAATTTTGGATGTCAAAGGACCACCATGTTTAGAAGATGAGTGTTACCAATATGAGGATACTAAGATGGACTTGTGGCAAAACTAAAAAAGACAAAATAATAAATGAAGACATTCGAAAATGGTTAGGCATAGCATGCATTAATGTTAAAATGGAGGAGAGTAGGTTAAGATTGTTTGGTCATGTGAAGTAGAGATCAAGACATCGATGCTCCTATAAGAAGTAGTGAGAATATGCATATTGAAGGACCTAAGCAATAAGAGGCAGACCTAAAAAAAATATGGATGGAATCTATAAAACAAGATTTACAAAAAAATGTAGGTTAATTGAAGATATAATTTTTCATACAATAGAATGGAGAGCCAAGATTTGTGTCATTGACTCCACTGTGATGGGGACTGGCTTAGGATGACGATGAATTAAATTTTTTTTTTTAGTATTTATTTTGGGGTGAAATTTGGTAAGTATAGACACCCCAAATTGCACCAAGATATGAGAAAATGGTAGAAATAATTCTGAAATAAAATACACTTGTCAAAACATATAAAATCATTAAATTTATAAAGCACCCTATAGGTTACACAATTATATTCTTTTTTTGTTTTAACCGTATTATTAATACAGTTGTAACTGTATTTCCAATATGGTTACACCTCATGCTTTTTAAGTGAGCGCTGACGTAGCATATAGAAGATTAAGCCATTACGAGCGTAACCAAATTGCTTAAGAACCATATTTTAAATACGGTTCTTAAGGAACCGTATATATAATATGATTCTTCACAGTTTTGCCAATTTTGAGAGAAGCGAGATATGTGTTCTATTTACACTTTCTAGCTCTCTCTTTGAGATTTGATCTGCCCTATTTGCCCTCCGAAATTCCTTAAATTCTTGTTATTCATGCCTTTGGCTTGAATTGGAAGAATCTAGACACACTTTTGATCAACCCTCGAGACTCTTTTCTTCCTCCTCTTGCCTATAAATGTGAAGTCTCTCCTCATGCAAAGGGCTGCAAATTTGATGTTCAAGAGCTTTGCTTAGAAGAGGAGAAACTCTGCTGGAGTGAAAACTTGGAGGAGTGCTTGCCTTGATTGAAGAAGGAGCTCAAGACCAAGGTATTACTCTCTTTAAATTCAATTTTCTCTTTCAATTCCAGAACTATCTCCTTCTACATTTTTGTAGAATAAGGCCTCCTTGTGTTTATAGACCCAAACCATGGTTTCAAGTACCTTAAGCCACTCTCTAGCCGTAAAACATGAAGAGAGATCTAGGGGAAACAAGCTATGAAATGGATCCTTTAGGTTTAGAACCTCTTTGATATGCTATATGCATGATTTGATTATTTTTGTGTGTGGTTATTGATTGTGGATGTTTTTGCTTTGAAGTGAGATGAATTTCATGGATCTATGCTATTTTATGGCATTTGATCTCAATTCTCTCCACAAATTTGATTTCCTACACACTTTTGTGCACATAATCACTTGTTTTTGAATATAGGCATGGTTCTCTAGATCTACTTTGCTTAATAAGGTAGATCTAAGAACTTGGCCTTAAAGTAATGTCTAAGAGCTTTTTATCAAGTTTTTAGATGGTTTTAATTTCATGGAGGAGGCCTCATGGCCATATTTCCTTAGATCCATGCAACTCCAAATAAAAGTGAGCTCATCTTTGCTCTTACTCTCCAAACCATGAGAGATTTAAGCTAGGAATTTGCTCTAAACCATATTTGAGTTTTAATATATCATTTCAAGTGTTTTGGTTTTGTTTTGAGGAGCTGGATGCATAGATCAAACGATCTTAACTTGATTTCACTCATGTTTTTCTAAATCTGGACAAAACCTAAGCACTAATTTTTTTCATTCATTTCTTGGTCATCCGAAGGAATTTTTGAATGAAACTAGTTGTGTAAAGATGATGATGTATATTTTAATCATGTAAAATTTCATAAGTTTTATTCTAGCTGATTGCTCATACCATTTGATTGAAGTTGATGAGTCAGATTTGCATAGTTTGTTATACTTATCATTTTAATTAAGCACCAAAGGCTCATTTCAACTCCGTTTTGAATGATTTTAATTTTTGAGCCTTTCTTTATGAGTTTAGTTTCAAATCCAGTTGTTTTCATCATTTTTCAATCTGAATTGAGCTATGTGTGCTTGATTGACTCTGTACTGCTCATTAGCGTATTACAGAGTCAATCTATGATCAAGTGAGCATGTTTGGGAGAGACACAAGCCACAAATGAATAAAGTTTTCGGCGAGGCTTATTCCATTTGAAATATGGTACCTCATACTTCATTCATGCTAATTTTTAAGGATTTATATGATGCAAATCTCCATGAATAGGCTCTCAAAGTTGGCTATTTATCACTTTTACTGTGTAACAATAGTAATTTAGAGCAAGCATAACTCACTTGTTTTAATGAAATTTTTTCTGTATCTTGTAATCCAGATGACCTTTTGAATGGCTTTAGTTTCACTCAATTTGAGTTTGAATTGATTGACTCAAGGTTGATTGAAAGTGCATAGCTCAAATAGCTTATTCTTGCACTAAATTTTCCAGATTTGGTTTAATCCATTGTTCTTTAATTTTTGTCTTAATTTTTACTTTGATTATGAAGTTCTAAAGGTGATATAATTAACCACACAAAGGGTCCACAATCCATTGGACAACTCATGTGGAACATCACACATGTATTTGTTTACTTTTGCATATTTTTGATTAATTTTTGTTTGCAAGCAAGTATGTAGCATGAATAGGTAAATGGCAACCATCTTGTATGAATGAGTAGGGGTGCCTAACACTTTCCCCTACTCATAACCTAACCCCCTATCACTAGAATAGAGCATGACTTAAGATATTTTTGGGCTCATTTTTATCCTTCATGCTCACTTTGGTGCCCATTCACACCAAGATCTTGGATGGTGGCGACTTCTGTTTTCTATGATTCTTGTGTGGTGTTTAGGAGGCCATCTAGGTAATTTCCATGGTCCCACAGTTAGTCAACTAGTTTATTGAATTAGGAGAGGTTAAGTGAATAACATCTTTCCAATCTCTTAATTGAAACTCTTGACTTGTTTAATCTGATTTGAATAGTTTTTCTCATCTTTGCACCTTAATTAAAAGCTCAATCAATGGCGGCAACTCTAAGATTTCCAGTTTGAAATTTGACCAATTGGCAAACCGAGGTCCCACGCTCCTTAAATGAGAATATGGTACATGAAACCTACTTGTGGTTGATATTAGTCCTGTCATTGATAAACTCAAGGATGGCAGTCCCAGGCAGCACCCAAACGAAGCACTAATGCAAGATTGATATCAATAACAGTAAATTACACTTACCTCCCTTATAGTTTCTAATAACTTCAGATACCTCCCTTGAGGTTTCTGAAATAACACTTACCTCCTTTATCAAACTTATAAAATGTGATTTGATGATTTTATCCCTCATCAAATTTTTATTTGAAATAATTAAAATTTTAAGTAACAAAATAACCTATAATTTTTAAATTGATTATTTAAACTTTTAAATCTTAAAAAATATTTTTTATTGTAAAAAAACTCAAAATTTTATACTTTTTTATACTTAAGGAAGGTATACTAGTCAAAATGTATTAAGATTTTAATAATATTTGTTCAAATGGGAGGGATATGAATTAGACAACAAAAGTAGGAGGGAGGTGAGTGTCATTTCAGAAACCTTAGGGGAGATATTTGCAATTGTTAGAAACCAGAAAGAGTTAAGTGTAAATTTCTGAATCTATAATTCAAAGGAGTGGTGGATCAAATCAAGAGGCCCACTCCTAACAGCAAAACAAACATCAATGTTGTGTATGTGCCTTGTACTCAATCAGTATTGGTTTTTCTATTGTACACTCACCCCAAACACCGTTGTCGAGCTCAGCTGGGTTGCAGCAGCCCCAGGAGGTTGGGGATAGTTTTGTAATTTGGGTATTTCTATCATATCCTTGAATTAGGTTTTCTGGTTGGTGTGAGTTTATTATTTTAAGAGGCCCTCTAATTTTCTTCAACAATTGTTGTTGGGTGATATAATCACCTATTTAATAGTGTTATTTTAATGTTAATATTATCCCTTTGTTGGCAGAAGAAAGAGTAAGGGGAGGTAGAGATATAATTTTTTTTTTTTGGAGAGAGGATTTTTTTTTTATATATAGCTTAAAAATGGCATGATTTACAACTTATAACTCCCTTTGGAGAGAGACCTCTCTCTCTTTGTGTTTTCCTAAGGTTGTGATCACAATGGTCTCTATTTGTTTCAGTGGAAAATATTTCCCAACAAAAAAAAAATAACTTTCATGAGAAAAATATTTTCTGGAAGAAAATTTTTCCTTTTTCATTTTTCAAGCGTTCGAAAGTATTGTAAAAGAAAATGAAAAAAGTATTGAAATGAAAGTTTAAAAAGTTGGGGAGAAAATGAAAATTTTAAGATTCAGTTTTAATCCTTTAAGTTTTAAATATATAAAAAATAGTGCAAAAATTTATCAAATTTACCAAACTTTACCCAAACTCTTATCCCATCAAACAAGATAATGGGACTGAACAAATATATATATATAGAAACTTTTATGTTTTAGTCTTGCCCTTCGAGCCATTCCTCAGAAAATTTTGTTGTATTTTATTTATTTTGAAAGTCTCAAAATCGAGACTTTGGTTTAATTATTATTTTTTTTAAAAACATTGCTCAACGTTAACATTTCATAATGTTGGTCAACGTTATTTTTGTTGTTGTAACTGAATTGAATAAACCGACTTTCGGTTTTGGTTCATTCCCTTAAGAAGAGGGCTTTTGCTCTCTTCGTAAGCATTGAAAAACCTGAGAACGAAGGAACCCTAGTCGTGCCTTCTTTGCGATTGCTCCTATTTCATTAAGTGTCAGTTGTTTTCATCCTTTGGTTTTGGGCATTTCTTGCATTGTGGGAGTTTTCTAAAATCTGATTTTGCAGAGAACAAAAAACCTAATCTCTGCATCTTCTTCTCAACCTATAGTCAATATTTCTTCATCTTCTTCTGTTAAATCTGAGTGACACTCAAAGGGTTCGTGTTGTGGCCGGTATTATTGTGCTATTCACCAGTCTTCTCCACCATTGAATGCTAGAACCCGACGCCATCACTCTACGCACTGAGGAACTGTTCCAGTAGGAGGGCGTTAAAGGGTTTAAGTACAAAGGCCTCTTCGCCTTGCATCGGTGAAAGACATATCGATAAGTTTATCAATTTCTTTTAGATTTCTCTTTGGATTACTTGAACTGTGTTTCTATTTTTTGTTTTCTGGATTCTTAGTTCTATCAGATTTGATTAACTTTCTAATTTCAGCTTTAATATTTTCTATTGATTTTTTCTTTGTCTGTGATAGAGATTCCAATTTTTTTATGTTCAGACTTCTATGTTTCATTCTCTGCTATAGTTCGTTCAATCCTATTCGTATATGTTCTTTTATACTTGTGTTCTTCTGAAATTGTAATCTCTATTTCTTGATATCATTCTGCTTTGAATTTGATCATCAAATTGATCCTAGTTGTTCATTTATTATTTTGTCACACTACAGTGTCTTGCTATTGTATTTCATATGTTAAAATATAGCTCTAAAACCTGTGATTTTATTTTATAAATTAGGTGGTTTGGTTTAAGTTTATTTCTAGTTTGTTAAGTTTTAAACCTGAGGTTGCTGTACTTCTATTTCAGATTTGAATATTAACTTTGTTTAGTTCTTATCAGTTTATTCCTGTTCAGTTTTTGTGTTCGGTCGCTGCTCTTTCTATCAGACCTTGAATATTTGTGTTGTCTGAATTCTAGAATCTAAATTACAAACAGTAAACTACAATCTTAAACCCTTTACTCACTGTTATTATTTGCTGTACCTTGTCAGAACTTATGGAATTAATTAAGACCCCTTCTGCTATAGATCTCACTAAAGTTGTACCCTTAATTGGGGACAACTTCAAGAGATGGAAATAGAAACTGTTTTATTTACTTGAGACCTTAGAGATTGATTTTATGTTAACACATACCAAACCAGAAATTCCTGAAGGTGAAACTGAGTCACCTGAATTAACTAAATGGATAAAAGTTGAGAGGATGTGTAGGCATTACATCCTAAATTCCCTATCCAATTATCTATTTGATATCTACTGTGTTTATGAAACTGCTAAAGATATATGGGATGCATTACATAAAAAGTATATAACTGAAGATGTAGGTGTTGTAAAATTTGCCATAGGAAAATTCCTTGAGTTTAATATGGTAGATGGCAAACCCGTTTTAGATCAAATTAATGAATTTCAGAAAACAGTTAGGGATCTAACTAATGAAGGAATTCTATTACATGAAAAATTTGTGGCTAGAGCTTTAATAGAAAAATTACCACCTACCTGGAAGGTATATAAAACCAGCCTTAAACATAAGAGAAAAGACATGACCCTAGAAGAACAAGCCCAAATTAGAGAGAAGGTACAAAAACCTCCAGTTACTTTTCCAACCAGTAAAGCCAACTTTGTTGAAGGTTTTAAGAAGAAAAAATGGGATGCACACGAATCCTTAAAACCTATCAACAAAACAGAGTTTAAAAAGAAAAGAGGCAACTGCTTTGTTTGTGGTAAACCTAGCCATCATGCAGCTCAATGCCGGCATAAGAAAGGCAAAGGCAGACCTCAACTTAACTTGGTTGAAACTGATATTATTGTTGCTATGATTTCAGAGATAAATTTGACAAGCAACAATAAGGAGTGGGTGGTGGACACTTGTGCTACAAAGCACATTTGTGGAGATCGTGATATGTTCACATCTTATCAATCCATGAGAAAAGGCAAGTAGGTGTACCTAGCAGACTTTCGTACATCTTCAGTTTCTCGGAAAGGGAAAGTCCTAATCAAACTCACTTCTGGGAAGCAACTTGTCTTGACTGAGGTTTTACATGTACCTGGGATTAGAAGGAACCTTGTATCAGGATACCTTCAAAATAAAGTGGGAATTAAACTTGTATTTGAGGGTAACAAGTTAATACTCTCTAGGAATGGGATATTCTTGGGCAAGGGTTATTGTAATAATGGGTTATTTGTACTGAATATTTCTGATGAAGTTAATGAAATAACTAGTTCTACTTACTTGATTGACTCCATTTCTTTATGGCATGCAAGATTAAGCCACACTAATATTTCCTACATTAAAAGAATACAAAACCTAGGATTAATTAAGAATATAACAAACACTAACTTTGATAAATGTGAATCATGCCCTGAAGCAAAATTCATAAATAAACCCCATAAATCTATAGCTAGAGAAACCGAACTTCTTAGTTTAAGTCATAGTGATATAGTTGATATGAGGCACACTATGTCAAGAGGAAGTAAAAACTATTTTATTACTTTTATAGATGACTTTAGTAAATATACTAAAGTCTATCTTCTTAAAAGTAAAGATGAAGCAGAGGAGACCTTTATCAAGTATAAAACTAAAATAGAAAATCAATTAAATAAGAAAATTAAAAGACTTGGAACAAATAGGGGAAGAGAGTATGACTCAAAAACATTTCACAAATATTGTGAAGAGAATGGGATTATTCATGAAGTCACTGCTCCCTACTCTCTTGAGTCTAATGGAGTAGCTGAGAGAAAGAATAGAACTCTCACAGAAATGATGAACTCCATGATTGTTAGTTCTGGTTCACCCTTAAATTTGTGGGGGGACGCTATCCTTTTTACTTGTTTTATAACAAATAGAATTCCTCATAAGAAAATCGGTAAGACTCCCTTTGAACTTTGGAAGGGACACACTCCTAACTTAAATTACCTTAAGGTGTGGGGTTGTCTAGCTAAAATGGGTCTACCAAATATTAAGAGGAAAAGGATAGGTCTTAAGACTATAGATTGTGTATTTATAGGTTATGCTGAGCATAGTGTTGCCTATAGATTTCTTATTTTAAAATCTGTAGATGATGATATGGTGTCAGCTAACACTATATAGAGTATAGGGAAGCAGACATTTTTGAGTCTATTTTTCCTTAAATGTCAAAAGTAGTATTAGGTTCAGATGTGGCTTCCACAAGCCAAATCAAAGAGACAGAACCTGAACCAAGTCTTAGAATTGAACCAAAACATAATGTAGAACTTGAACTTGAACTAAGAAGGAGTAAAAGACCTAGTAAAGCTACTAACTTAGGAAATGACTTTCATACATTCTTAATAGATGGTGAACCTGCAACCTATGAAGAAGCTATTACTTCTCCAGATGCAGTGTTTTGGAGAGAAGCCGTTAATTGTGAGTTAGATTCTATTTTAGCCAATCATACTTGGGAGTTAGCTGATTTGCCACTTGGAACGAAACCCATAGGCTGCAAGTGGATCTTTAGGAAGATATTAAAAACAGATGGTTCTATAGATAAATACAAGGCTAGACTAGTAGCAAAAAGTTTTAGTCAACAAAAAGAGGTAGATTGTTTTGATACTTATGCACCAGTAGCTAAGATTACTACTATTAGAATTTTGTTAGCCTTAGCATCCATTAACAACATAGTAATTCACCAAATGGATGTTAAAACTGCTTTTCTAAATGGTGATTTAGAAGAGGAGATTTATATGAAACAATCAAAAGGATTTAAAATACCAGGAAAAGAAAATAAGGTTTGTAGATTAGTTAAATCCTTGTATGGCTTGAAACAAGCACCCAAACAGTGGCATGAGAAGTTCGATAACGTGCTTGTCAAGAATGGGTTTCATATAAATGACTTAGATAAGTGTGTATATTGCAAGTTTAATAATAATTCGTGTATTATTATTTGCTTGTATGTTGATGAAATGCTTATCATGGGTACTTAGACTTAGTAGCTTCTACTAAGCAATTTTTTTCTTCCAAATTTGATATGAAGGATTTAGGAGAAGCTGATGTCATTTAGGCATCAAAATTTTTAGAGAGTCGGGTAGTATCAAATTAAGCCAATCACATTATGTAGAGAAGATTCTAAGGAAGTTTGGACATACAGAGTCTGATCCACTATCCTCTCCATATGATTCTAGCATACACCTTAGAAAGAATATAGGTGAAAGTGTATCCCAGGTTGAGTATGCTAGAGTGATTGGTTCATTGATATATTTGATGAACTGTACCAGACATGATATTGCATATGCAGTAGGGAGACTGAGTAGGTACACATATAGTCCAAACTATGAACATTGGAGAGCCCTAGTTAGGGTTTTGAGGTACCTTAAGGGTACAATGGACTATAGTTTACAGTACTCAAGATATCCTGCTGTATTGGAGGACTATTGTGATGCCAATTGGGTGACTGGGCATGATGATACAAATTCTACCAGTGGCTATGTATTTACTTTAGGAGGTGGGGCTGTTTCATGAAAATCATGTAAACAGTCATGCAATGCGAAATCCACCATGGAATCAGAGTTTGTAGCTTTAGAGCTAGCCGGTGGTGAGGCGAATTGGTTGAGAAATCTTCTGCATGATATCCCTTTATGGATGAAACTAGCAACTCCTATTACTATTTTGTGTGATAGCCATGCAACAATAGCTAAAGCCCAGAATAAGATTTACAATTGTAAAAAGAGACGCATAAGATTAAGGCATAATATTATTAGACAATTACTCAGTGATAAAGTAATTGCATTAAATTTTGTGAAGTCAAGTGGGAATTTGGTTGATCCTTTGATAAAGCCTCTGAGCAAAAAGCTGGTTATTAGTACATCAAGGGAGATGGGTCTAAAGCCCATAGAAATGAACAACCCGTGATGGCAACCCAACCTATATGAATTGCGATCCCAGGAAATGGGTTCAATGGGAAGAACAAGTCACTTGAATTGTTTGGAAAAGCACTACAAATTTTTTTATCGTATGAGAAACCTATATCTATGATGTGAGTAGTGCAAACTGCAACGTATGTGAGGTTGAGTTATAAAACTCTTAATAATTTTCATATCCTTTATAGATGGTGTGTTTTAGTTGCGGTTTAGACACTTAATGGAAATTACCTATGTGAGTGTGGAGGTAGAGCTGCCTCTGTCGAGAAATTGGCTAATTCTCTAGAGTGCTCACGAGACTAGCAGGCACATGGCCGTATGAGTACCAACCCGTTTAGAACTCTCTTTAAGGTATTCTATTGTGTTGGTTATAAAAATAGATGATGTACAATAAAGAATTCAGGTTTAAGAATTTATACTACAGAAATTCTGTAAATCCTATTCTATAAATCCTAAGTATCAGTTAAGTTCAAAAGACACCGGTATTATGACACATCAAAATTTTAGTCACTCAGATTAGTCCTTCAATTTTGAGACTTGTGGGGGGAATTCTTGTATTTTATTTATTTTGAAAGTCTCAAAATCGAGACTTTGGTTTAATTATTATTTTTTTTAAAAACATTGCTCAACGTTAACATTTCATAATGTTGGTCAACGTTATTTTTGTTGTTGTAACTGAATTGAATAAACCGACTTTCGGTTTTGGTTCATTCCCTTAAGAAGAGGGCTTTTGCTCTCTTCGTAAGCATTGAGAAACCTGAGAACGAAGGAACCCTAGTCGTGCCTTCTTTGCGATTGCTCCTATTTCATTAAGTGTCAGTTGTTTTCATCCTTTGGTTTTGGGCATTTCTTGCATTGTGGGAGTTTTCTAAAATCTGATTTTGCAGAGAACAAAAAACCTAATCTCTGCATCTTCTTCTCAACCTATAGTCAATATTTCTTCATCTTCTTCTGTTAAATCTGAGTGACACTCAAAGGGTTCGTGTTGTGGCCGGTATTATTGTGCTATTCACCAGTCTTCTCCACCATTGAATGCTAGAACCCGACACCATCACTCTACGCACTGAGGAACTGTTCCAGTAGGAGGGCGTTAAAGGGTTTAAGTACAAAGGCCTCTTCGCCTTGCATCGGTGAAAGACATATCGATAAGTTTATCAATTTCTTTTAGATTTCTCTTTGGATTACTTGAACTGTGTTTCTATTTTTTGTTTTCTGGATTCTTAGTTCTATCAGATTTGATTAACTTTCTAATTTCAGCTTTAATATTTTCTATTGATTTTTTCTTTGTCTGTGATAGAGATTCCAATTTTTTTATGTTCAGACTTCTATGTTTCATTCTCTGCTATAGTTCGTTCAATCCTATTCGTATATGTTCTTTTATACTTGTGTTCTTCTGAAATTGTATAAATTGTAATCTCTATTTCTTGATATCATTCTGCTTTGAATTTGATCATCAAATTGATCCTAGTTGTTCATTTATTATTTTGTCACACTACAGTGTCTTGCTATTGTATTTCATATGTTAAAATATAGCTCTAAAACCTGTGATTTTATTTTATAAATTAGGTGGTTTGGTTTAAGTTTATTTCTAGTTTGTTAAGTTTTAAACCTGAGGTTGCTGTACTTCTATTTCAGATTTGAATATTAACTTTGTTTAGTTCTTATCAGTTTATTCCTGTTCAGTTTTTTGTGTTCGGTCGTTGCTCTTTCTATCATACCTTGAATATTTGTGTTGTCTCAATTCTAGAACCTAAATTACAAACAGTAAACTACAAAATATATCTTGCCTTACTCGCCTTAACCTTCACTTGTCATCATCTCTATCACCTACCACAATTCGCTTAGGCTCTATTTGTTTCAATGGAAAATATTTCCCAACAAAAAATATTTTTTGGAAGAAAATTTTCCTTTTTTTTTCCCATTTTTCAAGCGTGTGGATGTGCTGTGAAAAAAAATAATGAAAGTTTAAAAAGTCAGGGGAAAAATGAAATTTTAAGATTCGATTTTAATCCTTTAAATTTTAAATATATAAAAAATAGTACAAAACTTTACCCAAACACTTGTCCGATCAAACAAGATAATGGGACTGAACAAAAAAAAGAAAAAGAAAAATTAGCAACTTTTTGTGTTTCAGTCTTGCCTTTCGAACCATTCCATATCAATCAATGCCAATCAATTGGGTTAAAGGCAAAAAAGAGAGACCATGATCAGAGAACCAGGCTTCAATATTAATTGGAAATTGGAGCTATAAATCTAGCTCGATGGTGCAAAGCTCGCTTCATTTTCTCTGGAAAATAACTTCGGCCAAAAAATGGCTTTTGGCGGAAGTTATTTTCCTCTGAATTTTTACTTTCCTATAATACAAACAGTCAGAAAATTTTAGAAAAAATTTTCCTTTACTTAATTTTCAGTGAAACAAGCACAGCGTTAATAAAATTTCAAAATATTGAGAAGGCAAAGTTGGAGTGTAATACAGATAAACGAGACGAACCTTGTTTCAAGTAGCTCTCAAGTGTTAAGGACGAGATTGACGATGACAAGAGTTAGATATCTACAGCTAGCATACAAGAAGCACAGGTAGCATGAGAAAAAAATCATTCCTGAGGATTTAACGACAACAAAAATTCAACCAAATCTTGGACTAAATGGCTTAAAATGAAGAAATAACTTACCAGAAATAATTACAAGAAGAAAAGTAAGTTTCGAGAAATATCAGCTGAAAACTGAAACTGAAGGACTACTCCAAATCAACTCAATAGAAAGAAGAGGCATGTGTGGGATATATGCGTGATGAAGTGAAGGATATGTGTGCATGTTTCTCTCGTACAACTTAATCTTAATGTGCGAAATTTGGATGCTACCATGTGTAGCATCAAACGGGCAGATGTTACTGTCAAAAGTCACTTGCCATTAGAAGCTCAATAAGGACTTCTTTTGGGGGTACGGTAAAAGTGACATTTGAAAAGAAATGGGAAAAGGCTTCATACGTGTTTACAAGGCTTCTTTTGGGGCTACGGTAAAATTTCGAACAGAATGACTATAGTTAACGTCTTTTTTTTTTATTTTTGGTAGAAGCTATAGTCAATGTCCGTGGTTGAATGTATTATTGTGAAAATAAAGAGGGTCGTTGGTGGTACTGTGACAGGTAGCTCAATAATTGTAGAAACTTTGAAAATTTGTAGTACAATAGTAGAATAAATATGTGAATTTAAAGCACGCCTTCTTCTCTTTTACCTGTCAGTTTTCGTACACCTACTTTGATGTTGCACGGTAGATACAAATAAAAATGTAATTATCTGTAAATAAAATTACCCAAAGAGATGGCCCACGTGCACGTGCATCCATTAGCATATAAAACTTCAACATTTTGTACGTCTAATTTTACAAACTCAATTTTGGTACATGGAGAGGGGAGATGTGTTGGATTAGGTGTATAAAGTGTGAAAATAGATCTACTCCGTAATTTTTTTACATGCTGAGGTTGTTTGACGACACAAATTGTACTACTCGGTGATAAGCACAGGATATCCCAAGTCCACTGAGTCAAAATTAAAAAGTAGAAAAGTTGAATTATTGGGAAAAATAAACTGGGGTGTTGCTTTCTACTAGCATTTATAAGATGAAACAGGCCAGCTATTGGAAATCTTCTGCCGCCGGGTTGTGGCAGATGATGCAGTATCGTTGGATGCTGCCAGGTGTAGCATCCAATGGTAACTGCTGACTTCACATTTTTCTAATGTGAAATGTCTTGTGAAAAATTTTTCGCTCTTAGATTTTTCCCTTTCTTATTGAACAATCAAGTTAGGTGTACGAAAACTGACAAGTAAAAGAGAAGAAGGCCAGCTTTAAATTCACATATATATTCTACTGTTGTACTATAAATTTTCAAGTTTCCACAATTATAGTGCTACCTGTCACAGTACCACCAACGACCCTCTTTATTTTCACAATAACTAGCATTGTGACCCGTGCTTCGCATGGGCAATTTTTCTATAAAATTGTGTTTAAATAATTATTACTATACAATATATATATATATATATATAGAGACAAAATAGATGAAATATTATAAGAAGTTAAGATTAAAATAACCAAATTCTTGGTTAAAAGAAGTTATAATTACGACCTTATGCTAAATCTTTTATCATCGGTTTTTTAGGTTCTTCCCAACTTATACTTTCTGTGTAAAAAGGCAACCCCTGGTATATATGTCAAGACAAACCAATTGGCACAACTATAATCCATAAACAAATTTTCAATGTGAAAGCAAAGCCTTGAAAATTTGCTGAATTGGGATGTGTTTATTTTTTTATCATAGGTTTTTATTTCAATTTATTTGCATGGGCAAATAAATTTACGTTACTAACATAAACCATAAGAAAATAAGACTTGCAAATTAAGAAAAAAAATAAGAATCTGCAGAAAATAAATTTATGTTACTAACATAAACCATAAGAAAATAAGACTTGCAAATTAAGAAAAAAAAATAAGAATATGCAGAAAATAAGGAATGAAATTTCGTAGCTTCGTGGATACACAAAAAAAGGAAAAAGAAAAATAATATACATACCATGCATGAAGCAGGCAATCATGTAAAATGACATGCAAAAATCTAATATACACATGAAAATTCGTGGGCTTGTTTTCGCAATTCAAAATGTTTAAAATACGTTTCCAACGAAAAGGTTTTAGCCCCCTCAAATGTTTTTTCCTTTTATCTTTTTTGCACAATGATAAAAACTGTATATTCTCTTGCAAGATCATGTCCTTGATCCATGTAATGGACGGGAATAACTGCTGTTTGAAATTGAAAATTTTACTCTGTCGACTCCAGCAAACCGCAATGCCATAGACAATTACAGGTCCGGCCGAACGGTAGGGTAAGATCATGCAATTTAGTTTGGCGCTCTTAAAAGTAATAACAATCTAGAGAAACGTGTTCTTATTCAACATACCCACTTTGGTTCCATTTATAAAAGCAGTGTGAGTTATTATTCAGCCTGCTGAGTATTCAACGGAAAAAGGCTACATCCAACATAAAATAAAGAAGATACCTCAAAATTTTGCCCTCAAATACCATGAACATAAAAAAAAAAAAAAAAGAGGAATATTCAGATCATAGATTGATACGAGCACACTGAAGTCTATAAGCAGAACACTTGCCAATGTCAGGAAGGGCCTACCATAGGCAGCTACATGAGAAAATTTAGGTAGAGTTAATCAACTTTAATTAGCAATTACTCCAGTCTATCAGGTTTGCCACATGGTATAAGTACGGATAACATGCTTGGTATAATTGATACTACCTAGCAGACTCGTAAATGCACAGGAGATGAAGGAAATGTATTCTATTTTAAAGTAATGAAATTGTGAGACACGGGAAAAAATCACCGGAATGATCATCCCTCCGTCAACACACGGGGCTCAAGGTAAAAATTGGGAGAGTCGACACCATTCAGATTTTGGGTGTGAATGGACACCAAAAGTTTAAAAATAAGCAAAAATGCAAAAATGCCAATTCTAAGGTAAAAATAACCCTACTTGAAAATCAAATCCAGAGATGGGTAAGGGGATTAGATTATGAACGGGGGAAGGTGTTAGGCACCCCCATTCACCCACACAAAGTGGTTGCCAAGTGTTCATTCATGCTAAAAGAAAATAGAAAGCTTGCTAAAAAATCATGAAATCCTTGAAAAAGAACAAATATATGATATCTTCACATGAAAATCCAAATGCGTTCCAGATCTTCTTTTATGTTAATATCACTTTTGGAATATCACAAAAAAAAGATGGAAATCAAAGTAAAGGTTACACAAAACCAAGTTGAGGCAAATCTGGGGAATTTGGTAAAAAGTAAGGCCATTTCTCTTGAAATTAATCAAATCCAATCTTAAATTAAATCAAACCAAATCCATTTGAAAGATTAGGGTAAACAATAGTCTAATGCAAAATTTCAATTAATTCCGGTTGAAATCCTAAGAGTTATGGCTCTTTTAAAGTTGCTGCCGTAGAAAATCAAAAGTAGCAAGTAGGCAACTTTGGAAAATCACATAGAAAAATCTACTTCATAGAAATCCGTGAAATTTGGTGTCAATGAATTCTGTATGGCCATCTTTCAAAAGAAACTAGCCTCATACAAAAACTCATTCGGATGTGCCTTGGGTGACTTCCCGAACAGGCCCCGAGGATCACAGATTGACCCAGAAAAGTGCTGTTGAGCAGTTCTGAGTAAATCTGCTCTCTACGACACAATTTAAATCAACAAATTATGAAATCAATTGGATTTAAAAATAGACTCATAAAGGGGTGCCCAGAAACAAAAATCGCTCGAATCGGATTTAAAACGAACACATGGCGCTCCGTCGAAGTGACAAGTTCTGTATTTGAACCTGAACTATCCAATCAACTTCGACAGAGAGGTGTCAAAAATCCGCTTTATAGAAATTAATGAAATTTGGTGGACATAAACTAGACAGCCTCACCTTTCCCATGGTTCTAGAATCACTCCAAAATTCATCCGGACGATGAAGTTATGAGTGTCCGAAGTCGGGGTACAGTTGCTGTCAAGTTAAGCCCTTTTTGGAGAAAAACAATGCAAAAATGTGACAAAGTGTGTGCAATTCGTGCAAGATGAACACAAAACCTTTAAAAAATCATCCAAAGACATTTCAGAATTGATTGAGGCCATTTATTTGAGATTTATCACAATGAATGTAATAAATCCCCAAATGTGAGCCTATCCCGCCAAAATAGTGATATGTATGTGCAAGTGTGAAAAACCATACAAGATCAATAGCATGCATACATATTCATCAAAATAAGGTTCTAAAACAGCCTAGGGTTCCGTTCCATTATCGTTTCCCTCTGTTCTCTCTCCCCGTTAAACACGGTTCTTCAAGATAATCAAGGGTACTTTGAATATGAAACGGTTTACAATCAATCAAAAAGACTTTATGCTACATAGGTTCTAGCACTAAGGTCAATCCCCAGTCTCGTTTCTCCTAGATCCCGCCTCCACGTTTTACGGCTAGGGGGAGTCTCGAGATACTTTGAGCCAGGGAAGGATTTTCACACACATAGAAGGCCTTATTCTACAGAAAGGTAGAAGAAGAGATCTAGATCTAAAAATATAAAGACAGAAAATAAAAGAAAAGTTTGAGGCTTACCTAGGTTCTGGAAGCACTTCCGCAGCGGTTTCCCTCTTCTCTTGGAGTTCTTCTTGGCGAGAATTCAAAACAAGAGTTAATGGCCATTTGCTTAAGGAGGAGCCTCCTATTTATAGGCAAGGGTTAGGGTTAGGGTTGGTGAGAATGGTAGACACAACATAATGTCTATAGCCTACCAACCTTAACCCTAAGGCTATTTCCGAGATTTCCCTTCATTTAATGAGGGACATGATAGTAAAAGATGAAAAGCTCTCGGAAAACCCTAATTATGAGCAAAACTAGTGTATCCGGTATGTCAGACCGGATACACAAGTGCCTTAATGTATCCGGCCAATGATACCGGATACACTGAGGTCTTCTTGTATCCGGTATGTTCCATCGGATACGAAGAAAAACACTTGTATCCGGCCTGAGTTGCCGGATACAAGGAAAAAACTCATTTTCTCAAATTATGTGCTGGCCTTCAAGGAGATAAGGATTTTTTATGATTATTGATCATTTTGACAGTGCAATTTGGGGTATCTACAGAAATCTACTCAAGATTTAATGGACCAACAGAAAATATATGGATCTAAAATCTATTAATAAAATAAGTGAGAGTAGTGAAACAACCGAAGAGAAGTCATATTTACTCGACTGAGAACAGTGGGAAAAGGGAAAAAATAAAAAATAAAAGAAAAACTCTATTTGATTGATCAAGTAACACGAAAAAATAAAGAATGCAAATATTTCAAATGATTTTAATCTGTTATTATAACAGTTTAACTTGTGAGTGAGTGAATGAAAACCATTTACACTTGATCAGTCAACCAGAATAACTCATCAAGCCTTGAAATGAGAAGGAAAAAAAAAACACATGCTTCATCCATGAGGTGCCATTAAAGACTACATATTGCGAAAGAAATTGCTTGCTAATTAAACAATAACAAATATGGAAGGTCATAGACCAAGGAATATATATAAGAAGAGGATATACTTGCATGCGGGGCCATTGGTTGAGCCAAGAATGCTTGCTTGCAAAACTAAAGGTCTATGGGGCTCATGGTTCTTGTTGTCAGGTCTCAATTATTTTGGAGAATTGGGAGGAGGGGGTTTCAAAAGGCAAGGTCAATTATTTTGGAGAATTATGGGGGTTGGGGTTGTGGGGAGGGGAGGGGTTTTGAAAAGGAAAGATCATTGACCCCCAATTCCCTTTTTGACCCTTTTGTGAAAGGGAAGGTGCGTTAATGGCCTAAAAGCCAATTTTCAAGATTAGAGCAGTTCTAAGATGAAGTTGCAATAATGGGAAAACACCAATGGGAAAAGCCATACCACTCCCTCACCCATAGGAGTCAAAATAAAGTTCATTTGGAGCTTACATGGTTTTAATAAAGGGAAAATTTCAAAAACGATCGTGTTTTAGAAACTTAATACAAAAAGGAACGTTGAAAAGTCTTTCATACCAAACCCACCAACTTTTTAAAAGTATTTACAAAGTGGTCCACGGATACAATTGTAGTAATCGTAGGATACCATCTTATGCTTTGTGATTGTTGTACGTGTACATGTACATACCTGTGCACACAAGTACACACATGTACATGTGTTTACATATACAAATGTACATACATGTGATCAGAAGTACACACATGTACCCGTACATATGCATATGTAAAGGTTCATGTACATGTGTTCATGCACACGAACACATGTGTACACATGTGCATATGTAAAGGTTCATGTACATGTGTTCATGCACACGAACATATGTGTACACATGCACACATGTACACGTACATGTGCACACGCGTACGTAGTTGTACGTACATCTTATGGGTTATGTAACACATATATGTATATATAAGACAGGGTACCATCTTGTAAGGGGTGGTGTCTTATTGGTGTCATACTAATAATTCCTAAACTACAAACACATCAATAGGCATAAGAAAAAATAGTAAAATCTCACCTATATTAGATCCCAATTTCCTGGAATTTCTTCTTCCTCGTCTTTGAAGCAAAACCTATAGGATATTAACAGTTATTCACCATGGACATGATCCGAATGGAAATTCAGAAAGCTCGGACGAATGTAACCAGCAGTAAATTGCCAGATTGAGTTAAGTTGAAATGGGAATCACAACAATGAAATAAAGCACATATGCTCTGTTTTTCTTTTGTTCATTTTGCAGGTTGGTTGATGGGTGAGGAAGATAATGGAATTTAGTGTTTCTGGGAGAGATTGAGAGGGAGATGTGTAAGATTGCTGCTTTGTCAAGAGAATGAGGGAATATCGTGATAAAGAAACGGGTGAAAAAGAGATAGAATGACGTGAGAGAAAACATTAACTTGGGTTTTTTTCCTCCCCTAAAACTCACCAACCATCCCACTAAATTATATTCTCCATCTTGCTTCGACAACAGGACTCTCTAGGTGATTACTGATTAGGGTTTTTTTAAGGAGATTAAACCTTTAAATGGAGGAGACACAGAAGAAGAAGCATCATTTATTTGAAAGAGGCAACCATGGCTGTCTCTCTAACGATTCCTCGACGCAAATCGTCTTCTAAGTAGGGTAACAAAGTGTCACTTCTGCTAAGTTTTCGAAGAGGTGGAGAACGAAGCGTCGTCTGGTCAAGGTTCTGAAGAAACGCATTGAAGAAGCGTAACGGAGCATCCTTATTTTATTTTTTATATTAATTTAATATAAAAATTCCCAAAGCCTCCAGTTCGGACACCCGAGACTATCTGAGGCTGCCACATCAGCCCCAAGCCTGTTTACTTTAATATAGAAGATACATTGAACCCATGGACATTGACTATTGCCATTCTGTTCCAATAGCATTTGCAAAATTTGAGTACGTAAATGTAAACACGTATGAAGCTTTTTTCACGTTTCTTTTCAAATTTCACTTCTCCCGTACCCCCGAAAGTTCTTATTGAGCTTCTAATGCTCAAGAATTTGTTAGCAATGTTCACCTTTTTCTTGGTAGAAAAAATGGGAGGAGGAGGCGACCAGTGTAGCAACCCTCCCTAGGCATGACCATACGAGCATCTCCCCACTCTGGAATGTTCGGTTTTGAGCCATAGCTACCGTCCAATGGGCTAGCTTGTCACTACAGCACCAACCAACCCAAGGTCAAGCTTTACTTTCACAAGTGATTTTAACTCATGTCTTGACTTGAACTCCTGACCTCAAGCATAGTGAAGTAGTGGGTCGTACCAGCTGAGCTACAATCCCCTCTGCTAGGTTCCCCTACCACTTATTAGTAATTATATTAATTTAACCATCCACCTGCCATTCAATTTGATAATAGAAAAGTATAGGAATGGCATTATGGTAAAGGGTCTTTTTTTTCTGATGGAAAAAAAAAAAGGTGCCTCACGTTGGTTTGCAAGCGAATGTACTAACTAAAATCAACGACGCTTATTTACATATCCATTAATGGATTTGCAACCAAAATCAAGGGTGCTTATAAACATATTCATCAGTGGATTGCAAGCAAATGCAATGATGGTTACAAGTGCAACCATCAATGAAACACAAGTTAATCTAGCGAAAGTGAGGCCTTTATCTCTAAAATAGTGGAGGCCTCATCTATAAAACATTGATAAAGGAGGCGTATAGTCTTCATGCTCTATAGTATATGCTTAAAGGGAAGGGAGCTCTAAAAGAGTACCTTTCCTGTAACTTCCCCGAAATATTGAGAAAGTAGGCGCGTAGAAAAAGAAGAAAAGCACCTTGAATCGACAAGGAATAAAAGAGAAAAACTTTATAGTTCTTCAAAATCAATGTAAATTTGTAAAAAACCTTCAATTAGGACTCCTACTCATATCAAACATCACAGAATCAAAATCTAACTTTAAAATCTCGCAAGATTGCAAAAACTCGATCTTGAATAGTTAGCCTTAATCTGGCAATAAATCATGCAACTTGTTGTGACTCTGTCTCTACCAAATAATTGTACGATGACAATCGATAGAATTATAGCATAATCATGGATTACTCGGCTTCCTTGTCTGCAATTCTCGTACTGTTGGAATAGAACTTAGTCATAGTCTATAAGTAAAAATTGTGCCCGCAACAACTTGTTTACACCCGCTGTAGCCCGGTAGAAAAGGAGAACCCACGTGGCAATCAAATTCCCCAAAAAAGGGGAGTGGGTCCATGAAGAAACCCTATTATGTGGGTTTGTTGAGAAAAAGTCTACATGGCAACAAGACTCCCTATTTTAAGGGAGCGGGCTCTGTTAAAACCCCCACTACATAAAAGTGGGATTAGTTGGAAAGTCTCCCTACGGATTAAATGACTGGATTTAGTTGGAAGTTATCAACGTGCAAGGTGGGGTTCAACTTCTTAACGATCCAGAAAGTCGGATTCGTTAGGAGACTTGCCGATCAAGTAAATAAGCTTATAAATAGGGACCTGCAAGTGAAAAAAGATCCCTCAATCAACATACAATACAAAAACACTTAGCTATCCCGGTTTTCTTAGACCTCCTATTTGGTCTCCTCAAACCACCCCACTATCATGCTATCCTCATAGCATGAAACAGCCTATCCTCCTATTTTTTCTTGCCGCAACAACACATGGAGATCCCCCTTACTCCTCCTAGGCAAGGCTAAGAAGATACACCCGACTCCGATCATGGTTAGGTACGATCTTACTTACTCCTTCAACCAAGGCTAAGGGCACTCACTATGTGCACACCAGAACCAATAATCATCAAAGCGACCCCCAATCTCTTCTCTCTATACTCCGATCACAACTATAGGAAACAAGAAGCAGGTATCGAGATATTAATGGTTTTCTTTTTATTTTTTATCTATTTACTTATTTATCCTTGAAGTGGCCGTCACCCCAGACGGCACTCAGTTCCTGCAAATTCTATACCAAACGGCCACCACCAACGTGGCCGTCATCCATGTTGCCATAAACCCTAATCCTCCCAACAATTTCCAGATCAAAAGTCTCCAAATCTACAAGCGGCTAGGTTGTATATGAACCGCAACCTGTCCGGTTTTACATGCGATCAGCGTCGAGGTCAAAAGTTTCTGACTCCTTGCATCAGCACAGATGCTGGCACGTCCGCAAACTCACACATCCCCGAGTCAAGCCGGAAATGATGAGAACACAACTACTTCATCTTCTTCCACATATGAACCCGTGCTTATATTTGCCTTTTTCTTGTAAGATAAAGTTACTCCCACCAGGCTGAGGCTCCTACCTTTAGCTTATATGCTACTAGCCTTACCTTCTTTTCTTCAGGAATCTCTATGTAGTCAAATAACCTTGCTACCACCAAAATTAATCAAGAAATCTTCTATATACCATTGGCCATTGAAAGAAGGAAGATCCACCTTGAATCAGGAATCACGTTTTTTTGCCCTACCTCCAAGGCCGCCTCCTTGTTGGATGATTAAATCATCAACCTCATGATCACTAGTATCCTCCATGTAGAGTAATTTGCTATTATGCTCAAATTCCAAAGGGTCAGAATCATGGTCATGTTCATGACCATGATCACGATCATATCTATCCACACGTGGAGTAGTCTGCCATCATTGTCTTATATCAGTTGGTGATTCGATGCTTGAGTCAACATCCCAATCGCGTCTTAAAGTCTTGTAAGGTTCACTAGGTTTGTTTTCGAAAAGCTTGAAATGTCGTAGTCGTGATACTTCGATCTCCTAGAGCTTGATCTTCAGGGTTTTTGCAATCTTGCTCATTGTTGAAAGCCATTAGGTCGAGGGAAATCCTCGCTCTTAAATCAACTAACATAGTTAGAAAAAGAATAGGAGCATCATCTTCAACCCAAAAGAACAACTTGAGTCCACAATAAAGAAAAGGGAGAAAATTTATATTTCTTTAAGAATCTATGTAAATCCGGGTACAACCTTTACCCGTATTTATAGAACTTTAAATACCACAAAACATGATAGAAACCTACTAAAATTAGGACTCCTACTCATAGCAAATATCTGAGTAAAAATGTAACTCACCACTTAACGACCTAACAACTCAAAAGGATTTATACCTTTACTAAATAAATAATTATATTACACTTATATGGATCCATATATCCTAAAAAAATTATTGTAACTATTCGCCTTAATAATTTGATACCATAAAGAAATTTGATAGTTTACTTCTACCACAAATAAGTGATAATATCCCCTTAGTAACTATCCTCAGTTGCTCTTTGTTTCGGGTTTTGTGCTTCTCTCTGTGTGAAGGCGATTTAGGGTTTCATTGCTAAATGTAAGGCTAAACCGCTCAGCTTCCTTCCCTTCCTTGGTCTGGAGTTTGCTGCTCGCTTTTGCCTCCTTTTATCATTGTGTCTCCTCTACCCACCGATCTTTGAGACTTGCCTTACCCCAACTTACCTTCTCAATCTTCATCTTTCTTTTTTTCCTTCTTATAAAACCCCTAGCTTCTGAGTTCTTTCACCCATGGAAGATCTCTCAAACAAACTAAAAAAATGGTTATTACCCCTCGCCCCAACAGTATCTTCAAACCATCTGTTGCGGATAGAGCCAAAATCGATAAAAAAAAAATGGGGAGCTCTCTTGATATGCGAAATTCTCGGCACTCAAATCCACATCAACTCTATCAGGAATTTCAATAGTAGAATCTAGAAACCGATTGAAATGATCTCCACCTCTCAAATATCTGATTAGCAATTCCTCTTCAACTTCAAAAACAAGAGGGATAGAACCAGTATTATTGCAGCCCAACCCTGGACCATTAATGGTCAACTTATGAGATTCAATGAGATTGAAGACGAAAAAGATGTTACCATTGCCAAGCCTAAGGAGCTCACTCTATTGATTCAAATACACAATGTGCCTCTAAAATACAAGGAAAAATCTATACTAGAGCAGATGATCATGAACATTGGAAAGGTATGGGAGATTGATTGTAATGGTGACTCCATCACTAACATCCCGGCGGTATGTATCACTCTTTCCATTAAAATTCCTATACCATCAGGGATGTTCTTTGAGGAAGATTCAGGTAAAAAGGTTTGGATAGATTTTAAATTTGAATACCTTCCTGCTATTTGATTTTCATGTGGTATGATAGATCAAAACTTGGTGGAATGTACTAACCCATTTTTTTCTGAGAATATGGACAGGGAAGATCATTGTAATGCTAGACTTTATAGTCCGGAAATTTTTGCTACTCCTCAGAGAAGAAAAAACCCACTGTTCATGACCCAAAACCTTCCGAGTTTAGGAGGGGATCGATCAATGGGTGAGTCTACTCGAGCAAGTCTACTTATATTCAAGGTTTTGAATTTCGGTTGGCCTGGGCGTGCCGCCCAGGTCACCGAACGGCATTTCGTCGGCGTGCCGACGATTCGCCGGAAAACGAGATTTTCCTCGGTTTCTGGCGAATCGGTCGAAATTTCGTCGGCACGCGTCGGCGTGCCGACGAAATTGCAACAGAAACATAAAAGTTTGCTTTTTTCCCCAAAAAAATCAAAAATTTTACAACAATTCAACAAGCATAAGTTATATACTTCAAAACTGCACTTAAATTACCATGAAAACACAATGTGGCATGTAAATGTAATGATCGGGCCTATCGGGGTGATGCCTGTGTTTGCTATGTTTAAACTTTAAACTTTAAATAAAAAATAACAAAGAGGATCCAAATTTTAAATTAAACTAAAACAACAATATATAAAGTAAAAAATATATAATCATACCGTCAAATCATACATGAAATGAATGACGTGGTGGCTCAAACCCTGATCTCTCGCCAATAAAATGAAAGTAGCGCTTCCATCCCATCCAAAATCTGTAATCTCTCTTATATGCACGGACATGTTGCTCATACTCCTCCTGTGTCATATGAGCCATGATACCAACTGGAGGGAAATCATCATAATAGTAGCACGTCTCTTGCTCTGGTGGCGACGGAGGAGACGGCGCAGGATAACCGGGATGCTCGTATGGAGGGGCTACTGGTGCAACTCCAATACCAATAGGTACAACAGGCATAGGATAATATCCGGGCGGATATGGATTCACTGGAAAGATCCCAAATGGATCAGATGTTTGCATGTGTGCTTCAGGATATCCGTATGATGTACTATAACTACTAGTATCTGATGAATCTGCTGGCCCAAGCTGCTGAGGATAATAGGCTGGATAGTGTCCATGGGTCAGCTGTGGTGGATAGTGAGGATACTGCTCTCCATAAGAACTCGATGATCCTCCAAGATCTAAAGATCCGAAACTCTGTGCCACGGAGGACGAGTCATCGTGCATCCCTGTATGCTGTCTCTCCTTGCCTTTCCTCCTCTGAAAGGAATATCCCCCACTCTCATCAGGATCTCTATCTCCGTGGTCAGTATCCTGTGTGGTATGATGGAAAGCCGCCTCTCCAGTAAATGGTCTCAACCCCGGGCCACTGGTGCCAACACCACCATAACCACCATAATCATCATAACCACGACTAGCACCACCATCTCCATCATCATCATCTGAAGATCCGGACTCATCCTCATCATCTGTCTCCTCCCCCTCCTCCTCCTCCTCCTCCTCTGACAATGAAACATGCCTACGGGCTGGGACTGGGGCTGGTGTCGTCGCAGTAGCGGAGGAAGGAACAACTCTAATGAGGTTATCCAATGAGTCTCCGCGAACCTCCCCCCTCTCCTCCTCCATAGCTGCGTCTACATCGATGCCCAACTCTGCTGCAGCCTGGGATATGACTGGGCTAGGACTACGATCAGGCTGATCCATCTCAACACATCTAACCCACTCTACAAATGGATCCTCGTCATCGACTTCATTACTGAATAAATAATCCAAAGGATCATTCACAGTCCCGGCGGCGGTGCCGCGCTCTATCTCTAACTGCTTCATCCTCAGCCTCATGTTATAATGGCAGAAGACCAACTTCTGTAACCTCTAATAAGCTAGCCGGTTCCTCTGCTTCGTGTGTATGAGTGCGAACGTACTCCAATTGCGCTCACAAGCAGAAGAGGATGTTATCTGAGCCAATATTCGACACGCTAACTTCCTCAGTGTAGGGGCACTTGTGCCATACATCGCCCACCATTCACCTGGATTTACAAATAGAAAATATTAAAAATTATTTAGAAATTAGAAATTTAAAATATTAATATTCATAATCCCTTGTCACTTACACGGCATCATCTTGTCCCTTGACGCAATCGCCGTAGTCAACCCGAATGAGCCCATCGCATCTCTAAATTGTATGATCTGGTATTGGAATAATTTGAAATGGTCAATACTTAATAATTAATATAACTATTAAGAAAAAGTGATATCCATAACATAAGTGAAGTTAAATGCTACGGCCCCTACCTCGTTTCCAAAATCCCCAACTGATTCTGAATGGGGGTCCAACTTCATGAAAACCTCGTGGACACGAGCGCAAAGATCGTGCTGTGCGCCAAGATTATCCTTATAATGATATTTGGGATTCAAATAATACGCTACATTGACGATTACAAGAAAAAACATCAGTACAATAATTAAAATATAATTATAAACATATTCAACATAAAATGATTTAAATAAAATTGTAATTATACCTGCTGCATGCAAAGGATGACCTAGCGACTTCATCCATCTGTCTTTAACAATCTTCAGTATCCACTGATGTGATTTGGGTGCTGCGGCCTTAATCTGAGCTTTCATCACCGCCATACACTTAAAAATGGATCCTACGGTAGGATAGGAATCTGTGTCAAGCAGCCGCAGTATACGATATATGGGGTGCAGTACAGCAATCAACTCTCGCACATGCTCCCAAAAAGTATTGGACAAAACAATCTCTTCTACTCTCCTCCCGGTCTCTTTGCGACTCTGAGCACAACTCGTCCATTCGTCACTGGTAAATAGAGATCTCAATCCCTGCCTGTTGCTCAGAATACTATCCAATGCAATATAGTTCGTACCGAATCTGGTAATCCCTGGCCGAACTAAGTCCCCACCACATTTCTCTCTCATCTTCGCTAGTACGAAATTATGGTTGTACACAAATGTGGTGAGTGCTCGTGCATCCTTCAATGTCGTCAGCACATTGCTTCTCTTGCCAATCTCCTCTAGTATCAAGTCAATGGCATGTGCAGCACAGGGCGCCCAATACAGGTTATACCGCTGCTGTAATGTCTTGCCGGCTTTCATGAACGCACTGGCACTGTCAGTCACAATCTGAACGACGTTCTCAACGCCAACCTTCTGTATCACGCTCTCTAATAAGCTGGTAATATAGGGCGCATCCTTGATATTGATGCGTCAACAGATCTCACGAACACTGCCCTGCCTCTACAATACACCATGAAATTGATGATGGACAGTTTAGTAGGACCTGTCCATCCATCACACATGATCGTAACTCCAAACTGCTCCCAGTGGGGTCGTAGCGATGTAATAAACTCTCTCATCTCTGCCTCCTCCTGATCCAAGTACGTACCCATAATCTCCCGTGGCGTAGGAGGCAAGACTCCCTGACCCGACTCCTGGATAACATCGACCATGTTCTTGAAATGGGGGCTCGCTGCTGCATTCGCTGGAATGTGATTGAAGATAAAAAATTTTGATATAAACTTCCCCATTTTCTCCCTGACAGTGCCCTTGCTCCACATATCCTTCAATCTCTTCTGCTTGGCACCAGATGAACGCCACATACTAGGCTCCATAGGATAATCAGGCATCCTGGTGCTAGGTCCAGCCCCAGCCCCATGTCTAGAACTAGGAGTAGGAGCATCAACATCTGCATCTCCTCTAAAAGTACCACCCCTGTGAAATCCATGCCTCGCAGCCTCTGCTCTCTCAAACTCAGACTGCAAAGATGCTTGCACTGAGGCTCTGAATGCTGCCATCTCTCCCTCTGTCACATACTCGGGTGGGTACACCATATCATCGTCGTCATCAATATCAGGAGCCACAGAGGGTCCGATAGGCTCTGCCAATCTACGTCTAACCTCCTCCCGTGCATGCCTCTTCCCCTCCCTAGCTGCACTCCTTGCTTCAACCGTAATACTCCACCACCCTTTATGACTTGGTGGCAATAGTTGCAGACTGTCTTATTTCTGTCTCCCTCGTATCTCGTGCAATGGGCCCAACCAATATCCAGCCTCCTACCACCATCTCTGCCATCTCCACTACCACTGCCAGATGCCATACTGTCTATCCGTCTGACTGTCTTTAACAGACTAACCAAGAAGTACTACACTGGAATCCGAACACCTGCACAAACGCACAGTAAGTCAATAACAAAGCACAATAACAAATTATAAATATTAATCCACGATTCCACATTAGACAATACTAACATTACCAACTAATTATAATTTCTTATTTATAATTTATAAACTATATTATTAGTTATGAATTTTATGAATAATTTGGGATTAATTAATTCGAAAAATCATAATTATATAAAAAATTATAAATACTCTGATTCTTCAAAATAAATTGTTCTATAAAGACTATAATAAACAAATTATCTTTAGGAATTTAATTTGCGTACTTATATTTTTTTATTAATTTTATGAATAATTAACTAATTTTCAGATTAATTAATTCCAAAAAATCAAAAATATATAAAAAAATTATATAAACTCCAATTATTTAACATAAATCATTCTACAATAACTAAATCAATTTAATGAATTTAATTTGAGTATTTATCTTTTTTTATTAATTTTATTAATAACTAATTGATTTTCGGATTAATTAATTCCAAAAAATAAAAAATATATAAAAAAATTATATAAACTCCAATTATTTAACATAAATCATTCTACAATAACTAAATCAATTTTATGAATTGAATTTGAGTATTTATCTTTTTTATTAATTTTATTAATAATTAATTAATTTTCGGATTAATTAATTCCAAAAAATCAAAAATATATAAAAAATTATATAAACTCCAATTATTTAACATAAATCATTCTACAATAACTAAATCAATTTTATGAATTGAATTTGAGTATTTATCTTTTTTATTAATTTTATTAATAATTAATTAATTTTCGGATTAATAAATTTTAAAAAATCAAAAATATATAAAAAATTATATAAACTCCAATTATTTAACATAAATCATTATACAATAACTAAATCAATTTTATGAATTGAATTTGAGTATTTATCTTTTTTATTAATTTTATTAATAATTAATTAATTTTCGGATTAATTAATTTTAAAAAATCAAAAATATATAAAAAATTATATAAACTCCAATTATTTAACATAAATCATTCTACAATAACTAAATCAATTTTATGAATTGAATTTGAGTATTTATCTTTTTTATTAATTTTATTAATAATTAATTAATTTTCGGATTAATTAATTCCAAAAAAATCAAAAATACATAAAAAATTATATAAACTCAAATTTTTTAACATAAATAATTCTATAATAAATAAATCAATTTTATGTATTAAATTTGGCAACTTATCTATTTTCTTCATTTTATAAATTATATATCAATTTTCGGATTTAAAAATTAATAAAAAAATTAATTTTCTAAAAAATTAATCCGGGGGCACCCATTTGTAGATCGGGTGCCCCCATCTAACATATATAATTATCAAAGTCAACAACAATATTTATCTAATTTAAATGAATTAAAAAGAATTTATATGCATTTTCGACACAAATAATTGCAAAAAATATTTTTTTTGTGCAAAAAATAAAACGCCGACACCCATCTGTAGATCGGGTGTCGGGCTTCAACATATAATAAATTCAACACATTCCACAAGCATTTCATCAAAAAATTTTGAAAAAAACGATCTTACCCCAACGTTTGCAATGAACCAAGCTTGATTCTCCACAAAATCCTCTCTCAAAGCAGTGTAATCTTGCTAGATTATGAAAAACGACCAAAACCCTGCCTAATCCACTCAAAAATCGAGCCCAAATACCCCCCCCCCAAAAGCATACGGCTATACCCCCCTTCGTTCTTCCCTTTTTTTTGATGTGCAGGTCGATTTGGGCGAAATTTCGCCCAAATCGACCGGCGCATCGTTTTACTTCGGCGCGCACGTGTGCGAAACGCACACGTGCGCGCGATTCGTTTAAAAAAAAAAGCCGACCGCCGCCGAGAGAAATTTCGCTCGGCACGGTCGGTATTTCGATGCATATCGCTGGGGGCACAACTCCAGCGATTTCCCCCGGCGAAACGCATCGCCGGGGGTCCCGTGACCGAAATTGTAAACCTTGCTTATATTGGAACCGGTTCAATGGTACATAGATTTTTTGAGCCCTCCGCCCCTTGTCAAGTGAAGCATCGGACAAAGAACCCACGTTCTCCTACGACCCCAACACGCAAAAGATTTGGGTTGATACACACCAGACCCGTTACTAGACCCAAATCCAGACCCGGCCTGCAAACTCTTTTGAGCCCATCCGCCTCACTTGACCTTAAGCCTCATAACTGAAAGAATGTCCACCTATAACTCCAACATCTTCAAAAGAAATCACAGAACCATTCGAAGATCTCAAGCTCGGTGTATGGAGATATCTATGTCTGAGGCAGAAGAGAGCAAGAGCAATACTCCAAGAACTCCAGGGAAGGAAGTCAGCATAACCACCAAGAGAAGAAGAACTAATACTCAAGAATTTGTCTTCAACAGATCATCCTTTGCTAAAGGAAACACTTCATCTCATCAGAGCATCTGCAATGAAGAACAGGACCAGTTGGAAGGAAATCTTATTCCTGACCTACCACCATGAATATTTTAGCATGGAATTGTCGAGGGATTGGGCAACCCTCAACAAAAAAAAACCAGCCCAACTAATCTATAAAACCCTGAATTTTTCCTTAAATAATATAATAAATTAATAAATAAAATCCTGGAGAGTTATAACTTATGGAAATATTTTATTAATGTAGGGGATGATATAATTAGTGGAGATCCAGAGTTGGATGCAGATCCGACCGTCCGATCATGAGATATCAAGGTATGATCAACACTTTAATTTTAAGAGATATGATTGGGCGTGTGTATAGAGTCTTCTACATGTGAGATGCATGGAATAGAGAATATAAATAATATTAAAATAACCTAATCGTATACGATTGGTATTCTCGTTGGTATTGACAGCCGCAAACGACAAGAAGGAAGGGTGTTGGCTTGTGTTTTTCATCACCTAGGGAGTACCTCGCGTCTGTGAGTATCATTGTTTAGAGAAGAGGAGAAGAAACAATCGTAAACAGAGGTAGGTGACACCGGTTTTCGTTTGTTTTTGTATTTACGTTCGTTTAATCTCCAAAGCATGTTTTTGTATGCTATATTCATGTATTTAGTTTAATAACAATATTATAGGTATGTTAGAATGATGTTAGACGTGAAAAATCAGATTTTTAAACTGTTTCTGTTTGTTTTTGGGGGACCGCTGACCTCGACTGTGCTCGGCGATCCTCGGCGCTAGTTAAAAATTTTAGACCGCCCAAGATCGCTTGAAGACTTATTGTTGGCGATCTAATTTGCACTACCGCTGACCTTAGACCGCCAGGGCGATCCTAGGCGCTTTGTGCAGAAATTTCAGAATTTTGTAATTTCGAACCTGATTCAATTCCAAACTATTTTTAGTAAATTTTAATGATTAATTAAGATGTTTTAAGACCAAAATAAATTATCTAATTCCCTATTTTACAGAAAAATAAATTAGGAAGATATTTAGGACACTAGTTGCCAAACTTTGTTTAAAACTGTGAAATCTAGTTTTTGGAACACTTGGCTATTATTTAATTACCAGAACATCTTTAAATTATACTATAAACCAGATAATTACATAAAAAGAATTCAAAACTCAGATAACCCGAATATTGAAGTAATTGACAGATTTAACCTTTATATGCCGCTAGGCACCAACCCTTATAGAAATATTATATTTTAGGGAATTTTTGGAGTCTAGTGGGCATAGTTGGTTATGGATCCATAATTGTGGCTAGATAGCTAAAAGATATTTCAGTTGGGTTGAGTTTCTCCCTTGTGCGAGCGCGCTTCTTTTGCAAGTTAGTTTGTTTGGGAAGGTCCTATGTCTAGAGGGACACCCCGGTGAGCCGCTGGTGATTCCCTGTACATGTGGATAAGCGACCATCTCCATGCATTGATTCTGGTGCTGCATGCTGGTGGTACATGCCAACTCTAATGGGTATGTGTACAATAAGTCAGTGACTACGGCTCTTGTCTAAGCTGCGCTGCATGGGATCGACTTGAGTATCATTAGTAGCATTGCTCCTAAGCCGCACGGTGGTATAGCGATTGGTCGAGAATCATCTCAAAAGGTTTATCTATCTTTGTGAATCCTACAATGACACTAAAATCACAAACACTTGTTATTATTATTGTATACATGCTGGAGGCATGTGATTGAGATATTGGTCGGATATGATTGTTTAATGTATCCTAGCAAAGTATGAATTATGTTATTGATTCTGATATTGGATTCTTATAACAGAACTTGCTGAAAATCATATTTAGAACTTTTTAACTTTACTGTTTTGTATTCATGATCGATACGAATGATTATACGAGCCTGCTTAGTCGATATTGCTTAATCGTACATGAACTGTTATTTTACTTATATGAACTGTTTAAACATGCATGTGTTACCTACTGGGATATTCGTATCTCATCCTACTTTTATTTCATTTTTCAGCTGATAAGCGAGAGGGGGATCATGGTATTGATTTCCAGGGAGAGGTAGCTGAGTATTCATCAGAGGATTACTTTTACCCGGATATTGTCTGAGGTTGTAGATTGTCATGGATTTAGATACTTTATCAGATTATTCTATTATTCATTTGGGTTTGATGTATTAGAGAGATGAGAGATTAGTTACCTTTTATTTTACCAAACTTAATGATTGATTTTGATGGTTAACTATATTGGTTCTTGAGGATTTTAGACTACACTTCCGCACATACTTGTTCCGCACTCTGATAGTTAATTAATTGAATGGATTATTTAATTCTTTAGTCTGGTATATTTTTTATGTATATTTGATATGGGCCAATAACACCTCGGATTTGGTTGTTGAACTGAATTCGGGTTGTTACAATAGCGAACGGGGTTCAGGTTGGGTGCCGGTTTGCACTGACTTGGGTTCGAGGTGTTACAATCCTTCTTTCCGAGACTATGGCTTTGGAAAAGAGCTCTGAGAAGTACATTAGTAGATTTGGGTTTAAAATTTTCTTTTGGATTGCTGCCAGAGGCCTCTAAGGAGGCTGTAAAACCCCGAATTTTCTCAAATATTAAAATAAAATAATAATTAATATTCTTGAGGATTATTATGGATGGAAATAATTTATTATTGTAGAGAATATCGGTATTAGTGAAGATCAGGAGTTTGGTGCAGATCGGAGCGTCTGATCGCGAGTTATCGCAGTAAGATTAATATTTTAAAGCTAATGTATTTTGATTGGGCAATGTGTGGAGTTTGATACACATGCGTTGCATGGAATCGTAGGTATATAAATACACTAAAATGACCTGAGGGAATACATTGGGAAGACTTGCTCGCATTCGTTAGCTGCACGACGGAGAGCGACGGTGAGAACGACCAAAGAAGAAGAAGGGGGAAGAGGTTGCTCTGGTTTTCTTCATCCCAAAGGAGTGCTTTTGAGTCTGAGTGTTGCTGTTTAGAGAAGGAAGAGGAGAGCGCACGTTCAAGAGGTAGGTAGCACCGATTTCCGTTTCGTTTTGTGTTTTGGAGGTTAATCGATCGTATTGCATGTTTTAGTGTTATATATACATGTATTTAGCTTGATATCATTCATATAATTATGTTAGAATCATCCTGAACATGAAAAATCAGATTTCTAAACATTTTATGTTCGTTTTTGGGAGACCGCCTACCTCTCTGCGCTCGGCGATCCTCAGCAATCCTCGGCGCTAGTTATAAAATTTAGGACGCCGGAGACCGCTTGAAGACGGACCGCGGGCGACCTATTTTGTACTACCGCTGACCTTTGACCGCCTAGGTGATCCTGAGCGATCCTAGGCGCTCTAGCAAAAAAATGCAATTTCGACAGTTTTTCATCCCCTTTTCTTCTCCAACCCTTTCCCAAATAACCCAAGCCTCTCGCATAGCACCCTTATTACATGAAAGACATTTAAGTAAATGTCCTGTGTATTTATTGCTCCATTTACTTAAGTCTTTACATGTAAATAAGGTTTTACCCCCCATTTGGAACCAATAAAAATACTTCCAAGGCCTAATTCCCAGCCAATAAAAAGTCAACTTTCCAGTTCATGCCTAAATCCCGGTTTTTATCAAAAAGCCCGGTTTGGGTTTAATACCCAGATGAGTGATTCGGGAGCCCATAAAATTGTAGGAGATGTATTTACCCTTCAATAGACTACAACCAAAATTTGAGCTCGAAACTCCTTGTAGATTTGTCTAGAAAAATTATATACCAAAAGTCAGCGTTTTTAACTAGACTTAGAATATTTTTGGGGTCCGAAACTTTTTATCGTAGAATTTATTGATTATTGGTATGGTGACCTTATTAGGGATCCTAAGACTATTCCATCCATCCAAAATGTATTTTGAGAACTTTATGACATTCATAGTCCCTAAATCATTATAAAATAGGGTATTTGGATTTCCACCCCTTGTAACACTTCTCTAAGATTATTCTTAATGTGTCCCTGAAGGCCATTTACACTAAAAGGTTCATATTAGATATTTAACCACCTTGTTTTATGATTTAGTACAATTTGGGGTTTAAAGAGGATCAAATTCACTTGAAATGGTTATAAGGATTATATATAGGTAATTTCCTTCTGAAAATATAATTGGACCGTAGACCGAATGCCATGATGGCTATAAGAGATTGTACCATCTGCGGATGAGATATGAGACCACCTGCGGGTGAGATGTGACTCCTGCGGGAGAGACCTCCTGTTGGGGGAGATGTGATCCTGATTGGATTGCATCCCACAGGGGAGATATGTGACCACCTGCGGGTGAGATGTGACTCCTGCGGGAGAGACCTCCTGTTGGGGGAGATGTGATCCTGATTGGATTGCATCCCACAGGGGAGATATGTGACCTCCTGCGGGAGAGATGAGACCTCTTGTGGGGGAGATGTAATCAGATGTGATTGCATCCCACAAGGGAGATATGTGACCACCTGCGGGTGAGATGAGACCTCCTGTTGGGGGAGATGTGATCCTGATTGGATTGCATCCCGCAGGGGAGATATGTGACCTCCTGCGGGAGAGATGAGACCTCTTGTGGGGGAGATGTAATCAGATGTGATTGCATCCCACAAGGGAGATATGTGCCCACCTGCGGGTGAGATGAGACCTCCTGTTGGGGGAGATGTGATCCTGATTGGATTGCATCCCACAGGGGAGATATGTGACCTCCTGCGGGAGAGATGTGACCTCTTGTGGGGGAGATGTAATCACGATGTGATTGCATCCCACAAGGGAGATATATGTGATTACCACCTGCGGGTGAGATGTGACCACCTGCGGGTGAGATATGATGACTCCTGCGGGAGAGACCTCATGTAGGGTAGATGTAATTACTGCGTGATTGCATCCTACATGGGAGAATGTTGATATCAGATTGAGATTTACTATTAATTATGAATGACATGATCTACATTTGAATCAAAAGAGTTTGATTTATATTACATTGCCTTTCTAATTGAAACGAAGGTTACATAATAAACTCTCTTTATTCCGAACACTGATTAGATTTTGGTTTCATATGGTGATTAATCGTTCTTATTATCGACCGTGACTACCTGATTATTTTATCGTGCATGAATGATTACTTTTATATATAAACTGTTTCTAGCATGCATGTGCTACCTACTGAGATAGTTGTATCTCACCCCTACTTCCTTATCTTATTTTTCAGCTGTTCCACAAGAGAGCGTCCTTGGGGTTGACTCGAGGGGAAGTCGCAGATTACTGAGCAGAAGATCTTTATTATTTCGTTTAGATCTTTCTTTTAGAGGTTGATGTAGATGTATCTTCATGGATATTTTATGATTTAATTGAATATGAGAGAAAGTGTGCTAGAAAACCCATTTACCAGATTTATGAATTGATATTGATGAGTTAGTTTAATGGTTATAGTTAGCCACGTATATTGATGAAATTAATGTTTTAAATTTCCGCACTCTGATAATTAATCTAATTAGTTGGATTTAAATGTCTGGTAATTAGGAGCTTTGGGCCCAGTATCACTTCGGATTCGGGTTTGGTGCTTGTTTTGCATAGACCCGGGTTCGGGGTGTTACAGAGGCTTTCAGATTTTATGGGATAACACATTGTCTATTGAGGTCTTATTTCAGGAAGCTTGGATTGTCCACTTGGGGATTAACTGTTGTTCGGCTAGTGAAACATACATCACTTTCATACATGCAAATCACACGACAAGACCTCCAAGGCCCACTTCTAACCAACCCAAACCAGGCCCATTTTTAACAAACGGGCTCAAGGCCACTTGAATAATTGCTATTGGGCCAAATCTAAGCCCACTAAGCCAATAAGATATATAATTGTTTAAATAACCTAAACAAACCAAAATAGGGTTACCCAATCACCCTATTGGGCCCAAGCCCAAACTTGGCAACCCACAGGCCTTCCAACGGGGCCTGTGTCTGACCTAGACGACTTAAGTAAAAAGATAAAAAAAATGAAGTAAAAAGGGGCCCACACCTCCAGAGGACTCCACCAAACCAAAAAGGCGCATGCTGGTCTAGGAAAGGTGAACTTGACTCAAAAACCAGGGAGACCCGAGGGACCCGTCAGACCGACGGAATGGGCCGGGGTGTCTTCGAACTTCCCCGGACGTAACCGAGGACTTAGCTAGATCTCTAATAAGCCGCATACCAGACTTAGACCCGGATAGGCAATCCCTGTGTCTGCCTGCACCTCTCAGGCAGTGGCGACTCTAAAAGTCCCGAGGCACGCACGAACTCACGTGCACCCCGTGTGCGATCTAGGACAATTCTTTAGGTGCGCACACCCTCCTAAGTCAATTTTCTAGCTTCACACCTGGGCCTCGATTAGTGTCCATCTGTACCAAGTTGGGCTTGCATGATATATACAGTCCAACTTGAGCGGGAGCGTTATAGAATTAGAAGGTTTTGTGTATTTGGAAAGAATGTGTGTGATGGAAAGTTACTATTGTTCATTGTTACCAAATATACATATATACATACATACATACATATATATATATATATACTTCAGAGCCAATTTTTTCTCCAAGGATAGTAACTAGAGGTTTTTAAGTTATTTAATCATATTTTAGTTTGAAGTATCTGGACTCCTTGCATGACCCCAAGTCGCGTAGCCATTTAAGGCCGTTCTGTGTGGTAAAAGCCGTTTTAGGCATAAAATGTTGACAGTCCGGGGGGAAGGATACTGATAACTAAGGTTGAAGTTAAATGACCAAATTACCCTTATGAATTATCTAAGGAGAACAATGTCTTAGAGAACGCTTAATTTAGGTCAAACCTTAAACGTAGAAGAAAATAACTTAACAAATATAGAAAAAGATCTCAATAATTGGACAATTCCCAAAGTACCCATAGATCAAGTTTACAAAAAAGGAAGTTTCAAATTCATTTTAGATTATTCAATCAAAACAGTAGAACAAACAATCTCATTAACCAATGAACACGAAAAAATCAATCTTTTAAATCAACAAACATTGGAGAAAAATAGACAAAAATACAATTACATTCACATAGGAATGGTACAAGTTGCAATTAAACCACTAACAAGACAAGGATTGAACACTACAAGCTTATTATGTCTTAGAGACTATAGACACAATCAGTTCAATGATTTTCTCTTAGGAATAATAGAATCAAGCTTATACAATGGTCCAATTTACTTTAATTGTTTCCCAAATTTTTCTATATCTCTTACAGATCCAGGAATTCTTCAATCTTTAGTCCTAAATATTAAGTCATTAGGATATGATATGCTACCAGGATCACTCCCCTTTGCTATCATATATAGAATACATTACAAAGCAATGTCCACAATGGCTGATCCATTATTTAGGATCAAGAGCCCTAAAGGAGAAACACTTCTCCTTCAATCTAATCATCAAGATTCCAACGTCGTTGTCCCAAAGACAATTAAATGGAATGATGTTAGCCACCCTAATGAATGGGATATTCAATTAGCAATTCCTCCTCCCAAGAAAGAAAACAAAAAATTAGAACAAGTAATACAACATGAAGATGGTAATGTAGAAATCAAATTCTCGGATAGAACAACCAAGTTAAATCTTAGGAATTTTGAAATAGGACAAAGTAGTCGTAACCCTTTAGGAAATAGAAATCCATCTTTTTCTAGCTATAGAAAATTATGTTCTTCAATCCCCTCAACAATAAATTTAATAGGAATTAAGACACAAGAAAACGTAGTGAAACCAAGTTACAAAACCAATGAACCTGATGAAACTGACAAACAGTTAGAAGAACAAAATCTTTCTCCAACTTATTCTCAGATGCAAGATCCACATCCTAGTATTGAAACAATAGAAAAACAATTCACAATTGATAAAGAATTCTTAAGAAAAGATTTCTATTCCCAAAACAATAAAACAAAAAGAAATCAATTCTTCAAAAATTGCACAAAGGAACAAAGAGATCAAATTCAAACAAAATATTATGAATTTTTAAACTTATTGCAATCAAATATGTATTTCTTTGACTGGTTTGATTTTGATCTATCAGTCCTAGAAAAGCCAATAACAATTTGGAAATGTGCAGATGAAAAATTCATGACATCTGTTCATCCTCCTCAAGATCAAATTAAATTTAATGTAAAACAAACAAAAATTATAGCTGCTCCTTACAAAATAAAGTGTAATAATAAAGACCCACAAGTAACAAACAAAAGTATAAACAAAATTATTGAACAAAATAATTTTACAAATAAATGTTTATATACAATAGGAAATCAGGTTGATAGAAAAGAAACAATAATTCAAAAACAGGATATTACAATACCTTCGACGTCAAAAAATACACCAATTTTTAAACCAGTTGAAATACAAAAACAATTAAATAAACAATTAGAAATCAAAGAATTTGATCGTGAAATAGACAATAGACTTAGGGAACTTCTAACTGATAATACAATAATTCCTGATACACAAGAATCTCCAATTCCACAAGCTCCCCTTAGAATTAGACCAGGAACAAGTGATCATGGAAAAGATTGTATTACAATAGAAAAATCAGACAATTTAGAAATTAATAAAATAAATTGGAAAAACACTAGGAATTATTATCCTAGACCTAGTTTTCCAGATATGTAATTAGAAGAGAAAAATCAATTTACTCAAGCCTCATTTCATCCAAACACAATTTACGAATGGAATATAGATGATAAATCTGAACATTTAATTATAGAAACATTACAACATATGACAATGGTTAGCACAACTTACAAAATCAAACAAGAAAATGTGTCAGAACAAGCTATAGCCCAAGCTTTGATAGCTGGGTTTACCGGTCAATTAAAACATTGGTGGGATAATTATCTTACTGATATTGAAAGAGCCAATATTTTAAATTCTGTCAAAATTGATGAAAACGAAGAACCAATTAAGACTGAAGATGATCAAAAAATACCCAATCCAGTAGAAACTTTAATTTATACAATCATGAAAATGTACATAGGAGATCCATCAAAACTTAAGGATAATTCTTCTGAGATTTTATTAAATCTCAGGTGTAGAAAATTACAAGACTTCAAATGGTACAAAGATATGTTCTTGTCCAAAGCTCTATTAAGAGAAGACTGTAGCCAAACTTTCTGGAAAGAGAAATTCTTCTTCGGACTGCCTTAGGCACTGTCTGCAAAAATCAAATCAAAATTAACAGAACAATATAAAGGGTCAATTCCATACGATAGGTTAACATATGGAGATTTAATCTCTATAATTAACTCTGAAGCTTTAGCAATATGTACGGAAATACAATTAAAAAACAAGCTCAAAAAAGATAGTTTAACAACAAGAAAAGAATTAGGAAGTTTCTGTGAACAATTTGGTTTCGAAAAAATACAAACACCTTCAACAAAACCAAAAAAGACTTACAATTCATACAAAACAAAGCCATATAGATCTAAATACAAAAAATTTAATAATAAACACCACAAAAAGGAAATAAAAAAGGATGACAATGATAAACCAAGTTCATCAAAGAAATCTTCAAGGTCACTTAGGAAAAATTTTAATAAAGATAAAACTTGTTATAAATGTGGAAGAATAGGACACTTCGCAAACAAATGTAGAGTAAAACAAAAAATAAATGAATTAGAAATAACAGATGAATTGAAAAATCAATTGCAAAAAATATTTATAATCAATTCAGAATCAGAACAATCAGAAACTGATTATGAAACATCAAGTGAAGAACAAATAAATCAAATTCAAGAAGATGATTACAATTCAGAATCTGATCAAGATTCAGACACAGAGTCAGAATCTGAAAATGATAAACCTAAACCATGTATAGGAAATTGTTGTAACAAATTAAGCATTTATATGTTAACCAAAGAACAAAATATATTATTAGATTTAGTAGATGAAATCCAAAATCCCGAAGAGAAAAAATTAGTATTACAAAAATTAAAACAATCACTCAATAAACCAAATACAAATTACTTAGAAAAACAAATAGCTGATAAAACAAAAAATCCATATAATTTTAAAGAAATCATAGAAAGATTCAAAAAAGAATCAAAAGAGGATACAACAATTCAAGATTTGAAGCATGAAGTTAATCAAATCAAATCAGAGATAAAAGAATTAAAAAACAAAACAAATAATTTACAAGCTCAAATTAATATTCAGAATCATTTAACTTACAATCAAATGAGAAGAATTCCAGAAGAAAAAGATGACAAAGCATCCATATCTCAAGATGTTGAAGAAGTAGGAGAAAAAGAACAATTTCTAGAGTTAATCTCAAAAGTTAATTTTAGAAAATGGTTAATCAAGATTAATCTAGTTGTCAACAAAGAATTTAGATTACAAACAATCGCTTTGGTTGATAGTGGTGCTGATCTCAATTGTATTCAAGAAGGAATAATCCCTTCTAAGTACTTTGAAAAAACCAAAGAGAAACTTCATACTGCAAGTGGAGTTAGGTTAAAAATCAATTATAAGTTATCAAATGTCCATATATGCAATGAAAACATTTGTTTTAAAACGCCATTTATCTTAGTGATCTTAACAAACAAGTTATTCTAGGAACACCATTCTTAGCATTAATTCAACCATTTACGGTTACTGATGATGGTCTAAAAACAAATCATGAAAATAAGACAATTAGCTTCAAATTTATCACAAGACAATCAACTAAAGAAATAGATGTTCTAAAACAATTGTCAATAACACAAGAAGCCAATTCAATTCAAAGAAAAGAAAAACAAATTATGTTTCTCAAAGAAGAAATAGAAAATAAAAATATAGAACAACAATTAAGTAATCCCAATTTAATCCAACAAATAGATATTTTCAAACAAAAATTAGAAAGAGAAATATGTTCTGATATTCCAAATGCTTTTTGGTCTAGAAAGAAACATACAGTCTCTTTACCTTATAATCCAGAATTCTGAGAAAACAAAATCCCTACCAAAGCAAGACCGATTCAAATGTCACAAGAATTATTACAATATTGCAAACAAGAAATTCAAGATTTATTAAACAAAAACATAATTAGACCAAGTAAGTCCCCTTGGAGTTGTTCTGCTTTTTATGTCAATAAAAATTCAGAAATCGAAAGAGGAACTCCAAGATTAGTTATCAATTATAAACCTTTAAATGATGCATTACAATGGATAAGATATCCAATTCCCAATAAATCAGATTTAATTCAAAGATTACACAATGAAAAAGATCTTTTCCAAATTTGATATGAAATCTAGTTTTTGGCAAATCCAGATTGCGGAACAAGATCGATACAAAACGGCTTTTCCAATTCCATTTGGCCGTTACGAATGGAATGTAATGCCCTTCAGTCTTAAAAATGCCCCTTCCGAATTTCAAAAGGTCATGAATGATATTTTCAATCCTTATGATAAATTTACAATAATTTACATTGATGATGTGTTAGTCTTCTCATCGTCAATTTCTCAACACTGGAAGCATTTAAATCAATTTTACAACGTAATAAAACAAAATGGTCTTGTCATATCAAAGCCCAAAATTGTTTTATTTCAAACCAAGATAAAATTCTTAGGTCACATCATCCATTAAGGAACAATTCGTCCTATTGAGAGATCTCTCTCATTTGGCGAAAAATTTCCTAATGAAATCAAAGATAAGAAACAATTGCAAATATTTTTAGGAAGTCTTAATTACGTTACAGACTTCTTCCCCAATTTAAGTCAGTCAGTACAATTACTCAGAAAAAGACTGAGAAAGACTCCTGGTCCTTGGACACAGGAACACACAGCAATTGTTCAAAAAATCAAAAGAGAAGTTAAGCATTAGCCATGTTTAACTTTACCAAATCCAGATGCACCTAAAATAGTTGAAACAGATGCATCAGACATCGGATATGGAGGTATTCTCAAACAAAGAATTAACAACAAAGAACAATTGGTAAAATTCACAAGTGGTACTTGGAATCAAACTCAATCTAATTATTCTACAATAAAAAATGAAATTTTATCAATGGTTTTATGTATTTCGAAATTTCAATCAGATTTACTCAATCAAAAATTTTTATTAAGAGTTGATTGCAAAGCTGCAAAAAGTGTTTTACAAAAAGATATTAAAAATTTAGCTTCAAAACAAATATTTGCCAGATGGCAAGCTATATTAAGTATTTTTTATTTTGAAATTGAATTTATTAAAGGAGAACATAATTCGTTACCTGACTTTCTAACCCGTGAATTCCTTCAGGGCCAAGATGCCAAGACAATTACCAACTAGTTGGGCCAAGCTCAAACCTGGCACGAAACCAATCCAACAAGTTATATCATCATCAGAACCACAATATACAACCCCAGAATCATATGCCCAATTTGCTCAAAATCCTAACTCTGTACAATCAACCAGTCCAATTTCAAATCCTCATACCAGTCAACCTTCACCAAAAATTCCTATCCAATCATCAAAACAATCATGGGTTGCCCAGATGGAGAAAGAAGAAGAAAATTTGAAAATTCAGTTACTTCAATTAAAACAATCCAAAAAATTAGCATTGAACTCACAACCATTTAAAGAAGTCGTGAGAAGGAATACAAAAGGCAAACAGATAGCCAATCCCTCAGTAGCAAGTCAAATTGTGGTGACCAAACCTGGTCTAGCACCTTTACAATCAGCAAAATCGTTTTCTGCAAATCAATCCAATTATCTGAAAAAATCAAACTCTTTCAATATTTACTATTGAAGAAAAACTTTTTCATCCCGATCCAGATCGGTGTGCTTTCAATTACTTTCAAAATCACTCTTTTGAAAATGAAAATGAATTTCCAATGGGTTTTTCATGCAAAAGTAAAAAATTTTATGAATTTATTTTAGTTGATACAAAATCAGTTTTAATCAAGCACTATAAATCCAATGGACTAGAATCTTTTGTTACCCATTCTACATGCCAGATAATCCAAGTTCATAACCTATCTTCATGGGGTGATCATCTATTAACTCCTAGGAGATTCTCTCAATCATTTGAACCTCAATATTTCAATTACTGGGATTATTGCATAGCATGGTACAATGCTTTTTATTTCCGTCCTACAAGTCATTCATGGCTTATGTTCTTCAAACACCAATTTGTTGAAACAATCCCCGCATGGTTCTTAGCATGGTGGTCATTTTTTGGTTCCATTCTTGAAAACCTACCGGAACCAATTGAACAAGGGTTTTCCCTTTTTGCCAAACAATTCCAAAACCTCAAACCACATCTCAATAATTTCCCTGCCTTGTTCCATTTCTATATCAATTTTAAACTTGCATGGATAGTTAGTTGGGACTATACAATTGACAATAATAATGATTTTCCATCACTGTCAAGACAATTTAGAACCAAATGGTGGGACAAGTTTGATGCCACCAGTGCTACTCTACCTTATATCAAGCAATGGTTACTCGGACAAGCAAGAACTCAAAAACAAAAATAGATCAAAGGACCAGAGCAGGAGCAATTCCTTATGACAAAATCTCAAGTACAAGCAGGTTTAGCAGGAACAATGACAAAAGAACAATACAGAAGATTTTTACAAGAGGCCTTACTAGCAGTTGATTCTCAAGTCCAGGAAATCGAACCAAAGGAAGATGAATCAATAGGAGATTATGATCCTGATGATCCAGATGACTTTGATGTTCGCTGTTAACAAGGAGCAATAATCATCTCAAAACAATGACAAGTGGCAAATTTGATGGCATGTACTGTAGCAATCACTGTTCACTGTAGTGAGAAGTGAATAGTATTTACTATTCGGATGTCAAAATTTTATTTCAAGTCCATAGGCTTCTCTTGTCTATTTAAGGAGACTTCCTCCTTCCATTTGAACCATCTTCTAACTCTTCAATCTAGAAAGTTTTGCCTTCAAAGACTCTTTCAATCCCCTTCTTTCTTCTTCATCTCAAGTTCAATCTTCAATCACTTTCAAGATCAAGGTTTTAGGTCACCAAAGTCTTGTAAGTTCAATAACCCAAACTTTTATTTCAAGTCATCTCTATCTTCTACCTTTCGTCAAGTCCAGCCTTAGTTCCAATGGTTGTTCTCCATACTATGTATTTTCAAGTTTAAGTTTAATCATAGTTTGTTGTAGCGATCTTATGTACCTTTTGTATGAATCAATAATATCAAGTTTATCTCTTCAATCTCACACTTGTTAAGCACACACGCCAAGTAAATCTTGTGGTTGGTGCTACGGCTATGGTTCCACAGATCTGCTCATAACGAATGGCTCTACCGCCGGTTTTCTAATTTTTTTCCAAGATTTAAACAATCAAATAAATCAATCTTTCAAGATCAGTTCATGGCTGGCTCGGCCGCCTTGAATCTTTGAAAACAATTTGATTTGGAACAAGGGTCGTCTAGTAGGCACTACAACCTCTACTAGACACTACCGGAACAAAAGAAAGGAACCAAGTACTTCTACGGAGAGAAAGGTTACCCTGGCATCTCCCTGTATGCCAGAGAAAGTATTCTGGATCTGATCGGCTCATTGTTGATTAGAGTATCAATTGATCAGATCTATTGATCTGTTTGAATAATCAATCAATCAATTTTATATTCCATTGTTTTATTTATGATTCGGTTTTGTTAAGTTTATTTACTAAAGTGTTAAAAGTAATATTCCATTGTTTTATTTATGATTTGGTTTTGGCAATTGGAAAGTAGTGATACTCTTTAAAAATAATTGATAATAAGTATCATTCTATTGTTCATAAATGATTTCTTTCAAAAATTCTCGCAAAAGACTTGTAAGCAATTTGTTTATTATCATCTTTTAATGAGGTAACAAATTCCTTTAAGGACATTTTTGGGAAAAAAAATCCTTCGGGAACTAATATAATTACACCTATTCTCAATTATTTTAGAAAGTATCACTAATTTTCAATCACCAAGAATTGGATGATGGAATCTAGGTTTTTCTTAAAAAAAAAAAAGTATTACTAAAACCCATTTTTTAAAACTTTTTTCTAAAAATAATTTCTCTAAAACATTTGAATGTTGATGTAGTTGAATTTATTCTAACTAATAGTTTGCCCCTCCTGAGTCAATTTTCTAGCTTCATGCCCAGGCCTCGACTAGTGTACATCTGTACCAAGTTGGACTTGTATGATATATACAGTCCAGCTTGAGGGGGAACATTATAGAATTAGAAGGTTTTATGTATTTGGAAAGAGTGTGGGTGAGGGAAAGTTACTATTGTTCATTGTTACCAAATATATATTGAAAGGCATGATGGAATAGGTGTATTGCCTATTCTCTCTTCTCTCTTCTATCTTCTATCTTCTACAACAATCAGTGTTTTTTTTTTCCGTGTGGGCTCCACTTGAAATATTTACAAAACCTTAACTGTGAGATACTCCATATAGAAGCATGCCAAAATCAGAGGCAATTCAGGTTAAGATAGCAGGTGATGTCATCACCTATTAAAAGCTCCATTTTGACATACCTAAAAGATCCTCTCTTATGGTCCTTAATTTAACATATTTACCTGCTTAAAAAATATAATAGTGAATTACTAATATCATAACATTAATTGTACACTTATTTTCATAAAGGCATATTTTGATCATAATTATGAAGGATTAATATGATAATTATTGTCTTATTCCTTCATAAATCTCAAGGTGTATAAGTGTAAATATCTCTTTTTTTCTTAATGTTGAATATGCCAAGGAACATTGTGTCATGCTCTTTTGAAGTAAAAATTGAGCAGCGTTCCTTGATTCTTCTTGAACCAATTAATTGGTTTGATTATGGAGACTTATCTGTATTAAATTGATCCCATCATTTGATTTTGAGTTGTCTTGCTAATGCTAAACATGTGGTTTCAGGTAAAATGGTATAATCCCAATTCGCGATCCAAGTTAACGAAAAATTTGACTAGAAATGGAATAAGTTAGAAAAAAATGATGGTTTGCCTAGTTGAAAATTTTCGTGAAACAAATTGAAGCTATGCACCCTTGGATCATATTTCATGGTGGAGGCCAAGAAAATTTCACCATTCAAGAAACCAATTTAAGACTTGTTGATTGAAAATTTTGACAAAGTAATCAAAAAGATTACGGGGTTCATGGAAAAATGTGTAATACTAGTAATCCCGGAATGTATAAACTGGAGGTTTGAAAGGTTTAGAAAGTTTTCTAGGCCTCGAAGGACAATCCAATGAAGAAATAACGAGGAATTGGAAAAACTGGCATGTTGAAATGAGTGACAAAACTATTGTCTCTCGCCATGATAATGCCTAAATCGTAGATTTTAAGTATTGAATAAAATAGATTCATAAAACATTTGATTTTTATTTAATCATAAATTAAAAATTCCCAAGTTTGAGGAAAATACTTTTTGCAATTTTATGAGGAGAATTTGGACAAAATTTATTCTCAATTGTAAAAAAATGGTAGAAATTGTTTTTTCAAACGACTCATCCCTCGACTCTCGACGTTTTTTTGTCCTCGACAAAAGCTGTCCAGCGTTCGGATCCTTCTTCTTCCTTGTAGATGACGATCCTTCGTCATTGAGACTCACAGATTGTCGCCTGTCTTACCTATCGTATTGATAGTAGACAAGATTGTATTGTTCATAGAACAAAAAGAGGTTCTCTAGCGTCTGTGTGATGTAACTGAGAAAGCTTTCAAAAATCTTGGAAACCAGGTAAGTTCCTATTGTCTTTGTTTGTTTTATAGTTTCTGAATGTTTTTATACAACAAGAAATGCTGGTAGGTATTTTAATTTTGCTTTCAATTGCTCTTGTGTGGATGACATTTCTGAATGTTTGGTTTATTAATTTTGCCTTCAATTGCCCTTGTGTGGATGAATTTTTTGAATGTTTTTCTAATTCCGTGTTGTCAATTCATTCATCATATTCATATATTTATGTAGAGGCGTGCATCATCTTTTGAAATCTAGGGTTCCGTCATGGGCCTTACATGAAGCCCCCACAAAGCATTCAAGTACAGATTAGAATGGGTGTTAGACATTCTAATACAAAGCCATCAGAAATTTCTGAAAGTCCACTTTGACGTGTTGTCATAGGTTGTTTAATTTCTCATATTTAGGAGAGAGATGGGTATACATTCTCTTTTAATCTGTAGTTCCTAAAGTTGTCTGGAAAATGCCTTCTGTTTCGATTGATATTAAACCTAGTTGAAATTTGGAAGTGATGATCTTTCTCTTGAACTTCAAAATCCAAGGTAACAATTTGGTGTCTTCACCGAAAAGAAAAATGCAAATGGTAAATTGTCTGCATGTTCTCTGGAAGGCATTATGAGTATAAATTACTGCAAGGATTTGATATGGGTATATGCTTCCAGGTAGGCTATTTTTCGCGCTAGGTAGCTAAGGATGTTTCTGTGCTTAGGACTGAAACAGCCTGCAAATGATATACAAGAAAAATTTTATCTTGTTCTTGAACCTGTCTGTAACAATTTCTCAATTGAGCTTGTTTTGTTTAGTTGTCTGTTAACTACTTTTATCACAATTTCCATGAATTTTTTTTATTTTTTTTTTTCAGATTTATTGAGTCCTTTCCTTGGTATTGATGTTTTACATCCATTATGCAAGATCATTTTGTTCTTGTATTTGATTCTTTTTGCCATCTTCATGTTTGTTGTATCTGGATTTTGAAGAAGTTGAAAAGGTCTTTGTCTTTGAATTTGATTGATCATTGTATAATTGGGGTTTAGTTGGAAAAATAAGAGAGCAGCCTCTTTTATCCTGCATTTGGCTGCCTCCTGGATTTGATTATCTAAAGACGAATTTAGTGGTTGATACAAATTACCAATGGAAATGGTGCTGCAAATTACCAATTGAAATGGTGGTGTTGCAATTATGATTTGCAATGAGAAAGTAAATTATGATATACTAATCTGAAAAACCTCAGCTAGAATACCTTGTCGCAGATGCGAGTTTCTCTTCTAAATCTTTGAAATTTGTGCTGCGCAGGTTGGTTCTATAATTTGTGGGTTTTAGTTCTGTAGCAGTTGTTCTTATGCGACTTTTTTTTTCCGTCTATTTTTATCTCTTTAGCAGATGGGTTTTGTAATTTGTGGGTTTGGAATTGACGAGATTTGTAGCAGTTGTTATGCGATCTTCATTTTTTTTTCCTCTCTTTTTTTTTATTTCTTTTATTTGCTTTACAGGAGGTACTAAATGTTTATATAAAAGAAAGAATACAGGCGTCGGTTTCATATTTTTGTAGCTACTTGGGATCTCTGGAGAATGGGCAAGGAGGAAGAAGAGAGGAGAAGAAGAAGAAAAGGTTCGGAAGAGGAAAAAGAAATGGTTTGGACTGCATATCAAGGAAAGGAATACCATCTATTATGTATAGCAATAGGTTTTTTCCTGAATCTCTCTCAGCTTCAAACCTCTAATGCTTCCCATGTTTTTTCCGTTCACGGAACTGGTTTGTAGATTTCTAGGTTTAAGTAGCCAGAGTGGGTCAGTACCGGAGCGCCGGTGTATCTGGCCGCCATGCTAGAATACCTCACCGCAGACTTGGGTTTCTCTTCTAAATTTGAGCACCCATTAAGATTTCTCACAAGCAGCTCCAATTCAATTCAAGCATGGCATCCAATGCAGGGAGGAGATGTGGGTTTGCCGGCTGTCTTAACTCCTGTGTTGTCTTCGTAGTCTCAATTAATCTCCTGTGCCTACTTCAATGTGTCCCCCACTTCAGCATTTTAGAAGCAAATGTACAAGGCGTTTCTCAATAACACAGAGGAATGAGCTCAACACGGGTAATTTCCCTTTTTCCGATTTACTTGTTATCCAAATAGGGTCTTTTTCTATCAATAAATGATTCATATTATTCACTTTCTTATGAAACATGGCATCTTAAATATTTCTGTTCATCATCTTATGCCTCTTTTTGCGTATCTGAATGCAATAGTTTTCTTCCTCGAATTAGGTGGATGGAATTTTTTTGGAACTAATTGTTTTATAAAAGTCTAATATTGTCTTGAAAATGTATTTATTGCCATCATTTCTTCTTTTTGCTTTTTCCCTTTTGAATTAAATATAGAATTAATTACTGTCTAATACTTTGTGAACTTTCACATACATGATAATTGGGAATTAGTTGTTATTTCAACACTATGTATACTCCCGACTATCTATCTCAAATAGTTCTATTCATGTGCAATATTTCTGTCTGAATATTATGGCATTTGAATGAATTTTTGTATTCTATCTGTTACTTAATCATGACTCCATTATGCATGCTTAGTTATCAGATGATATATAACACATAAACTGTCTTTTTAAACTTAGATGTTCTATTAAACAACCCTTATGAATAATAAAGTTTAAATATGTTATACAGATCCATCCCCTAAATATTTCTTTTAAGTGTTTTTATTGGACATTATAGTTCAATTTGAATATTTTGGTCATCCTCTAAAATTCCAAATGTCTTGAGGGGCCATTAGATTAAAACCTCCCAAGTATTAGCAATTCATGCCTACAAGTTCATTCACGTAAATGTTTCTGCTTTTGAGGAATCAGTTACTAATCGGTTGTAGTTTCAAGTCATACAAATTCTCCCATGTGAGCAAGAAAAGTACTGGAAATTAATTGGCCATAATATTGGGCTAAAGGGGGAATCTTTTGAACTCACTAATTAGAAAAATCAGTGTCAATGCTGCTCTGAACTGGAATTTAGAATGCAAATATTGGTTCATAAAGTAGCTGGATGTCTTATGTAAATGTGTAATGGTACCTAGAGAATACATAAATCTTCAATACAGTTCTTGATGTCAAGGAGATAAGCGTGGGAGATAAACAATCAAATAAGGTGACATGACTCAGCAATGGAAGTTAATGCAAAATTTATATAACCCACAAAGTACCCCTTCATGAAGAAAATATAGACCGAAATTTAACATCTTCAGGGAACAAGCATAATAAAACCTGAAGAATAAAAATAAACAAATTACTCATGAAAATGATATTCCACGTTAAACGACAAAAATTAATATGACCTAAATCAACAAAGCAATCTGTTTAGGCACTATCAATTACAATAACTAGAATCCAAAATAAGCATAATAGGAGCTACAAGCTTAAAACACTCCACCCAAAAAATAACAAAATGACGCATAGAGAAAGATATAGACCCCAAAACACAACCCCATTAAACAAATACGCCATGCTTCGTCCGCATCAATAACACAATCCGTAAATGCATCAGCAATTGCCAATAAATAGAATCCCTGGCCAGTTACACCCAAAAATAGTAGTACCCCATTAAACAACAAACACACATTACTAGTACCAATAAATAGAACCCTTCTTCTTTTAAGTGGATGTCCTTCACTGCTCTTATGGTGATGTCCTTGCTGCTTTTGTTCCTTTTGTAGGGTGGACTGATGATCCCACTGGTTTCCCTTCCTATAATACATTAGAGTTGAGCAATATATAAACATGTCATGAGAAAAAACGGTAAGAGAGGAAAAAATACAAAATAAAAAGGTAAGAGAAAGAGTGAAAGCATTTTGAAACACTATGAACATGGTTTGATGTTGATCTAATGCATTCTGAAGAAAATCTAAAAAATATTCCAAAATAAAAAAGCCAGTTCTTTTCAGAATATATAGAAGTCAGCTAATTAATCTATAATTGCAGTTAAGGCTGTTCATCAGTTAATAAAATTGATGTTTTAGATTAGTTTAAATTTAAAATAAACTTCATGCATCTAAAGTTCATTAAATTCATTTAAACTATAGACCTTCACCATTTGATGGTAAATCTCCACCTAGAAATCATTTTGCTGCCTTGAAACCAACAAGAGGTGCTTATGTTGATGCACATAACTACGGAAGTAGATGTTAATCAACATGTCCTGTGCAAGGCAATCTAGACATACCATGCAATCTTGGCAAATTAAGTAGGAGAGTTTTATCATAATTACCTTTGTCGGGAAGGTTAGGTTCCCATGTCAATGAATTCTTCCAGGCCTCATCATCTCCTATGACCCTTTTTTCAATTGATAAGTTGAAGGTTTGGTTGCTGCTGCCCATTTTTTGTGGTGTTGCATTCCCCCATTGAACTCCTCCACGGTCCCCATTGAACTCCTCCCATGTCAATGGATTCTGCCAGGCCTCATCATCTCCTATGACCTTTTTTTCAATTGATAAGTTGATTGTTCGGTTGCTGCTGCCTATGTTTTGTGGTGTTGCATTCCCCCATTGAACTCCACAGTCCCCGTCCATCCTGTGAAAGGGATTCTTCAATTCGTTACAGAAGAAAACCTCGAACTTGGGTGGGTAATCACACAACACTACTCCTGAATAGATATCTTTCAAGTTTGGAAGTCCGTATAAGGTTATTTGCTGCAATCTTGACATGGTGATTGTGTTATTGTTCTTCTTCTCCACTTCCTTTATTTTGTCGTCACCACCATCATCGTCATTTGTGATTGTGTTGTTATTGTTCTCCACTTCCTTTATTTCGTCACCACCATCATCTTCATTGTCACTGTCAACATATATTTTTTCTTTGCAGTCATCATGATCATCAACTTTTCCTTCATCATCTACAATTAAATTTATCATTGATGAACAATAACCAACATAAATCAACTCCAGGTTTTGTAGGCCGCCTAGTACCATTTCACGTGACAAAAGATATTTCAATTTGTGGCAGCTGATGACAGTTAAGAGCTTCAATGCTGCAAAAGTGCCAAGTGGAACAACTCCCTTGCAGAGTCCTCTTAATTTTTCCAAACCTTTAAGCTCAATTTCCTCCAACTTGGTTAGGCGGTTCTCTCCATCCACCGAGATCCATTCCACTTCACGACATTGTACAATCTGACATTTCTTTAAGCGTAACATGTTAGACGCAAACGCTGACAAACTTGTGATGTGCGAGCAAGAATTCATGTGCAACTCAAGGGTGTCAGGGGGAAGCATAATGGGACTTCCACGTAAAAGAAGACTAGATTCTTTAAATTCTATGTACTTCTTACCGTGGCTTGTGTTCAAATCAGCAGAAGTGTTTCCTATGCGAAAGTTGAATCTCTCGTGCCGATCTGGGTTGCCTGATCTGAGATAGCTGTCCAAGAGTTCCACATTCGCGAAATCCACTTCTAGGACTGTAAAATTTGTGCTGGTAAGAAACTTCTTCTGTATATGTGATTCTTCAATGTTAGAAGCTACTGATTTTGTTCCCCAAAGGAAACCACACCCCACCATTGAGAGATCTTCTAAACAGATGAAATTGGATATCTGTTGGGTTGGAAAGAGGTCTACACGTGTACCAGAGAGGTTCAGGGATCTGAGGTTCGTCAAGTTTTCCAGACCTAGAAGCGATGCTATGATGTTGGTACTATAAGAGAGGTCCAAAAGCCCCAGTGCACTGAGCTCACCAAGCCAAGGCGTAACCACTAAATTCAAACAACTCCTCAAAAGCAAGGATCGAAGGTTCTTGAGTTTTAAAATTGGCTGAGGCAGGGCACTGATACCAGTATAAGACAGGTCAAGAACTCTGAGTTTATCCATTGATTGAAAGAAATTAACTGACACGCTCCCCATGAGAGAGTTATGCTGTAGTAATAAGGATGTGAGCTCGCAGAAGTCAGCATCGCCCCGAAGTTCTTTCAAATCATTTCTCATTAACGACACTCTCTCAACATCTTTGGTCATCTCCTTTCTAACTGAGTATGTCCGTAGCTGAACTCCAGCATTGATTATGCATCGAGGATTACTGTTTTTTGTTATGGAAATGGCCATATGTCTGATTAAGTCATGGCAGAACTTCACACATTCAACACTTCCTCCATTGTTACCGACACTCTCTAACAAGAAAGCATCTTTTAGTTCCTTCAATATGGCCCTGCCTGTACTTCTCATGTTTGCCACCCTTTTTCCTCTTGAATCATCTATTAGCCCCTCCCAGATCCAATACTCTATCAACTCGGTTGTGTCGATATGATGATCTTTTGGATACAGTGCGCAGTACAAGAAGCACGATCTTGTGGTGTCATCTCTTAATTTTCTATAGCTAACTTCTAAACTTGGAAAGACCTTCTCCACGAGTGCGATATGTGCTGTTGAGTCTTGAAAATCAGCCAGTGCGTCCTTCCACTCGTTGGGATCCTGTTCTCTTCTCAATGCTTTTCCTATGTTGACCAGTGCAAGTGGAAGATGACCACATTTCTCTATGACAGCCTCTGCAGTAGCACCTTCTATAAGTTCGTTCAGCAATACATCCTCACCGACTTTATCCTTGAAAAGGGTCCATGCTTCATCAGGCGAAAGCAATGGTACTACAACTTCTTTGTCTGTCTCCATTCCTTTACACACACTTAATAGGCGAGTCGTTAAAACTATCTTGCAGCCATTAGATTTGCTTGGCTTTGGAATTCCAATATCTTCAAGTGGAAAAGCTTTCCACATGCCATCCATTATGAGCACATACTTACCCATTCTATTCAATTTTTCTGATAGTGCAGCTGCCCTTCTTTTGGGATTTTCCTTCTCAAAAGGAGACACCTGAATTCTCTCTGCAATAACATCTTGAAGTTTCTCCAAAGTTTCATCTTCTGGAATGCCAATCCATCTTACATCATCAAACTCATCTTCCGGTCGAGTGTTGATTTGCTTCGATTTCCGAGTTTTGATTTGCTCCGATATCCGAGTTTTGATGTGCTTCATGATGTAACTTTTGCCCACTCCTCCCATGCCATAAACACCAATAACTCCATTTTCACTAGTCATCAAGGAGTCCCAGATCATGTTCAAAGTTTTTGAGGTCATGGTGTTGTCCTCTATTGAAGTTTTTGGAAATTCAATTTCAAAATTTGGTACTTCCTCACCAAACAATTGACCGAATTTAGACTTCTCTCCAATTAGTTCAGTCACTTTCTTAAGCTGTCTTTCAATTTGTGCTGCTAAATCAAACCGTGAGAGGCAGCCAAAGAGACAAGAAGTACTTAAGCGTCTGTCTACATTTATCTCTAAGTCACCAACCTCCTTCCCAATTTTTTTGACATTTTCTACCCACAATACTACTACTTCTTTTGGTTCCTTTCCTTGATTGCCTTGCATCAATTCCTTCTTTATATCACTTGATTTGGCATTCAACTCTTCCATATCCTCCTTCAGCTTCTTTAAATTTTCTTCCAGTCCTTTTAGGCTATTGTATTGGGGAAGGAAACAGCCCCAAACACATCGTATTACCTGGATCACGTCTTCCATACTGAAGATGAAAGTGAATGATGAATCAGGCCAGATAATGATAGAGACTATGTAAAGCAGTTGATATAAAAAGAGTAAATACTAAGGGATAAGATTTGGACCCTTGCTATAAAAGAACAAGTTTAAGAGCTTGGATCCTAAGCATAAAATGACCAAGAAAAAACATTAATTAAAACTCGTAGGAAGATTTCAATTAAATTGCCATACTACGAAATTTATGTAAAATTTTGCTGTCACCAAAAAAGGAAAAAAACCAAGTACAAGATCTGAAAGAGAAATGATGGAAAACATTGTATAGTGAGAGCTAGGGGGTACTAGTGCTCGGGGTGGTTAGTAGGGTCAATTACCGTGATTTGCCCTAATGGTTAGGTTTGGTAAAGCATAAATCGGGTTAGGGATGGGTTAGGATTTAGCCCAACCTAACAAAAACTCTCCCCAACCCCGACCTTAAACTATCAAGTTTTTTTTTTTTTTTTTACATATATATCCCATATAAAAACATATATTGTATAAATAAAAATATAGTTAATTTATATATATTATATGAAAGCATTTATAATTTAATATTTTATAATACAACCAGGTCAATCCTTCCCACCATGTTACCAACCTAATAGTGTTAGGAGTAGCTTTTGTATGGGCTAAAACTTGCCCCTAACCACACGTTGCCATCCTTGGTGAGGGTTGAAATCGTTTGCCATAGTTAAGCTGTGGCAGACCATGCAGCATCCCATGGTTGCTGTTAATTTCACATTTCCCAATATGAAATGTCAATTAAAACGATATTTCACTTGGGATATGTGAAATTAACAGCAACCGTGATGCTGCAGGACGATTTCATCCCCCTAGTGAAGGTATGAAAAATTTCTTTTACATTTGGGCTATCGACTAGAATCATAGGCAATACAACAATAACAAGAATGGTTTATTAAAATAGCAAATGACTTCTTCGGTGGAAGAGATAATAGGATTAAACTTAAATATCATTATCAAGAGGCTTGCTTAAGTCCATATGTAGGCTTCTTTAATTTGCATAACATGTTTTGTTTTTCTTGCTTCTAAAAACATTCTAGCCATTTCATCCTTCAGGTAGATTTCCTTACCTTGATTTCATTTAAAAACAATTTTTACATCTAGTTGATGCACAACCAATAATATATATCATAAGAGCCAAATCAATCATTCATTGAAAGGGGAGAGAGTTTCCTTATAATCAATTCCATATTTTGGCTAAAGACTATTGACACTAGTGTAGTTTTTTATCATGCTATTCTATCATGGGAGGCATATTCCATTTTGACGAAACATTGTTTAGATCTCTTAAATAATATCAAGTCCCCGACTTCATTCTATTTATGGATACTAACCCAATATTGATTAATTAATAGATTCTTTACTGTTCCTGAATTGTATATGGATATCAAAAGTTTGTTTTTTGTAAATATATAACACAATCATCAAGAATAGCAAGCTCCTCCTGGACAACTGCACATGCACATGGCAATGGTTTAAACCTAATTTTCTTTTTGTTAGTAACTCAAAATGAAGTTCTAAGAGCAACCTTACTAGGAAACTAACTTAAAATACAAGTGTTGTTCGTAGAATATCACCTCACAAAAATTCAGGTAAATTTTTAGTTACTAATCATACCTCTAGCAGTATTAACAAGAGTGTAATTACATTGTTCAACTATACCATTCTGTTGAGGTATTTCAAGCATTGTATACTATTAGAAGGAAAGAAAAATAAAAATATAAGATTGCACATATGTTGTCTTATTTTTTGCAGTGTTTTATTTTCTTCCTTTATTGTTGATGGGAAGATATATGCTGTGAAATCCTTGTAGAACAGCTATGAACATTGAATGAAAGAGCTCTTTCCTCTCTCCTATGGATGAAGGCTTAATGCCAACCCACATTAAACCTTTGTGTTTCTTCCTTATTATTTTTTCTTTCTCATATCTACATATACAAATCTCTGGTGCTATGCTTTTCTAGAAATCAAATAAATGGTACTAGATAATGAGTAGACATTTTATTTATTAGGATATTCACTTTATAAGGTTTTAGAACTTTAATTCTTAATTTTAACTGATTTTTGACTTATATTTTAAGAACTGTAAGAAAAAACAAAGCTTATGATATTTCTTTAAGAGCAAATATAGATCCACAAATGTGAGACATTGTCAATAAAGCTGATAAAAATACTTTTCTTACACTCAAGCAAGGACTAAGTGGTTGTCTTTTTGTGTCACTTCAAGGAGCCTGTTCAAGTGTTTGCTTTCTTATTTCAGTTAATTTTCATTTCTTTTATACAATCAACATAAAAACCAATGTTATTAAAGTCTATATGTTTTAATAACACTTTCTTTTACTAAGCACTTTATTAATTTTCTAGTGTTATGTCTTAGTTGTTGATGCTGCAACTAAAACATTCAAATTAACATGCAAATTAGAAGATACTAACAAAGGACCAAATTTAACTTATATCCCATCACATTGAAACCCCTGCCCAAGAAAAAATAGATTTTTATAAATACTGAAATTTTGGTTTCTAAAATTAATTGTATAACCTTCCAAATCAAGTTTAGACAGTTAAATAAAGATATGAAGGAATAAAAAAGGTATGTATATAGTTCTTTGTTTTCAGATCATCCTTTCCCATATAACTTTATCTTACAAATAGAAAAATATTCATGTAAGAAGGATTGCCTCCTTTTACTTTATTTGATGGTTTTTGTTTCCATATTTTCTTTCCTTATTAAAGTCCTGTGGTGTAAAGTGGATAGATTGTAGTCTTTCCTACTTTAGTTTCCTTCATCTAACACACAATTCGTAATAAGTTCATTGACAACCCATTTTAGCTTATATGTGTTATCAAATTTAAAATGGACCATATTACTATGGAAGAAGCTTCAAAATGCAGTGCAGCAGGAAGGACTGAAATTTTTATTTTCAGTGACTTCAATTAAGTAGCAAATTGCTGACTTGCATACTATACTCATGAATACCTTTTATGCTATTATATATCATGATGAACATTTAGGATCAATATTCTTGCTAATGATTTCTCTGTCATAAAATTTGTTTGGAACATCGGATTCATCTATGTAAAGACGTGGGTCAAAATTCAAGAAAACTAACACAATAAGTATCTGATATTGCAGTTAAAGAAATTGAAACCACCCAATTCTTAAATGGTAGGCATATGGCTAAAGAGTGATTCAAGGAAAGCAACAATCATAAGACAAATATATATACAATATATCAACAATTTTATGAGTTTAAGTAAATAAAAACATAATTATTCTTAAACTATTATGAATTAATTTTAAAAACAACCTAATGCATCATAGTTGTAGACACCCCAATTTGGGCTGGACCACAAGAGAACCGATGAGCCAGACGCAGTTTGGGTAAACCCCAACTTAACCTGGTCTAAATTAAAATAATAAAAAAAAGAAAAAAGAAAAAAAAGAAGAAGAATTGTTAGCTTGGTTGTTGGTACTCCCTATCATGAATTGAGGACGGGTTCAGAGATAAGGATAAAGATGGAACCATGGTTTTCATTTTGTTAGAGATAAGGATAAAGATGGAACCATGGTTTTCATTTTGTTAGAGATAAGGAAGGATTCAAGTGTTTTATATAAACTCAACTTCCTCACTTTTCAGGAAGTCTCCTTCCTGATAAGTGAGAAGTGCCTTCTCCCCTATATAAAAGGGCATAAGGAGAAGGAGAAGGGGGCACAAGATAGAAGAGGGACGATTGAACACAAGAAGTGAAAGGAGAAGGCATGTGGAAAGCAGAGTGAGAAGGTGAAGAGCATGGCTGAAAGATAGGTATTTTCATGTGCATTTCCATTACGAATATGTTTATTATATGAATGTTTTTCTATGTTGATCGTGGATGTTTTTATTGTTACTAACATGAAATTTTCTTAGAATAAAGTATGCCTATTAGTTGTTGCTGTTTTTTTACTAATTGTTGGTATATCGTGAGTTTCTTTTAGACTATTTGTTTTCTTTAGATTAGTTGCTTTGTGGAAATATGAGGTTCTTAAATTTATAAATTACTAGTTGCTGTAAATTTTTTAGAATAGCATGTGGTTTGTCAATTTACGTGTGCTTTTGTTAGTAAGGTTTTGCTTTGCTGTTAGTTTAGAGTTAATTTACTTTTAGATTTTCAGATTAGTCTCTTTACATTAGTCATCTATTCTATTCCTGTTCTTCTATTGATTAAAAAAAAAAAATGGAGAAGACCGCTTCATTATGTTTTAATGAGATGAGAATTGTTTCGTGGTTTTTTCGCCTTATCCGTGTGATTGGGGTTTAGCACTGTTCTGAAATGTCCTAGTCTTCTCCGCGTTAAAGATTTTTTTTAGAATGAGTTTGCTGCATGTTAACATGATGTTAAAGATTTCCGAGTTCTTCATTTTGCTTTGTTAAATTGCTTTAGTAGTTGCTACATAATAACATGGTGTTCATGTAACTATGGTTCTTGTCATATATATCTCAGAATTTTGTTCCTATTTCAAAAGATGATGCATATGATGGTGAATGGGAGATGTTGAATATCATGCTTTTGTTAGGATTTGTCAACATTATCTAGTTAAAGTCTTTTTTTTTATTAGTTAACGCGTTGACAATCTTATAAAATGGTTTTATGTGATATAATGGTTCAGTTTAATCCGGTTTTGTGATTTAGTTACCTTTTTGTTCAAGTATCATTAATTTTTTTTCTTTCTTTGAAGTGTTTATTAGGATAAGTATAGTTGATTATTTTTGGGGTTGGCTAACGTGTTATGCCTAGATGTGCATGGATTAGTTGTTTTTCTTTAATAATTCATGGATTCAATGTCACCAAGGCTTTTATTTAACTCCATTATAATGGCCCAGTGATTTAAATCCAAACCAAAGAATTTTTTTTTATTCAATTTTTTTGTATTTTAAATAATTTAAAAATAAATTATTTATTTTATCATGAGCACGATTGTATTTGGAAACCCTAATGTTTTTAATAGATATTTTTCGAGGTATTGGGTCCATGATCCAATGGTATGCCATCCTATGGGTCAAACCCAATAATCCTGCATTTTTTGTGTCTAATTTTATTTAGGATTTTTTAAAATTAGAATTTTAGGGTGAAGTTTGAAAAGGATAAAGGATAACCAGTTCACTAAACCGGAAGTGGTTGGCTGCCTAACACCTTTCCAATCACTTAATCGAGCCTTCTGACCCGATTTTTGGTTAGACTGGTTTTCTTTTATATGAATAATTTATGGGTGACTATCCACACCCATAACCCGATGGATAGTGGCGATTCCAAATCAAAACGGTTTGACGGTCCGACCAACTGACCTGAGGGTCGAGGTCTCACAATAGTAACCACTTATGGGGATTAAAACTACCATTCACTCAATTATTGACTGAATAGAAGGAAATATCAATTGAATCTATCATAAATATTTTGATTTTATTAAGAAATTCAATTAAATATAAATATTATTTTTTTACCAATCCATTTAGGATTGCTAAGGCAAAGACATTTCTTTAAACCAATCCCAACTTTAGTAATCAAGAATATGATTACTAATGGGCAGGAGAAATTCAAGTAGACAAGAAAGAAGAGAAAGATGTAAAAAGATAGATTTCACAAACTCATCTACAAAGTTAAAATACAGGTAAAGTCTACCTCCAAATTCGAAATTGGAATAAATATTTTAAATCACATTTATGCCCCATATATTGAACTTCTATACATCCATTATGAATCTTTGAAGGTCATTTGGACAAAAGGTATGTCCCGAGTATCCCTCACCATTTCTTTTACGTAAGCTGAATCATGCCTTGGTCAATTCAAGACTTTTGCCATATCCTTGTGGATAATACCTTTTGAGACGGAATAGCCTTTTGTTTTTCTTTCAAAAACTACCTCCTTAGAAGTTGAATACGTGAAGATGAATCTTTATTTCAAAGGGTAATTTCATTTTTGAATGAAACAAAAATACGGGTTATATGTCCTATCTTTGTCGTCCGAGGTGATCCAACAAAGAGGGACAGCTGTGGACACCCCAGTTTGTATTAAAGAAGTATTATCTTATAAATTTTCTTAGATCTTAACAAGACAAATAAGATTGAGCTATTTGAATCCTCAGTCGCAAAATGGAATGGCCTAGCATCCACTTTAAAACAATTTCACCTTTTTCTAATGCAGTGTTGTTGGCTTTTGATTTAAAGAACGCCATTATTTCTAAGACAAAATCTCTAGATGCTTTTTCCTAGAATTCATTGTTTTGCCAATGTTTTGGTGTAACTAAAAATTTGGACCTCCAAAATTTGGGAGATACCTTATCATTAAAAAGATGAAATTATTCTTGAAACTCTGAAAATCAAATATTGTTCATGATTTGAGAAGTTGACATTTTGCTCTTTTGGAATTTGGATCTAGGACTATTTTCAGTAGATTCGAATATGGAGTAGTTACTTATTTACATTGATATCTTTAAAAGATATTTAGACATAATAAGTATTACTATGGAAAGAAGGGCTAAACCTATACTGAAAGTGTAAAGTTAGCTTGTAATTGTACTGCATGTACAGTTATGAATAGTTTTGTGTATGTAGTTTGGTATTTTGGATAATTTACTCTAGCTGGTTCAAATTGATTCCTAGGTGGTGTTTGGTCATTGTCGAAAGTTGGCTCACTTCATTGGCATGCCGAATTTGTAATACGTAGAGCTGTCCCCGAGCTTGAGCTCTATTTTTGGTCTCGTGAGCCGAGCCTAAGCTTAAAAAATAGCTCATTAATTTAATGAGCCTGAGTTGAGCCCATTAAAGCTCGGTCTATTAAGTGTGTGTTTATATATATTAATACTTAATATGTGTTAATTTATAATTAGGAAATGTTAATTCAAAAAAATATTATTCTACAGTTAACTAGTTGAGAAGTTATCAAATTGAAAATAAACCTAAAATTGTAATTTTAAAGATTTCCTAGGTTCTTTAGAATGGAGATGACACATGTGATGTTGTTGGGGACGAATTTGAAAAATTTATTGATAGTGTTGACAAGAGTGGTGATAACAATTCTAAGTCGAATAAATGTTTAAAGTGTCACTTGACGTAAAGGTTAAGAATTCAATGTTTTGATATGGTGGAGCTTGAATATTGATGAGTTTCCTATACTCTCTAGGATTGTTTGGGATATTTTATCATACCATTATCGAAGGTAGCTTCAGAATCTACTTTTAGCACCGGAGGAAGGGTTGTTGACAAATGTTATAGTTCATTGGCACCAGAGACTGTTGAGGCCTTGGTTTGTTCGGTAGATTAGTTGCGAAGTGGTTCATAACTCAGTGTTGAAAATGATTAGTTGGGATAATTAATCTATATACACATATTTCTTTTTATTAATTGATAAAATTGTTATATATCATTCTTTTCTCATAAAAATGATATCTTATATTATCATGTGGTTTTAAGGTTCCCAAGGAATGATGCATTTTCAGTTTGTAACAGGAGAGTTGGAGTCATACATTCATACTGATAACATATGCCTTTTAGCTTCAGTTATTTTGCTTCTTTCTAAAATAATGACTTAGTTATTTTCATTTATTGTTCTTTGTTATTATGATTATATGAGTAATTTTTCTTTTTTCCTTCTAAATGCAGGTTTTGGATTCTATTAATTTTTAATATTTAGTAGAGAAAGGGCACAATGACTATGGATAAAAAGCCTTAGATTATTTTATTTTTACTTTTTAGTTATTGTATATTTACTCTATTGTTTTCAATTATCCATTTTTTTTCAATTTTTGAATTTCTTTGCCCCCATGTGATGTATTAAGACTTGGCACTTTATACATTTATGACCGCTTTGAGATTTTTATTGACAAATTTTTTTTAAAATGAATATTTGTTGATCATACGATGTAGACCGATATTATTTTCTTTTACATATATATAAACAAAGCACATGTTACAATTAATTTTATTGTGTCAGACCTTTTGTTTGCATAACTCTTAATGAGCTGAGCTTTTTCAATCCGACCTTGAGCTCAAAAACTTTTTATGAGCTTGAGCCAAGCCTGAGCCTAAAATTTTTCAATGAGCTTGAGTTAAGCCTAAGCCTTGCCCAAGTTTTATGAGCCTGAGCCCTAGTAATACGGGTTGTGATAAAATTTGGATTTTATAGGATGGGATCAGTTACCATTTGGTTCACCATGTTGTGGCTCAAACTTAATAATCCTAATCTTCTTTGTTTTGATTAAGATTGTGAGAAGGTTTTAGGCACTTAAACTTTCCATAGGTCACCCTTAAACAAATCTTAAAATTGAATAAAAAGGAACTAAATTAATTTGACCAGTTTTCTCAATTCATAGGTGAATATTTGCACTCTAATTAGAAGCTTAATCAATAGTGTTGGCTCTTAAGAATTTCTAGTTTTCTAGTCTTACCAATTTGAAGATTGAGGTCCCACACACCTGGCATGAGAATTGGTATACAAAACTTGGTTGTAGATGTTGATGCTAGTCCTGTTATTAATGTTTTCAAGGATGGCATTCCTATTATTAATGTATTCAAGGATGTATTTATTTGATGTTTTTATTATTCCAATTTTTTAATAGTTGAATATAAAAAATTGGAATTATAATTCAACCCTATTCCATTGAATTTGTTTTTAAGGTATTTTTTAGATAGCCAAATTCCTATTATGATAGATGAAAATTTGGATTTTTCTATCCGAAGAATTTGGAGATAGAAAATCTCAAGTTATTAAAAATAAAAGGGAAATTACGGAAAGGGGCTACTTTCCCAACATGTTTACAAAAAATTACTTGGAAAATTCAATGGTCCCGAAACATCCTACTTTTCTAAAGTAATTGCAAATAAGTCTAAAAACGACGTAGCTTAATGTTCTATTCCCTTGATACCGTAAGAAGAACGTATTAATATCTTATGATGATTCGATTGATATCCTTGACTTGCGTCTAACGATGGTAACAATAGTATACACAAAAAACACCTACATGTATTCCACTATTAAATCAACTAGTATTCTACAAACAAGATGGTTGTATCTTATGAAGAACATACTAATTTCCTACGACGATTGGACTAACATCCTTGGCTTGTAACCAAGGATGATAACAATAGTATCCGATGAAGAACGTACTAGTAAATTATTATGATTGGACTAATATCCTAGGAATATTTGGCTTGTAGCCCATGATGGTAACACTAGATTCCCACGATGATTTAAATGGTATCCCCTAAAAAATGTTGATTAACTGTTGATTAGTAGAATACAGCTCTACGATTAATCGAACACATCTACAAATAATGGTTAAAAAAGCCGATTAATCGAGCAAGTAAATGATTAATTGATACTTCGTAGGATACTAGCACGTTCTTCTTGGGATATTATTGTCACTATTCACATAATTCCGATATATAGGAGTTTTATTTGATATAATAAATTAATAGGATTTAAAATGGACAATTTTAATTAATTAGGAGAACGTGGTTATTTGGGATAGGGATTGGGATAAAGAAGTCATTAACAAAATTTCTTATCTTTAATATAAAAGCCAATTTAGAAAAAGCTGAGGGGCACTTTAGGTATGGAATGTCAGGCTTGAATCTTGCAAATTCCCTTTATACGATATAAAGAGGGGGATACTCTAGAGATATAATCTAGAGAGAGAAAATTCTAGAAAGAGAGGGATGTCCTAGAGAGAAAATATAGAGAGAGATTTAGGAAGAGAAAAATCTAGAAAGAGAGAGGAATGCTTTAGAGAAGATCTATAGAAAGGGTTCTAGAGAAAAAACTATAGAAAGGGAAGGAGAATGCTCTAGAGAAAAGTCTAGAGATAGAAAATCCTTTAGAAAGAGAATACTCTTTAGAGAGAGAAAGCTATAGAGAGGAAAATAATCTGGAGAGAAAAACCCAGTGAGAGAATGAATGAGAAAGTTTATATTATTATCAGTTTCCATAATTGAATTTTATACGCTTATCCAATAAATGGAGTTGAAATTTAAACCTAATTCTTAATGAATTTCTAATTCCAAATTTCAATCTCTCTTGAATTAGAATTCTCAACTCCAATTCTAATTTATTGAACCAATTGCACCTTAAAGGAATTTTCTTAAATGCTCTTTCAAAGTTGTTTTAAGATTTACCAAATAGTGAGAATACAGAAATAATACGGACCATTTGAATTGTGAATTTTTTTTAATGACATTATTGGAAAGAATCAAATCCGCCCCTCAGAGTTGGTTGGAGAGTATCATCATCGTCGATGTCAATTGGCAAATAAAGGTTCTCAATACTTGGAATCTTAGAGGTGGCCAATACAGAAAAAGCATCAGAAAATGTTGTTGAACGAGTCTCGTTTACAAGAATCTCAAACCAGATGATAAATTAAATTATTGGATAAATGTGAACTTTTGATTCTAAATTTCACAATGGTTTTCTAGAGTCGCAGAGAAATTGGTGAAATCAAATCGCTGAAATCTGTTGCTAATTAAAGCTGATACTAACAAATCACTCCATCATTTAAAAAAAAAAAAAAAGGAATAGATAACACTCTAATGAACAATATACTTGGGAATTTTTAAGCCTAAAACTTGATGAATATTTCAAAATGTCTTTCTAAGAACCAAAAGGTTTCAAATTGTTTTTCTGTTCGCAGGTGAAGAGAAAACCAGTTTGGTAACAATTTTAGTCAAAATCTGTTGTGGTTTTAAAATCAATAAAAATGGGTTTGGTAAATATAATGATATCTAATATAAAAACTGTTTGTAATGGCAATAGTGATGGTAGTTGTAGTGGTAATGATGGTGTTGGTGGCCGTGGTACTGGTGCTGGTGATAATGGTGGTTGTGGGAGTGGTGGTTGTAGTTGTTGTAGCATGCAGTGGTCTTGATGGCTGTGGTAATGTAGTTGTAAACAAAGCTAATCGGATTAACAAATTAAGAAGTCACAGAAGTTCCACCAAAAAAATTGGAGAAGGCTTGAAAACTGAGAAATTAAAATAACTTACCACCGCCCGGAAAGAATTTAACTAGTTGTAGCCTAGTGCACGAGGATCCCGCCATTACACAGAATTTGGAGAAGGCTTGATGTACATAGCCTTATTCTGCAAGTAGAGAGATTGTTTCTAGTAACTTGAATCCACAACTTTTAGGCCGCAATGGAGCAATCTTATTGTTGCGCCAAGGCTCAACTTTTAGGCTGTAATAGAGCAATCTTACTGTTGCGCCAAGCCTCCTCGCTTTTAGAAATGGGAGCTCAAAGCTGGACCCAAATGAAAAATCAGCGGAGTGCAGTGGAGAATTTGTGGGATATATATGCATGATCAAGTCGAAGATGGAAGAGTAAATGAGGCCATGTATGATTATGATTTTTTAATTTTCCCACTAGCAATGACCAACGATTACAATAATAATACTATTGCCCCAAGTCAATATACCACCAACGATGCCAGCTTAAATTCACATGTTGTTCTAATAATATTATACCAAACAAGTTTTAGTAAAACCAAGAATCCCGTTGACTTTCACAATAATTAATTTCGTTTATACGTTCAAATAATTTTAAGGGTTTTTTGCATTTATATTCCTGTATTATAAAATATTTGCATCTATATTCTCTTATTTTCAGTATTTGTATTAATATCCTTTTATTTAGCATAATATCATTGCAATGATACCCTTGACATTAGATTCTGTTAACTTTTGTAGTTTATTTTTATTAAATGACTAAAATAACCTTCTATAAATATAAATTATTTTGTATTTATCTTCCTATATTATCTTATATTTTCATTTATGCTATTATATTATATTGTTTACTGCATTGATACCTTTAAGTTATTGATATTAATTTGCTCGATTGATAGTTATCCATTAAAACTTAGCCTTACCATATAGTCATTTTGTAATTTTTTTTTATCTTAAAGAAGGTTACTTTAGTCATTTAAAAAAAATAAACCTCAAAAGTTAACAAAATCTAACGTTAAGGGTATAGCTGTAACGATTATACTAAATGGAGGGGTATAAATATAAATCCTAAAAACAAGATGACATAAATACAAATATTTTATAATGTAGGGGTATGGGTGAAAAAAGCCCTAATTTTAATTGACTTCGTGGAAGACTAATTACTTTAATTATCAGTTGATCCAACGAATCCTACAAGCAAAACCCCTTTCCATGTGCCAAATTTGTGTTCGTTAAATGTCAACGGTACCGTCATGTTGTTAGAAATCAAACCATGCAATAACAAAGAAAGATCGAACTACACGGATAGATTCTATGTGGTTAGGCATTGTGCTTACATTCACATGATGAGAGAGAAGAGAAAGAAGAAGATTCTACTATCTTACAATAACAGTATGGTAACCTTTATCTCCAAATCCTGTTACAAACCTTAGCCTTGGTGTATTAGAGAATATTACTAACATACCATACGTAAGAGGCTCTGGCCTCGGCACCTAGGGATGGAAATGGACGGGGTACCGTTTAACCCGCCCCTATTGGTTAGGGTTTGGTATCCCTGAAATTGGTTAGGGATAGGTTCGGGTTTAGTCCAACTTTCTTGGAACTCGACTTTCATATATTAATATATTATTTTTAATATATTTTAAATATTATTTCATACATATTATTTACAAAAAAAATACATATTTCTTTAATAAACATATTATTAATTAATATTTTTTTATTTTTTGCATTTGATACTCCAAGCGGGGTAAACCCGCCCCGCCTCACTACCAACCCGATAAGGGCCGGGTAGGATTTGGTATTGGCTAAACTCTGATAGAGGCAAGGTTTTGAATTTCGGTTGACCTGGGCGTGCCGCCCAGGTCACCGATTCGCCGGAAAACGAGATTTTCGTCGGTTTCTGGCGAATCGGTCGAAATTTCGTCGGCACGCCGGCGCGTGCCGACGAAATTTCAAAAAAACATAAAATTTTGCTTTTTTCCCCAAAAAAATCAAAAATTTTACAACAATTCAACAAGCATAAGTTATATACTTCAAAACTGCACTTAAATTACCATGAAAACACAATGTGGCATGTAAATCAGTAAATGTAATGATCGGGCCTATTGGGGTGATGCCTGTGTTTGCTATGTTTAAACTTTAAACTTTAAATAAAAAATAACAAAGATGATCCAAATTTTAAATTAAACTAAAACAACAATATATAAAGTAAAAAATATATAATCATACCGTCAAATCAGACATGAAATGAATGACGTGGTGGCTCAAACCCTGATCTCTCGCCAATAAAATGACAGTAGCGCTTCCATCCCATCCGAAATCTGTAATCTCTCTTATATGCACGGACATGTTGCTCATACTCCTCCTGTGTCATATGAGCCATGATACCAACTGGAGGGAAATCATCATAATAGTAGCACGTCTCTTGCTCTGGTGGCGACGGAGGAGACGGCGCAGGATAACCGGGATGCGCGTATGGAGGGGCTACTGGTGCAACTCCAATACCAATAGGTACAACAGGCATAGGATAATATCCGGGCGGATATGGATTCACTGGAAAGATCCCAAATGGATCGGATGTCTGCATGTGTGCTCCAGGATATCCGTATGATGTACTATAACTACTAGTATCTGATGAATCTGCTGGCCCAAGCTGCTGAGGATAATAGGCTGGATAGTGTCCCTGGGTCAGCTGTGGTGGATAGTGAGGATACTGCTCTCCATAAGAACTCGATGATCCTCCAAGATCTAAAGATCCGAAACTCTGTGCCACGGAGGACGAGTCATCGTGCATCCCTGTATGCTGTCTCTCCTTGCCTTTCCTCCTCTGAAAGGAATATCCCCCACTCTCATCAGGATCTCTATCTCCGTGGTCAGTATCCTGTGTGGTATGATGGAAAGCCGCCTCTCCAGTAAATGGGCTCAACCCCGGGCCACTGGTGCCAACACCACCATAACCACCATAATCATCATAACCACGACTAACACCACCATCTCCATCATCATCATCTGAAGATCCGGACTCATCCTCATCATCTGTCTCCCCCTCAATGTCCTCATCAGTCTCCTCCTCATCTGTCTCCTCCCCCTCCTCCTCCTCCTCCTCTGACAATGAAACATGCCTACGGGCTGGGACTGGGGCTGGGATTGGGGTTGGTGTCGTCGCAGTAGCGGAGGAAGGAACAACTCTGATGAGGTTATCCAATGAGTCTCCGCGAACCTCCCCCCTCTCCTCCTCCATAGCTGCGTCTACATCGATGCCCAAGTCTGCTGCAGCCTGGGATATGATTGGGCTAGGACTACGATCAGGCTGATCCATCTCAACACATCTAACCCACTCTGCAAATGGATCCTCGTCATCAACTTGATTACTGAATAACATATCCAAAGGATCATTCACAGTCCCGGCGGCGGTGCCGCGCTCTATCTCTAACTGTTTCGTCCTCAGCCTCATGTTATAATGGCAGAAGACCAACTTCTGTAACCTCTGATAAGCTAGCCGGTTCCTCTGCTTCGTGTGTATGAGTGCGAACGTACTCCAATTGCGCTCACAAGCAGAAGAGGATGCTGTCTGAGCCAATATTCGACATGCTAACTTCCTCAGTGTAGGGGCACTTGTGCCATACATCGCCCACCATTCACCTGCATTTACAAATAGAAAATATTAAAAAATATTTAGAAATTAGAAATTTAAAATATTAATATTCATAATCCCTTGTCACTTACACGGCATCATCTTGTCCCTTGACGCAATCGCTGTAGTCAACCCGAATGAGCCCATCGCATCTCTAAATTGTATGATCTGGTATTGGAATAATTTGAAATGGTCAATACTTAATAATTAATATAACTATTAAGAAAAAGTGATATCCATAACATAAGTGAAGTTAAATGCTACGGCCCCTACCTCGTTTCCAAAATCCCCAACTGATTCTGAATGGGGGTCCAACTTCATGAAAACCTCGTGGACACGAGCGCAGAGATCGTGCTGTGCGCCAAGATTATCCTTATAATGATATTTAGGATTCAAATAATACGCTACATTGACGATTACCAGAAAAAACATCAGTACAATAATTAAAATATAAGTATAAACATGATTCAACATAAAATGATTTAAATAAAATTGTAATTATACCTGCTGCATGCAAAGGATGACCTAGCGACTTCATCCATCTGTCTTTAACAATCTTCAGTATCCACTGATGTGATTTGGGTGCTGCGGCCTTAATCTGAGCTTTCATCACCGCCATACACTTAAAAATGGATCCTACGGTAGGATAGGAATCTGTGTCAAGCAGCCGCAGTATACGATATATGGGGTGCAGTACAGCAATCAACTCTCGCACATGCTCCCAAAAAGTATTGGACAAAACAATCTCTTCTACTCTCCTCCCGGTCTCTTTGCGACTCTGAGCACAACTCGTCCATTCGTCACTGGTAAATAGAGCTCTCAATCCCTGCCTGTTGCTCAGAATACTATCCAATGCAATATAGTTCGTACCGAATCTGGTAATCCCTGGCCGAACTAAGTCCCCACCACATTTCTCTCTCATCTTCGCTAGTACGAAATTATGGTTGTACACAAATGTGGTGAGTGCTCGTGCATCCTTCAATGTCGTCAGCACATGGCTTCTCTTGCCAATCTCCTCTAGTATCAAGTCAATGGCATGTGCAGCACAGGGCGCCCAATACAGGTTATACCGCTGCTGTAATGTCTTACCGGCTTTCATGAACGCACTGGCACTGTCTGTCACAATCTGAACGACGTTCTCAACGCCAACCTCCTGTATCACGCTCTCTAATAAGCCGGTAATATATGGCGCATCCTTGATATTGTGTGATGCGTCAACAGATCTCACGAACACTGCCCTGCCTCTACAATACACCATAAAATTGATGATGGACAGTTTAGTAGGACCTGTCCATCCATCACACATGATCGTAACTCCAAACTGCTCCCAGTGGGGTCGTAGCGATGTAATAAACTCTCTCATCTCTGCCTCCTCCTGATCCAAGTACGTACCCATAATCTCCCGTGGCGTAGGAGGCAAGACTCCCTGACCCGACTCCTGGATAACATCGACCATGTTCTTGAAATGGGGGCTCGCTGCTGCATTCGCTGGAATGTGATTGAAGATAAAAAATTTTGATATAAACTTCCCCATTTTCTCCCTGACAGTGCCCTTGCTCCACACATCCTTCAATTTCTTCTGCTTGGCACCAGATGAACGCCACATACTCGGCTCCATAGGATAATCAGGCATCCTGGTGCTACGTCCAGCCCCAGCCCCATGTCTAGAACTAGGAGTAGGAGCATCAACATCTGCATCTCCTCTAGACGTACCACCCCTGTGAAATCCATGCCTCGCAGCCTCTGCTCTATCAAACTCAGACTGCAAAGATGCTTGCACTGAGGCTCTGAATGCTGCCCTCTCCCCCTCTGTCACATACTCGGGTGGGTACACCATATCATCGTCCTCATCAATATCAGGAGCCACAGAGGGTCCGATAGGCTCTGCCAATCTACGTCTAACCTCCTCCCGTGCATGCCTCTTCCCCTCCCTAGCTGCACTCCCTGATGCCAAGTGTTGTTGCATCAGCTTCTTAACCTCTGGAGGGACTTGACGACAGTTGGCCACGTTATTGTAGCCGTGTGCCAAATGCTGCTTCAATCGTGATACTCCACCACCCTTTATGACTTGGTGGCAATAGTTGCAGACCGTCTTATTTCTGTCTCCCTCAAATCTCGTGCAATGGGCCCAACCAATATCCAGCCTCCTACCAGCATCTCTGCCCTCTCCACTACCACTGCCAGATGCCATACTGTCTATCCGTCTGACTGTCTCTAACAGACTAACCAAAAAGTACTACACTGGAATCTGAACACCTGCACAAACGCACAGACGCACAATAAGTCAATAACAGAGCACAATAACAAATTATAAATATTAATCCACATTAGACAATACTAACATTACCAACTAATTAATAACTAATTAATTTTCGGATTAATTAATTCCAAAAAATAAAAAATATAAAAAAAAATTATATAAACTCCAATTATTTAACATAAATCATTCTACAATAACTAAATCAATTTAATGAATTTAATTTGCGTATTTATCTTTTTTTATTAATTTTATTAATAACTAATTAATTTTCGGATTAATTAATTCCAAAAAATAAAAAATATATAAAAAAACTATATAAACTCCAATTATTTAACATAAATCATTCTACAATAACTAAATCAATGTAATGAATTTAATTTGAGTATTTATCTTTTTTTATTAATTTTATTAATAACTAATTAATTTTCGGATTAATTAATTCCAAAAAATCAAAAATATATAAAAATTTATATAAACTCCAATTATTTAACATAAATCATTCTACAATAACTAAATCAATTTTATGAATTGAATTTGAGTATTTATCTTTTTTATTAATTTTATTAATAATTAATTAATTTTCGGATTAATTAATTCCAAAAAAATCAAAAATACATAAAAAATTATATAAACTCAAAATTTTTAACATAAATAATTATATAATAAATAAATCAATTTTATGTATTAAATTTGGCAACTTATCTATTTTTCTTCATTTTATAAATTAAATATCAATTTTCGGATTTAAAAATTAATAAAAAAATTAATTTTCTAAAAAATTAATCCGGGGGCACCCATTTGTAGATCGGGTGCCCCCATCTAACATATATAATTATCAAAGTCAACAACAATATTTATCTAATTTTAATGAATTAAAAAGAAATTATATGCATTTTCGACACAAATAATTGCAAAAAATATTTTTTTTGTGCAAAAAATAAAACGCCGACACCCATCTGTAGATCGGGTGTCGGGCTTCAACATATATTAAATTCAACACATTCCACAAGCATTTCATCAAAAAATTTTGAAAAAAACGATCTTACCCCAACGTGTGCAATGAACCAAGCTTGATTCTCCACAAAATCCACAAATTCCTCATTCAAACCAGTGTAAACTTGCTAGATGTTGAAAAATGACCATTATAAAGCCTAATCCACGCCAAAATCGAGCCAAAATACCCCTCCCCCCCCAAAGCATACGGCCAAGTCCCCCTTCGTCCTCCCCTTTTTTTTGAAGTTCAGGTCGATTTGGGCGAAATTTCGCCCAAATCGACCGGCGCCGCGTCATTTTCCGCGCGCACGTGTGCGAAACGCACACGTGCGCGCGATTCGTTTTTTAAAAAAAATGCCGACGCGCGCCGAGCGAAATTTCGTTCGGCACGGTCGGCATTTCGATGCGTTTCGCCAGGGGCACAGCCCCACCGATTTCCCCCGGCGAAACGCATCGCCGGGGGCCTGAAATCGAAATTCCCGGCGTGCCGCCGAAATTGTAAACCTTGGATAGAGGTAAGTCCGGGTTAACCAAAACCCACCCCCACCGGCACCCAACCCGTTGGTTTGAACTGGCATACACATATAAATCATCCCGGGAAATAACATCTTCCCATGAGCTCCCCTTTGCTTTGGCTATGGGGCTCCTAAGGTCCCTCCCCCTTGAAGGTCGGATAAAATATAAGCCACACTTAAACAAATGTTTACCCTAAAAAGTCTTTATTGAGTGTCCCAGTGAGGAAATTAATATAGATTAACAGATAATTTGATGTTATTGATATAAAACAAAATTAAAGTGCATGTCCTGAAAGATATAATATTTATCTCAAACATGAATAATTTAAACATTCCGAGAATTTCCTTCAGCTGGGTGATAATTTTGATGTCAACTGAAAAAACAAAAGGTTTTTTGCATCCTTCAAGCTAAGTAGTAAATTTAATAAAAACTTAAGTGGCATTTGAGTTGTTTATGACAATGCAGGAAAGAGATAAAAAGAGAAACAAATCCAATTGGCAAGGTAGGAATTTGTTGGACACTAGCGAAGGGAGAAAAGAGAGAGTTGTTATGGCAGAAAGTGCAATAGTCGCAGAAGAAACTAAATTCTCAAATCACAAACCGAGACATTTAAGTTGAAATAATATTAACAAGTCCACAGAGAAAATGCATAAAGAAAACAATGGGGGAAAAAATACATAACAAAACAAAGCAAAACAAAATGCAACTTCCACAACTTAATTTCTTGTGTAGCTACTTCGATATATCTAGAGCGTAGCATTAGTAAGAGAAATTGAGTGCTTTAGGTTGAAGTTAACTAGAACGCCACCACCCAATTAGAAACCTATACCCTTTGTGGAGAAAGATTTTGGTCTCAAATTGAAGTTTCCAACTTTTCTCAGCTTAAATGCATAATCGTCAACAAAATCTATAAAAAAAAAAATTTCCCTTGATTTTTCCTTCTCACGAAATCCAAGCTTCCAATCAATCCTTCATAATACTCCCGGGAAAAAAGATTTATACAATCTCAAATTTCAATGTATAGGAATCTAATTATATATAAGCACCAAAAAAAAAAAAAAAAATTCAGAAGCCAAATCCGAAGCCGGGATGGATGGATCAATCCAAATTCTACAGTAGTCAGTGTACCAAGTGGAATTAGATCCCATATCAGACCCGCTCAATTTGTTAACGTATTTATAGCAGAAATGCCACAAAATAAAAAGCAAATAAAGAGAGCTCCAGAAGATTTTTGTCCAACCCACAGCACTACAAGAGAACTTTCCCTGGTTCTCTCTCAGCCGGATACAGTTAACCCACTTGACTTGGAAGGCCTACATCAATAATTCTTATAAGAAACATGCTAAAACTTGCATGGCAGATGCTTTTACATGAAAGGGAATATTTAAGACCAGGAGAAAAGCACTGGGAGATTACTTGATTTCCAGCAAAGCTGTCTAAATCGCAGAACCCAGAATCACAAGAGGGCCGAAAAAACTAAAAAATCCACTTAGCAGCACTGCAAGCATGCGTATTATATGCTGATCTAGTTTTAAGTTGTCAAACAGCTTCCCAATTACAATACATCAACACCATATTGAAACCATTTTTTCCCTCTTTGCAAGCACATCAAAGGGGTGAGATTCTTGGATGGTGTCTTCAGTCAGCAGTCCAGCTCTGCTCCACAATTTCGCGAACCCTTCGGTTGTATTCTCGCTTATTCTCACTGAACATGCGGGCTGCCTCGGAATTTGCAGGGGAATTTGGGTTCGGATCACAGAGCAAGGACTAGGGAAGAATACAGAATATCTTTGTCAGTGCTAACAATATTTTACATGAAAATGAATGAAAAGCTTAGCCAGTGTAAGGCAGCAACAAGATTAACTTATAGATGACATACAGTATATGTATATTTAATTTACTACAGAAAGAAAAACAACCATCCTTGTCCCATTCCATATGTATAGCATTAATTCTCAATGAAAAGATTTTTCTGATCGTTTAAAGGATATCATTCAATTCCGACTTATATCATCCAATCTGTATCAGTATCCAAGCCAAAAGATACTGATGTCAACCCTCACATTTACACTGAGAGAGGGAGAAATATACCCAATTAATTGAGATTAAAAAATAATTGAAACAAAAGCATGCAGTATGCATACAAAGGCCAATAGAAGCTCTTATCTTTCCTCATTTCCAACACATGCATGTGGAATGTGAAAAAGGAAAAGGCGGGAGAATTTGAAGCCATGCCTCACAATCTACCCACTTTTCCAAGATACATTTCACAATAATGAGCAAGCAATACAGGACACAAAGAGGAATCAGGCTGGCTATGATGTGAAGTTCGGGATTATGAGTCATTATGATAGCCCCAGAAATGAAAAACAAGGATTGATGTATCAAATGGAAACTACAGAGTCCATATTTACAGTAGGCATATATCACAACAAAATTTTTTGGAGCTCATAGACTATAAATTGTGCTCATTCTGCAAAAAAGGTTGCATATTTTCCAATCATCCATACGTATGTTATGGTTTGAATTTGGTAACAAATTCCACTCAAATACAAGTGTTTCCCTTCAATAGGACAAGGAGGTATTAAAAGAGATTTCAGAAATTAAGATTACAAGAATCTTTATTGCAGAGTGGGCGTTTATTTCAGAGTGGGCATTCAAGGCAAGCAGTAGAATCAGAAAAAGCAAAACCAGACACCTTTAGATAATTCACTCAAGTAGTGGTCTTTCTACTGGGTGAAGCATGATCTAAAAATGATCTAAAAGGATCTTGGTACGTAGTTGAGAACACAAAAGACATCCAATGAAGCCATGATCAGGAATTTAAAGGCCCTGTGTCCTCTATTGCTAAGTGATGTACGAGAATAATTGCTTCTCACGAGAGAGATCTCAAAATCAAAAAGTGTCGATGAAAAAACAAAAGGTTAAGACACTAAAGGCAGGAAGTTTTCGGAAAAGCACTCAGCAATAGAATGGATGGCATCTGAAGATTCTGAACAAAGACAAAGCAACCATGGAAGAAAGATCAATGGGAATTTCGCCTCTCCATCTTTTGACAATTGTCCCAGTTAAAAATTCAATTGGAAATGAAAATCATGTTACAATTTAAGTAGAGAGATTAATAGCTGAATTCAACAATAATATGATATTACAGATATAAAACAAAATATCATACACAAAAATCAAAGTGAAAATATCATATCTACCACAACCATGGATAATCAAATTATGTTCAATATTATCCACAACAAATGATCAAATAGATCTTGCTTGGGGTAAACTAGACAAAAGTTTTTAGCATTCTCAACTTTCCTTTGGGCATAATAGTAAATTTACAAAAAAAACTCAAATGGTTTCCTGCAAATTATGCTATGTTTAATTCATATGTGTGTGAGTGTGTTTGTCTATAGAGGCAATCCTACTACTCTGAGCAAAAAGAACCTTCAATTAACACATGTAATACCCATCTCAATGTCAAACACTATAAAGAGCTCGCCTAAGGCATGTTTCATGTGGCAAATTTGATGCCAAAATTTCCCAAATTCAATTATTAGACACAAAATGCTTACCACCAATCATCATCATCATAAGTTAGTTCACACCAAAGTGGGTTGGCAACACAAATCTTGTCTCTCCATCCCGCTCTATCAAAAATCATATCTTCAGTTACTCTACACTTCTGTAAATCTTATTTTCAACACTCCATCCATGTTTTTTTTAGGTCTTCCTCTAACTCGCTTAGGCCCTTTAATATGCATATTTTCACACCTTCTTACAAGTGCATCTCTAGGTTTCCGCTTTACATTATCAAAACATCTTAACCTACTCTCCTCCATTTTATCCCTAATGCATGTTATGCCTAACCACTTTCCAATGTCTTCATTTCTTATTTTGTCTTTCTTAGTTTTTCCCAGAAGCCCATATTATCATCCTCATATCGGTAACACTCATCTTCTGAACATGTTGATTCTTTGCCGCCCAACATTCTGCACCATAGCTGGTCTAATTGCTACCTTATAAAATTTACCCTTTAATTTAAGTGGAACACGCTTATCACAAAACCCTACAAGCACCTTCCACTTAAGCCAACCAGCTTTAATTCTATGTACAAAATCTTCATCAATTTCTCCATCTTTATGTACCATTGCTCCAAGATATTAGACACAAAATTAGCAACAAAGCAAACTAATCATCTTCCAGCAATGACAAGAAAGAACTAGATATCATAAAAGTTATCCTAAAAGATTTAATCCTTGAGCCATGAGTCCATGACATGGAATACCCTTCACTCGATAGAATTTCCCTAGCTGAAGTCACCCAGCAAGAAGTCATTGGAAGCAAGTCTAAACACCGGGTAACAAAACCTAACACCAGAAGTTCTCCCAAGATCTGTCCAACCGTAAAGTTATGAACCAAATACGCATTGACAAGCCCTCAAAAATATTGTGAATTGAGTTCCAACAGAGCCATCAGACAACCAAGTAACTCAGTGTGCCTAAAAAATCTATACTAAAAGATAATTCTCCATATGTTATCTTCGTCCTCTCTGTTTATTAAGAAAAAACACATTGATACTTCTTTTGTCTTAATCTTTTTTTTTTTTAATGAATAGCAATGATTATAAAAACGAAACAAATAAAAGACACAAGTATGAAATTATGCTGTCCAAGATGGACAACAATAACAAGTTAAGAAATAGGAAGATGCAATAGAAATTCAGAAGAAAGAACCAACAAGATATGGTTTTTGACAAATGGATTCATAGTTCCGACCCTACCTACTTGGGACAGAGCATTTGGTCATTGATTGATTAATTTGTTAATATACTATACTAGAGACTTTGCAACATTGACCTTTTCAAAATTCGATTGGCCGCCTTGCTAACTAAACACTTTTTTATACATTCACTTTCCTACTATTAACAAAATTTCTTCATTTAATAATGAAAAAAAAAGAAAGAAAATAAACAAGCAAAGAACTCATTAGAACATCTTCATCTCTTGATCCCATATATGGACAAATCAATCATGCGAAGTAGCAAACTTGATTTAGTGGCCAGAAAGAAAGAACGTAATGGAGAATACCAAGAAATCTAAATAAATTTACCATCAGGAATCCTTTTAAAAAAATATGACGAATTAAAAATTATTTACAAGATCTACTATAACTAAATTTTTTGGTTAATAAGAAAGTCAATATATGAGGAAGAAGCTAATCCAAAGCTGGTGAATTGTTCTAATGTTAAGGTGTATGAACGAGTGGATTGAATATTATTCCCTGATGATGTGTAAAGAAGGCTATAAGTACCACAAGACTCCAACGCTGGAGAGACTTTGCAGATTTAAAAAGGTGTTTAAGTATGAGAATAGGTCCCAGAACAGGAAGGAGAAGGATATAGAATGATGGATTTTCAAAACCATTTTAAAAGTAGAACACTTAACTTCATTTTTTAGGCAGTAACACTCTTGGTAAAATCACATCATAGGAACTTGAAAAGATCTAAAGTTCAGATTCTAAATCGTAAGATTGAAATAATAGTCACAGGATTCTTTCAAAAGATTCTGGAACGAAGGATTCATACTGTTTGAACCAAGGTGTCATTCAAATCATAAATTATAATGATTTATAGTAACCATAAATTCACAATCAACAGAACTGGTCAAGAATAGTGGTGCAGTTTCACCAGGAAAAATTAAAGACGAAAGTAAAAAAGAAATGGGTTCACTGGTGCTGATTTACTCAATCATGATGATTTCCCAGAAAATGGAACATTGACTTTTCAAGCACATGTCAGCTTCCAAAATTTTACATTATGCTATTGAAGTGTGCTTTCCATCAAAACACAGTATCGCTGAAACAACCATCCATAAAATGTGTTCGGTAGCCATACATATACCCACCACCAAAAAAAGATAAAAACAACAATAATTAACAGACACTTCCTATTGTAAATCTATAAGTCGGAGCCTTACTCTTGATTTATGATCATATAGACAATCTCAATATATCAAGACAAGGACGATAAAGGATCTTATGCTTTTTTTAATAGGTAATTAAAGTTATATATATATAAACAACGCAGTGAATGCAACTTTTATTTGTCTTATCCCTAAACGTACAGGTGCGGAAGACATTAAGGATTTTAGGCCAATTAGTCTTACCTCTAGTCTTTACAAAATTGTCGCGAAGGTGTTGTCTTTGAGATTGAAGGAGGTGATGGATGGGATAATTACAAGAAATCAAAGTGCATTTGTTGGTGGGAGACAAATTTTGGATTCTATGCTAATTGCTAACGAGTGTGTAGAAGACAAGAAAAGGACTGGGGAATCGGGATTGGTATGGAAAATTGATTTGGATAAAGCCTATGATAGGGTTGAGTGGAGTTTCATTGATTCAGTATTGAGATTGAAAGGATTCGGAAATCGTTGTCGGAAATGGATTGGGGGGGGGGGGGGGGGGGGGGGGGGGGGGGTGTTTGGATAAGGTGTCATTTTCATTGCTCCTTAACGGTCAGGTGAGAGGCTTTTTTCCGTTGAGTCGTGGTCTTAGGCAAGGCAATCCCCTGTCGCCTTTTCTTTTCACTTTGGTGAGTGATGTCTTAAGTAGGTTATTTTCTTTCGGGGAGAAACAGGGGAAAATCAAAGGTTTTGTTATTGGCAGAAGCGAGACTCAAATTTCTCACTTACAATTTGCAGACGATACTTTATTATTGTTAGAAGCTAAGATGGAGAATTTTTTTGGTGTCAATGTGTGTTGAAAATCTTTGAGATTTTGTCAGGATTGAGAGTAAACATGTCCAAATGTTGTATAGCAGGCGTTAACATTGGGGATGAAAGGATGGATGAATTCGTGTCCAGTATCGGCTGCAAATTTCAAAGATTGCCTATGAAATATTTAGGACTTCCATTGGGAGGGAGAGCAAATCTAGTTAGTTTTTGGGATCCTGTACTGGATAAGGTGTATAAGAGAGTGGACAATTGGAAAAGGCAATTTTTGTCTATCGCAGGTCGTCTTACGTTGATTAAATCAACTTTAAAGAATATTCCGACTTATTATTTGTCATTGTTTAAGGCCCCAGCTAAAGTGTTAAGTAGAATTGAAAAGATTCATTGTGATTTCCTGTGGGAAGGGAAAAGGAAAAAAGGGTTTCATCTTGTGAATTGGAGAGTAGTGAGTCGACATAAAAAGGAGGGAGGCTTGTCCATAGGAAATCTCTATTCCCGAAATAAGGCATTACTTGGTAAATGGCTTTGGTGGTTTGGGGAGGAAAGGGAGGCATTATGGCGTGAGGTAGTAGCAAACTTTTATGGGATTCATCATAATGGAATAGAGGTAAAAACAGATGTTCGTAGTCAGGGTCATAGTCCATGGAAGGCGGTCTTACGCCTTTCTGAAGTTTTCTTTCCATTGCTTCAATTAAAGTTGTATGCAAGCAATCTTATCAAGTTTTGGTCTGATAGTTAGTGGAAGGGTCAGGTCCTTTCTTCTCTATACCCTAGGCTCTTTAGAATTCGTGCATTACCTGATCCTTTGGTTTGTGAGATTCTTTCTCCTTCATCTCATGGTGTTGAATGGAATTTGAATTTTAAACGTGACCTTCGTCCTGCAGAGTTTGTTGAGTTGGCAAGTTTATTGAATAATCTTAGTGAGGTTTCATTATCTTTTTCTGACATCTCTGATAGGCAGGGTTGGGCACTAAATTCTGGTGGAAGTTTTACTGTTGCTTCGTTTTTTGCTCACCTATCAAATTCTGCATCATCTCCTTCTGTTGCCTTTCCCATTTCTTTTTTGTGGAAGGCTGCCGTTCCTTCAAAAGTCAAAATTTTTGCTTGTACTGTTTTGCACTATAAGATTAACAAATTGGATGTTTTACAGCATCGGCAGCCTCATATAGCTTTGTCTCCCCAGGTATGCTCGATGTGTATGAAGGAGGCCGAGTCTGTGGATCATCTCCTACTTAGATGCTCTGTTGCTAATCACATATGGAGACATATGCTCAATTTAGAAAATGTAAGTTGGGCATTACCTTACATCGTACGTGAGTTAGCTTTCCAGTGGAGATTCATGGGCTTTGGTAGACTAGGGAGAAAGCTTTACAGGGGAGCGTTCTTTGCTACTTTATGTACACTATGGCGAGTGCGAAATAGGAGCATTTTTGAAGGTGAGATGGTGCGAAGATCTTATGTGGTTGACCAAGTGACTTCATTGACAGCTTTTTGGGCATCAGGGCAAAAGGATTTCGACTCATATTCATCAATGGATATAGTCAAGAATTGGATGACTTTAATCTATATGTAGTGTGGGGTGATCTGGTGGTATATCTTTTTGGTGGGGCTTTTTGATGTAGCTCGTTATATGTTGATAACCCATAGTGTATATTTTTATGTTTTTATGTTTTGTGGTTCATCTTGTACTTTGGGGTGATCCCACTTCTTGTGGGGTTCCCTACTTTCTATTGATCTAATGAAAGCTTCATTATTCATCAAAATATATATATGAAGAAAAAGCACATGAACAACCTAAAACCCCCAAGAAGGGGGATGAAGATAGTAATACAAAAGGAAAAGTCAACATGAACAACCTTATGTTTTGATCACTAAAGGTTTAACAATGCATCAATAAATCCCAGCAGAGAAGTTACCAATGAGCAACACTGACAGAAGAAATAGTTTCAAGGATTAGGATAAATTACAATTACCTTCCTTCTGGTTTCTGACAACTACAAATACCTCCCCTAAGGTTTCTAAGATGACACTTACCTCCCTTTTATTTTGTTATCTACTTCATATTCCTCCCTTTTGTACAAATGTTTTTAAAATTTGAATATGTTTTGACAAATTTACCCTTCTTTAAGTACAAAAGGTGTAAGATATTGAGATTTTTATATTATAAAATAATTTGTTAAGGTTTAGAAATCTTAATAATCAATTTAAAAATCATGGGTGATTCTATTATTTCAAATAAAAATTTGATAAGGGATAAAATAACCAAATAGCATCTTTTAAGTTTGACAAGGGAGATAGTATCATTTCAGAAACCTCAAGGGAGCCATCTGCAGTTATCAGAAACCATATGAGAGATAAATACAATTTACTCTAAGAATTAAGCATAAACTAAATTTAAAGAAGATGTAAAGTCAGTCATGAAAGGCACCGAAAAAATTGTTATTAGAAATATATCTCATTCCCTAAAAGCTAAAAAGAAGGCCCACAGTTGTACCTGAATAGAAGTCAATATTGCTGCAACATCATATATGGGACTCCACTGATTCTGTAAGATGTCCAAGCAAATACTTCCATCTGCATAGACTGGCCAAATCATAAAATACACTGTCAAGAACGATTACAGGGTTCAACTGAAAATAAAATCAAAGCATTTTGTGAAAAACAAGATCAAATTTGTGATATCGATAAAGACATACTGTTTGGATGGAACATCCGTGAAACAAATCTAACAGTTGGAGGCTTATTGGGATAATCCTCTGAGAACTGTAGAGTCAGCTTAAAAGTACCTGAGAAACATTATAAGAATATTCAGATGATACATAGCAAATATGGGTAGAGAAATTTCAAAGGAAAACAAATGAAAAATAATTGCACAAATCAAACAAAAGTCAAACGAGCAAATTCTAATTCAACAATAGCATAGAAAATAAAATTAAAAAAAAAAAAGCTATAGGGCATTCCTAACTCCGCTAGTGTTTGATTTTATTGCTATATCTTTTATGCGCTGTCAGTCCCAAGCCCGAATAAAGGAGATTTGTGTCAGGTTAGAAAATGAAAAAAATTTCATCTATGGGGCATTCTTAACTCTGCTAGTATTTACTCTTGTAACTACATCTTTTAGGCACTGCTGGTCCCAAGCCCGTATACATGCTAGGGTGTCGCCCGTTTTATGCGGCATGCTGCAAGGAGCCCGGTTGCAGTGAGGAATGAGTAAGGGTTGAGGGCATACTCCGCAAACAGCGTGATGTAGCTCCACCTGGTTGCAGTGAGAAGTGAGCAAGGGTTCTTGCATCAAGTTGGATGAATGCGAGTAATGAAGCTAATCCAAGAGAATAGGATTCGCTTAGGTACTTAGAATATAGGAATATTAATAGAGAGAAAACTAAAGTTAGTAGATACTATGAAAAGAAGGCGAATAAATAGAATGTGCTTACAATAAACTAAATTGAAAGCGAATAAGGCTCAAGAAGTTAATGAGTATAAACTTCGGTATACAGTGAAAAGCAATAATAGAAATGGGGTAGGAATAATAGTAGATAAAAATATGAAATATAATGTTGTTTGTGTTAGGAGAGTTGGTGATAGAACAATCTTGCTTGAGTTAGTCATAGGTCAAGAAGTTGTAAAAATTATAAACACCTATGCCCCTCAAGTAAGTTTAGATGAAAGCATTAAAAGACTTTTTTGGGAAGAAATGGATAAGTTGATACACGCATATCTGAAAGTGAAATGATATTTATAAGAGGGATTTAAATGGACATGTAGGAGATGAGAGTGATAGTTGTAATAGAATCCATGGAGGAAGAGGCATCAGTAAAAGGAATGAGATGGGAAAATTAGTCATTGAGTTCGTAATGGCCTATGACCTTGCTTTAACAAATACTTTTTTCCAAAAGAGAATTGAACATTTGGTGACTTTTAAAGAGTGGATAAAATTGGAATCAAATTGACTTTTTTTCTTCTTAGAAAGATTGAACTAGCTACTTGTAGAGCTGCAAGGTTATTCCAAGAGAGAGTTTAGCTTCACAACATAGGTTAATGGTGATGGATATTTGTCTTAAAAATGTAGGAGAAAAATAAATACAGTAAAACCCAAAAATAAAATGATGGAAGTTGAAAGGAGAGAATTAAGTAATTTTTATAAGTTAATGAAAGACGCCAGTTGGGACCTTATGAGTGATCCGTCTACGATTTAAAATGACATGACCAATTGCAACACAAGACTTGGAAAAGAAGTATTTGCAGAATCGCGAGGTACAGCTCATAGGGAAACTTGGTGGTAAAGTGATGCAACCCAAGAAGCCATCAAAGATAAAAGACTTCATTTTAAAATTTGGCAAAAAAGTTAAACCCAAGAAAACTTAGAAAAATATAAAAAAGTTAAAGAAGAAATTTAATGAAGCTAGAAACCATGCCTATGTGAACTTAAATGATAAGTTAGGTATTGAAGAAAGTAAAAACTTTATTTATAAATTAGCAAAATTTAGAGATAGGAAAACAACAGACTTAGATCATGTTAGATGTATTAAAAGCGAAAATTCAAGAGTTCTGGTAAAAGATGAAGAGACTAAAGAAAAGTGGAAAGAATATTTTATGAAACTATTAAATAGAGACAATACACAAATATCTGGATTCTACATGAATGATAGCAATAATGGAAATAGAGAACAAACCTACATTTGTAGGGTTCAAGTTATAGAAGTTAAAGATGCCTTAGTCAAGATGAGAATAGGAAAAGCCTTAGACCCAGATGGCATTCCTATAGAGGAGTGGAAGTGCATGGGAGATATTGTCATATTTTGGTTAACTAAATTATTTAATGGCATCGCTCTAGAATATTTTTGTTCATTATCTTATTTTTCATAGTCTTCCTCACATCCATCTTGACACTGCATCTCAACAACACTCATCCTATGCATATTTGGCTTTTTGGTTCCCAACACCCCAATCCATACATCAAAGAAAGCCTAATGATTGTCTTGTTAAAGTTCCCTCTCATTAAGTTTTTTGCAACCTAGATAAACAAAGCCTAATGATTGTTTTATTAAAGTTCCCTCTCATTAAGTTTTTCGCAACCTAGATAAGCCCAAATAAAGGATATGCGATCACTTTACTCCCTATGCAGTTACCTATAAGGCTGACAATGGGTCGAATACGGTATGGATCTGTTAAGATCTGAATTCAAACTAGGAAAAAAAAACGATATCCAAATTCAATCCGAAATCCGATGGATCTTTTATACTTGAATCCGAATTCGATTTCTCACAAACATTGAAACCCTTTGATTTTTTGTTTTAATAAGGTTGGTTCAACCGTGGTTTATGCAAAGTTTACAAACGGTTTGACCTACCTTTGGTTTGGGTTTGTGTATATTATATTGATTCCGGTTCGGATCCTATTCATATCAAATATGGGCAGATTCGAATTCGAATCAAAATTTTGTCATATCTGAAATTCGATACCCATATTCAAACCACAAATCTATATCTCATATCCGAATTCGACATTTTCAGGGATCAAATTTGAATAAATATCTGACCCATTGCCAGCCCTAGTTGCCTACATATAGGGACAACCACCAAGCTAATGATAGCCTTCGCAAGCATTGCCTATGTCCTCCTAGGCACCTGGCAACCGCCTTTAACAGCAGTAATTGAAAATTACAGCACCTATTACAAACATACTTAATACTATCACATTACTTATATAATTTATATAAAATTGCAAAAAATGGCTTATATCTTTCCATTGAAAATAATGCCACATCACTAAAGTTTTAGTAATTTTTAATGCCAATAAAAAGTTACTATACTAATCCTATATAAATTAATTATATTAAATACATAAATTTCTTAATTGCATAATTATTATTAACAACCTACATAGTTTACATTAATTATATAGTGATATAAATTTGGTGCCTGGGAAACAGCCAAGTTGCGCCTAGGTGAAAGGCAAATCTAGCACCAAGATTTCTTGATAACTATGGAAGAAGTTGTTCTAGCTTGATTTCAAAATGATGGATCAACTGACAACCAAAGATTCCAATAGTTCTGATTTATGCAAGGTGAGTTTTTTTGTTGCCATTATTCTTATTCCTTTTTGCTTAACTATAAGATATAATATTGTCAAATCTTGTAAACCCTATTCCGTTTTTTATACCAATGACAAACCGTCTAAATGCTCTTTACAAGGAATTAGAGAACTCCTTTCATTGGTTTCCAGTAATAAAACAATTTGCCGAATCAGATTTAATAACTTTCATGAATGGTAGAAAATATCTTAATTTTTGCCCTTTAATGGTACTTTTACTTTTTTGACTTCTTATAACATCACTATGTCAACTCAGATCAACTAAACTGAAACCAGATTTAAGGGACAACCTATTCACTGAATCAACATCCAATTTAGATTTCAAAACAGTGGGTCAAGTTATTACAAGTACTATAAGGGTAGGGGTAAGGTTAAAATTGAATCAGATACTTACAAAAAAGACAGCCTGTTGACACTTATTACTTGTCCCCATGAGAGCTGACATGGTTCTAAAGGAAGAACATAATTATTAGCACATCCAGAAACTGAATGCACAGAAAATCAATAAAGCATCAAGCCACAGTAATAAAGTTTTAATCAGGCCTGTTAACACTTATTCTTTGTCCCCACGAAAGCTGACATTGTTCTAAAGAAAGACAATAATTATTAGCACATCCAGAAATCGAAAAATCGAACGCACAGAAAATCAATAAAGCAGCAACCAAGATAATAATTCAAGTCATAAAAGACCACATAACCCAGTGATTACCATACATCAATGAAACCCGGAGGTTCTAGCAATCTAATAAGAACTCAATGGAGGCACAGAACCACAGAAAAAATTAGACTCCTAAAATAACAAAAGAACTTGAAGATTAATACGGATCACCAAAGCTCCGAGCCACTTCTAATCATGAAAATAACCGGAAAAACATTCACAATCATGATCAATCAAAAGTAACTAAAAAGCACAACCATATTTCAACCAAAACTCAGATTACACACTCCAATCAGAAACCAAAGACATGAAATCTGACAGCTTCAAATTATAACATGCCAAAAGATGTGCAAAATAGGATATATATTAAAGAAAAAAACAAAAGAAACTTAAAAGTAATACAAAAAGGAAAAAGGAAAATGAGAGATAAATTCTTCTACTCACCTCCATCCCAAGGGGTATCATCGGGTCTGCAAATCAATTCCAAAAAATTTTATTTCAAAAACAATAATAATAACATAAATCACTAACAAAATCGAAATACAGAATCGAAAAAATTACCAAAAACCTAGAAATTCGAAAAAAGCAACTACCCAAAAATCACAGCGTTCCATAACATGATATTATTATCCTGGGGAGCTCCACTGATCCCTGCCGGTGGATCCTGCTGCAACCTCTTGAAATCCCTCATCAGCCTCTTCCTAGCTGGCGTCGACATGGCTATCGTCGCCGGAAAATAGGAAATCACGTACGATCCCGACGAATAAAAGCTATTTCCGGCCGGAATTTCAGGTTTCCGACCAGGAATTTGCGGGCAAGCAACCGGGGTTTGGGCTTACAAGATCGAAACCCGTTTGAACCTCCACCTCAATCCTTCAATCAGATGAAGAGAACTGGAAAATCTACGAAAAGCGTACCCAATCGTGGAAGGAGAAAGGGCTTTCCCCTGCTTATTTTATGATTGTTAGGTCACGCGCAGCAGGGTTGTTCCTCCACGGCTCTTGCTTATAACAGGACGGCTCATTGAACCGGAATAGAGGCTGCGTCTCGGTTGAATAGTTGACGGTAAAACCGGTTACCGGTCTTATGGTTTTTATTAGGGAAAATTAATTTTTAGTGATACTTTATAAACATATTTAAAATTCAGTCAGATAGTTTTTGACTTGTTTGTTTCAGCACCCTTTATCAAAGTAATTAACATTTAGTGGCATTCCACTTTTACAAACCGATTTATTATAAGGATGCCCTCTACTACAAAAAGTACCAAAGTTTCTAGTAGTATGTTTCAATACACCTTTATCAAACTAATTAATTTTTAATGACCTTTCATTATTACAAGCCGAATATTTCCAAGAATTCTCTTTTCTCATTTTAAGTAAAATAGAAAATTAAATACATAAATTTCAAAGAATGTCATTGTTATGTTTGAAGATCGATTGAATTAAATAAATTTCTAAAAGTACCCTTTGCCCCCAACATTTTTCTACGTTTTTTCTAATTTATTTTTAGAAAATAAAGAAAGAAAGGGGGGAAAGAGAGCGCCTCAATAAGATGACTTGTAAAAAACTTAAAAACATTTTTACCTTTTATTAATTAACTTCTACAATAGCATGTATTGACTTATATAGCTATAAGGTGACCTGTACCACTTATTATAATGACTTGTACAATATATATATTGTATTGACTTGTACGACTATTTACAACTTGTATGATTCAATAAAATAACTTGTAACTTATATTAATTGACTTGTATAAAAATATATACTAACTTGTATGTTTGTGGAGATTTTATACATTTATGAGATGACTTTTATGATGCTATGTACTAACTTGTACAACTATAAGATGACTTGTACCGCTCAACCAAATGACTTATACTTATTATCAATTGACTTGTACAACAATAGACACTAACTTGTTGCCGACTTATACCTCTCTATCAAATGACTTATACAATGCTGTGTACTGAATTGTACATTTATAGGATGACATGTACCCCTCAACTAATGCCTTGTACTTTCTATCGACTTGTACAACAATATACACTGATTTGTATGCCTACAGAGACTTATACATCTCTATCAAATGACTTATACAATGCTTTATACTGACTTTTACATTTATAGGGCGACCTATACCACTCAACCAAAAGACTTATACCTTCTATCAATTGACTTGTACAACAATATACACTGACTTGTATGCCTACAGAGACTTATATTTATCTATCAAATGACTTGTACAAAACTATATGTTGACTTATATATTTATAGGATGACTTGTACGACTCAATAAAATAACTTGTACCTTTTATAAATTGACTCGTAAAATAATATACACTAACTTGTATGCCTATGAAGATTTTATACATCTATGAGATGACTTGTATAGTGTTATGTATTAACTTGTATAGTTATAAGGTGACTTGTACAACAATATACACTAATTTTTGTGCCTATATAGACTTATATCTCTGTCAGACAACTTGTATAATGCTATGTATTGACTTATATATTTATAGGACAACCTGTACCATTCAACCAAATGGCATGTACCTTCTGTCAATTGACTTCTACAACAATATACATTGAAATTGTATGCCTACAATGACTTATACCTTTTTGTTAGATGACTTGTACAATGCTATGTACTAACTTATACATTTATAAGGCAACCTGTACCATTCAACCAAATGACTTGTAAATTCTGTCAATTGCCTTGTACAACAATATACACTGACTTGTATGCTTACAGAGGTTTATATCTCTCTATCAAATGACTTGTGTAATGCTATGTACTTACTTGTATATTTATAGGACAATTTGTATCACTCAATAAAATGACTTGTACTCTCACTCCCTCCCCTCTCTCTCTCTCTCTCTCTCTCTCTCTCTTTCTCTCTCTCTCAAGGATTTTACAAATTATTTGATTAACACCCTCCCTTCCGTCCTCCCCCTCTTTCTCTCTTCCCCATTCGTCCTCCCATTCCCCTACTTTGTCTCTCCTCCCCTTCCCCTCCACTCCCTCTCTCTCTCTCTCTCTCTCTCTCTCTCTCTCTCTCTACCCCCTCTCTTTCTACCTCCCACTCCTTACTAATGCTGCAACTTGGGTCGGTTAAAACCGAAACCGATCCAACCCGACTTTGGGTTGGTTTGGTTTGTGTTATATAGTCTTTGGGTAGGTTTTGGTTCTAAAAATAGGGAACCAAATTTGTTTGGTTGGATTTTGGGTTGAAGGCTCGGGTTAACCAAACCAAACCGAAAACTAAACCGAATTTCCTAAGTGTAAAACCGAACCAAACCAAACCGAAATATAATAATATATATATAATATACAATAGATAAAGTTGCAATAATAAAATATAATTTATAAATTATAAGTTATAAAATAATGAATAAGATTATTATTTTATAAATCTTTATAGTTAATTATTAAATTAATTCATGAACTCAAAAGTGCGATCCAAAACAATTAACATATGACTTGGGATTCTAAGCTCTTTGCTCCATCTTATGTTTGCATGTGAACTACTTAAGGGATTGGACCACATGTACAAGTCAATTTATAAAAGGTACAAGTCATTTTATTGAGTAGTACAGGTCATCCTATAAATATATAAGTCAGTACATAACACTATACAAGTCATTTGATAAAGAGATATAAGTCTTTATAGGCATACAAGGCAATGCATATTGTTGTACAAGTTAATTGATAGAAGGTAAAAGTCATTTAGTTGAGTGGTACAGGTTGCCCATATAAATGTACAAGTCAGCACATGGCATTGTGCAAGTCGTCTAACAAAGATATATAAGTCTATATAGGCATACAAATTAGTGTATATTGTTGTACAAGTCAATCGACAATAGGTACAAGTAATTTAGTTGAGTGGTACAAGTTGCCTTATAGTTGTACAAGTTAATACATAGCATTGTACAAGTCATCTCATAGATGTATAAAATCTCCATAGGCATACAAGTTAGTGTATATTATTTTACAAGTCAATTTATAGAAGGTACAAGTCATTTTATTGAGTCATATAAGTCATCCTATAAATATACAAGTTAGTATATAGCATTGTATAAGTCATTTGATATATAAATATAAGTCTCTGTAGGTATACAAGTCAATGTATATTGTTGTACAAGTCGATTGATAGAAGGTATAAATCATTTGGTTGAGTGGTACAGATCACCTTATATGTCTCTGTAGGCATACAGGTCAGTGTATACTGTTGTACAAGTCAATTGATAGAAGGTACAAGTTATTTGGTTGAGTGGTACAAGCCGTCCTACAAATGTATAAGTCAGTACACAGTATTGTATAAGTCATTTAACAGAGAGGTATAAGTCGACATACAAGTTAGTGTCTATTGTTGTATAAGTCAATTGAGACCTAGTACAAGTCATTTGGTTGAGTGGTACAAGTCATCTTATAGCTATACAAGTTAGTACATAGTATCGTAGAAGTCATCTCATAAATGTATAAAATCTCCACAAGCATACAAGTTAGTGTATATTTTTATACAAGTCAATTAATATAAGGTACAAGTTATTTTATTGAATCATACAAGTTGTAAATAGTCGTACAAGTCGATATAATATATATATTGTACAAGTCATTATAATAAGTGGTACAGGTCACCTTATAGCTGTATAAATCAATACATGCTATTATAGAAGTTAATTAATAAAGGGTAAAAATGTTTTTAAGTATTTTACAAGTGATTTTATTGAGGCGCTCTCTTTCTCCCCTTTTCCTTCTTTATTTTCTAAAAATAAATAAATAAAAATGTAGAAGAATTTTTGGGGCAAAGGGTACTTTTAGAAATTTCTTTAATTCAATCTATCTCCAAACATAACAACGGCATTCTTTAAAATCTATGTATTTAATTTTCTATTTTACTTAAAATGAGAAAAGGGCATTCTTGGAAGTATTCGGCTTGTAATAATGAAATGTCACTAAAAGTTAATTAGTTTAATAAAGGTGTACTGAAACACACTATTGGAAACTTTGGTACGTTTTCGTAAGGATTAGGTAGAGGGCATTCTTGGAATAAATCGGTTTGTAACATTGGAATGCCACTAAATGTTAATTACTTTGATAAATGTGTGTTGAAATGTACAAGTCAAAACCTAGCTGACTGAATTTTAAATATTTTCATAAAGTATCACTAAAAATTAATTTTCCCATTCTATGAGAGAGATCGAATAGTTTGACAAGCTTGTCCAATTTGATTTGTGAAGTGCATGAATGGATTCTAGTTCTCAAAAGCTGTAAAGAACTGATACATGCAACTATTCATTTATTTTATATATTTGGCTAATTGACTACTTTTGTCCAGGTTGAGTATAATAATATCGCCACTTTTAGGAAGTTCCTTTTTAAATAACTAATCCGATGCACGTGCATTACTGCATGCATGAAGAAAGAGGTAGATGGAGAGGAGCCGTTTTGTAATTAATTGTTAAGTTTTTAAAAAAATTAAGGTTTTTTTTTACTATTGTAAACTTTTATCAATAAATCTTCATGATAATGCGTAAGGGCTGTTTTGGAAAGTAGCACATTTTTGTTGGCGCGATTGCCAAGGAAGCACCTTGCGTTATATATAATATAGATATAGATATAAATAATGTAGGTGACACTTGCATACTCCACATTGGTGTAAGTCATTAATTAGGATATAGAAGTCAATATATAAAAAGGAGAGAGAGGTTCTTTCGGCAACAAATCTCAGTTTAATTAGGATATAAATGTCAATACGTAAAAAATATAGGGGCTCTTGGCAAAAAAATTTCAATAGAGAATCTACCTTGTTCCTTTTATAATAGTGTAGATGTAGATATACCAATGTTAGGAGTTAATGACTTTTCTTCCTTTGTGTGTGTGTGTGTGTTTTTTTTTTAACTATTAATCAATTTTAGGTAATTTATTCTCCTCTAGAAGTAAATTCCTAAAATTAATGTTATTAGTTCAATTATTCAAGGCTTTAGAACTTTTGATACCTTAATCAAGTAATATGTGTATTCAAGAGTACAATAATAAGTTCAAATACATGCACAAAATTAGTAAAGGGTTGAGTGCTTAAATTTAATTAATTAAAAAACCGTCTTTTGCACCACTAATTAATGAAAAGTAAAATTAAAAAAAATAAAATTAAATAAATAAAATATCCTCTCCATGATTAAAATTCCAATGGCCCCTCACTTTATTGTTATTCTTTTGCAGGCGGCACATGCATGAAGAATATAGATTCTTCTCCATATCAAAGATATATAATATATGGCACTGAGATGACCACATGTATGGGCTGGGACCATTAATTGAATGTTACCATCCAATGCTTTTGGAATGCTTTTTCTTTCTTTAGTTCTCAAAATGATGAGATTTTCCAAAATCCAACATCCACTGCGGTCATAAAAAAGGATAAAGCAAAACACCAAGGTGAAAGTTGATGGCTCTCTATGGAAAGAGGAAATGGTCTATAACCTATAAATGTATATTAATATTTTATAAGTTAAAAGAATTCATATAACATTCTATAAAGCAAGCATTTATAATCCTTTCAGTTGTAATCAAACATATAATTCTATAGTATTATATAAAAGTAATTATTTAGAAGTTCAATTTGAAAAGGATACGGTTTGATTTTTTTTTTATACTAGACTTCAACTTGTATATAAAGTTAAGATTGTCTTAGATGCTAGACTATGGGAATGCACGCACTATGTATTTAAGAAAGGAAATAATATAGAAGAGCATTACGTGGGCAATTAAGCATGGGTGTTTTGAGTAAATATTAAAAAAAAAAATGAAGGGCATTTTGGGTATAAAATGTCATGCAGAAAAGAGTGGTTGGCTTTATATAATAGTATAGATGATAAATTTACATCTTTTTAGCTGTTAAAAGACAATAGAAGTAAATGGATTGATATGGGATATATAAGAATACAAATTGAAAAGAAAGCTACTAGTTTTCTTTATTATATGAGTTTGATTTGGTACATAACATGTTTGTGGTATAGTATATGAGTTTACATTTGGAAGTGTGGTGTAAGGGTCAACTCGGTTAGGGCTGCTCAAACCTGGTACCGGTGTTGGGGTAAGCCCCCACCGGCAATGAGACATCGGCACTGGGTGGGCCAATCACCAGTGCCAAATTGTGCCAGTTTCTCCTGGTGCGAGTTTCCAGACACTAGATTTTTATCAGTTAAAACCAATAATCCGAACTGAAATAAACCAATTACATATGACGCTTCTTAGGTCTTAGGATTTATTTATTTTTTATACTGGAAAAATCGATTCTTAGCTGAAATTGGACGAGCTTTGCGGATTTAGGATTTAGAATATAGAACGAACAAGCCTTAAAATCATGATGTAGAGAGATTAGTAAGAACAACAAAATGAAATTAGAACCATGAGAGGCAAAGTCAGAGAAAGTAAATTGACTGGACTGCAAAGCTCTCAGCGGTGACTCTCAACTTTTTATTTATTTATGAGAAAAGCCCCATATTATTGATTTAAAATAGAACGAACAAAACACCTCCCTCTAACATCATCCATAAGAAGACTAAGATAAAAAGGAAGGAGGAGAAAGCAATCAGGTGCAAGAGAAGCTATCCAACGCATAATCATCCAAGCAATCAGCCACCTGGTTTCCTTCCCTATAGATATGTCTGAATTCTTCTCTATGACTTTCCATTAAGGTACTGTACATCTTAATAAGGTAGATTGGTTCTCAGGAAGGCTAGGCTAGGGCTAATGTCTCGTCGATCATATTGGCCATTCGTACTTTTCGGTCCAATTAGCAATTAAGATTGGACTCATGCGATTCCGCCTCGCTGCCTACTGGTTCTCAGTTACCTACACAACACCGACATTGGTCACATTGCCATGCACTTGTGCTCTTCTATTCTTCATTGCTGATATTACTGATAGTCCTACTCAAACCCAGTACCCCCACCAACACCCATCAGGGTGGCTGATGTCCCAAAAAGAGACATAGCTAGCACCGGTCCTAGGGTGGGCCAGATACCGGAATCCGGGCACCGGTGCCGATGTTCAACCCTAAACTCGGTTTGGTATGGTTAGTGTTGACATCAATCCAAGACCAAATTAACCTAGCTTTGTGGATGTTAACCCAAAAGCAAACCGAACCTAATTGAGAACCAATGATTCCAACAAGAAAATTGAACCGAACATATATGTATATACAGGTTTGGTTTGGTTCAGTTTAATTTAATTTAGTAAATCATATTCTTGAGTTGTGCTTCAGTTTGATTTGGCTCAATTTAAATAAAATGTCAACCCAAAACTGAACCAAAACTAATTAAAGTTATAAATTTTAAAACCAAAATCAAACCATATATGGGCTTTGAAACTGTGAAACATGGAAAATCAACAAGATGATTTTCTAATCATCACATGGAATTTATAAAATAAGGAGTCGACACCATTCAAGTTAAGGTGTGAATGGACACTAAAGTGAGCATAAACAGAACAAAATAGAGCTTAAACAGCTCTGATTCATGGTCTCATCTAGAGATTGGGTAAGAGGTTAGGTTATGAGTAGAGGAAGATATTAGGCACCCCTACTCATCCACACAAATTGGTTGCCATATGCTATTAATGCTTAATGTTGCTTGCATACAAAAATCACTCAAAAGTATATAAAAAGATACAACATTTGTGTGATTCCTCCATATGAGTATTCCAATAGATTCTAGATTCTCTCTATGGATATATCATCTTTAGGGCTTCATGATCCAAGTAAAATTCAAAGTAAAACTTAAAAAAAAAGCAAATTAAAGCAAATCTGGAAAGATCAACACAAGGATAAGCCGTTTGAACTTGGAAAACTTAATCAATTATGGGTAATTCAATTCAAACTCAAATTGAGTGAAACCAAAGTCATTTAAAAGCTTATATGAAGTAGAAGATTTAGTAAAAATTTCAATCAAAACTGATTAAAATCAAGGAAAATATGCTTGTTCAAAATTGCTGTTGTAAAACAGTAAAAGTAGTGAATAGCCAACTTTGAAAGTCTATTCGTGGAGATTGGCTGCATATAAATCCTTGAAAATTAGTGTGAATGAAGTATAAGGTACCATCTTTCGAATTTAAAAGGCCTCACTCAAAACTTCATCCATTTGTAGTTTGTGTGCTTCCTCAAACATGCTTAGAGAATCACTAATTGACTATGTAATCTGCTATTGAGCAGCACATAGTCAATCAAGCACATAGAGCTCAAATTAAAGTGGAAAACTCATGAAACCACTTGGATTTGAAAGTAGACTTATAAAGGAAGACCTAGAAATTGAAATCACTCAAATCGAAGTTGTAATGAGCCTTTGGTGCTCAATCAAATTGACAAGTTTAGTAATCTGATATGATTTGACTTATAAACTTTAATCAAATGGTTTGAAAAATAGACTTCATATAAATTGATGAAATTTTACAAGAATAAACTAGATTTCCTTACCTTTCATATGCCTTTGGAATCATTTAAAAATTCATCCATATGATGAAGTTATGAATGATCCAAGACAGGTACAGATTCTGTCCAGATCTGTAAAATTTAAGTAAAATCAAGCCAAAACTGTGTGTGTGTGTGTGTGTGTGTGTGTGTGAGTGCTTAATCCATATGATCTGATTTGAAATCACTTGAAATAAGTTGAAAATCACTCAGAAAGATTTAGGGCATGGATTTGGCTCAGATCTCTCACTATTTTAAGAGGGAGAGCCAAATCTACTCAAATTAAGGAAAGTTTGCTCAAATCAAAGAGATTAAACCATAAAGTCTTCTCTAAAAGATTAAATCCAATTAAAACCAATTCAAAAGTCCTGGAAATTTACTCTAAGGCCTCTGATCTCAGATCTATTGTATTGAGCATAGTAGATCTAAGATCCATGCCTATTTTGATAAAAATCAAGTGATTGTGTGCATGAAATTGTGTAGGAAATCAAATTTTAAGAAGAGAATTAAGATATAATGCTATAGAGAGTATAAATCTATGTAATTCCTCCAGAATTAAAGACAAAACATGCACAAACAGTAACCACATATGAATCATACAAGTATTTCATGAAAAGTGGTTCTAAGCCTGAAGGATCCATTCCAATACTTATTTCCCCTAGCTCTCTCTTCATGTTTTACAGTTAGAGAGGATGCTTAAGGTACTTTAAGCATGGTTTGGGGTTTCAAACACACAATAAGGCTTTATCTACAGAAAGGTAGAAGATGAGAGAGTGCTTGAATGGAAAGTTAAAGTGAAATAGAATAGATATAAGCTCACCTTGGTTGCTTGAGAACTTGAGTAGAGAATTGGGCAGAGGTTCTCTTATTCTTCAAGAGTTCTCAATCTTCAGAATATCAGCCATTTGCTAGAGGAGAGACCTTCTATTTATAGGCAAGAGCAAGGGCATGGATGTCCCAAGGGTAGGCAAAAATAACCTTCTAGATTCTTCTAATTCAAGCCTAAGGCATGAATTGAAGTATACTGATGGTTTCGGATGGCAAATAGGGTAGATCGAGTCTCCCAGAGAGAGGTACAGAAGGTAAATAAGGCTCAGATCTCGAGCTTTTACGAAATTGATTAAACAAGCCTTTTCTGTATATATCATATGGTTTTGACCAAACCATATCATATATACGGACAGAGCAACAAATAGTGAAATCCATAAGAAAGCTATAGTTGAAATTCCGTTAGACTCACATGTGCACTGCTAACGTAGCATAACGGTCGAAGCTTCCGTCGACACGTGGCAGCCACTTGCACTCACAAGTAAAGCATGAATCCATCCATATGAGTAATACGGAAGCGTTTGTAGTATATATACGGATGAAACAAAACCGTAATATGTATACAGATAGCATGTTTTTTTTAATGGTTTTGAGGTTTTAACACATGTTAAACCTCAAGAATTAAAGTTTGAACATCTTTTTATTATTTCCTCATATTTTAGTGCAATTTGGGGTGTCTACAGAAACCCAACCAAATTGGTCCAAAGTCAATTTGTTGCAGTCGATTCCAACCAAAGCAAGTTGCATCCCTAGTGCAGGGGAACATGAAACATGGTCTATAAGGATTGAAGATGTTGAAAGCATAGTCTCGTGGTGAGCATATCAAGTAGTTGACCAACACCTACGAAGTATCAATTAATTGTTTACTTGCTCAATTTTTTAGAAACTCAACATTGTTATCGGATCCAAATGGGTTTATAAAACAAAATTCTTATTTGATGGCTCTGTCAAATGTTCAAGTCTCGCCTCGTGGCTAAGGGCTACACTCAGCTACATGGTATCAACTCCAATGAAACCTTTTTTTGACCATTATTCATAGATGTGTTTGATAAATTAATGTTTTTTTATCCATTAATTGTAGATTATTTGATTAGGTTAATCAATATTTTTGTGGGAAACTATTCAAATCATCATGGGATACTAGTGTTACCATCATGGGCTACAAGGCCAAATATTTCTAGGACATTAGTCTAATTATCGTAGGATACTAACACGTTCTTTCTAGGATACTATATTGTTATCATCATTGGCTACAAGCCAAGGATATTAATCCAATCGTCGTAGGATATATACTAGCACGTTATTTGTATGGCATTTAGAGAATAAAACATTAAGCTAAAATATTTAATTTGGACTTATTAGCAACTAGCGGACAGCTTGTGCGATGCACGGGCATCGCATGTGGAGTTTAGTATAGCGCAATGTTTGTGAGACCATATCAGCTTGTCCCTCACGCTGGAAGATCTGTTGGCTCAATGGTGGAGGACATGTACACGTAGGTTTCATGCACCTATGTGGACACATACATAACTATTGAACCAGCAGATCTTTCAGCCAGGAGCTCCGGTAGATTTCAAGTCAATGTTTTTAACTTGTTATTTTTCCCTTTTTAAGGGCTTTAATTATTTATTTCTATGAAGAAAAAAAAGAACATAAATTATATTTTAAATGTATAAATAAACTTTCGTTTTTTTTTTTACTTTTTTCATAAGTTATTTCTTACTTTTATAAATATAATATATATTAAATTAGATAATAATATTACAGGTATTTAATAATATTATTACTATTTATTAATAATCTTATATATAATTGGCCAAGTGATTGATGTGGTCTGCTCCCCAGCACAAAGAGGTTCCTAACCATTGGAAAGAGACAGGGTTCGGTGAGATTTTGCTAATCCAAAGCCATGGTGCACTGGTTTCTATAACGGTCACCCATGGGAGTAGGTGCTTAGTTGGGAGAGAAGGAACTTGATTGGGGATGCCGGAGTTGTTAGAACCAAAAAAATCAACCTGCAATTAAAATATTCTCACAAAAGAAAAACTTAACACGCACCTAAAGAAGAAGAAGAACCCAACGTTCAATATTATTTCATCATAAAACTCAAATACGTTCTGGTCATCGGAATATATATAGGAGAAAATAAAAGCCAAAACCCAATAGACCTAGACTGCTAACTAGACTCCAAAAGAAATCCTTGTCACACTCTAAGACAAAAAACTATAAACCCACTATTCTTATACTTTAAGAATCCTAATGACACCAAAACTTAAATACTCAAGATAAGACACTAAACTTCAAAAACACTAAAATCCTTCCGGGATTGTTGTAGACACCCTAAATTTCACTACAAAGTGAGAAAATAATTAAAAGTATGTAATTGGGATTTGAAACAAATCAAAAAAGTATAAAATTTAATCAAGCATGCAGTGCCCGCAATTTCTCTACGGGCTGGTCGCACCCGCATTTCATTTACGGGCATGCGATGCCCGTATTAACTCTACGGGCATCACGAGCCCGTAATGTATATACGAGCATGGGGTTTTTGTGCGAATTTTATCCTTTCTCGATTTTTGAGCCTTATCTGCACCCAAATCTCTCTCTGGGATATGCGAATTCTCTTATTTATCTATTCAAATTCTCTTATTTATCTTATTTGGCAATGGATTGGCATTATCCCTTTTCAATTCAATCTGAAAGATTTAGGTATATCCCTTTGGACCAACCATGCCCCTGGGTTTGCCTATAAATAGAGGGCCTCTTCTCAAGCAAATGGCTATTAATTTGAAGTCTGAAGAGCTCCAAGTGAAGAAGGGAACCCCCGCTGCTTTGCTTTTAGAAACCAGGTAAGTTTCTTTTCCCTTTTATTTTTTTATTTTATTTTCTGTTTTCAATTCTAGAGATGGTCTGTTCTTCTTCATTTCTATAGAATAAGGCCTTTTATCTTGTATTCCCAAACCTGCCTCCAAGTACCTCAAGAATCTTCTCTAGCCGTAAAACGTGAAGAGAGAGCTGGGGAAAAGAGAATAGGTGGATTCCTAGAATAGAACCCTTTAAATTGTTCTTTTCCTTTTCTACAAATTAAGGCCATTGATTGTGTTTGTATTCCCAAATTTGTGTCTAAATACCTCAAGAATCCTCTCTAGTTGTAAAACGTGAAGAGAGAGCTAGGGGAAAGGGGAACATGTGGATTCCTAAAATAGAACCCTTTAATCTATTCTTTTCCTTTTTGGTAGATTCAGGCCTTTGATTGTGTTTGTATCCCCAAACCTATCTCCAAGTACCTCTAGACTCTTCTCAAGCCGTAAAATGTAGAGAAGGAGCCATGGAAAAGAGAACAGGTGGATCCGTAGGATAGGCCCCTATATGCTGGAATTTGTAATTTGTGGTTGCTTTTACTATTCTGTACAGGTTTTAATTGTTTTATTTTGAATTTGGAGGAATCCTATGGACCCATGCTGTTTACAGCATGAAATCCTATTTTTCTCCTACAATTGAGATTTTTCACCACTTTTGCACCTACAGCATTGTTTTTTTTCAATTTTTGTGATATTAGGCCAAGATCCTGGATCTATCATGATCTATATGATATATTTGGATTCAGAAGCCTGAAAGTAACCTCTAGGGTTTCATGAGGTGGTTTTTGAGTCATTTTTCATTTTTGAGAGAAGACCTACAGTCTAAGTTCTCCCCTTTTGATGTTCTTCATCAACGTAGGTATTTTTGGTTTTTATTTCTTGATCTAATGTGAAATATAGGCTATATCCATGTCCTGGAATGTTCAAGTTCAATTCTGCAATATTTTATAAAAATAATTTTTTTCTAGATTTCCAGAATTTAACTTGAAACCAGATTTTTGAAGTTTTCACTTTAGATTTGTTTTCTTTATCTTAATTTCAGTCAATCATGAAGCCCAAATAAATGGCTCTTGTTTTCATAAGAAGGATCCAGAATTAATTGGATCATTCGCATGGAAAAAAGCCATACATTCTTTTATTTTTCTTTTACTTTTGTTTTGATTACCAAGCCTTTTTTCCTTTGAAAAACATGAACAATACCTAGCAACCACTTTGTGTGGATGAATAGGAGTGCCTAACACCTTCCCCTGTTCATAATCTAATCCCCTTACCCATCTCTGGTTGTTTTTGTTTTGTTTTGATTTTAGAGTAATTTTTACTCTAATTTTTTCCTTTTTATTTGATTTGAGATTTTGGTGCCCATTCACACCTAAAAAGAATGGTGGCGACTCCTTGTTTTAATGAATCCCGTGTGATGATTAGGAAGTCATTAAATTGATTTTCCATGTCTCACAACTGGCGATTCCATTGTGGATTTGTGGATTTCAGCCTTTTGGTGTACTTGTTCATGTTTTTGGTGTATTCGTTTGCTTGCTTTTTTGTGTTCTAAATCATGTTTGACATGCTTTAAATCTGATTTATTGTTTAAAAAGCATGGGGGTAGAAACATGTTCAATTCTGATTTATAGGATTGTTTCTAGATGCATGTGTAGGAGGGCTAGTTTTGCTAAACCATGCTTATTTCTTGCTTTATTTGCATGATAGCATGTTTTAATTTTCAGCATGTTCTCCTTGACTTTTTGGGTTGTATAACATGAGCATATGTTTGTATGATTTGGGTGATGTTTGTGAGCATGTTTAGGTGCTATAGGGTTGCTTGTTTACTTATGTTTATTTGCTTCAATTATGCTTCCTATATGCCTTGGTTTGTATAATGCATGGCTGTGAAAAGAGTGGCAAGGGGCTGAGACGTTGTGAATGTACCTATTTTTACAAATGCACTGTGCACATTTTTCTTTTTTACACAGCCTACCCATAACCTATGGGAAGTTGAACCTGAATGTGTGTAGCTTGGCACAACGAGGTCGTTACTTCGGAAAACGAAAGTGAAAACATTCACCTTAGAACATTGGGCCGATGATGTGATGACAATGTGGATCTGTGATTCGATTCTGGTTATCATTAGGCTTGAGTTATAAGTTGCCATTAAGCCAAAACCCCAAAACCCCTACGCTTGAAGGTGGAGATACACGTTTTTAGTTAAAGTACACAATTACGTTTGGGGAATTGGGTGTAATTGAGGTAAGGCCATTTGCATGGTTCACAAGCCAAGGCATAATGTGGATGTCATATTGGAGGTAAACAAGGTAACAAGGTAACTTTAATTTCAGCATTACTTTCATGTCATGTAAGTGTCATGGTGTCCATAGGTTTGGGATGAAACTATTTCCAATGAGGTCTGTATTTTAAGATTTGTGTAGCCCATAGGAAGAGTTTTTAACTCTGTTCAGAATTAATCCTACCCAATGTTCATATAAGAGACAACCAAAGGGTACCAAATTCTTGAGTATGGTGTCTAATTTTTGAGGGAGCATGTGCCCTCATGTGCATTTTTGCAAATAGGGTCAAAGTCGACTTTGGGACAGTTTAGAAGCCTTGCAAGGGTGAACCGAGTGTTTAGATGAACAATCAAAGTGATCAAATCATGTAAAAAATGAAATAGAACTCCGAAAACCGTATTTACTATACGAGCAACCCTTGCCCGCAATTTAAATGCGGGTACCCTTGCGCGCAATTTAAGTACGGGCACCCTTGCCCGCAATTTAAGTACAGGCCACCCTGCCCGCAATTTAAGCACAGGCAAGGCCAAATTGTACTGTGCATACGGTTTTCGCAAAAAATTCAATTTTAATGGTTTTTGCCCACCAAATCTTGTTCCTTTAACCTTTAAATGATGATAAAGGGAAATGAGTTTGAATAAAATGTTTCAAATATATATATATATATATATATATATATAAATGTGAAACAAAATTTTTTGAAAAAAAAATCCTTGGGCCTCTGAAAACCTTTGAATTTCAGACCTTTTTTAAAAAATCTTAGGCCTCTGAAAGCCTTTGAATTTCAGATCTTTTAGGCCTCTGAAAGCCTTTGAATTTCAGATCTTTGGGCCTCTGAAAGCCTTTGAATTTCAGACTTTATGTTTGGGCCTCTAAAAGCCTTTGAATTTCAGACTTTATCCTTTGGGCCTCTAAAAGCCTTTGAATTTCAGACTTTATCATTGGGCCTCTGAAAGCCTTTGAATTTCAAACTTTACCTTTGGGCCACTGAAAGCCTTTGAATTTCAGATTTTACCATCAGGCCTCTGAAAGCCTTTGAATTTCAGACTTTACCTTTGGGCCTCTGAAAGCCTTTGAATTTCAAACATTTTTCAAAAAAATCCCTGGGCCTCTTTGAATTTCAGACATTTTTCAAAAAACTCCCTGGGCCTCTGAAAGCCTTTGAATTTCAGACTTTGATTATGGGCCCTTTGGAAGCCCTAGAATATTCCATTCTTTTTGTGGGCCCTTTGGAAGCCCTAGAATATTTCAATAATTCTTTTAACCCAAATAAAAATGAAAAAAAAGAAAAAATCTAAGCTCGTGTTCACCTAACTTGCACACATGCATTTATAGGTAGGTAACTGAAATTGAATTAGTACTGATATTTCTTTTTTATTATTTTTTTAGGTACCAATACACTTGCAACCATTGCTTTTGTGACCAGATCAAGAGCTCGCATCATGAATCCCACTGAGAATGAAGCCGATGGTCCCAATCAAGACATTGCCCTGCTGCAAAAGCAAGTGGCAGGACTTGCTTGAATGCTTGAAAACTTATTGGAGGTGCAAGCCAAGCAAGTCCAAGCCCAAAAACAAGTCTCCACTTCCAACCAAGAACCTCCACTTCAAATCAATATTCCACCTCCGGTTCAACCTATTCCTGAACCCATTTCTGAACCCACCCTTGAACCTATACTGATAAGGGAGGAGACGGTTGAGTCTGAGAAAAGGAAGGAAAAAGAGTGAATGAGTGATGAGATTGAAAAGAAATTCATGCACAGGTTGGAGATGATCCAGAATGAACTGAGGGAGGTAAAAGGGGTGAACAACTTTGGGGGCATCAACTTTGAAGACTTGTGCCTATACCCTAATGTTAACCTACCAGCCAAGTTCAAGTGCCCGGACCTGGACAAATATGATGGCACTGGCTGCCCCATGAGCCATCTCAAGTTATACTGCGGGGCCCTATGCCAATTCAGTCGGGATGATGGCATTTTGATTCAACTCTTCCAAAGGAGCTTAACTGGAACTGCTTTGAGGTGGTTCACTACCTTAGATCATGGAAGGATCAGAAGGTGGAAGGACTTAGCAGATGCTTTCTTAGCTCAATATAAGTTCAACTTAGAGATCGTGCTAGATAGGTACAATGTGATGAGGATGAGTAAAGGAGGGGATGAGTCAGTAAGACAGTATGCTAAAAGGTGGAGGGAGACGGCCTCTCAAGTCAGACCACCAATGTTGGAGCAAGAGATGATTTCTACTTTCATCAGTACACTGGGTCAACCTTTCTATAGCCATTTGGTGGGTCAGACAACCACTAATTTTGCTGCCTTGGTACAAGTGGTCGACCGAATCCAGGACGGGATCAACTTGGGTAAAATAATTGACCATTCTACCATGGTCAGTCAGCAGGACCCCAATATGAAGAGAGGGAATGGCATAAGAAAGAATGGGAATAAAAAAAAGGGGAAGTGAACATGGTACAGCAACCATCTGGCCCCAACAAGCCCATACAAATCAATATGCCCGCTCATTTTCCTACTTCATCCACTCCACCTATCCAGCAGACCCCTATGAGGGTTAATGTTTCAACAGTACCCTCAGACCAAAAGAGGGCTTTTAGTAAGGAGGAAAGGGATGCCTGGTTTACAGCAAGGAGAAATAGGGTTTTCACCCCTATTCCACTGTCTCCGTCTCAATTGCTACCAACTCTGTTGCAAGCATGGTACATTACTTTAAGAGAACCAAATCCGAATGCATCTAAGGGGAGAAATTTTGACCCCTCTACCACTTGCGATTTCCACATGGGTGCACCTAGGCACCCTACTGACAAGTGTTGGCTGTTGAAACATGCCATTCAGGACTTGATTGACCAGAATACCCTGTCTTTCAATGCAGGGGCTTCCAATCCTCCCATAACGGACATTAGACAAAACCCTTTGCCTCAGCATCATGGGGCAGGCCCATCTAATGTTATAGGGGCCATTTCCTCTGATGAAATAACCTTTGACCCATCCCAGTTAATTGCTCCTATAGGGACAACGGTCAAAGTTTATTTTGACAGAAGAAATAAGGATAAAGAAATAAACGTGAATTCAAAAAGGAATGATCGTGCTGCTAAGAGCATTAGCTCCTCTTTGGACCGAGCCTCAGCTCTCATGGCCCAAATGAATATAGCCAAACCACCTTTAGTTATCAATTGTAGTCCATCCACCTTTGCTTCACCCATTCAATCTAAACACCCATTGGTCATTAACTGTGACCATCTCAATGCGTCAGTCACTTTTGTAACCCCTCAACTAAAACAACTTTCACCATTGGTTGTAGATGTTCCTTCTACTCAGACTCTTTTATCCAAGTCCAAACTTCCCCCACTGATGATAAATGTCCCAAAGCCTTCCTATTCTGAATCAGTTGTACCATGGAACTACAGCGAAGGCTTCACCACCACATTTTCGGCAGTTGAGGAAGAAAGCAAGACAGAAGTAAACCTCATGATGAGGTCGGGAAAATGCATAGGTGAGGAAGAGAAACAAAAAGAAACTGGGAAAGAGAAGAGGGAAGGTGAAGAGAAAAATAAAGGAAAGGCTAAGGTAGGGGACGATACCCCTCAGGTAATTGACAGTGAGGCTGCTGACCTCATCAAACTAATCAAAAAGAGCGAGTTCAATGTTGTCGAGCAGTTAAATAAAGTCCTTGCCCAAATCTCAATACTGGGATTATTGTTGAATTCGGAAAAACATAGGGACTCTTTGTTAAAGGTACTTCAGGGGGCAGATGTGTCTAAAAATATTGAACCAGACCGACTTGGAATGATGGTTGGGCAAATTTTGTCTCATAATGTCATATCCTTTTCTGAAACCGAAATCAGCCCAGCTGGATACCACCATGTTGATCCTTTGCACATAACTGTGCTTAGCAAGGGTTGCATGGTGGCACGAGTTTTAATTGATAATGGGTCGGTTTTGAATGTCTGCCCGTTAATAACATTTGTAAAGCTCGGTTTGGAACAAAACAAGATTAAGCAGAATGGGAGGATCATAAGAGCTTTTGATAGCTCAAAAACACTCCCTAGGGGAGGTTGAACTGCCGGTCACTATTGGACCATATATTTTTAATATCACATTTGAAGTGATAGATATACCGGCAGCCTTCAACCTACTCCTAGGAAGGCCATGGATTCATACGGCTAGGGCCATACCATCTACCTTCCACCAAAAAGTTAAATACATTAGGGGGCAAAAGGTGATTATGGTCCTAGCTGAGAATTTGGTTCCTTCCATGTGGTCCACTAATGTACCTTACATAAACATGGAAATGACTGCAGACAAGATTGCATTTCACTCTTTCCCATTCGAAACTGTCAATTTTATACCTGGGGGTATCAGGAAAAAGGAGAGAAAATGACTTGTGCTGAGAAGATGGTCAAGAAAGTGTTGAGAAAGTACGACTTCCACCCAGGGAAAGGTATGGGGGTTAACCTGCAAGGAAGGATAGAACCGGTAAGGGTTAAGAAGCTGGTCCATAGAGCAGGATTGGGGTCCAAGTCAAGAGATTGGAGAAGACAGAAGCAGTTGGAAGACATAAAATTCCCTCATATCTGGGAAACTTTTCCGAAGCTTTCTCACATGATTCAAACGTCTCCTCCTCAAGATCAGTCCAAACCCCCATACCATAACACCAACCCATTCCAGAAACCCTATGTCCCAACCTTGCAGCCATATGTTCCACCTTCACCTTCTCAAACATTGGGTGAGCTTGGGTTGCAGCCAGAGAAGAAGTGGGACTTTTCTGAGGATGTTGGAGCCTTCTTTGCCATGATTGAAGGCACAAGAGAAGAAGGAGCAGATGAGCTACCCTTCATTGACTGGACCACAGTGGAGGTTCCGGATGAAGTTATATCTGGGTCAAGCCCTACAGCAGAGATGGGCGATGTAACTCACCCAATAATGGTGATCTTAGATCCAGACCCTGAGCTTGGGGAGCAGGCTTGTGTTATCACCCCTGCTCCAGAACTTTTTATTTTGAACAATTGAGAGGAAACTCCCCTTACTTTTGAAGCAGCGTTTGTTTGGCAAACAGACATGGCTTCCAAAAAAAAACTCCATTAGTGGAATGCCCTTTTTTTGAAGGTTTTAATGAGCCTTCGCCTTTAGGAAAAGAATTTTTAGAAGGCTCTCAAAAAACAAAAAAAGATTTTCCTTTTTTTTCTAGAAAAGTTAAATGTTTCAAAAAGGTCCAAACAATTTATGAACCGTATAAGCAAACGGAATTAGATCAGGATGAATATGACTTTGACCTTGAGCTCGACTTTGACCTAATGGGGATCAAAGAAGAGACCGAGGTCGAAGAAGACGACCCTCCAAAAGAAATCACATATCAATTAGAGTGTTATGAAAAGGGGGTCCAACCCAATATTGAGGAGACCATCTCAATAAACTTAGGCACCGAAAAGGACCCAAAAATAGTGAAGATTGGGGCATAACTATCTGAGGTGTAGCATGATGACATGTCACGGTTCTTGACTGACTACAAAGATGTGTTTACTTGGTCATATTGAGACATGCCTGGATTGGACACATACATGGTTGTACACAGGCTACCAATTTTGCCAGATGTTAAGCCAGTTAAGCAGAAGTTGAGGAGGTTGAAACCTGAGTGGACATTGAAGGTCAAAGATGAAATGGTCAAACAATTCCAAGCGGAATTCTTGGCAGTCTCCACGTACCTCGAATGGCTTGCAAATATAGTGCCAGTGCCAAAGAAGGATGGAAAGGTCAGAATGTGCGTGGATTATAGAGACTTGAATAAGGCAAGCCCAAAGGATGATTTTCCACTTCCACACATCGACATCTTGGTGGACAACACTGCTGTACATAGTCTGTTCTCATTCATGGACGGTTTCTCTGGGTACAATCAAATTAAGATGGCTAAGGAAGATCAAGAGAAAACAGTATTCATCACACCTTAGGGTACCTTCAACTACATTGTCATGCCATTTGGGCTTAAGAACGCCGGGGCAACCTACTAGCGGGCCATGACAGCATTATTCCATAATATGATCCTTAAGGAGATGGAGGTCTACGTGGATGATATGATAGCCAAATCATGTGAAGAAGAAGACCACTTGATCAACTTGAAGAAGGTGTTTGACCGACTCAGGAAATACAGTCTAAGGCTTAACCCTGTAGACACCCCAAATTGCACTACAAAATGAGAAAGTAATAAAAACATGAAATTAGAACTTAAAACAGGTCAAAAAAGAATAAGAATTGAATAAACAGGCTTTGCCCGTATTTCCTTCACGGGCCCATCGCGCACGAAAATTATCTACGGTCAGGCGAGCCCGTGGAAACTATACGGTCACCGTTGGACCGTAAATCATTTACGGGCATTAAAGACACGTGCGAGTTTTGTCCTTCTCTCGATTTCCGAGCTTTATTTGAAGTCTAATATATCTTTAAACGAGCGAATTAAGTATTTTATTCGCTGAAGCCACCTTGGTTGGCTATGGATGGGCATTATCTCTGTATTTCACTCTATCTTAAAGACCAGGCTATATCCTTCTGGACCAACCATGCCCCTGGGTGTGTCTATAAATAGAGGCTCTTTCCTCTAGCTAAGGGCCACGAAAATTTGAAGAATCAAAAGCTCCAAGAGAAGGAAAGGAATCCCTGCTGCTCTGCCTGCTCAATCCAGGTAAGTCCCCTATCCCTTTTTATTTTTTGTCTTCAATTCTAGAAGTAATAGAATCATCTCTATTGCTGTAGAATAAGGCTATATCTGTTTTTGTATTCCTAAACTTGTCTCTAAGTACCTCAAGAGTCTCTCTAGCCGTAAAACGTGAAGAGAGAACTAGGGGAAAGGGGAACAGGTGGATCCCTAGAATAGAACCCCATATCTGTTTTTTTCCTTTTTCTTTCATAGAATAAGGCCTGTGATTGTGTTTGTATAACCAAACCTATCTCTAAGTACCTCAAGAGTCTTTCTAACCGTAAAACGTGAAGAGAGAACTAGGGGAAAGGGGAACAGGTGGATCCGCAGGGTAGACCCCCATGTGCTCTAATTTGTGAGATGTGGCTGTTTTAAATATTTTGATCATGTTTTAATGCTTTTTATGATATATCTGAATGAATAACATGAATCTATTATGTTTATAGCATGAGATCCCCACTTTTTGATAAAATTTGGATTTTTCACATATTTGCACCTACAGCAATGTTTTCGTGATTTTTGTGGTTTTAGGCTAGGATCCTGGATTTATCATGATCAATATGATAGATCTGAATCCAGAAGCCTGAAAATAAATTCTAGGGTTTTTTGAGATGATTTTAAAATTGTTTTTTATTATTGAGAGAAGACCCTACGGTCTAGGTTCTCCCCTTTTGATGTTCTTCATCAACGTGGGTATTTTTGGTTTTGATTTTCAGATCTAATGTGAAATTTGGGCTTTATCTATGCCTTGAACTGTTCAAGTTAAATTGTGAAATATTTTATTAAAATCATATTTATCTAGATTTCTAGAATTTAGCTTGAAGCCAGATTTTTGGATTTTTCACTTTAAATTGATTTTATTTGATTTTATCTCAATTTTATTTTGATCATGAAACCCTAGGAATGGTATGATCATATTTGAAAGTTCTGGATCAATCAGACTATTCATATGAAAAAACCATATATTTTTGTCTTTTTTGTGATTTTTCCTATTTTTATAGCAAGTTTTTTTTCTTTGAAAAACATGAACAATACCTGGCAACCACCTTGTGTGGATGAATAGGGGTGCCTAACACCTTCCCCTGTTCATAACTTAATCCTCTTACCCATCTCTGGTTGTTTTTTTAAAGGAGGGATATTTTGCCCTAAAATTTGCCTTTTGTGCTTATTTGATATTTTGGTGTCCATTCACACCTAAATTGAATGGTGGCGACTCTTTGTTTTATTTAATCCCGTGTGATGATGAGGAAATCATTAGATTGATTTTTTCCCATGTCTCACAAACCCTGCAAAATGTGTCTTTGGGGCTATATCAGGGAAATTGCTAGGATTTATAGTGAGCAGAAGAGGAATTGAGATCGACCCAGTTAAAGCCAAGGCAATAATTGAAATGCCCTCACCTAGAACGGAGAAGGAAGTTTGAGGTTTTCTTGAAAGGATTCAATACATAAGCCGGTTCATAGCACAGCTCACTGCTATCTGTGAACCAATTTTCAAGCTTCTGAGAAAGAATAACCGGACAGTCTGGAATGATGATTGCCAAGAAGCCTTTGACACAATAAAGGAATATTTATTGAATCCACCTGTGCTAGTGCCATCAACTCAAGGAAGACCACTGATTCTATACTTGTCAGTTTTGGAGGCATCGATGGGGTGTGTCTTGGGACAGCATGACGACACAGGCAGAAAGGAAAGGGCAATTTACTATCTAAGTAAAAAGTTCACGGAATATGAAACAAAGTATTCCCCTTTGGAAAAGACTTGTTGTGCTTTAGTATGGGCAACTCAGAGACTAAGGCATTACTTCCTCAGTCACTCCACACTATTAATATCCCGAAGGGACCCTCTAAAGTATCTATTTGAGAAACCGGCTTTAACTGGCAGAACGGCAAAGTGGTAGCTGTTGCTTTCCGAATTTGACCTCATATACATCACTCAGAAGGCGATTAAAGGTCAAGCCATTGCTGATCACTTAGCTGCACATCCTCTACCAGAATATCAACCCTTGAGGCAATCCTGTTTACTGAAGAAAAAGAAAGCGAAAGCTTTTAGCAGATGTTCTTCGATGGGGCCGCCAACATAAATGGAAATGGAACAGGGGCAGTTTTGGTCAAGCCAGATGGGTCACACATCCCAATCACAGTAAAGTTGAGATTCCAATGCACAAATAATATTGCGGAGTATGAAGCATGCATAACTGGATTACAAGCAGCCTTAGACCATGAAGTGGAGGAACTTGACGTATATGGATATTCGAGTCTTATCATCTTCCAAACAACTGGTGAATGGAAAACCAAGGATCACAAATTGATCCCCTATCACTAGTATTTGGAAGAAATAAGCACCAAATTCACTCGAATTTCCTTCAACTATATGCCAAGGGCCAAGAACCAATTCGCAGATGCTCTAGCAACATTGGCTTCAATGGTCAGTATACCAGAAGCTGTTGATATCAAACCACTGGAAATTGAAGTCAGAGATGAGCCTGCATATTGTCTTGCTCTAGAAGAGGCACCAGATGAGGAAGTACCATGGTTTCAAGACATCAAAAACTTCATAAATGATTGAAGTTTGCCAGAAAATGTCACTTCTACTGAGAAAAGAACAATACAGAGATTGGCAGGTCAGTTCTTGCTAAGTGGTGGACAATTGTACAAGAGATCACACAATGATATCCTACTCAGATGTGTTGCCAAGACTGAGTCAGAAAGGTTAATTGAGACTGTACATGGAGTTTGTGGACCCCATATGAACGGGCACATGCTTGCCAAGAAAATTCTGCGATTGGGATACTACTGGTCGACGATGGAGCACGATTGCCATACACATGGCAAAAGGTGTCATCTTTGCCAAGTATATGCTGATAACAAGAATGCACCCCCAAGTGAGTTGCACAACATGACATCTCCATGGCCCTTCTCCATGTGTGGCATAGACATCATTGATATGATCTCTCCAAAGGCATCAAACGGGGCACCGATTCATTCTGGTAGCAATCGACTATTTCACCAAGTGGGTAGAAGCAGCTTCGTATGCAAATATCACAAGTAGCCATGTTCTTAAGTTTTTGAAGCACAACATCATTTGTTGCTATGGTTTGCCAAGTGCCATAGTATCAGACAATGCTTTAAACATTAAGAACAAGGATATGAGGAAGATGTGTGAGCAGTTTCAGATTACCCATCACAAGTCGACTCCGTATAGACCAAAGATGAATGGGGTAGTGGAAGCAGCGAATAAGAACATAAAAAAAATCATTCAGATGATGGTAGTGAGTTTCAGAGATTGGCATGAAATGCTACCGTTTGCTGTAAATGCCTACAGAACCTCAATCCGGACTTCTACTGGGGCAACCCCGTATTCCTTGGTCTATGGAATGGAAGCAGTTTTACCAGTGGAAGTGGAAATCCCATCATTAAGAGTGTAGACACCCCAAAATTGCACGATTTTTGATAAATCTTGAAGGAGAGAAATATTTTATTGGAATTCTCAATTCTTTGTATTCTCAATTCTTTGTATTAGGTTTGAGATCCTTAACCCATTTGAATCCAAAACCATAAAGGAAAAGGCCCGAATTCAATCTTTTGTGCAAAGTCAAACTTTTTCCGATTGAATTTTGTTGACTTTTGACCCCAGAAAATGAAATATTTTTTAATGCAAGATTTCAAGATAATTTTTCCCGGTAATCAGGTTTTTAGCAATGTTATTTCATAAATGAATTTTTTGAGATTTTAAATCTTGATTAATACCTTGGTATTAACATATTGAACCTTTTTTTCCAGACCTGAAAAACCGGAATTTTGCCTTGAACTGAAAATTTGACTTTTTATTCACTTGGAATTTGGGTCTGGAACTATTTTTAATGGATTCAAATTGGGGGGGAGGGGGTGTTTGCTTATTTACATGTAATATCTTAAGTAAATGGAGATTAAAAAATATGAGGACATTTACTTAAACGATATTACATGTAAATAAGTATTGCCTGTGCAGGCAAGGGTCAGTGCCATATAAAAGCTGTGCAGAGAAGCTTTTTTTTTATCCGACATTATATGTCGGATACAAGCCTTTTTCTTTGTATCCGACATATAATGTCGGATACAAGCCTTTTTCTTTGTATCCGACATTATATGTTGGATACAAGCCTTTTGCTTTGTATCCGAAATTTTATGTCGGATACAAAGGATTTTGCTTGTATCCGACCTGAGTTGTCGGATACAAGCATTTTTGCTCAAAATTGAGTAATTCCGAGTGTTTTTACTTTTTTTACTGTTTTACACATCTCTATGAAGTGGAAATCTCGAAAATAGCCTTAGGGTTAAGTGTGGGAATTCTAGACACATCCTTGTGTCTACCATTAGGGTTCCCCTTAACCCTAGCCTTTGCCTATAAATAGGAGGCTTCTCTTCAAGCAAATGGCCATAAGTTGGAGATTGGAGAGCTCCGAGTGAAGAAGGGAACCGCTGCCGCATTACTTCCAGAAACCCAGGTAAGCCTAGAACTTCTTTACTTTTATGTCTTTACATTCTAGGATTAGATCTTTCTTCTACCTTTCTGTAGAATAATGGCCTATTGATTGCGTATGCAACCCCTTTCCCTACTCAAAGTACCTCGAGACTCCCTCTAGCCATAAAACGTGAAGGGGGATCTAGGGGAAACGAGACTGGGAATTGATCCTTAGTTATAGAACCCTCTTGATTGGCCTTTTGATTTTATGAAAACCGTTTCATAGTCAAAGTACCCCAAGACTATCTCGAAACCATAAAACGGGGAGAGAGAACTAAGGGAAACGAGAATGGAACGGAACCCTAGGTTTTTTAGAACCCCGTTTGATTGATATGAATGCTATATGTTGTTATGTATGTGATTGAAGAGTTAATTTGTACACATGCACATAATGCACTCGTTTTTATCGGAATCGGCTTGTATTTTGGATCTATCGAATTCATTGTGATAGATCTAAAATAAATAGCCCAAAGCATTTCTAGGATATTTCTTATTGATTTCAAACAAGTTTATCTCGAGTATTGAAGACCTCTAGGTCTAACCTCTCGGATTTGGGCATTTTTGCTCCATTTTAGGGCTTTGGTATATTCTCTTCGATCGAAGAGAATGGTGAGCCAAATTCGTGCCCTATTTCCTCCTAGAGGTTTTTCAATACTTTTTCAAATGATTTTGATTTAGATTGCACGGACTCCACAAACTCAATCACTGTTTTGGATTGATTTTACTTAAAAATGGTAAAACTGGACAGCATCTGTACCCTAACTTCGGACACTCATAATTTCATCATCCGGATGAATTTTAAAGTGATTCCAAAGCCATGGAAAAGGTGAGGCAGTTTAGTACATGGCTGTAAAATTTCATTAATTTTTATGAAGTGGATTTTTGATACCATTCAATCAAAGTCGACAGGTCAGTTCAGGCCAAACTGCTGAACCGGTCACTTTGAATGAGCACCATCTGCTCGTTTTAAATGGTGATGTCCCAGAGGTGATACTTCCATAAAATAAAGCCTATAATTCATTGGACTTCTCATGTGGAGGTATCATACATGTGTTTTGTTCTTTTCAAGATTTTTTTTGATTACTTTAGCAAGCCTTATTTATTTTGAGCATGAACAACACTTGGCAACCACCTTGTGTGGGTGAACGGGGGTGCCTAACACCTTCCCCTGTTCATAATCTAATCCCCTTACCCATCTCTGGATTTTATTTTCAAGTAGAGTTATTTTTACTCTAGATTTGCATTTTGCTTATTTTGATGATTTCGGTGTCCATTCACACCTAAAATTGAATGGTGGCGACTCCTCCCATTTTGTTGAGCCCGTGTGATGATGAAGGGAATCATCTAGGTGATTTTTCCATGTCTTACAAAGGGTGCTAATGGAAGCTGAATTAGAAGAAGCTGAATGGATACAGTCAAGACATGATCAACTCAATTTGATAGAAGAAAAGCGTTTGAAGGCGCTTTATCATGGCCAATTGTATCAGAAGAGAATTGCCAGGGCTTACAATAAGAAGGTGAAGCCCAGAACTTTCCAAGAAGGAAATTTAGTATTAAAGAAAATCTTACCCTTTTTGGAAGACCCTTGTGGAAAATTCAAACCAAATTGGGAAGGACCTTATGTTGTCAAAAAGGTCCTATCAGGGGGTGCTCTCATCTTAACAGAAATGGATGGGAAAGATTTTCCTGAGCCAATTAATTCTGATGCAGTAAAGAGGTATTTTCCTTGATTGAATATTACTAGGAAATGATCCGAGGCCATTTTTTTTTATTTCCCAAAATTTTAATCCCTAGTCTAGCCAATTCGAGCCAGTTCATCTTTTTGATAAACCTAAACTGGACTTACAGTCTTATACCGGGGCAAAGCCAATTGGGGCAAAACAAATTGGGACAAAGAAAAAAAAAGCAAGGAATAGTGGCAAATGAAAGCCAAGTGCAAAAAGGAAAGAAAAGAATACACTTTGGGGAATGGGGTCAAATTCATCACGACTGTAAGTCCGGTTGACCTATTTTCACATTTGGAAAATTTGAGCATTGAATACCTTTTCTTTCATAAACTGAGATTAGCCTTTGTTTCTTCCTATTCTTAAGCCCTCGGTGATTTTAGTATATTCATTCAAATTTCAGAATAAGATTGGTGATGACGGAATGCAGAAGCCGGCCTTAGTGAAAACCGTAATTGGCGCTAGGGGCAATATTGGCAACAAAAAAAAATTGAGTTGATCATGTTATCCAAGTTTGAAATCAGCCTGAGCACTGGAAACTGAACAGAATAGTAGGGTCAATCATGGAGGAAAAGTCATTTGGGAATGATTCTAAAGGTCACAGGATAGACAGATTTGGTCTCTCCCTATTGCTTGTATTACCCTTTTCATTATTCAACCAAATTTTAATTCTTTTAATTATATGTTATTAAGTGTTTTAGATCCACACAAAAAAAAAAATTATACTTTGGCCAGTGATGAGAAATCAAATACTTTTCTTAAAACTTTTGTTTTTACAAGCATCTAAGAATTCTGAGGCCAATAATATAAAACCTCTTTTTGTATTAAATCCTTTGTCTTTTCACTATTGGAGTTTGCTTTTGTACAAAGGTATTAAAAAAAGAGAAAAGAGAAAAAAATGCAATAGAAAAGATCTAATCCCTATCTCCTAGCTGCTCCTCAAGCTCCAGAATCAGAGCCGCGTAAGTTGCAATGATTCCAGAAGCTCCCTCTGCATCCGGATCGCTCAGAAAGGAGATGACCTCATCTGAAAGTGATTGCTTGATCTTCAAAGCCCTAAGATCGACCAGGGAATCCTGATATTTCTTCCGCATCGCTTGGACTTCAAAGCGACGAGCCTGTCGTTGTTCCTCAAGTTTCTTCTCCATAGCAATGCGGCGAGATACCTGCTTTTCAAGTTACCTCTCCAGATCAATACCTTTTATCCTGAGTTCTTGGGCTTCTCGTACCCATATTTGTTGAAGCTACTTGTGGGTTGCCCTTTCAGACTCCAGGATATCTTCATAAGTAAGGGGAAGAACTGCAGGAGGATCCTCTGGTACTGGGGCATGACTCTGCACCTGCTCTTCGATCCAGAAATGATAGTCCTTCACATGTGACTCAGAAAAGACCGAACCCCGCAGAAAACAAGCATATGACCACTCATTCATTAACCGAGCATTTAGAACCATGGTGGCTGGTGTAAGTGGTCCAAGGAAGTCCTCGTATCCAGTTGGGATCGTGATCCCCTGGGTCACTCCAAACTACCGAATAACCCTCAAAGGAAGATAGAGAACAGCAGATTTCAAGCTTGCTAGAACCAGAAAGTTTCTATCTCTGAAGCTGATCATTGTCTCTGGATTGGGCTGATAAGTGCCAGGCCATCTCACCTGATCATCCTGGAGAGTACCCAAGAAAGTGAACCAACCTTGCTTGCCACCTTGGATGTTAGGACAACCTCAGTTGCTCATCAAAACAGGAACTTTCAATCTTGGAAAAAAGTGGCGAGTTATCTCTTCAACCTGACTCAGGTGGTCAAGTAACCAAAGCTGCAGAAAAGGGAAGAATTTTAATTTATTTCAAAAAAAAATTTTTTTTACCAGTAGGTTATGGGCAGAAACAACATACATCATTATTGAGAGAGTAAGAAGATGAAGAAGCAAGTTGCAGAATATTCAAGCACAGGTTTAGGCATCAAATGGCACCCAGGTATGTCAAATAAAAAAAATCAATCAAGAAAATTCAATAAAATATTTCCTTCCTTATTATTGAGCTGTAAAGTGAAAAACATCAAAATCAATTGAGTTTGCAAAGGTCAATTTTAAATCCATTTTCTTTTTAAAGTTTTTTTGTCTCAAATATCTTTTTATAGCCACAAGAGCTCCAAGAAATCTGAATTAAGGAAGAGACGCCACCTCGTCAGACTTCAAGTAGAGGTTTCATTGGCTATCTTCAAATCCATGTTTTTTTTATCATTCTTTTGTTTGACCAAAGCAAGTTCAATTACTGAGATGTCTTTCAGATGTGCAATTTTGAGTTGTGTCTATTCTTTGATGTTCATTGTATTGTAAGAAGTACGGGCAAACCAGAAAATTTCATTTTTCATCATTTTCTCCACACATTTCAGAAGAGATAATGTCCATATTAATTGTAAATTGCAAGGATTGCCACTTTACCCACTTTTGTTTTAAAATTTGTCTGAAATCTCACTTCATAGCCACGAGTGCTTAGTGAGACTAGAGAGGAGGATTTGCCCTTTAAGGTTAGGGACTTTTCAGCAAATCCTCCACATAAATTCTTTTTCCAAAATCATCTTTTTAATCCTTGCAAATTGCAATTAGTTAGACCAAATCTCAAAAAGTGCAGTTTGTGGGTCATTTTGCTCTCTGCTAGTAATTGGTTCCAATTACCAGCAAAGAGGGGGCAGTTGTAGACACCCCAAATTGCACTAGAAAGTGAGAAAATAATTGAAAATATGTAATTGGGATTTGAAACAGGTCAAAAAAGTATAAAATTTAATCAAGCATGCAGTCCTTGCAATTTCTCTACGGGCTGGTCGCGTCCGCATTTCATTTACGGGCATGCGAGGCCTGTATTAACACTACGGGCATCACGCGCCATAATGTATATATGGGCACGGGGTTTTTGTGCGAATTTTATCCTTTCTCGATTTTTGAGCCTTATCTGCACCCAAATCTCTCTCTGGGGTATGCGAATTCTCTTATTTATCTATTCGAATTCTCTTATTTATTTTATTTGGCAATGGATTGGCATTATCCCTTTTCAATTCAATCTGAAAGATTTAGGTATATCCCTTTGGACCAACCATGCCCCTGGGTTTGCCTATAAATAGAGAGCCTCTCCTCAAGCAAATGCCTATTAATTTGAAGTCTGAAGATCTCCAAGTGAAGATGGGAACCCCTGCTGCTTTGCTTTCAGAAACCAGGTAAGTTTCTTTTCCCTTTTATTTTTTTATTTTATTTTCTGTTTTTAATTCTAGAGATAGTCTGTTCTTCTTCATTTCTGTAGAATAAGATCTTTTATCTTGTATTCCCAAACCTGCCTCTAAGTACCTCAAAAATCCTCTCTAGCCGTAAAACGTGAAGACAGAGCTAGGGGAAAGGGGAACAGGTGGATTCATAGAATAGAACCCTTTAAACTTTTCTTTTCCTTTTCTATAGATTGAGGCCATTGATTGTGTTTGTATTCCCAAATCTGTGTCTAAATACCTCAAGAATCCACTCTAGCCGTAAAATGTGAAGAAAGAGCCAGGGGAAGGGGAACAGGTGGATTCCTAGAATAGAACCCTTTAATCTATTCTTTTCCTTTTTTGGTAGATTCAAGCCTTTGATTGTGTTTGTATCCCCAAACCTATTTCCAAGTACCTCTAGACTCTTCTCAAGCCGTAAAACGTAGAGAAGGAGCCATGGAAAAGAGAATAGGTGGATCCGTAGGATAGGCCCCTATATGCTGGAATTTGTAATTTGTGGTTGCTTTTACTATTCTGTAATGGTTTTAATTGTTTTATTTTGAATATGGAGGAATCCTATGGACCCATGCTGTTTACAGCATGAAATCCTCTTTTTCTCCTACAGTTGAGATTTTTCACCACTTTTGCACCTACAACACTGTTTTTTTCAATTTTTGTGATATTAGGCTAAGATCCTAGATCTATCATGATCAATATGATATATCTGGATTCAGAAGCTTGAAAGTACCCTCTAGGGTTTCATGAGGTGGTTTTTGAGTCGTTTTTCATTTTTGAGAGAAGACCCTACGGTGAAAACTTCAAAGATATAGCCTGAAAGTACCCTCTAGATGTTCTTCATCAACGGGGGTATTTTTGGTTTTTATTTCTTGATCTAATGTGAAATATGGGCTATATCTATGTCCTGGGCTGTAATATTTTATAAAAATAATTTTTTTCTAGATTTCCAGAATTTAACTTGAAACTAGATTTTTGAAGTTTTCACTTTAGATTTGTTTTCTTTATCTTGATTTCAGTCAATCATGAAGCCCAAATAAATGGCTTTCGTTTTCATAAGCAGGATCCAGAATTAATTGGATCGTTCACATGGAAAAAAGCCATACATTCTTTTATTTTTCTTTTACTTTTGTTTTGATTAGCAAGCCTTTTTTCCTTTGAAAAACATGAACAATACCTGGAAACCACTTTGTGTTGATGAATAGGGGTGGCTAACACCTTCCCCTGTTCATAATCTAATCCCTTACCCATCTCTGGTTGTTTTTGTTTTGTTTTGATTTTAGAGTTATTTTTACTCTAATTTTTTCCTTTTAATTTGATTTGAGATTTTGGTGTCTATTCACACTTAAAAAGAATGGTGGCGACTCCTTGTTCTAATGAATCCCGTGTGTTGATTAGGAAATCATTAAATTAATTTTCCATATCTCACAACTGTATGATACATAACCAGTCACATGCATGGAAGGGATGTATTGGATGCCAATAATTATCTACTAGTTGTGATTTTCTTTGTTTTTGTAGACACCCCAAATTGCACAGTAAAAATGAAGAATAATTGGCAAAAATCATTATATCCTTTGAAACCAGCACAGAATTTGAGAAATGTGCATTTCTTCTTGTATCCGACAACTCAGGTCGGATACAAGTATACCTCTTCATATCCGACATAAGTTGTCGGATACAAGTAGACCTTAATGTATCCGGCAACATATGCCGGATACGTATAGGTACTCGTGTATCCGACCTGATATGTCGGATACATGTTTTTTGCTCAAAATTAGGGTTTTCCGAGAGTTTTGACGTTTTACCATCATATCCTTCATTAAATGAGTGGAAATCTCGGAAATAGCCTTAGGGTTCGTTTGGATCGCATGAATTTAAACATCCGTGAGAATTCGAATATACGGGAATTTGAAATCAAATGAATTTGAATTCATAGATATTAAAATTTTGGTGTTTGGCTAACTTTATGGAATTTATTTGAAATTCACATGTGAATTCCAATTCCATCGTTTGGACGCTAATAAATCTATAAGAATTGAAATATTTAAACCAAAACCGAACCATCAAGTTTGTAATAAAAACCAAAACCGAATTGAAACCGTTACTGTTTACTAATTTAAAAACCAAAACTAGACCAAAACAATTGTTTTTCGATTCGGTTTTCATCATTGTAGGCTCAAATTTGATTCCAATAACATATCAAACTTCGTAATTTACAAGTAATTAAACTGTTTTCAATAGTTTGAGCTCAAACCTGTTTTGCAAACTAGTGAATAGTGATAAACCTATTAAACAAATTATAAATGTCTTCTCAATGGTTTCATATACATAATTAAGTGCACACAAGCTTAATAGTAGGTTCGATTTAACCTTAAAACTGTCACCAAATCAAAACCGAAACAATTTTTCCAATATAAAACCGAAATCAAACCAAAACCGTTTGCCATCCCTAGTTTTTATGAACACCCAAAACCAACCCTAATAGGTTTAATTCAATTCGGTTTAGTGGTTTTAACCGAACCATTGCTATCCCTAGTTTTGCAGCATTAATGCAAACTTAATCATGCTTATAAGCTATTATGGATTATTATGGATTTGTACAAAAGGAAAAAAAAAATTAATAACACCACTTCTTCGCCATCACTATTCAAACCAGAATTCAATATTCAATTACAAAACAATCCAAGAACTGGAAAACGATTAGACAGGAAGGGATCAAAGATATTTTAATCCAGCTGGTATGGTCACCCTCCCCCAAAAAAGTAAGCGATTGACCTGGCCCCTATAGCCCAACGTCTTCTTCACCACTACGTTTCTCTCTCAAAACATGAAATTAAGATCTATGGGACCGAACCCTTTTCATGTCTCTGTGTGAAATCAGTTCTCATGGCAATGATTCTAGTTTCAGTGGAGTTATTGGGTCCGAGCATTGGCGAGTTCGGCGTAGAAACAGCTCAGCAAGCGCCATGGAGAATCCACACTTTGTTTTCTGTGGAGTGCCAAAAATATTTCGGCATAGAAACATCTCAGCAGGTACCATGGAAAACCATCAGAGAGGGAGGGATCAAAGATATTTTAACCTCAGAAATACTGCACTGGGACCATCATTCAAGCAATCAAAAAGGCATCCTATCAAAGACACGGAAAACCAACAAAATCGAACAATGTCATCTGCAAACTACCTGGTTTCGAGATCCCTCTGTAGGGAGCTGTGACAATGAAGAAATCGAGTGCGCCGATATCTGCCAGGCAGAACTGCATTTGATCTGCCATGAGCTTTCCATCTCTGAATACCTCAAAACCTTATAGTTCATCAAAACCCTTATCGATAGCAAAAAGGTTCCTCAGCAACTCCGGAAAAGTACAAATGCTTCGGAGCAGATGGATTGTCATGTAACTTGCAAATGCTCAAACCAGAGAACGAGAGAGACGAGGAGGGAACCTAATCCGAAATGGCCCTTGATGCCGGAGATAAACTGGTTTCTAGGTGAAGCAATTTTCTTTGTCAACTGAAATTTTAGGTGTCAGAAAAGTGAAACCCGATTTTAACTCCCGTGTGAATTATAACACACGGGAATTACAAAAAACGACCCCCACGTCTGATTTATGATTCTTACGAGTCATGAGAATTGGAACCTAAAAAATTCACACGTGATTTCTAATTCTCATGGGAATTGGTCAACCAAACACAAGAATTGATATTCTTAACTGTCAATTCCAATTCCCACCTTCCAATTCCTGCGATCCAAACATACCATTAGGGTTAAGGTTGGTGGGCTCTAGACATTAGTTTGTGTCTACCATCTCACCAACCCTAACCCTAGCCTTTCCCTATAAATAGGAGGCTCCTCCTTAAGCGAATGGCCATTAACTCTTGCCAAGAACTTTTGCCAAGAAGTTGGAGATCAAAGAGCTCCGAGTGAAGAGGGGAACCGCTGCCGAACTGCTTCCAAAACCCAGGTAAGCCTCAAACCTCTCTCTCTTTACATTTTATGTTTTTTACATTCTAGGTCTAGTTCTCTTCTTCTACCTTTCTGTAGAATAAAGCCTATGATGTGTGTGTGAAAACCCTTCCCCTACTCAAAGTATCTCAAGACTCCCCCTAGCCATAAAACGTGAAGACGGGATCTAGGTGAAACGAGACTGGGGATTGATCCTAGTGCTAGAACCTTGATTTGAATAAGCCTTTTGAATCTATGAAAACCGTTTCATATTCAAATTACCCCAAGATTATCTTGAAGAACCGTGTTTAACAGAGAGAGAGAACTAAAGGAAACGATAATGGAACGGAACCCTAGGTCGTTCTAGAACCCCTTTGATTGATATGAATGCATGCTATATGTTGTTCTATTGTTCTTGAATGGATTTTTATACACATACACACATAGCACTTGTTTTGCTGGATTTGGCTTGTATTTTGGATCTATTGCCGTCATTGTGGTAGATCTAGAATAAATAGCCCCAAATAATTCTGGGATATTTCCTATTGATTTTTAAATTGATTTCAAGCAAATTTTATTGAGTTTTGAAGGCCTCTAGGTCCAATCTCTCGGTTTTTGGGCACTTTTGCTCAATATTGGGTCTTTTTGGCATGTTCTCTCCAATCGGAGAGAATGGTGAGCCAAGCTTGTGCCCTATTATTTCTAGAGGTTTTTCAACACTTTTTCAAATGATTTTGATCTATCTTGCACGGATCACATACCTCTTGTCACTGTTTTGAATTGTTTTTCTTCAAAAAAGACTTAACTTGACAGCAACTGTACCCCAACTTCGGACACTCGTAACTTTATCGTCCGGATGAATTTTGGAGTGATTCTAGAGCCATGGGAAAGGTGAGGCTGTCTAGTTTATGCTTGAAAAATTTCATTAATTTCTATCAAGCGGATTTTTGACACCTCTCTGTCGAAGTTGATAGGTCAGTTCAGGTCTGAATACGGAACTTGTCACTTCGACTGAGCGCCATGTGTTCGTTTTAAGTCAGATTTGAGTGATTATTGTTTCTGTGTTTTCCTTTCGGAGTCTAGTTTCAAATACAATTGGTTTCATAATTTTTTGACTCCATTTGTGTCGTGGGTAACAGATTTACTCAGAGCTGCTCAACAGCACTTTTCTGGGTAAATCTGTGATCTTCGGGGCCTGTTTGGGAGACCACCCAAGGCACATCCGAATGAATTTTTGTATGAGGCTAGTTTCATTTGAAAGATGGCCATACAGACTTCACTCACACCAAATTTCATGAATTTATATGGAGCTGATTTTCCTCAATGATTTTCCAAACTTGCTCACTTGTCACTTTTAATTATCTCCAGCTGCAGATTTCAAAGGAGAATAACTCCTAGGATTTTAATCGGAATGGATTGAAAATTTGCATGAGTCTTCTATCTATCATAATCTTTCAAATGAATTTGGTTTGATTCAATTTAAATTGGATTTGAATGATTTCGAGACAAATGGCATTATCTTTTACCGAATTTTTCGGATTTGACTCAACTTGGCTTTGTGCAATTTTACTTTGATTTCCATCTATTGTTAATATTCCAGAAGTGATATTGACATAAAAGAGGATCTGGAATCCATTTGGATTTCTCATGTGAAGATATCACACATTTGATTAATCCTTTTTCAAGGTTTAATGACTTTAGCAAGCTTTCTTACTTTCTTTTTAGCATGAACAACACTTGGCAACCATTTTGTGTGGGTGAATGGGGGTGCCTAACACCTTCCCCCGTTCATAATCTAATCCCCTTACCCATCTCTGGATTTGATTTTCAAGTAGAGTTATTTTTACTCTAGATTTGTCTTTTGCTTATTTCTAATCTTTTGGTGTCCATTCACACCCAAAAATCTGAATGGTGGCGACTCTCCCATATTTACGTTGAGCTCGTGTGTTGACGGAGGGAAATCACCCCAGTGATTTTTCCATGTCTCACAGTTTTACATAATTGTGATTATCTTTTTTTAAGTAGGTTGAATTAAATAAGTTTAAGGTATAGAGTTAGTATTCTTAGCACTTATCATTTGAGAGTTGTACTTTATTTAAACCAAATCATTTATGAATAAGGCATAAGAGATTTGGGGATTCAACTCAGGTTGTTTAAAGGAGGCCCTAGGTACCTCAAATCACCCTAGCAGTATTTTTATTATTCAAAATAGGTAGGATATGCAAAGACGATCCTTGTTCTTTACCTATTCAAAAGCCTGTTAAATGGTCTCAATTGGGGTCACATAACAATTTGGTATCGAAGCTAGGCATGTTCGACAACTGTTTGGAGCATTTGGAGAATGAGATTGGCTCCCTCTATGCCAGTCAACAAGCCTTACGTCTAGAGTTACAAAGGAAGATCCAACGGGAAGTCCGAGCAGGTAATGATCAGGTGTTAAAACAAATGGCGGAAATGATCCAATCTCTCTCAGCAAAGATTGACCATTCAGCAAGTATTGGAGGTGGTGGGCATGATGAGGCATCATCAGCAAGAAACAAAGGAAAGGGAATCATGAGTCACGTGGAAAGCATCGGCACTATTAGCTTACCAAAGCTTGATTTTCCTCAATATGATGGTGGTGAGGACCCGACAGCATGGATTTGCAAGGCCAAGCAATATTTCTATTTCCAATAGACTGTGGAAGAGGAGAAAGCTGCATATGCGGGCCTATAACTTAGATGGGGATGCCCAAATCTGGTACCAGATTTGCAAGGATGAAGGTTCTGCCATAAATTGGGTAGACTTAAGAGAGAACTTCATCTACAATATGGTCCCATGAAATTTCAAAATTTTTTCAGGGACTTAACCAAGTTGAAACAAGTTGGCACTATACGAGATTATCATACAGAGTTTACCCGTTTGCTTAATCGAACGGGTAAAATGGATACTGAGCAACAAGTGGAATGCTTCATTAGTGGGCTGAAGGGTGAATTGCATGTGGATGTTCAAGCTACCAGACCAACCACTCTTTCTGAAGCTATCGGGTTGGCAAGATTATATGAGTCCTATACCAGTGAAGTTCAACGACCAACGTATGCCAAGCCAAGACGAAATCTAATACCACTTGGTGCACCGCCTTTGCCCTCCCCAAGTTTGTCAAGGGCTAAGCAACCAGTGGTGAGGCGTCTCGGTTGTGATGATAAGTTCTCTCCCGATGACCGCTGTAAGAGGCTTTTCTATATTGAAGGGATTTTTCCTATGGAAGGAGGTGAGGACATAACTGAGGAATGCGAGATGGAGAATGAGATAACCAAAGAGAACCCAGAGATAAGCCTTCATGCCATTACTAGAGCACATGATCCAAAGACTATGAGATTCCGGGAAAAATTGTGGGTCTCGGGTTCACTATCTTCGTGGACTCGGGTAGCATACACAACTTCCTCAATGAAGAAGCGGCTACCTGACAACTCGAATAAACCCACTTTAACTATATTTAACTCTGAGTTATATTACAGAAGAAATCAACAAGGCCTTTATATAGACACTAGGCACTACTCAAAAGAAAACTGAAAAACAATAAATTCTATAAAAACCGACTATCTCCTGTAACACCCCTTGGCCTTTCAGTTACAAAAAAACTCTTGACCTTTCATTTTTCCAATTAACTTCTAAATTTAAAACCCACTAAAGATAACATTTAATGTTTATTCAACAAAACTCCCCCGTAAACTTAAATGCTTCTACCATCCGTCATGCCAATCATCTTCTTGCATTTGTCGAGAAGTACTTTCGGTAGCGGTTTTGTGAAGATAGCCACCAATACGTCAAACCGACGTGTAGAATCAACCTGTAGACCAAGCATGGTAGTGTTGAATAAACATTAAATGTTATCTTTAGTGGGTTTTAAATTTAGAAGTTAATTGGAAAAATGAAAGGTCAAGAGTTTTTTTGTAACTGAAAGGCCAAGGGGTGTTACAGGAGATAGTCGGTTTTTATAGAATTTATTGTTTTTCAGTTTTCTTTTGAGTAGTGCCTAGTGTCTATATAAAGGCCTTGTTGATTTCTTCTGTAATATAACTCAGAGTTAAATATAGTTAAAGTGGGTTTATTCGAGTTGTCAAATTGGTATCGAAGCCAATGGCGAATGTGATGGGACAAATGCCGCTACCCCGACTAACGAAGGCGAACTACGAGAACTGGAGCATTCAAATGAAAGCTCTTCTCGGATCTCAAGATGCGTGGGAGGTGGTCGAAGAAGGTTTCGAAGAACCAACAAATACCACAGTAAATACGGCGGCTCAAAACAAGGCGTTGAAAGAGGCGCGATCGAAGGATAAGGCGGCACTATACATGTTGTTCCGAGCCGTTGACGAGTCGGGCTTTGAGAAGATTGCCGGTGCAACTACTTCAAAAGAAGCATGGGACATTTTAGAAAAAGTGTTCAAAGGAGCCGACCGAGTCAAGCAAGTGCGTCTCCAAACTCTTCGTGGCGAGTTGGAGAGCATGAAGATGAAGGAGTCGGAAATTGTATCTGACTACATCACGCGTGTACAAGCCGTGGTGAACCAACTCATTCGTAATGGCGAAGCATTAACCGATGCGCGAGTTGGGGAGAAGATTTTGAGATCATTAACCGACAATTTTGAGAATGTTGTGTGCGCGATAGAAGAGTCAAAGGACCTTGCGACGCTCACAGTCGACGAGCTTGCCAGTTCTCTCGAGGCACACGAACAACGTAAGAAGAAAAAGAAGGAGGAGACACTCGTGCAAGCACTTCAAACCAAGGCGTCAATCAAAGACGAAAAGGTACTCTATTCTCAAAAATTTTCGAGGTAGAGGGCGTGGCCGTGGAAGTCGTGGAAATGGTCGTGGTGGTCAAGGCAACAGTTATGTAACGCCCCGGATCCGTGTTGTTCAATAAAGATATAACACGTCTCACGGAGGTTAGGCAAGGATCCTTAATCAATTTATGATCTCTGGATAATCATATAGCTATAACCTGACAGAGTGCACATTCCCATTTATGCAAAATTGTAACATTTAAACTGAACTAGAATCGTATGGTTCAACCCCAATTAAACTTTAATACATCTCAATTAATTCAAAGTTCTCAAATTCAGAACAGATAACCAACTAGTCTAAGGAAGGTAATAGTAATCCTCCTCCCTATAAGCCTCAGCAGGATCTACCCCAGTAATCGCCTCACCACGAGTATCTGAAAAACAAACAAGACAAACAACGGAGTGAGATACGAATATCTCAGCGAGTAGCACATGCATGCAGAAATAGTTGATCACAATTTAAACTATGCATCGACAAACACTTAATACGGTTAAACAACCAACATCAATTCTCAAATCGAAATCAAGACTTGTTCTAATCAAACAAATCACATCTTAGTTAAGTACGACAACACATCAATTGGTGAATGTCATGACTATCGTTTAGTTGATAAATTAAGCATGCCAAGTAGACACTCCACACCTCCATGTACACAGTTTCGGCCTACTCAGGGTTTCGGATACTCTGAAATGACGGCCTACTCAGGGTTTCGTCATCCAATGCAGACCTACTCCCCGGGTTTCTGCATTGACAACCAGGCCTACTCAGGGTTTCTGGCTGCTCTACACCGGTCATGGCAACACACAAGGCCATGCAATTCCAACAACCAACAATAACATCACATTACTAAGCTTAAACATCTGGATCCAGGACAAGCTAAACCAAAACAGTAAAACATCGTATAATCTCAATTCCAATATCAAAATAAAACCATCCATTCCACATCATGTAAAACTCATCACAATTCATCACCTGTCCCTCTGGACCAAGCAGTACCACAAGTACTTTCAGTATTTTCTCATTTCCGTAACACATGTCATTTGGAAGTAAAACTCAATTCATTCATACCAAGGAAATCTTTACAATACATTTAAAGTTTCCAAACAAGTGAAACCAGAATAGAATAACTCAATCAAAACAGTGTATAAAACAGAGGAAATGTAACTGGTAACTCTTAGTGGTTTGGTATCCGGCACAACACTCATAAATAACCTAAACTCAACTTGAAAGCTTTTAAGAAGTTCACTAAAATTTTCCTCTAATAATTTCCTAGGCAAAATAGATCCCAAGGTTCCCAAACAAGTGAATAGTGAAGTGGTTTAACCCTCAAGTAACCCAAATACTCTTAGTTAAATCAAATTTCCAATTCAGTAAGCAAAATAGGGTCTGCGCTCACTTCCTGAGGTGGGCGCGAGGTGAGCGCCGGTCGGCAGTAAGGAAACAGGTAAAAATAGACCTAGCGCTCACTCGACGCTAGGTGAGCGCGAGCTGAGCGTGAGGCGGGCGTGAGGTGGGCGCGAGATTCACGCGAGATGAGCGCCGGGTTTTCTACTGAGCGCGAGCTGAGCGCCAGACGGGCGTGAGCTCGGCGGTGGGTAGTATTTAACGGGGCGCCTACCTCTTAGGTGAGCGCCGGTGAGCGCGAGGTGAGCGGATACCCCCTGTGATTTTCATTTCTCTGTTATTTCAAGATCTACATGACTGGCCGGTTTGTTTATCTCTGTAATTGTTCCACTACACTCCTAATACTCCCAGAAGACTTCCCAACCATATTTGGATTTAATCTAAACACTTTTAAATAAAAGATAAAATTAAATCTCCAAACTCTGTTCATGTCATTTCCAGAAAACCAGAAAACCAGGAAAACTCATACATCATTTAAGATACAAAACATGCATCAGAATAAGCTCACGAAAACCTCAAACACAAAACCCAGTTGTAAATCAGTGCTACTCGCCTGAATGCTGAATGCGCTTATTCCCGACTATATCAAAACCTCGGCCGATCACCACTCCGGCCACGCACGCGAATGAAAAATCTCTCCAAACAAAACTTCTCGAGCAGAGAGAGATAACCCACTGAAGTTAAACTCCAAAATCCTTCCCTTAGCCCTTGCGATGCTTGTTCTTCACGAGCAGAGCCCTAATCGCCACTCCAGCCGAAATCGTTCAATTCTCCGGATACTCAGACTAGCGAAAAAATGTTTCCATAAGTAATACCCGTATTTCGTTTAAACCCAAAACCCTACTTTCCCTATTTGTACACTTACCTTGCGAGATGCATACGCCGCTCGATCAACCCTTTTAACCCTTTGATCCTATGCATGCTCGCCCACCGGAAACACTACATGTTCCGCATCCACTTACGTTAATAAGCACACAACTATACGTTAATAATAATAATGATAATAATACGATTTTTCAGAAAAATGGCTATATAACGCCTGTATATACGAGTATGGGCTAAGCCCTCAAACCACAAAATCACCTGATAAACACAGTTATACATGTAAGAATAAATAAATAAACAAACAATAAAACTTACCAAAAATCAGGGTCTTACAAGTTATGAAGAGTACTATAAGGAGAAGGGACAGTCGAACCAACCAAATTGGCGTGGAAGAGGACGCGGTCGAGGAAGAGGCGGCCGGTCGAACTATTCCAACATCGAGTGCTACAAGTGTTACAAGTATGGTCACTACGCAAAGGATTGCATCTCCGACAAATGTTATAATTGTGGTAAAGGGGGGCATTTTGCAAAAGATTGTCGAGCCGATAAAAAGGTAGAAGAAACAACCAACCTAGCCTTGGAAGACGAAGAGAATGAAGGTTTTCTTTTGATGGCTCAAAATGAAGTCAACATCAACAATGACACTCTGTGGTACCTCGACTCAGGGGCAAGCAACCATATGTGCAGTCACGAGTATCTATTCAAAGAGATGCAAAAGATTGAAGATGGTCATGTGTCGTTTGGAGATGCATCAAAGGTGGAGGTCAAAGGCCGAGGTAAGGTTTGTTACTTACAAAAGAATGGCTTGATAGGGTCAATCCAAGATGTCTATTACGTACCAGACCTCAAGACCAACATTTTGAGTTTGGGGCAACTCACGGAGAAAGGTTACTCAATACTTTTAAAAGACCAGGCACTATACTTGAAGGACAAGCAAGGCGTCTGGTTGCTCGAGTCGAATGGGAAGAAATCGGATGTACAAACTGAATTTGAGAAGCGTGCGAGAAAAATGTTTGCGAGTCAACGTAGAAGACAAGGCGTCGCTGTGGCATCTCCGTTTTGGTCACCTACATCATGGTGGTCTAAAAAAGTTAGCAAAGAAGAACATGGTGCATGGGCTGCCGGACATGGACTATGAGGGCAAATTTTGTGAAGAATGTGTGCTTGGCAAGCAAGCGAGAACCTCGTTTCAAAAGAAGACAAAATATCAAGCTAAACATACTCTCGAGTTGATTCATACCGACATATGTGGACCAATCACCCCCGAATCTTTCAGCGGTAAAAGGTACTTCATTTCCTTTATCGATGATTTCTCACGAAAAACTTGGGTTTATTTTTTGAAAGAAAAATCCGAGGCATTCGAGGTGTTCAAAAAATTCAAAGTGATGGTGGAGAAGGCAACTGGTAGACACATCAAAGCCGTACGATCCGATAGAGGTGGCGAGTATACTTCTACGGCTTTCATGGAGTATTGCGAGGAGCAAGGCATAAGGAGATTTCTAACCGCACCATACTCTCCTCAACAAAACGGTGTGGCCGAGAGGAAGAACCGGACTATTCTCGACATGGTTCGATCAATGCTCAAGAGCAAGAGGATGCCGAAGGAATTCTGGGTAGAAGCCGTGCAATGTGCCATCTATGTACAAAATCGATGTCCACATATGAAGTTAGATGATCAAACACCACTAGAGGCATGGAGCAGACAAAAACCAACAGTTTCTCATCTCAAAGTGTTCGGTAGTGTGGCTTATGCACACGTACCGGATCAAAGAAGAACAAAGCTCGAAGACAAAAGCAAAAGGTATATTTTTATTGGGTATGATGAGAAGACAAAAGGGTACAAGCTACTCGACCCGATAAGCAAGAAGGTGATGGTTAGTCGTGATGTGCGAGTAAACGAAGCAAGCGAGTGGGACTGGAACAATTCGACGGAGGTTATCATCGAAGTTGGAGAATCATCAGTCGTTGCACCAACAAGCATACCAACAAACTCTGAAACTACTGATAATGAAGATGAACCACGACAACCCAAAATGCGAAGTTTGCAAGATTTGTATGATTCGACAAATGAGGTACACCTTGTATGTCTTTTGGCAGATGCTGAAAATATCAGCTTTGAAGAGGCGGTGCGAGACAAGAAGTGGCAAACTGCCATGAACGAGGAGATTAAGGCGATTGACTGCAACAACACATGGGAGCTAGCAGAATTGCCGAAAGGAAGTCAGCCTATTGGTGTGAGATGGGTGTTCAAGAAAAAAATGAATGCTCAAGGCGAGATAGAACGGTACAAGGCGCGACTTGTTGCGAAGGGATACAAGCAAAAGGCCGGAATCGACTATGACGAGATATTTGCTCCTATTGCAAGAATGGAGACAATCCGATTACTCATTTCACAAGCTGCTCAATTCAAATGGCCGATATTTCAAATGGATGTCAAGTCGGCATTCTTGAATGGTGTGCTCGAAGAAGATGTCTACATCGAACAACCACCTGGGTACATGAAAGTCGGAGAAGAGAATAAGGTGCTAAAATTGAAGAAGGCGCTTTACGGGTTGAAGCAAGCACTGCGGGCATGGAATACACGTATCGATTCATATTTCAAGGAGAACGGGTTCAAGCAATGTCCCTACGAGCATGCCCTTTACACAAAGAAGAATGGAGGTAACGTGTTATTTGTTGCTCTTTATGTCGATGATCTTATTTTTATGGGTAACAATGATGAGATGATAGAAGAGTTTAAGAGCACAATGACATGGGAATTTGAGATGACAAATTTGGGCTTGATGAAGTTTTTTCTTGGTTTGGAGGTTAGACAAGTAGAGACGGGTATTTTTATATCACAGGAGACATATGCAAAAGAGATTTTGAAGAAGTATAAGATGGCAGATTGCAACCCGGTATCAACACCAATGGAACCAGGTGCAAAACTCTCGAAGTTCGATGGAGGAGAACGTGTTGATGTGAGTAAATACCGGAGTTTGATAGGAAGGAACTGATGCGCGAGTTGTGGAGAAGATTTTGAGATCATTAACCGATGCGCGAGTTGATTAACCAATGAGTATACGACCTTACTACTATCCTCATTTTCAGAAAAATGAAATTGAGAAAAGCTAGACTCTAGGGTCATCCGAACAAGCAACAGCCCATACTCCTCTCCTGTGTTGTTAGTCAAGAAGCATGATGGATCTTGGAGGCGATGTATTGATTATAGGGCATTAAACAACATCACCATTAAGGATAAGTTTCCAATACCTGTGATTGACGAGCTATTGGATGAGCTACATGGTGCAAAGTTTTTTACCAAGCTTGATCTAAGGTCCAGCTACCATCAGATCCGAATGAATCCAGATGATGTAGAAAAAGACCGCTTTCCGAACCCACCATGGGCATTACGAGTTCCTTGTGATGGATTTTGGGCTTATGAATGCCCCGGCTACCTTTCAATCACTAATGAACGAGGTATTTAAGCCACTTCTTTGGAAATTTGTTCTTGTGTTTTATGATGAGATCATAGTTTACATTGAAGATTGGGACCACCACCTGATTCACGTAAGACAAGTCCTAGAATTGTTAAGCAAAAACCAATTCTTTGTTAAACGTGAAAAATGCTCATTTGGGCAAACACAAGTGAATTATTTGGGCCATGTGATCATTAGGGGTGGTGTATCAATGGACCCTGAAAAGATCTCTGCTATGGTTGCTTGGCCCAAGCCCATGACCATCAAGGGTCTCCGTGGATTTCTTGGCATGACTAGATACTACCGCAAGTTTATTCGTGGTTATGGAGAAATAGCTCAGCCCTTAACAAGCATGTTAAAAAAGGAGCCCTTCCAATGGAGCCCAAAAGCTGAAGCGGCATTTGAAACATTAAAGCAAGCCATGACTTCTAGCCCAGTATTGGCTTTGCCAAACTTTTCAAAGGCTTTTGTAGTGGAATGTGACGCCTCCAGCATTGGGATTAGAGCTGTGCTTATGCAAGATGAAAGGCCCATTGCATTTTTCAATCAAACCTTGCATGGTAAGAATTTAAATTTATCAACAGATGAGAAGGAAATGCTTGCTTTGGTTTGTGCAGTGCAAAGATGGAGACCGTACCTATTAGGCAATTGTTTCATAGTTCATACTGATAAAAAAGTCTTCAATATTTATTGGACCAGATTATCACCACTCCAGCCTAGCAGAAGTGGATTGCCAAACTCATGGGTTATGACTTTAAAATTGAATACAAAAAAGGCAAGGAGAATTCTGTGGCTGATGCTCTCTCCAGGAAGTTTGAAAGGGGTGAACTCAAGGCAATATCCCAACTTGTACCAAGTTGGACTGAAGCCATCAAGGAGGAAATCCGTGCATCACGTGAGTTGCAAGCATTGATCAAACGTATTGAAGAAGGGGAAGCTATTGAACCTTGGGAGTATAGGCAAGGCTTAATTTTTTTTAAGTATTGGTTATATTTATTGAGCCAATCAGAATTAATTCCCTCCATCATTGAAGCTTTCCATGAGCCTACACATGAGGGCTTACATAAGACACTGCATCGGATTAAATCTACATTTTATTGGAAGGGGATGAAACAACAGGTTCGTTCCTTCATACAAAATTGTGATACTTGCCAACGCCACAAAATAGAGCATACTAAACCAGCTGGATTACTTAGCCCATTGCCGATACCTCACCATGTTTGGACTGACATTTCTATGGACTTTATTGAAGTGTTGCTGAGCTCGAAGGGAAGGATTATAATATTTGCAGTTGTTGATCAATTATCAAAGTACGGGCACTTCATACCTCTAAGTCATCCCTACACAGCCACGACTAAAGCCCAGATATTTTTTGATCATATTTTCAAGCTTTATGGGATGCCAGAGTCCATCGTATATGATAGAGATCCTATTTTCAATAGCCTTTTTTGGAAAAGATTATTTCAACTCAACGGGGTTAAATTTAAATTTAGCTTTGCTTACCATCCAAAAACGGATGGACAAACGGAGGTGGTGAATAGAACACTTCAAATGTATCTGCGATGTTTTACTAGCTCAAGACCCAAGGAGTGGGTAACATGGATACCGTGGGCCCAATATTGCTATAATACTAGTCTCCATTCATCCACTGGGAAAACTCCCTATGAGATCCTCTATGGGAAAGAACCACCCTCCATTTTATCGTTTGTTCATGGGTCTTGTAGAATATAGTCCATAGAACAATTCTTACTGGAGAGAGATGCACTCTTACGGGAGGTCTAGGTCCACCTTAAGCTAGCACAAAATCGAATGAAAGGGTCTATGATGGGAAACATGTGGAAATGAAGTTTGAAATTGGAGATAGGGTTTACCTCAAGATACACCCTTATCGTCAACATTCTGTGGCTAACAGAAGACATCAGAAACTGGCTGCCAAGTTCTTTGGGCCATTCAAGATTATTGAGAAAATTGGAAAGGTGGCATACAAATTAGAACTTCCTCCGAGTTCCAAGGTCCACCCTGTTTTTCACGTCTCCCTTCTCAAGAAGACAGTGGGCCATGCAACTCCAATTCAGGAAAACATTCCGGCTGAGTTTACATCACAAGAGAAAGAAAGTTTCTTGCCCCAAGCAGTGCTTGATTCTTGGGTCCACAGTGGTAAACACCGAGTCCTTATACCTCTGGCAAACACTCACACCTGCAAAAGCAACATGGGAGGATAAAACTGATTTTGAATTAAGATTCCCTTATTTCAACCTTGGGGACAGGGTAGTTGTTAAGGGTGGGGAAGTTGATACGTAACTAGTCACGTGCATGGAAGGGATGTATTGGATGCCAATAGTTATCAATTAGTTGTGATTATCTTTGTTTTACGTAAGTGTGATTATCTTGTTTAAGTAGGTCAAATTGAATAAGTTTGTGGGAAGGGATAGAGTTAGTATTCTTAGCACTTATCATTTGAGAGTTGTACTCTATTTAAACCAAATCATTTATGAATAAGGCATAAGAGATTTGGGGATTCAACTCAGGTTGTTTCAAGGAGGCCCTGGGGTACCTTGAATCACCCTAGCAGTATTTTTATTATTCAAAATAGGTAAGAACGGCAAAGACAATCCTGGTTCTTTACCTATTCAAAAGCCTGTTACGCAATCTCAATCGGGGTCACGTAACACTCTAAAACCCACGACACATCTAAACAATATCCAAATAGTAAAGTTTGAATTTATCTCCAATAGGATCATCTCACTCTTCGTTAGAAGAAACGACGCTGTAAATGAAGCATCCCCTTCAGCCCAAACGATCAAATATGGATAACAAATTTGGAGAGGGAGAGTTTTAAAAAATATAAATAATTTAAAAAAATTTGCAAAATTTCCAACACTTGACACGCATCCCAGATATATAATAATAGATGTTGTGTCAAGTGCCAAGAGCCGATGCTCAAAAGGCACACCACATGCTTGTCGCTTTATAAGGACATTTTTGTCATTTTATTTTCCCAACCTTCTATTCCCTCTATATCTCTACTAATATAAAGAGAACAAGAGAGATTCAGGCCTGATATTCTATGCCCGAATCGCCTCTCAATTTCTCTTTTTTACAAGTTAGTTATGCTGACGTGGGCATAACTAACCAAATCTAAGACTGGAGCGTTTTTCTAGATGGCATAGGCTCACATGCATTTCCTACACACGTAGCGTCTCCTCCTAGTTAAATTGAAATGAAACTATACAGACCTCCTTAATGTTTGAAAACTTTAAAAATAACTCTAATATTTTCAAAATTTTTAGTGGGATACTTCATCGCCTGCAACCCTTAGGTTTTTTGATTGATATTTAAGTTTTAAATGAAAATTTTATTAATTTATTTTTGAAAATTTATTTTTGATATAATGAATCAATCAAAAACTTCGTTTGATTGCACAATCCTTCTTGTAAGGAATATTTTGCAGTTCATTAATTTGAAAAATAAAGTTAGTGGTTTATTCAAATAAAATTTTATTTAATTTTTTTGAAGCCTTTTAATTTCATATTGTTGAATTATTACTCTACGTTTACACTTATCGCCTTAATAAAACTAGATATTTTCAAATATCTTGTACGATTAAAGTTATATTTATTTAGATAATTGGAATAACATTCCATTGTTGAAAACAGGAAGAGCTAATGTTATTTTGAAAACGTGAGGCGATGCGTTCATAATTTTGTCAAACACAAAGGAAAGACAAAAGTTTATGTAACTTATTTTCTACTCTCGACTACATCTGCAAAACCGTTTTACCAAAATCTGGTTTTGGAGCCTCTCCCAAAACCACCAACGCTCAAATCAGGAACGTAGCACTGTAAGGACTGGCCTTGTCAAACCTAGAGGAGGACTTGTCAGTTGTCATAGCCCCGACGATCGAAGCAATAGACGGGGAGAACAGAAATGGACTCGTTGTTGGCAAAGGCATTCGTTATCGTGGGACAGTGGGTATTGGAGAGGAGACAAAGAGATGGTGGATTTGAAGGATTGTTTGGGAGGAGAGAGGGATGAAGAGAGGCAAAGGCGTGACAGGGAAGAGATATGAGACAGGATTTTAAGGTTGTTGACAGGAGGGGAGAGCAAGGAAGATGACTTGTTGGGTGGGAGGAGTGTCAAGGAATATATTAAATATATAAAGTTCACCCCCTACTATAAGCTTGAGATGGGTCGAGGGATAGTTGAGAGGGAGAGAGAGATTGAAGCTATGGACAAAAGAGATCTGGAAGGTGTAATTGTAGTTTCCTACTGGTCTTTTTCTTTGTTGGTCTCTGGTTCATCTAAGGTTTGAAGACTGGGATCCATTCTAAATTCTTCGTGCAAGCCTTCTCATGGCGACCGCAACTACCATGTACTTAGCAGCAAATGTCCATAACCTGCCGCCGGCCAGAGGAGAAATTACCGTAGAAGAGAAATCCTCTACACATAATGTGGTTTTGATTATAAATTTGGTTAAAAGAGAGAGAAATTCCCAAACCATCCGAGCCTGCCACGTCAGTCCAAAATCACCAGAGCCTTAGTAACCCCTTTCGCTTAATATATATAGATTACTATGGAAATTATTAGCAATTACTTTGGAAAAATATTATATGTTTCGGGACCATTGACTTTTCCAAGCATGTACGTTTTTGTAAATAAGTTTGAAAAGTTGCCCCTTTCAATAGTTTTCTTATATATAACATTACAGATGTGAGGATCAGATCCATATATATGAATACTTATATATATGAATACTTTGACATACACTCGAGTTAAAGCCGAGTTTAGATACTATACAATCGGAAGCTGGACTGTGGAGCTTCTATCTGCATTCCTATTTAGAGCTCGCACACGATCTCGCCATCTGTTCCATTATTTGCTCATGTTATCCACATGCTATCTTGCCCGATAAACGCTCAACGTTAACGGCATTGTTAGCTTTGATTTTTTTTTTTTAAGAGAGACAGCAGGAGCTGTAAGATTTTTTTGAAATTTAAATTTTGAATCGTAGAACTGTACATTGCATGCCTTATACATGTTTATTCTTCCTCTATTCACAATATTGCACGCCTGTCTTCTTCCTTCGTTTACATTGTTCTTCTTCTTCCATTTCTCTGTGATGCAAGGGTTCCTTCTTTTCTATTTGTCAGGTTCCAAGGAGATCTGGAGTCGATCATTGCACATTCGAGTCGAAGGAGGTTATGTCGTACCCGTTAGGCTTAGAGGTAATTTTCTTTATCTCCTTAGATCTATTCATTTTCGGTCTCTTCCAATGCATCTGGTGCATCTCGTGTTAGTTTTCCTCATTTGTTATTAGGTGAGATAGAGTTTTTTGAGATTTGTTTGAGATTTTGGTTAGAGATGAATGATTTCTCTTTGTTTCTGGAAGATGGGTTTTGGTTTTGATCAATTCAGTTTAGGGTTTCGGTTATTGTATTCAAGTTTTTTTTTCTTGCGCATTTCTTTTGGTCATGAGTTATTCTTGATAGAGCACCAAGTTAGCACATTCACTTTTAGAGAGTTTCCTCTTTTGCTGATTGTAATCTTACTGAAATTCTTTCCTTATTCATTTGATTTTGTTTCCCAATGTATAGCCCAAATCAGTGGCACTGATTTAGTTTCCCATTGTATAGCCAAGATTAGTGGGATTGGGTTTCATTCATTTGTATATATATTTGTAATCATCTGTGTTAATAGGAGTGGAAAATATTCATCAAACTTCTTTATGGTATCAGAGCCATCTCTGTCCTGAACAAAGTTGATCCCTCTTTTGCCTACCTTAGCTATGTTCTCTCCCGTTCATTTCAGTAGTGGAGAATTCTCATTCTTCTGTCACAACACCAACAACTTCAGTAGAAGTTTCTGAGCTTGCGATTGTCTCAACACCTGCAAACACTGCGACTCAAGGTAATGCCAATGGAAATCTGATATCTCTTAATGCCTCTTCTCAGTTTCCATTCAAGCTTGCAAAGAACGGTGGAAACTATGCATCATGGAAGTCCTAAATGACCAATCTTCTCTTTGGTTATGGACTCCTTGGTTTTGTTGATGGAACTTATCCTTGCCCACTGCAAACAGATCCTAGATACACTTTTTGGATTCGTCAGGATCGTCTTGTGCTTCTTGGCATTCAAGCCACTGTTAACAGCACAATCAGCTCGACAATTAACAATTGTACCACCTCTATTGATGCTTGGAAAAAATTGGAAATGAGTTTTGCCAATCGTTCCAATACCCGGATGCTTTCTATTATGTCCTCTCTCATGTCAAACAAGAAAGAAGGAAAGACCGTGACTGCCTATATGAGCAAGGTGAAAAGCCTTGTTGATGATCTAGCACTCATTGGCCACCCTCTGAATGATGCTCAAATCATGTCCTATACATTGAATGGACTAGTTGATGAATTTAAAGAGTTGACTGCCGCAATTCGTGTTCATGATACCCCTATCTCTTTTGAAGACCTGTATGATAAATTGCTTGATGAGGAACTGATTCGTAACCATGGAGAGCCAAAGGAAGAAGAAGTACAAGTAACTGCTCAGCTGGTTCAAAAATGACATCAAGGAGGCCTTCATGGTGGTCGAAGAGGCCATCGTGGTGGCTACAATAATACTACTCATAGCTCAAATAGCAATCCCAGTGGACAAAACTTTCAGTCTAACCATATCCAAACCAATTAGCAGCAGTCTTCTTATGGACGAAGTACTAATTCTTTGAATTTCCAGTCATACTCACCTTCGTGGAATCCAAATATCTATCAAGGAAATCGAGGCCAGCCTCGTATTGTCTGTCAATTGTGTGATAAACTGGGACATAGTGAAAAGACTTGTCGTTCTTGTGGACAACCTTCCTCTTATTCTTCTCGGCCTCAAGCAAATATTGCAGAAGGAGAGTCAAGTTACCACAATAATAATTGGGTCCTTGACTCAGGTGCCACACATCATATTACTTCAGATCTCCAGAATCTCTTCATGCACTCTGATTATGTTGGAAATGAGGATGTTGTAGTCGGTAATGGTAATGGCATCTCTATCTCTCATGTTGGTTCTTCTTCTATTAATTCTCCTATTGCCTCTTTTACATTGGATAATGTTTTGTGTGCACCCTTGATAAAAAGGAACCTAATTTCTGTTTCCCAATTCTGCAAACAAAATAATACTTCAATTGAATTTTTCCCTAACTATTTTCTTGTGAAGGATTTGAATACGGGGGCATCCTTGGCGAAAGGCCGGAGTAAGCACAACCTGTATGAGTGGTCATCTTCAGCTACCACTACCTGTAGACACCCCAAAATTGCACGATTTTTGATAAATCTTGAAGGAGAGAAATATTTTATTGGAATTTTCAATTCTTTGCATTGGGTTTGAGATACTTAACCCATTTGAATCCAAAGCCGTAAAGGAAAAGGCCCAAATTCTATCTTTTGTGCAAAGTCAAACTTTTTCCGGTTGAATTTTGTTGACTTTTGACCCCAGAAAATGAAATATTTTTTAAAGCAAAATTTCAAGATAATTTTTCCCGGTAATCAGGTTTTTAGCAATGTTATTGCATAAATGAATTTTTTGAGATTTTAAATCTTGACGAATACCTTGGTTTTAACATATTGAACCTTTTTTTCCAGACCTGAAAAATCGGAATTTTGCCTAGAACTGGAAAGTTGACTTTTTATTCACTTGGAATTTGGGTCTGGAACTATTTTTAATGGATTCAAATGGGGGGGTGTTTGCTTATTTACATGTAATATCTTAAGTAAATGGAGATTAAAAAATACGAGGACATTTACTTAAATGATATTACATGTAAATAAGTATTGCCTGTGTTAAAATTCGGAAAAAAGGCTTTTTTCCTTGTATCCGGCAACTCAGGCCGGATACAAGTATTTTCCTGTGTATCCGGTGGAACATACCGGATACAAGAGAGCTTTAGTGTATCCGGTATTATATACCGGATACCTTAAGGCCCTTGTGTATCCGGCCTGATATACCGGATACATAAGTTTTGCTCAAAATTAGGGTTTTCCGAGAGCTTTTCACTTTTACCATCATATCCCTCATTAAATGAGGGGAAATCTCGGAAGTAGCCTTAGGGTTAAGGTTGGTGGGCTATAGACCTTATGTTGTGTCTACCATTCTCACCAACCCTAACCCTAACATTTGCCTATAAATAGGAGGCTCCTCCTTAAGCAAATGGCAACCAACTCTTGTTTTGAATTCTCTCAAAGAAGAACTCCAAGAGAAGAAGGAAATCGCTGCGGGAATGCTTCCAGAATCCAGGTAAGCCTCAAACCTCTCTTTAATTTCTGTATTTACATTCCTAGATCTAGATCTCTTCTTCTACCTTTCTGTAGTGTAAAGCCTTCTTTGTGCGTGAAAATCCTTCCCCGGCTCAAAGTATCTCGAGACTCCCCCTAGCCGTAAAACGTGAAGGCGGGATCTAGGAGAAACGAGACTGGGGATTGACCCTAGTGCTAGAACCTATGTAGCATAAGGCCTTTTGATTGATTGTAAACCGTTTCATATTCAAAGTACCCTTGATTATCTTGAAGAACCGTGTTTAACGGGGAGAGAGAACAGAGGGAAACGATAATGAAACGGAACCCTAGGCTGTTTTAGAACCTTATTTTGATAAATATGTATGCACGCTATGTTGTTATAATGATCTCGTAAGGTTTTTCACACTTGCACATACATAGCACCAATTTGGCGGGATAGGCTCATATTTGGGGTTTATCGCATTTATTGTGATAAATCTAAAATAAATGGCCTCAATAAATTCTGGAGTGTTTTCAAGTGATTTTTTAAGGTTTTGGATTCATCTCACACGAATCTCACACACTTTATCACAGTTTTGAGTTAGTTTCATCCAAAAAGGGTCTAACTGGACAGCACCTGTACCCTTACTTCGGACGCTCATAACTTCATCGTCCGGATGAATTTTGGAGCAATTCCAGAACCATGGGAAAGGTGAGGCTGCCTAGTTTATGTCCACCAAATTTCATAAGTTTCTATGGAACGGATTTTTGACACCTCTCTATCGAAGTTGATTGGACAGTTCAGATTCAAATACAGAACTTGTCACTTCGACGTAGCGCCATCTGTTCGTTTTAAGTCCGATTCGAATGATTTTTATTTTTGGGCACTCCTTTATGAGTCTATTTTCAAATCCAGTTGGTTTCATAATTTTTTGACTCCATTTGAATTATTGGTAGCCGATTTACTCAGAACTGCTCAATGGTATTTTTCTGGGTAAATCTGTGATCTTCGGGGCCTGTTCGGGAGACCACCCAAGGCACATCCGAAGGGATTTTTGTATGAGGCTAGTTTCTTTTGAAAGATGGCCATACAGACTTCAATCACACCAAATTTCGTGGATTTTTATGGAGTGGATTGTTCTATACAATTTCCCAAAGTTGCCCATTTATCACTTTTTGATTATCCCCAACAGCAACCTTAAAGGTGCATAACTCCTAGGATTTTTATCGGAATGAAGTGAAATTTTGCATGAGACCCTTATTTACTATAATCTTTCAAATGAATTTGGTTTGATTTGATTTAAAATTGTATTTGAATGATTTCAAGACAAATGGCATTACTTTTCACCGAATTTTCCGGATTTGATTCAACTTGGTTTTTGAATAACTTGTGCTTTGATTTACATCTTTTTGTGATATTCCAGAAATGATGTTGACATAAGGGAGGATCTAGAATCTATTTAGATCTTCATGTGGAAATATCATACATTGGTCCTTTTTCAAGGTTTTCTATGATTTTAGCAAGCTTTCTTATTTTTGCATGAACATACACTTGGCTACCACTTCGTGTGGATGAATGGGGGTGCCTAACACCTTCCCCCGTTCATAATCTAATCCCCTTACCCATCTCTGGATTTGATTTTCAAGTAGGGTTATTTTTACCCTAGAATTTGCCTTTTAGCACTTTTTATCTCTTTTTGCTTATTTTTAATCTTTTGGTGTCCATTCTCACCCCAAAATTCTGAATGGTGGCGACTCTCCCACTTTTATTTCGAGCCTCGTGTGTTGACGGAGGGAGGATCATTCCGGTGATTTTTCCATGTCTCACACTACCAAGTCATCCATACTTCCTCCTTCCACATCAGTTGCTCTCTCTTCTCGACTATGGCATCAATGTCTTGGTCACCCATCTCCTCCAATTCAAAGGAAAATTCTTGCTATGTGAGACATGGATTTGTCATCTCGGATGAATTCCGAATACCTCACGCGGGGATCGATAAAAGCAAAGAGTCGCCACCATTCATGTTAAGGTGTGAATGGACACCAAAGGGTTCATAAAAGCCAAATAGAGCCAAAGTAGCTCTAATATGAGGAAAAATCCAGAGATCACTTAAGGGGAATTATTTATGAGTGGGGGAAGGTGTTAGGCATCCCCACTCATCCGTCTAAGACAGTTGCCACATGCTTGCTCATGCTAAGGATTGTTTGCTAATCAAAATAGACAAAGGATGCTTAAAAGTAAGCAAAATGTAAGTGATTATTCCACATGAGTAGTCCCATGAGTTTAGACTCTCCTTATGGATATATCACTTTAGAACTTCATGAGTGAAGGAAAATCCAAGTAAAATTGGAAGCAAAACCAATTCAAGGCAAATCTGGAAAAATCAGATTATGAGAACTTGAAAGCTTCGATTAACCACAAATCACTCAATTTAAATTCAAATCACATGAAACCAAAGCCATTTGAAAGCGGGTATGATGTAGAGTATTCAGTAAAAAAATCAGCTCAATCCGATCTAAAATAAGAGAGAAATACTCTATGGAAATCTGCTGTTGTAATTCGGAAAAAGCGGTGAGTAAGCATTTTCAAAACTCTATTTATGGAGTTTGGCTTCATATAAATTCATAAAAACTTGCATGGATGAAGTATATGGTGTCATATTTCAAATGAAATAAGCCGCACCCAAATCTCTATCCAGGTGTGACTTGTGTGCGCCTTTGAACAGGCCTTGAAGATCACAGATTAGCTCAGGACTATGCCATTGAGCTGCTCTGAGTCAATCAAGCACACAGGCCACAAATCAGATCGCAATCTGTTGAAACCAGTTGGAAATGAAAATAGACTTCTTAAGGAAAACTCAGAAACTGAAATCACTCAAAATGGATTAAAATTGAGCAAATGGTGCACCATCAAAGCGGCAAGTTCAGCAATCTGGGCTGAACTGACTTACAGACTTTGAACAGATGGTGTCAAAAATTGGCTCCATAAAAATGAGTGAAAATTTCCAGATACAAAGTAGGGTTTCCCATCTATCACATGTCTTTGGAATCACTCAAAAATTCATCCGGATGATGAAGTTATGAGCATTCTAAGACATGGTACAGATGCTGCCCTGTTTTGAAAAACCTTGAGTAAAAGTGTGAAACCAATGCATGTGTGCAAGTGGATTCGACCAAAATAACTTGAAATCATGAAAAACAACTCATGAAGTCCTAGAAATTCATTCTAAGGCCAGAGATCTCAGATTTTCCATATTGAGCATGGAGAATCCAAGATCTAGCCTATTTGATGCAAAACAGTGAAAAAGTGTGTGATATTGGTAAAAACACATATCTAGGAGAAAATTAAAATCCATTGCTATTGAGAGCATGGATCATGTTGATTTCTCCAGATTCAAATAGCACAAATAATCAGCATATAAAAATGACATGCAAATCATTCAAGGTAGGTTCTAGCCTAAAGGATCCATTTCATCTTCCTTTTCCCAAGGCTCTCTCTCCACGTTTTACGGCTAGAGAGGATTCCCAGGTACTTTGGAAGAGGTTTGGGGCTACAAACAGACACAAAATGGCCTTACACTACAGAAAGGTAGAAGTTGGGAGTGAAATATAAAGAGGAAGCAATAAACCCAAATGAGCTTTACTTTTAGTAGCTTGAACACTTGAGGCAGCAATCCAGCAGGGTTTCTCCTCTTCTTGCAGAGCTTCCCAGCTTCAAATTCTCAGCCATTTGCAAGAGGAGGACCCCTCTATTTGAATCCTTTAAAAATATTTCCAAACCCAAATTCCAAGTGAATAAAAAGTCAACTTTCCAGTTCCAGGCTAAATTCCGGTTTTTCAGGTCCGGTAAAAAGATTCAACATGTTAATACCAAGGTATTCATCAAGATTTAAAATCTCAAAAAATTCATTTATGCAATAACATTGCTAAAAACTTGATTACCGGGAAAAATTATCTTCAAATCTTGCTTAAAAAAATATTTCATTTTCTGGGGTCAAAAGTCAACAAAATTCAATCCGAAAAGGTTTGACTTTGCATAAAAGATTGAATTCGGGCCTTTTCCTTTGCGGCTTTGGATTCAAATGGGTTAAGGATCTCAAACCCAATGCTAAGAATTGAAATTCCCAATAAAATATTTCTCTCCTTCAAGACTTATCAAAAATCGTGCAATTTTGGGGTGTCTACATGCTAGCAATAAAATTCCTTCTTCAGATTCCTCTGCAAATAAAGTATGTGACTCTTGTCTTTTTAACAAAAGTCATAAACTATCTTTTAAAGATTCCACTGTTAGATGTGATAAACCATTTCAAGTTGTTTATTTTGATGTTTGGGGTCCTGCCCTTGTTACTTCTTTTGGAAATTTTTATTGATTATTTCACAAAGTACACTTGGTTATACCCTCTAAAGTTGAAATCTGATGTGGTTAAGGTTTTTGAGACATTCAACAAACTCATTGAAAATTACTTTCAAACCAAAATCAAAACTGTATACACAGATGGTGGTGGGGAGTACCAAGCACTCTCTCATTTTTTAGCCCAACATGGAATCCAACATCTCACCTCTCCACCTTATACACCTGAACATGTTGGCTCTGCTAAACGCAAACATCGCCACATTGTGGAAACTGGCCTCACACTTCTCCACAATGCTGCCATCCCTCTTCGTTTTTGGTCACATGCCTTCCAAAGTGCCATTTACCTCATTAACCGAATGCCTACACCTGTTCTCAACCATGATACACCTTATCACAAATTATTTGGCCATAAACCCAAATACACTTCCCTTCATGTTTTTGGTTGTCTCTGTTATCCTTGGCTTCGACCATACAACACTCACAAACTTGAACCTCGCTCCCGACCATGTGTGTATCTCGGTTTTTCCCTTCCTCATCATTCATTTCTTTGCTTTGATATTCACTCAAATCGTATCTTTGTATCTAGACATGTTGTCTTCTTTGAGCAAATATTTCCCTACAAAACCAAATCATATCCTGATTTGTGCATCTCTAACCAAACTTTTTCTAAGTATCTTTCTGCTTTTACAGGCAAGAATTTAGACCAAGCCACAGCACCCACTAAAGACACCCTTGATTCCGTTGTCTTACCATCTTCTGCACCACACTTACTTCCCAAAATTACCTCTTCCTCTCCAGTCATTGCTCAACATGATGTCTCCACTCTGTCTTCTGCCAAGGCTCATTCTCAACATTCTCCAACACAAGTAAGTACATCTTCTTTTTCTGATAAGTCTGCAGATTTTCACACCACATTGTCACCTACACCATGCTGTGGCACCTCATGTTCTACCTCTCCCATCCCAAACTTGTCCACTATGGCTTCCTCTAACCCATTTCACGGGATCACAGAACCTGACCAACCAACTGAAACAGGTCCTTCCCCTTCCCCTCAACCAGCTCACCCATCTAGAATGGTCACTCGTGCCCAAAACAACATTTATAAACCCAAAAAACCCTTCTCTCTCACCATTACCTCTCACAAACAGAACCTACATCCTTTGCTCAAGCTAACAAACACTCTCATTGGCGTGATGCCATGAGAGATGAACTTTTTGCTCTTCAGAAAAACAAAGCTTGGTCCCTTGTTCCCTTCTATCCCACACAAAACATTATTGGGTGTAAATGGGTTTATAGGATCAAGAGAAACCCAAATGGAACTATTGCTCGTTATAAGGCTCTTCTTGTGGCCAAGGGGTTTCATCAACGACCCGGCATTGATTTTACTGAAACCTTTAGTCCAGTTGTTAAACCCGCTACCATTCGCCTTGTTCTTATTATTGTTGTGACTCGTGGCTCGGTGTTGAATCAATTGGATGTTAATAATGCATTTTTGCAAGGTACTCTCTCTGAGTGTGTCTTTATGTAGCAGCCTCAAGGTTTTGTTGACTCTCAGTATCCATCCCATGTGTGTAAATTACACAAAGCAATTTATGGTCTTCGTCAAGCTCCTCGGGCATGGTACAATGAACTCCATTCTTTTCTTGTTGCCTATGGCTTTATCAATTCTAAGAGTGATACTTCTCTCTTCATCTACACCTCAGGAACTTGCATTATGTATTTGCTTGTGTATGTGCATGATATTATTCTCACTGGAAATCATCCTTTGACTCTCCGTGATTTCACCACTTAGCTCTCCAATCGGTTCTCTCTCAAGGATCTTGGCAAACTTAACTACTTCTTGGGTGTTGAAACTACTCGGTCTTCTGATGGTCTATTCTTATCTCAGCGAAATTATATTCTTGATCTTCTCCAGCGAACTAATATGCATGAAGCCAAGGAAGTTAGTACACCACTATCTACTTCTAAGACACTCAAGCTTGATGATGGTTCTCCTAGTCATGACTCAACTGAGTATCGTCAAGTGCTACGATCACTTCAATATCTTTCTCTTACACGGCCAGATGTTAGCTATGCTATTAATAAGTTGGCTCAATTCATGCATAGACCGACCTCCACCCATTGGCTTGCTGTTAAACGTGTTCTCCGGTATCTCAAAGGCACTTCTCACTATGGTGTTTTCATTTCAGCACACTCTCCTATTGCTCTTCATGCTTTTGTTGATGCCGACTGGGCTGGTGATGCCGATACACTTCACTCTACATCTGCATATGTTGTATTTCTTGGTTCCAATCCCATTAGTTGGAGCTCAAAAAAACAATCTACCATAGCTCAATCTTCAACCGAGGCAGAATACTGTGCCATTGCCGCTACTACTGCCGAGGTGAATTGGCTCACCCATATGCTTCGTGAACTTGCTATCTCACTTCAAGCTCCTCCCACAATCTACTGTGACAATGTTGGAGCTACTTATTTATGCTCCAATCCTGTTTTCCATTCACTTATGAAGCACATTGCCATTGACTTTAATTTTGTATGTGATCAAGTCTCTCGCAAGTTGCTTTGCATTTCCCATGTTCATACCACAGACCAACTTGCTGACTCTCTTACTAAACCTCTAGCTCAGAAACAATTCCTTATTCATCGATCGAAGCTTAGTGTCCTACCCGGACCCTCGCACTTGCGGGGGCATGCTAGAGCACCAAGTTAGCACATTCACTTTTAGAGAGTTTCCTCTTTTGCTGATTGTAATCTTACTGAAATTCTTTCCTTATTCATTTGATTTTGTTTCCCAATGTATAGCCCAGATTAGTGGCACTGATTTAGTTTCCCATTGTATAGCCAAGATTGGTGGGATTGGGTTTCATTCATTTGTATATATATTTGTAATCACCTTTGTTAATAGGAGTGGAAAATATTCATCAAACTTCTTTAATTCTTAGGGGCTTTATTTGCCTTGTTTTAGGATTATCAATTTCCTTGTAATGAAGAGAAATTTAGAGCTTTATTTGGTGAAGTAGGTTTGATTTTCTTGAACTATGGAATTCCTCTTCTTGTTGAATCTATGGATTGTTCTATTTGAGATATTGGTATCTGATTATTTTCATGCTTTTTGTATTGAGAATTTTTGGTTCTTGGAAGGTCGTTTAGGGTTTTACCTTTCACTCGTATCGGGTTATTCCGTTTCTTGGCATTGAAGAGGATTACCAAAATTGAAATCAAGGCATATATAGTTCAAGATGCCTCAGTTCCAACTGACTCTTTTTCTAGAAGAGAAAGTCAGAAAGGGATATTCAGTTTTCAACAAGCCAAAGAATCCCATCTTGGTTTTCGGTGACTTGGATTGTAGTGACCAATATTTAAATCTACATGTGCCTCCCATGTGTTTCCTACATATTTCAATATGTTTAGAGTTTCGGATGTCATTAGACTGCAGATCAGTAGCAAAATGTTCCCTTTTAATTACCTTAGAACCAGTTCGTTCAAGATTTCCTTGTCATTTTGATGCTGCAATATAAGGAAACATGGCCAAGCCTTGCATGTGGCTACCTGATTCCATGATATATCAACTGGTGTAGTAGATAATGGAGCCATTCTCGATGTAGTTCCATTAAAGTAACTGTGAATATGCAACAATGATCTTATGCAATCATTTCCTTTTATTGTTTGTTTGTTTTTCCCTTTATATTGTGATTGCACAAATTTTAAATAGCAACCTTGACATTATGGGACTATATTGCAGGATATAATTGATGGGCATGTATGTGAGCAGTCTACTCTCCCATTTGATAGGACTCCAGGGAAGATATTGAAGAAACTTCAAGTTATTAGAAATAAGATTATCTAAGAAGGGCTTTGTGCAAACTCTTCAGACAGAGAGCAGTTCATGCCAATCCATGGACACCTTTGGGCGCAATTTTCTTCAGCCAATTGCTCTGCAACTTTGGAAGTATCAATGTGCATTTCATTTACTACCAGATTTGTTTGGATACAACCTCATCTTTGAATTGCATTGGACCTGTGACCTCTATAGGTGGAATGTTTTTAGCATTCATTCTAAAAAAACAAGAAAGTTTCAAGAATCTATTCCAAGTCTCCATTGTTTGGGCTATACTAATATAACTCTTCTTGTCAATGACATGTAGGCTTGTTGTAAATTGCTACTGATATTATTATTATTTTTTTCCCTAAAATGTTGGTACCTTTTTTTTCTTTTTTGGTAATTCTGGAATGTTTGTACTTTTTCGTTTTTGAAGGGACAACCTAAATTGGTTTGTGGTTTTGCATGCGAAAAGAGTTTCATTGTTTTGTTGGGTTGCCATTTTCCATCCAAAAAAGAGTTTCATTATTTTGCCCTTGTTTCTAAGACTTGCAGTCTCCATTTAATTGTAGAAGGAAAAGAAACTGTTGGAAACTTGTCAGTGCATTTAAACGAGACTGCCGATAACTCATACATTTTAGATACAAAATTTATATGAACAAGCCCGCTAATACTCATAATCCTTGCATACAAAAGTCTGTGTTCTTTATGATATTCTTGATGGTTCTATTACTACTGTTCAATACAATGGTTGCCACTGCAAGCAGGCAAAATAGTTGCCATTGCCAGTGCTCAATGGGGAAATGAATCTAAAAAAATAAAACAAAATTACGTAATGAAACAAGATTTCTACCCCTACAAATGAAATATGTAATCAGACATAAGGCATTTTCTTCACACCATACATTACAGAGTTGCTTGCTCATTTATTAGAGCCCTTCGTCTTCGTTCAAGATGCGTTTCTGGAAATTAGTCACCATTAAAGGCAAGGCTTCTCTTAGAGAGATCTTTGGCTTCCAGTTCAGCAAATCCTTTGCTTTGCTGATATCTTGTTTCCTTTTATGTGGATCATCAACTGTATTTGGAATCCATCTAAGCCAATGTGTTTAACTTCCACATGCACGTTCAAGTTGCAAATGTATTGTTAAGATCTTTACTTACAAATCCTCACACCACCAGGACAAATAGCACCATTATCACCAAATATTGCACTTTTTTTTGAGTTATATGGCACATTTCACAGACCTCATAATGCTTGCCTATTAATTGAGAAAAAAGGAAGGTCAGGCCATACTAGCATGTACCAGCATTTGGAACAATTAATAATCAATACATGGGCTGCTCCATTCATGGATTTCTTATCCAATGTTAGGAATATATATATATATATATATATATATATATATAATTGAGGAAGATAAGAAACATAATCAAAATGTTTTGAGCAAATGAAACATGGATAATGTTAAATCTTTACAATAAGAGATGCATGGTATTTGAGGATCAATTCTATATTCCCAACAATCCTAGATTTTTAAACATTAAGAACATGCATTTGGTAACACAGACATTCAGGGAGCAGATTCTGGAACAACAGTACATAAGCAAATATTATGAGATCTAAATGAGAATTTTGCTAGCCCCATACTAATCAAATTCGAAGTACAGTATTTTGCTTCAACCTTCTTCTACCCTTTTCTACAATTGCAATATAATAATCATAATATGACCATGAACATTGAGTATTACACAAAATAATGAAATGAAATTCACATTCAAAGTTAAAAATAAATAAGATACTTCAGCCACACATATCGTCTTCACAATAACATAAGAAAACTATGAAAAATGTAAATCCTATGATACCAATTTTCAATCTATGTTTCCCATTCAAGGAAATCAAGCCATTCAAACAAATTGAAGACATCATAACCTAGCCATTCACCTAAAGCAATCAAATCATAATAATTGATCTGCAAAATATTTTTATTTTTTTTTGGGTTACCTTTTTATTAGAATGCCTTGAATTATCAATGTAATGTTACTCATGCTCTGGTATGCCCAACCAACAACACTAAAAAGCTATTTTGTTGCATCAAAATAAATCAATAAATAAAAGAAAAAGAAGAAGAAGATGACGACTATGTAGAATAAGGGCAAAAAAAATGAAAGAAAAGGGTACCTTAAGAATATTTCCAACATATGTATATAGGAAAAAAAAAGAATGAAAGAGAAGGGCAGAGTCTCTCTCCAATGTCAATAACTACTCACATTTCATAATGAGCAATGTTGTTCAAACATTTTTTATTTTTTATTTTTTTGGGTGGGTGTGAGATATGGAAAAAATCAATTTAAATGATTTCCTCAATCATCACACGGGATTATATTAAACAAAGAGTCGCCACCATTCAATTTAGGTGTGAATGGACACCAAAATATTAAATAAACACAAAAGACAATTTTAGGGTAAAAATAACCCTCCTAAAAAAAAACAACCAGAGATGGGTAAGGGGATTAGGTTATGAACAAGGGAAGGTGTTAGGCACCCCTATTCATCCACACAAGGTGGTTGCCAGGTATTTGTTCATGTTAAATTAAAGGAAAAAGCTTGCTATAAAAATCACAAAAATCACAAAAAAGGCAAAAATATATGGTTTTTTCATATGAATAGTCTGATTGATCCAGAACTTTCAAATATGATCATACCATTCCTAGGGTTTCATGATCAAAATAATATTGAGATAAAATCAAATAAAATCAATTTAATGTGAAAAATACAAAAATCTGGCTTCAAGTCAAAATTCTAGAAATCTGGAAAAATATGATTTTTATAAAATATTTCAATATTTAACTTGAACAGTCCAGGACATAGATAAAGCCCAAATTTCACATTAAATCAAAAAATAAAAACCAAAAATACCCACGTTGATGAAGAACACCAAAAGGGGAGAACTTAGACCGTAGGGTCTTCTCTCAAAAAGGAAAAAACAACTCAAAAACCATATCATGAAACCCTAGAATTTATTTTCAGGCTTTTGGATCCAGATCTACCATATTGATCATGATAAATCCAGGATCTTAGCCTAAAACCACAAAAATCACGAAAACAGCGCTGTAGGTGCAAAAGTGTGGAAAATCCAAATTTTATCAAAAAGTGGGGATCTCATGCTATAAACATCATAGATTCATGTATTCAAAACAGCCACATCTCACAGATTAGAGCACATGGGGGTCTACCCTACGGATCCACCTGTTCCCCTTTCCCCTAGTTCTCTCTTCACGTTTTACGGTTAGAGAGACTCTTGAGGTACTTAGAGATAGGTTTGGGTATACAAACACAATCACAGGCCTTATTCTAAAAAAGGAGAAAAACAGATATGGGGTTCTATTCTAGGGATCCACCTGTTCTCTTTTCCTCTAGTTCTCTCTTCACGTTTTACGGCTAGAGAGACTCTTGAGGTACTTAGAGACAAGTTTAGAAATACAAAAACAGATATGGCCTTATTCTACAGCAATAGAGATGATCCTATTACTTCTAGAATTGAAGACAGAAAATAAAATGGGATAGGGGACTTACCTGGATTGAGCAGACAGGCAGCAGGAGTTCTTTCTCTTCTCTTGGAGCTTCTTAGAATTCCTTGGACTCAAAATTTCGTGGCCTTTTGCTTGAGGAAAGAGCCTCTATTTATAGACACACCCAGGGGCATGGTTGGTCCAAGGTTTGGCAAGATAGAGTTTCAGTTTGAGTTAAACACAAGATCATGCCAATCCTTTATCCACAAAGATATTTCAAACGAATAAAAGATATAATTCGCTCATTTAAAGGGATATTGGAATAAAGATAAGGCTCAGAAATCGAGAGAAGAATAAAACTCGCACGAGTCTAAAGCGCCCGTAAATGAGTTACGGTCCAACGATGCCTGTATATGTATCACGGGCGCCGCGTGCCCATATTCAAAATTCGGGCCCGCTTAGCCCATAGATACAATACGGTCAAGGCTCGAATTATTGATTTTCATGCAATTTTGGCCTGTTTTAAATTCCAATAAATGTTTTCATTATTTTCTCATTTTTAGTGCAATTTGGGGTGTCTACAGCTGCCCCCTCTTTGCTAGTAATTGGAACCAATTACGAGCAGAGAGCAAAAAGACCCACCAATTGCACTTTTTTTTTTTTGAGATCTTTGTTTAATCAATTGCACTTTGCAAGGATTAAATGGATGATTTTTGAAAAAATAATTCATTGTGGAAGATTTGCTAAGAAATCCCTCAGCTTAAGGGCCAAATCCTCCTCTCACTGAGCACTTGTGGGCTATGAAGTGAGATTTGAGACAAAATTTTTAAACAAAAGTGGGTATGGTGGCAATCCTTGCAACTTACAACTAATATAAACATTGACCTCCTGAAAAGTGTGGAGAAAATGATGAAAAAGCTAATTTTTCTGGGTGGCCTACAGTTGTAGCACAATGAACAGCAAAGAACAGACACAACTCAAAATTACACATTTGAAAGACATCTCATTAATTGAACTTGCTTTGGTAAAAAAAAAATGAGTGATAAAAAACATGGATTTGAAGATAGCCAATGAAACCCCTGCTTGAAGTCTGATGGGGTGGCGTCTCTTCTTTATCTCAGATTTCTTGGAGCTCTCGTGGCTATGAAAAGAAATATGAGACAAGCAAATTTTGAAAAGAATGTGGATTTAAAATATACCACTGCAAACTCAATTGATTTTGATGTTTTTCACTTTTTGAATTTTCCTGATTGATTTTCTTATTTGAGATACCTGGGTGCCATTTGATGCCCGAACCTGTGCTTGAATATTTTGCAACTTGCTTTTGCTTCTTTATCTTCTTGCTCTCTCAATAATGATGTATGTGCCCTTACTACCCATAACCTGTCTTCATGCTTTTTAATTGCCCAAGTGAATGCCCTCATCTTGATTGATGGATCATGATCTGTTGATCTAACCTCATGCCCTTACAACCTATGATCTGTCTTTCATGCCTTCTTGCTGCCCTAGTAAAATCTTTCTTCATGATTGAAGAATTGGGAACCCTTGTTTAATGAAGAAACATGCCATTGCTTCAAAGCCCTTTTTTTTTTCTTTCAAATTCGAAGACTAAAGCTTGATTGCTTCTTCCAGATGTTGGAATTCATTCCAATGAAAACCCAGAAAGAAAGACATTGAGCATGCCCCGGTTTTGATTGTTTGAAGAAGTATTTGCCCCTTAGTAGAGATGATCCTCTTTTTTCCTTTTTCTCTTTTTTTTCTTTTTTTTCTTTTTCTCTTTTTTTTTCTTTTTTTTTCTTTTTTTCCTCTTTCTTTTTCTTTTTTTTTTTTAACCTTTGCCAAAAGGAAACCCTAATAGAAGAATGCAAATTTAAATGCAAATATAAGAAAATATGTTTTGTACTAGTGGCCTCAGAATTCTCTAATGCTTGCAAAACCAATGTTTTATGAAAAGATATAGATTCTCATCATAGGCCAAAAATATATTTTTTTTTGTTTTTTTGTGTTTTTATATTTTTTTGAAAAAAATGATCCAATCACTTATTAGCATATAGTCCAAAAGAATTAAAATCAAGTTGAATAATAAGAAGATTATTTCAGAAAATGAAGAAAAACCAAAATAAGCCTTTGGAACCTTTAGAATCATTCCCATGACCATCGGCTTGTCAATTGATGCTCCTAATATGATAACTCTTTCAATCTGACTATTTTGCCCCAGTCTTGAAAGACATTTCCTTCATCCAACTGAAGAGCAATTGTTTCTCCATTGTATCCATGATATGAGAATTTATGACTTCAACTTCAGCAATAATTTCCTAATGGCAATTTTGATGGCCATCAACTTGTTCATAGATGATTCATATCATAGTTCAGATTATGTTGCTTCAATCTTGAAAAGAGAATTTTTCTCAATCACTTGAAGAGTTACTGTATCTCAAAATAACCACCAACATGAGAACTTCACTTGGATCTATACCAATTCTGGACTTTTCCTCTCTGACGATTTCCTTCTTGTAGATAGCTGATTATTGGCTATGTAGTGCCCTTCCAGGTTTTCACTACTTTTCCTTCATTTTTCCCTTTTTCTTTTTTTTTCTTTTTTTTTTTTTTTTTTTTATCCTTCATCACCAACAACTATATAGTCAAAGCTGCCTTAATTCAAAATTTCTTAATCAAAGAGGACTTATGAATGGGATGAAACAAAGGCTTGGTGTTAGTTTAGAAATAAAAGAAATAAAAGGCTCAAATACCATATGATCAAATGGGTTAACTGAAATTGTAATTTTTAAGGCATTTCTTCCCTTGGAATGAATACAAAATTGCCCCCAGTAATGAAGTTCTTTCCTCAATTTGATTTCTTCATTTGAAACTTATTCTCCAGTATTGAACTTTTTTTTTCCATTCTTTTCTTCACAATTTTGAAGACATTCTCCAAATAGCATTTGATTATCTTTTTTTCTTCCCCTTTTTTTTCTTTCTTTTTTTTTTTCATTTCTTTGCCCCATTTTCTGAAAACATATTCAAAATCCCTTTTGAACTTCAATAATTGTCCCTTCATTCTTTTTTTTTTATGCCTTAATAAATTTGCCCCAGTGTGGGGTTACAATTCTCAGTTTAGGTTACTTAGAAAAATGTATCAAGCTCAAAGGGTCTAACTAAGGATTTCAAAATTTTTGGGGATATAAGAAAGAAAGGCCTCTTATCATTTTAAGAAAAATTTGAATTTTCAGACTTGTTAGAGTTGCACTACATGACTGGCTCAGGATTTTTTCTTCTTAATCACCTTCTGTCAACATGAAAGCCTCTTTAAATAGAACTTCTGTTATGAACAAGTTCTTCACCTTTTGATCAATCTTATGAATTTGGATTCTTTCCATCAAATGATGCCCAATTCTATTTCCAACGAAAATGTCAGATTCTCCCATATTTTCAAATGTGAAGCCCCAAAATTTCTTCAAACAATATTATCAACCTCCCTTTGAACGAATCAACAAGTGGTGTGATCCTTTTCTGAATTATAATAAAGAAACTTCAAATCTTCTTCTATCTTTTCTATTGAAGACTGTGGGTCATCTTTGGTTCTAAAGGCCATAAAATTGGTCACTTCATAATTTTGCAAAATATTCTTCTCATGACATTTAAAAGATTTGAATTTTTGTATAAAATGTCTTTTGCTTCGATTTTGGTCTCAAAAGTGAGCCCAATGTCAAAGTCATATTCAACTCAATGAAATTCAATAAGAGATATGATTCATAAGTAAAAGGACCTTGCTGAAAACTTTTTTTTTCTAGAAAAATGTTAAAGGGAAAAATCTTTTTTTTTTTTTTGAAGAGCCTTTATTAAAATCACTTCCTGAGAACAAGGCTCCTTAGGATCCTCAGGAAATGTGCATTCTTCTTATGGAAGTTTCTTTTGAAAGAACATGGGAGTTCGAAAACTGCCCCTGTTCTTAAAGGCAAAAGTTGACTTTTCTCCCTTTTTCAGATAATTTCTTTCTCTTGCTGAGTGAGGCAAGCCTTCCTGCTCATAACCAGGAGCATTTCTTTCAAGATAAACCATGACTGTTGGACCAATAGGAACGATAAGCTGAGAAGGGTCAAATCTTCTTTCTCCAGAGAAAATTGCCCCTATTGCATTTGAGCTGCCTGCCCCATTGTTATCGGTAGGTGGGATGGGAGTGACTGAATTGAATGATAAGGAATTATTATCCAACAAATCCTGGATTGCATGCTTTAGGGCCAAGCAACGATCTGTGGTATGCCCTGGAGTGCTCATATGATAATCACAGATTGCAGATGAATCATAATTCTTCCCCTTGCTTGCATGAGGATTTGGCAACCTCAAAGTCACATAACCCTTTTGAAGTAAGGTAGGCAAAAGTTCAGATGGTCTCATAGGCAGTTTAGAAAATTCTCTTCTCTTCCTTACTTCTGTTTCCTCCTTCACAGGCTGTGCAAAAGGGACATTAATTTGGATAGGCAGCAAAGGAACTTGATGGGTTGGCTTGATAGGAGGTGGATAGGTATTGATTTGAAAGGGTTCCCTAGGAAGTTGCAGCATATTCACTTCTGCTTCTCTCATTTCTTCATTCTTTCTTCTTCCATTACCATTATCCTTTTTTTGTGTAGAGAAAGTGGTGGAAGCTTCCTGGTTCAACACTGCAGAGTAATCGGCTATTTTCCCAGACTTGATTCCATCTTCAATTCTGTCTGCCACTTGCACTAGGGAAGCAAAGTTGGTGGTAGTTTGACCCACCAAGTGACTGTAAAACGGTTGCCCCAGTGTGCTGATGAAAGTGGAGATCATTTCTGGCTCCAGCATAGGTGGCCTGACTTGAGAGGCAGTCTCTCTCCATCTTTTGGCATATTGCTTTACAGATTCGTCCCTTCCCTTACTCATTCTCATTACATCGTACCTATCTGGCACGATTTCTGAATTGAACTTGTATTGTGCCAAAAAGGAATCTGCTAAATCCTTCCACCTTCTTATTTTCCCACGATCCAAAGTGGTAAACCACCTCAAAGCAGCTCCAGTTAAACTCCTCTAGAAGAGTTGAATTAGTATGCCGTCATCCCGGCCAAACTAGCAAAAAGCCCCACAGTATAACTTCAAATGACTCATTGGGCAGCCAGTGCCATCATATTTATCAAAATTTGGGCATTTAAACTTGGCCGGTAGACATACATCAAGGTATAGGCACAGATCTTCAAAATTGGTGCCCCCAAAGTTACGTATCCCTTTCACCTCCCTCATTTCCTCGTGGATCATCTCCAGCCTGTGCATGAATTTTCTTTCTATTTCATCCCTCATCTTTTCTTTTTCATTCTCTTTCTCAGACTCAACCATCTCCTTCCTGATCAGTATAGGTTCAGGGGTAGGTTCAGAAATGGGTTCAGGAATAGGTTGAACCGGAGGTGGGATATTGATTGGAGGTGGAGGTGCTTGGTTGGAAATGGAGGCTTGGTTTTGGGCTTGGACTTGTTGGGCCTGCACCGATAGTATGTTTTCTAGCATTCGGGCTAGTCCTTCCACTTGCTCTTGAAGCAGGACAATATCTGGGTGAGGAGCATCAACTTCATTTTCAATAGGATTCATGGTGTGAGCTCTTGATCTGGTTACAGGAGCTATGGTTGCAAGTGTACTTGGTACCTGGCAAAAAGAAAATATCAGTGCCAATTTAATCTCATTCACATACCTATGAATGCCTATGTGCAAGCTGGGTGAACAGAGTTTGGATTTTTTTTTTCTTTATTTGCTTCTTTTTTTCTTTTTTTTTTGAATTGAATTGTTGGAATATTCTAGGGCTTCCAACATGTCCCTCAAAAAGAGAAAATGATCTGAAATTCAAAGGCTTTCAGAGGCCCCGGGGGGGATTTTTGAAAAAGGTCTGAAATTCAAAGGCTTTCAGAAGCCCAGGGATATTTTTGGAAAAAGTCTGAAATTCAAAGGCTTTCAGAGGCCCAAGGATATTTTTGAAAAAAGTCTGAAATTCAAAGGCTTTCAGAGGCCCAGAGATTTTTGAGAAAAGTCTGAAATTCAAAGGCTTTCAGAGGCCCGAGGAAAAAGATTTGAAATTCAAAGGCTTTCAGAGGCCCAAAGGATATGTGTCTATAATTCAGAGGCTTATAGACGGCCCAAAGGAATGATTGTCTAAAATTCAGAGGCTTTTCGACGGCCCAAAGAAATGATTTGTCTAAAATTCAGAGGCTTTTAGATGGCCCAAAGAAATGATTGTCTAAAATTCAGAGGCTTTTAGACGGCCCAAAGAAATGATTGTCTAAAATTCAGAGGCTTTTAGACGGCCCAAAGGTTGTGTGTCTATAATTCAGAGGCTTATAGACGGCTCAAAGAAATGATTTGTCTAAAATTCAGAGGCTTTTAGACGGCCCAAAGAAATGATTTGTCTAAAATTCAGAGGCTTTTAGACGGCCCAGAGAAAAAAGATCTGAAATTCAAAGGCTTTCAGAGGCCCAAGGATTTTTTGAGAAAAAGTCTGAAATTCAAAGGCTTTCAGAGGCCCAAGGATTTTTTGAGAAAAAAGTCTGAAATTCAAAGGCTTTCAGAGGCCCAAGGAGTTTTGAGAAAAAGTCTGAAATTCAAAGGCTTTCAAAGGCCCGAGGAAAAAGATCTGAAATTCAAAGGCTTTCAAAGGCCCAAAGGATATGTGTCTATAATTCAGAGGCTTATAGACGGCCCAAAGAAATGATTGTCTAAAATTCAAAGGCTTTTAGACGGCCCAAAGAAATGATTTGTCTAAAATTCAGAGGCTTTTAGACGGCCCAAAAGAAAAAGGTCTGAAATTCAAAGGCTTTCAGAGGCCCAAGGATATTTTTGAAAAAAGTCTGAAATTCAAAGGCTTTCAGAGGCCCAGAGATTTTTGAGAAAAAGTCTGAAATTCAAAGGCTTTCAGAGGCCCAAAAGATTGTTTTTTTTTTAAAAATCTGAAATTCAAAGGCTTTCAGAGGCCCATGAGTTTTTGAGAAAAAGTCTGAAATTCAAAGGCTTTCAAAAGCCCAAGGAACCTTCCTCTTTTTTTTTTTTCAATTATTATTATTATTATTTTTTTTTGAAGCATTTTATTCAAACTTGTTTCCCTTTATTATTATTTAAAGGTTAAAAGAATATTTTAGTGGGAAAAACTGATTAAAGTTGAATTTTCCGAGAAAACCGTATATTCACCACGGTCCGGCCTTGCCCGTGTTCATATTACGAGCAAGCCGTGACCGTATGACCAACACGGGCGAGCCCAGCCCGTGTACTAAATGCGGTTTTACGGAGCTCTGTTATATTTTTCCAGTTTTTACATGGTTTGATCACTTTAATTGCTCATCCAAACATACGGTTCACCCAGTGCAAGGCTTCTAAACTGTCCCAAAGTGGACCTTAGCCTTCTTGCTAAAACACATGCTCAGGAGGGCACATGTACCCTCTGAATTGACTCCATATTCTAGAATTTGGTACCCTTGTGTTTCCTCTTGTATGAACATTGGGTAGGATTGATTCTAAACAGAGTTAGAAACTCTTCCTATGGGCTGCACCAATTTTAGAAAATATGATATTTTGGGACCAATTTTATCCCGAACCAATGGGCACCATGACACCCCTATGACATGAAAATAATGCAAAACAATAGGATTACCTTGTTACCTTGTTTACCATCAATATGGCATCCGCATTATGCCCTGGTTTGTAAGCCATGCACACGGCCTTCCCACAATCATACAAACCCATATCCCCACGTAATTGTGTACTTTAGCCAAAAACGTGTAACTCCACCTTCAAGCGTAGGGGTTTTGGGTTTTGGCTTAATGGCAACTTAGCACTCAAGCCTAGTGATGACCAGAATCCCAGATCCACGTTATCATCACATCGTTAGCTCAAAGTTCTAAGGTGAATGTTTTCACTTTCGCTTTCCGAAGTATCGACCTCGTTGCGCCAAGCTACACACATTCGGGTTCAACTTCCTATAGGTTAAGGGTAGGCTGTGTAAAAAATAAAAGGTGCATAGTGCATTGTAAAAATAAGGTGCATTCACAACATCCCAAACCCTTGCCACTCTTTTCGCAGCCATGCATAAACAAACCAAGGCATAATAGGAAAGCATATTTAAAATAAGCAAGTAAATAAAGCAATCCTATAGCACCCAAAACATGCTCATAAAAAAAATCATCTATCATGCAAACATATGATCATGTTATACACCCAAAATCATCATGGAGATCATGCTGAAAATTAAAATATGCTATCCTAAAAATATAGCAAGAAATAAGCATAGTTCATCAAAACGAACCTCCCTACGCATGTTTGTAGAAACTCTCCTATTAATCAAAATTAAGCATGTTTCTATCCCCATGAATTCTTAAGCAATAATTCAGATTTAAAACATACTCAACATGCTTAAGAACACAAAATAGCAAGCAAATCCAAAAATATAAAAAACATGAACTAAAACACCAAAAGGCTCAAATCCACAAGTCCCCAGCGGAGTCGCCAGTTGTGAGAAATGGAAAAAATCAATTTAAATGATTTCCTCAATCATCACACGGGATTATATTAAACAAAGAGTCGCCACCATTCAATTTAGGTGTGAATGGACACCAAAATATTAAATAAACACAAAAGGCAATTTTAGGGTAAAAATAACCCTCCTAAAAAAAACAACCAGAGATGGGTAAGGGGATTAGGTTATGAACAGGGGAAGGTGTTAGGCACCCCTATTCATCCACACAAGGTGGTTGCCAGGTATTTGTTCATGTTAAATTAAAGGAAAAAGCTTGCTATAAAAATCACAAAAATCAGAAAAAAGGCAAAAATATATGGTTTTTTCATATGAATAGTCTGATTGATCCAGAACTTTCAAATATGATCATACCATTCCTAGGGTTTCATGATCAAAATAATATTGAGATAAAATCAAATAAAATCAATTTAATGTGAAAAATACAAAAATCTGGCTTCAAGTCAAAATTCTAGAAATCTGGAAAAATATGATTTTTATAAAATATTTCAATATTTAACTTGAACAATCCAGGACATAGATAAAGCCCAAATTTCACATTAAATCAAAAAATAAAAACCAAAAATACCCACGTTGATGAAGAACACCAAAAGGGGAGAACTTAGACCGTAGGGTCTTCTCTCAAAAAGGAAAAAACAACTCAAAAACCATATCATGAAACCCTAGAATTTATTTTCAGGCTTTTGGATCCAGATCTACCATATTGATCATGATAAATCCAGGATCTTAGCCTAAAACCACAAAAATCACGAAAACAGCGCTGTAGGTGCAAAAGTGTGGAAAATCCAAATTTTATCAAAAAGTGGGGATCTCATGCTATAAACATCATAGATTCATGTGATTCATTCAGATATATCATAAAAACAATTAAACATGATCAGGATATTCAAAACAGCCACATCTCACAGATTAGAGCACATGGGGGTCTACCCTACGAATCCACCTGTTCCCCTTTCCCCTAGTTCTCTCTTCACGTTTTACGGTTAGAGAGACTCTTGAGGTACTTAGAGATAGGTTTGGGTATACAAACACAATCACAGGCCTTATTCTAAAAAAGGAGAAAAACAGATATGGGGTTCTATTCTAGGGATCCACCTGTTCTCTTTCCTCTAGTTCTCTCTTCACGTTTTACGGCTAGAGAGACTCTTGAGGTACTTAGAGACAAGTTTAGAAATACAAAAACAGATATGGCCTTATTCTACAGCAATAGAGATGATCCTATTACTTCTAGAATTGAAGACAGAAAATAAAATGGGATAGGGGACTTACCTGGATTGAGCAGACAGGCAGCAGGAGTTCTTTCTCTTCTCTTGGAGCTTCTTAGAATTCCTTGGACTCAAAATTTCGTGGCCTTTTGCTTGAGGAAAGAGCCTCTATTTATAGACACACCCAGGGGCATGGTTGGTCCAAGGTTTGGCAAGATAGAGTTTCAGTTTGAGTTAAACACAAGATCATGCCAATCCTTTATCCACAAAGATATTTCAAACGAATAAAAGATATAATTCGCTCATTTAAAGGGATATTGGAATAAAGATAAGGCTCAGAAATCGAGAGAAGAATAAAACTCGCACGAGTCTAAAGTGCCCGTAAATGAGTTACGGTCCAACGATGCCCGTATATGTATCACGGGCGCCGCGTGCCCGTATTCAAAATTCGGGCACGCTTAGCCCGTAGATACAATACGGTCAAGGCTCGAATTATTGATTTTCATGCAATTTTGGCCTGTTTTAAACTCCAATAAATGTTTTCATTATTTTCTCATTTTTAGTGCAATTTGGGGTGTCTACAGTGGGTCAATGTAGTAGAAACATTGCAGAACCAATTGTGTGCATTAAGACATTTCTAATACAAATCATAAATAAGTGTCTGTGTTGAATGCAAATGGAAGAAGTTTCCAATAAGAACAGCGGAAAGCTATAGATGGCACTTACAGTTAGGCCTCGTTTGGCTTTCATTTTAGGAATTCATTCCAAGCCTTGGAATGAATTCTGATACCAAAATGAGTGTTTGGTAAGGCATGCAAGAACTCATTCTATAAGAATGAAAATGAGAAAACCCTTGATTTTCAGAAACGGCTTCAACCCCGTTTTTGGATTTGAGAATGGGTTCTGATTTTTATGCGGTGGCAAACTTGTAATTATTGTTAACTTAAAGCAATGGCATAAAATGTAAATATGACTATTGAGCCTTCTCTCCTTCTTCAATAAAAGACTTTCCAATCGTTGAGGAAACTATTCCTCTTCTTCTTCGTTGCTGTTGCTCTGGTTATTTAAGGGGAAAATGAGGGTTTCTACCATTTCGAAAGGGGGAGAACAACTTTGACCCATTGGATATTTCCGAAACCCTCCACAAACACAAACCTCTCCATCTCTCTCTCTCTCTTTGTAGCAAGTCCTCACTTGCGTCAACCCCCTTTCACCCATCCATCTCCCTGTCGCAACTCATACCGTCGCAAACCCCCTGTCCCACCTCTCTCTCTCTGTCGCAAATCCTCACTTCTATCAACCCCCTTTCACCCATCCATCTCCCTGTCGCATTGTTTTTCTTCTGTCGACGACACCCTCTGAGGAATACATTTCATGGAAGTTGAAGTCTTCCTCTTCTCTGCGTCAATTACTAGAGCTCCTCCTTCTGTCGTAACTTTAGCAAATCCAATTCACAGGTAAGTCCCATAGACCCCTAATGGTTTTCCTTTAGTTAAATCATAGCCTATTTGTTGTACTCATTCGTCTGAAAGGGTTTTTGGGTTGGAGAGTTTAATTATTTAATTTTCATTGTTATGTGCTATTAATCCGCAATGTATTCATCAATTTACTGTGATACTTTGTGAAACACACCGAATGGTTCATGGATTGTTGAACTGGACTGATAATTTCTATGAGAAAGAAAATCAAAATCAAGAATTTGGTAGAAGGAGAGACCTGAAATTCCAATATCATATCCAAAGATTACACCTCCCATGGCTGCCGTCATAAAGGAGAAGATGACAAATGGGGTGATCCTACCATGGTATTGCATGTTTTCTCTTGTTGCTGTAAATCCAACTGCCATGGCCTTCTCTTCCAGTCCTTGATTCTCAGAGAGAGAGAGAGAGAGAGAGAGAGAGGAGTCTTCTTAAAAGAGTAAGATGGAGAAAGAGATGAAAGGAGCAGTCATACTTGACTGACAGAGAGGATCAAATCAACATGGAATGAAACATAGCAAAATATCAATCACTCTTCGTGGTAAACAGAATCTATTAAATTAGTATCTAATATGGTAAATCCCAATTGTCCATAAGAAAAAAAAATCCAGTGCTTTAGATGGTAATCAGTTGGTCCTTGCCTTCCCTGAGTATTTATGTTACCTTCTTTATCACAAAATGATTTGGAAATTTGCTGCACCTCCTCCATAATTGCTTTAGGTTGCCATGGAACATTGACTTTGGAGTCATATGGGTTTCACTATCAAACACAGCTCAACATTGTCTTCTTCTATGGTTGGCACAAGGGAAGAAAGAAAACATGTGTTGATTGCTAAAAAAAAGTCAACAATACCCATTTGTTTTTGTAGAATCTTTGATCTTTCAACGTTTATGTCCTTTTCATGGTTTGTTGAATTCATGTAGAGTTGATGTTAACAGAATGAGTACAAAAGAGTTCCTTGTCTCTACTTCCAAGTGGCAACACATTCCGTAATTTAGGAATAAAATGAATTAAAAAAAAAACAGTTGTGTGGAGGATGAGTCCTTGTTTATCTAATTAGGGTGCTTGAAGTGCAATAACTGATTTGTGCCCTTTATGTGAAATCAATGTAACAATTCACAGTTAACATGGGCTACAATAAATCAGAGCTAGTATGTAGTTGAGATCAAATTTTGAACTAATTTTGTCAAGTTTGCAATGTAAACTTGAGGGGTTTAATCATTGAAAGAAAATCTGTCACACTTTAATGACAGCAGAAAACAATGATGATGAACTCTCTCTCTCTTTATACCTTACCAAAATTTATCCCATATGAAAGCAACTTGAATGGATTCTATGCCCTTGACAACAATGTTACCAATTTATTGCTGCAACACAGATTTCCAGATGAAAATCTGGAAATCTAACACAGTCACTATTGATGTAAAGAGAGTCACTATTGATGTATATAAATATGCAATAGCAAAAGTACACTTTTAATGGTACAACCTATCATCTGAAGCCAATGGTTTCTGTAAGGTTCTGACCATATATTGAAGATCAAAAATAATAACTGGCTAACAAGATTCCTTCAACACAAAACCTGTACTATGTAATAGAAGCTAGATTATTTCCAGTAGATCAGTTATATTCAAGTAATTACTAAAGACTCCATGTAATTACTCTAACTTAGCATCTCTTGTTATTACTTTTATGTTTCAGTGATTCATGGAAACTCAACAAGCATCAAAGGCTAAAAATAAAGCCTCTTGGTCGGATGATTTGAAAAAGATTTTTATCGACCTTGCATTAGAGCAAATGCTTGATGGCAATAGGTCGGGCTCAAGTTTCAACTAGTCTGGGTGGGCAACAATAAATAAGGAATTCAATTTGAAGACCCATCTACAATATGATAGAGCCCAATTGAAAATTCTTTATAGTTCACTGAGAAGAGCTTGGAGTGCATGGAAGAAGTTAATGGACAACAGTGGAATGGGTTGGGATGACGAGCTTGGAACATTTTCTGCATCGGCTGAAAAGTGGAATGATTATATAAAGGTACATTAGTTTTAAATAGAGAAATTATTTTTATTATTGTCACACATCAAAACAAAATATTACTAATAGGCAAACCCAGATGCAACTCAATTTCGCAAGAAGCCGTTGTTATTTTACAATGAGTTGTGCATTATATTTGGTGGTACCATGGTGTAGACACCCCAAATTGCACTATCAAAATGATCAATAATCATCAAAAATCATCATCTCCTTGAAAGCTAGCACAAAAATGGAAGAAAATGAGTTTTTACTTGTATCCGGCTACTCAGGCCGGATACAAGTACTCCTCTTTGTATCCGGTGGAACCTACCGGATACAAGAAGGCTTTAGTGTATCCAGTATTATATACCGGATACCTTAAGGCCCTTGTGTATCCGGCCTGATATACCGGATACATAAGTTTTGCTCAAAATTAGGGTTTTCCGAGAGCTTTTCACTTTTACCATCATATCCCTCATTAAATGAGGGGAAATCTCGGAAGTAGCCTTAGGGTTAAGGTTGGTGGGCTATAGACATTATGTTGTGTCTACCATTCTCACCAACCCTAACCCTAGCCTTTGCCTATAAATAGGAGGCTCCTCCTTAAGCAAATGGCCATTAACTCTTGTCTTGAATTCTTGCCAAGAAGAACTCCAAGAGAAGAGGGAAACCGCTGCGGAAGTGCTTCCAGAATCCAGGTAAGCCTCAAACCTCTCTTTAATTTATGTTTTTTACATTCCTAGATCTAGATCTCTTCTTCTACCTTTCTGTAGAATAAGGTCATTCTATGTGTATGAAAATCCTTCCCCGGCTCAAAGTATCTCAAGACTCCCCCTAGCCGTAAAACGTGAAGGCGGGATCTAGGAGAAACGAGACTGGGGATTGACCCTAGTACTAGAACCCTTTTTGAATAAGCCTTTTGAATCTGTGAAGCCCGTTTCATAATCAAAGTACCACTTGATTATCTTGAAGAACCGTGTTTAACGGGGAGAGAGAACAAAGGGAAACGATAATGGAACGGAACCCTAGGGTGTGCTAGATCCCTTTTTTATTAATCTGAATGCATGCTATGAGCCTTGTGATTCTTTGGAAACCCTTCCACATTCAAAGTACCACTTGATTATCTTGAAGAACCGTGTTTAACGGGGAGAGAGAACAAAGGGAAACGATGATGGAACAGAACCCTAGGTGGTCTTAGAACCTTATTTTTTATGAATACGTATGCATGCTATGTTGTTATATTGATCTCGTAAGGTTTTTCACACTTGCACATACATAGCACTATTTTGGCGGGATAGGCTCATATTTGGGGTTTATTGCATTTATTGTGATAAATCTCAAATAAATGGCCTCGATCAATTCTGGAATGTCTTTGAATGATTTTTAAAGTATTTGTGTTCATCTTGCACGGATCACACACTTTTATCACTCTTTGGATTTGGTTTTTCTCCAAAAAAGGCTTAACTTGACAGCAACTGTACCCCGACTTCGGATGCTCATAACTTCAACATCCGGATGAATTTTTGAGCGATTTTTGAACTGTGGGAAAGGTGAGGCTGTCTAGTTTATGTCCCCCAAATTTCATAAATTTCTATCAAGCGGATTTTTGACACCCCTCTGTCGAAGTTGAGTGGACAGTTCAGGTTCAAATACAGAACTTGTCACTTCGACAGAGCTCCATGTGTTCGTTTTAAATCCGATTCGAGTGATTTTTATTTCTAAGCACTCCTTTATGAGTCTATTTTCAAATCCAGCTGGTTTCATAATTTTTTGACTCCATTTGTATTATTGGTAGCCGATTTATTCAGAACTGCTCAATGGCACTTTTCTGGGTAAATCTGTGATCTTCGGGGCCTGTTCGGGTGACCACCCAAGGCATATCCGAAGGGATTTTTGTATGAGGCTAGTTTCTTTTGAAAGATGGCCATACAGACTTCAATCACACCAAATTTCGTGGATTTGTATGGAGTGGAGTTTTCTAGACAATTTTCCAAAGTTGCCCACTAATCACTTTTTGATTATCCCCAACAGCAACTTTAAAGGAGCATAACTCCTAGGATTTTAATCGGAATGAAGTGAAATTTTGCATGAGACTCTTATTTACTATAATCTTTCAAATGGATTTAGTTTGGTTCAATTTAAAATTGTATTTGAATGATTTCAAGACAAATGGCATTACTTTTCACCGAATTTTCCGGATTTGATTCAACTTGGTTTTTGAATAACTTGTGCTTTGATTTCCATCTTTTTGTGATATTCTAGAAATGATATTGACATAAGGGAGGATCTAGAATCTATTTAGATATTCATGTGAAAATATCATACATTTGGTCCTTTTTCAAGGTTTTCTATGATTTTAGCAAGCTTTCTTATTTTTGCATGAACATACACTTGGCTACCACTTCGTGTGGATGAATGGGGGTGCCTAACACCTTCCCCGTTCATAATCTAATCCCCTTACCCATCTCTGGATTTGATTTTCAAGTAGGGTTATTTTTACCCTAGAATGCTTCTTTTATCTCTTTTTGCTTATTTTTGATCCTTTGGTGTCCATTCACACCCTAAACATGAATGGTGGCGATTCTCCCAATTTTTACGTAGAGCCACGTGTGTTGACGATGGGTGATTTTCTCCCGTGTCTCACAACTGGCGACTCTGCTGGGGACTTGTGGATTTCAGCCATTTTTTGTATTTGTTCATGCTTTTCTATACTTTTGAAGGCTTGCTATTTTGATTACTTTATTTGTGCATATTGTTACATTTCAAATCAGATTGGGATGCTTTGGAATCTCTATGGATAAAGGCATGGGCATATTGCTTGATTTTTGGTTTAAAGGAAAACCCATGTTGTGATATGACTTGGCTATGTTGTAATATGTGTTGTTTTGGGGTTTCAATGCCATGAGTTGAAAAAAAAAAGACATATTTGAAATCTGGAAATGTTGTGGTAATTTTGGGTATTCAAGCATGTTTCCCATGAATAATGCTTTTTCGTGCTTAATGTTTGTTTTGTGCCATGCTTTTGATCTAGGCATATGAAATGACATGATTTGAGCATGAAAACAATGAGCAATAAAAATCTGGAAATTCAATGGGCATTGTTGGGATTTTCAAGCATGTTTTCCCTAGCTAAAAGGCTTTTTGTACCATATTGTTAGGTGCTGATTTTTAGGCTTGGATTTGGGCGTAAAACAATGTCACTTGAGCATAAAAATGAAGAACATGAAATCTAGAAATTTAGTGCATATTTTGGGAATTTTAAAGCATGCTTTTACCATCAAAAACCTTCTTATGCCATGACAAGTAGTGCTGAATTTTTTTAGGCATTGATTTGGGGTATAAGTGACACACTTTGAGCATGAAAGCAAACAAAAAAAAAATCTGGAAATTTCAGTGTACATTTTGGGCATTTTCAAGCATGTTTCAACCATCAAAACTTTTCTGGTATCATGTCAAGCAGTGCTAAATTTTTAGGCCTCAATTTGGGTAGAAATGGTACACTTTGAGCATGAGAAAAAGCATGAAAATTTGGAAATTTGGGGTAATACTTTTGGGGTTTTGAAGCATGCCTTTCATGTTTTAATTGGTTTGTACAATAACATGTTTTGGGTGTTACTTTTGGCCATAAGAATGCTTGGGTGTTTTCTACCTTGTTGGCTTGTATTTTGCTTTCAATATGATGATTGTCACATGCCTTGGCTTGAAATTGAATGCATGGCTACGAAAAAGAGTGGCAAGGGGCTGGGACGTTGTGAATGTTACCTCAATTTTAAATTGCACTTGAGCACAATAAACACTTTGCACAGCCTACCCTTTTACCTATAGGAAGTTGAACCATGAATGTGGGTAGCTTGGCGCACCGAGGTCGTGACTTCGGAAAGCGAAAGTGAAAACATTTACCTTAGAATTTGAGTCAATGATGTGATGACAATGGGATCTGTGATTCGATTCCGGGCATCACTAGACTTGAGTTCTAAGTTGCCAATTAAGTCAAAACCCAAAAACCATACGCTTGAAGGTGGAGAAACACGTTTTCAGCTAAAAGCACACAATTGCGTTTGGGGAATTGGGTGTAAATGTGGGAAGGCCGTTTGCATGTTCTACAGGCCAAGGTATAATGTGAATACCATATTGAATGAAGGTAATACAAGGTGGCAAGGTAAAGCCATGTTCTTTTCATGAATTTGGGGAATTTTGCAAGTATGAGGTCCAAACCCGATTTGGGGCAAGTTTTGAAGGACAAATTAAGGTGAATATCAAGCGGGAATGAAAAAAAACCTAATCTGGTGAAAAAATGAGTCAAAATGGCCATTTCGGCATTAACCGGTAACTCAGGCCGGTTAAAAACAACTATCTTCATATCCGGTATATATTACCGGATACAAAGGTGTATGCATGTATCCGGTCATTAGCACCGGATACAATAAGCCATAGCCTTATCCGGTACTTCAGGCCGGATACATTCAAAAAATGCACAAATTGGCTTTTCAGCCCAAATTTTCAGAATAAAATGCCTAAAACACTGTGGATAATCCTTAGGTACCCAGAAAAGAACATAAAAATGTTCCAAAAATACAAAATCAAAAACAAAAAAAAAATAAAAAAAAAAAAGAATAACATAAAATATTCTTTCAGGATTTAACCTAATTTTGAAACTCAAAGAAGGAATCAAGGTGTCATATTTGTTGATACCAATTCAATTCAAATATATTTCAATCAAGCTTTTGCACTTGAAACCCAAGAAAATTCAGAAGAAAAACCTTTGGTTGGTTATTTTTATCAATCAAAGTCAAAATTTTTTAGGACATTTGGAAGCCTCAGAATATTCCAAAAACCTTTGTTTGGTCACAAGTACCACTCAAAGTCAAAAATTTTTAGCACATTTGGAAGCCTCAGAATATTCCAAAAACCTTTGTTTGGTCACGAGTACCACTCAAAGTCAAAATTTTTTAGGACACTTGGAAGCCTCAGAATATTCCAAAAACCTTTGTTTGGTCACGAGTACCACTCAAAGTCAAAATTTTTTAGGACACTTGGAAGCCTCAGAATATTCCAAAAACCTTTGTTTGGTCACGAGTACCACTCAAAGTCAAAATTTTTTAGGACATTTGGAAGCCTCAGAATATTCAAAAAACCTTTGTTTGGTCTTGAGAACCACTCAAAGTCAAAAATTTTAGGACCTTTGGAAGCCTCAGAATATTCCAAAAACCTTTGTTTGGTCACGAGTACCACTCAAAGTCAAAAAATTTTAGGACATTTGGAAGCCTCAGAATATTCCAAAAACCTTTGTTTGGTCACGAGTACCACTCAAAGTCAATTTTTTAGGACATTTGGAAGCCTCAGAATATTCCAAAAACCTTTGTTTGGTCACGAGTACCACTCAAAGTCAAAAAAATTTTAGGACATTTGGAAGCCTCAGAATATTCCAAAAACCTTTGTTTGGTCATGAGAACCACTCAAAGTCAAAAAATTTAGGACCTTTGGAAGCCTCAGAATATTCCAAAAACCTTTGTTTGGTCACGAGTACCACTCAAAGTCAAAAATTTTTAGGACATTTGGAAGCCTCAGAATATTCCAAAAAACCTTTGTTTGGTCACGAGAACCACTCAAAGTCAATTTTTTAGGACATTTGGAAGCCTCAGAATATTCCAAAAACCTTTGTTTGGTCACGAGAACCACTCAAAGTCAAAAATTTTTAGGGCATTTGGAAGCCTCAGAATATTCCAAAAACCTTTGTTTGGTCACGAGAACCACTCAAAGTCAACAATTTTTTTAGGACATTTGGAAGCCTCAGAATATTCCAAAAACTTTTGTTTGGTCACAAGAACCACTCAGAGTCATTTTTTTAGGACCTTTAGAAGCCTCAGAATATTCCAAAAACCTTTGTTTGGTCACGAGAACCACTCAAAGTCAAAAAAAAAATTTTAGGACATTTGGAAGCCTCAGAATATTCCAAGAAACCTTTGTTTGGTTATTTTTACCAATCAAAACCAAAAAAATTGTGGGACACTTGGAAGCCCCAAAATATTCCAAGCAAAAAAGCAAAAAATAAAAAAACAAAAAACAAAAAATAAAAAAAATCTGGACTGGTGTTCACCTAACCTACTTGTCTGCAGGTATAGGGGTGTGACTCAAGTTAAATGGAGGCTAACATGTTCTTTTGATTTTTCTACTCCAGGTACAATTATTTGCAACCATTGCTCCCGTGACCAGATCCAAGGCCAGAGCCATGAACACTCAAGAGAACCAAGCCCAAGCCACCGTACCCGCTCAAGACTTTGCTCAGCTGCAGGAGCAAGTGGCTGGTCTAGCCAAGATGCTGGGAGACTTACTGGCGGCTCAGGCCCAACAGGCCCAGGCCCAAAATCAAGCATCAACCTCCCATCAGGCACCACCACCTCAGGCCTACATGCCGCCTCCGGCTCAACCCATGCCTGAGCCCATGTCTGAACCTGTCCCTGAACCCATTCTGATCAGGGAAAATACAGCAGAATCCGAGAAAGAACTGGAGAAGGAAAAGGCCAGAGAAGAGATGGAAGAAGATGCTGCTCAGGATAGAAAGGATCCAGGAGGAGTTGAAGGAAGTGAAAGGGGGAAATAGCTATGGAGGTACCACCTTTGACGATCTGTGCATGTACCCAGACGAATGTTTACCGGCCAAATTCAAGTGCCCGGACTTTGATAAATTTGACGGCACGGACTGCCCTATGAGCCACTTAAAACTATACTGCGGGGCCCTATGCCAATTTGGCCGGGAGGACAGCATATTAATCCAACTCTTCCAGAGGAGTCTGACCGGGTCAGCTCTTAGGTGGTTCGCTATAGTGGACCATGGAAGAATCAGGAGGTGGAAGGACTTGGCTGACGCGTTCCTGGATCAGTACAAGTTTAACTCTGAGATCGTGCCAGACCGGTACGACATGATGAGGATGAGTAAAGGGAAAGATGAGCCAGTACGGCAGTATGCCAAGAGGTGGAGAGAGGCCGCCTCCCAAGTCAGGCCGCCTATGCAGGAGCCGGAAATGATTTCAACATTCATGAGCACACTGGGGCAGCCTTTCTACAATCATCTGGTGGGCCAGATCACCACCAACTTTGCAGCCCTGGTACAGGTAGCGGACCGGATCGAAGAAGGGGTCAAGTCAGGAAGGCTGATAGACTACTCAACTCTGACTGGGCAATCTGATTCCTCTGCCTCCATGGCCCAAAAGAAAGGGGCTGGATTCAAAAAGACAGGGGCCCGAAAAGAAAAAGAAGTGAATCTGGTCCAGGCTCCTCCAGCCAAAAAGCCGCTCCACGTGAACATCTCTGCACCCCAGCAGGCCCAGCACGCTTATCAGACCCCGCACAATGTCAATATCTCTCCCTCCGTACCTACAAACCAGAGGAGGGCCTTTACTAAGGAGGAGCGGGAGGCCTGGATGGCAGCAAGAAGGAACAGAGTCTTTACTCCCCTTCCTGTGTCTCTTTCCCAGCTATTACCCACATTGCTGAAAGGGGAGTATTTGACCCTGAAGGAGCCTAACCCAAATGCCCCGAAGGGTAGAAATTTTGATCCAGCAATCACATGCGATTATCACATGGGTGCACCGGGGCACTCTACTGACACTTGCTGGATGCTGAAGCATGCGGTCCAGGACCTGTTGGACCAGAAGGCTTTGGTCTTTAACACTGCTGCACCCGCCCCGTCGGGAAATGATATTGGGCACAACCCTCTGCCATACCACAATGGGGCAGGCCCATCCAACTCCATAACCAACATATCCACCACGAGAACGGCCTTTGACCCATCTCAGCTCATAGCTCCCATAGGGACCACAGTCCAGGTCCATTTCTTCCAAGAGGAGGAGGAAGAGGAGATCAACATGGTCTCTCAGAAAAACAATCATGCTGCTGAGGACATAAGTTCCTCTTTAAACCGGGCATCCTCTCTCATGGCCCAAATAAACACTGCAAGGCCTCCATTGGTCTTCAATTGCAGTCCACCCACTTATTCCCCATCCAAGCCGTCCAAGGCTCCACTGGTCATGAACCTTGACCCCACCACTGCTTCCATCACTTCTTCTGTCCCCCCAAAATCCAAACTTCAGCCCTTGGTTGTAAATGTGCAGCCAGCCCAGACTATCCCTAAACCGGCCCATACATCCCGGTCCAAACTCCAGCCACTAGTGGTTAACATCCCTAAATTAGCCTATTCAGAGGCCGCTGTACCATGGAATTACAGCAAGGGCATCACTGCTACGGTTCCAGTGGTCAGGGACCAGAACCAGGAGGAGGTGAACCTCATGACGAGGTCGGGGAGATGTGCAGGGGGTGAAGAGAAAGAGAAGGAGACAGAAGCAGAAAAAGAAAAAAAAGAAAATGAAGAAAAAAGAAAACAAAAGGGAAAAAACAAAGTAGGAGAAGACACCCCCCAGGGTGCGGAAAATGAGGCAGCAGACCTCATAAAAATAATAAAGAAAAGTGAATTCAATCTTGTGGATCAGCTGAACAAGGTCCCGGCCCAGATTTCAATACTGGGCCTTTTGCTGAATTCTAAAAAGCATAGGGATGCATTGTTAAGGGTGCTACAGAGTGCACACGTATCCCAGACCATTGATCCAGACCAGCTTGGCAAAATGGTTGGTCAAATCTTATCACATAATGTGATAAGTTTCTCTGAGGGTGAGATCAGCCCAGGTGGGTGTTATCATGTGGACCCTTTGCACATCACAGTGCTTTGTAAGGGCTGCATGATTGCACGGGTTTTAATTGACAACGGGTCAGCGTTAAACGTTTACCCGTTAATCACTTTTACCAAGTTGGGTCTGGACCAGTCAAAAATTAAACAGAATGGGAGGATAGTGAGGGCTTTTGATAGCTCCAAGACCCACTCCCTAGGGGAGATGGAACTACCGGTCACAATTGGGCCGAATATCTTCAACATCACATTTGAGGTGATGGATATACCCGCAGCATTCAATCTGCTCCTAGGAAGGCCGTGGATACATTCGGCTAGGGCAATACCATCCACGCTCCACCAAAGGGTAAAATATATAAGAGGGCAAAGGCTGATAACAGTCCTAGCTGAAAACTTAGTGCCTCCCATTGTGTCACTTGATGTACCCTTGATAAATGTGGACTTGACTGTTGACAAGATTGCATTCCACTCGTTTTAATTTGAGGCGGTAAATTTCATACCTGGGGGGTGTGAGAAAAGAAGGAAAAGGGGACCACTGCAGAAAAGATGGTCAAGAAAGTGATGGAGAAATACCACTTTCACCCGGGGAAAGGCCTGGGGGTCAATTTGCAGGGGATGGCGGAGCCAATCACGGCTAAGAAACTGATCCCTAAAGTAGGGTTGGGCTTCAAGCCCAGAGGTTGGAGAAGAATGAAGCATGAAGAAGGGGAGAGCAGAAGCAGAGGAAAACTCCCTCATCTGAGGGAGAATTTTCCAAAACCCGCCTATACAATCCAAATATCTCCTCCCATGGACCAATCTAAGCCTCCTTACCGAAACATCAACCCATTTCAAAAGCCTTTTGTTTCAGCCTTGCAACCCTATAACCCATCTCCAATACAAGGAGCAGCAGATGGGCCTGGGCTACAGCCAGAGCAGCAGACAGACTTCTTTGAAGTTGTTGGGGCATTCTTCGCCATGACCGAAGGCGAAAAGACTGGTAGTGACAACGAGCTACCATTCATTGACTGGGCCGCAGTAAAGGTTCCGGAAGAGGTCATTTCTGGATTGGGCCCCGTAGCAGAAAAAGGCAGTACCCACCCGGTGATGATGGCATCGGATTCTGGGCTTGAGGAGTAGGATTTCCCTATTTCCCCTGCTCCCAAAAATTTGTAATGAAAAATTGGGATGAAACTCCCCTTACCTTTGAAGTAGCGTTTTTTTCGGCAAACTAACGCGGCTTCCAAAAAAAAACTCCAATAGTGGATTGCCATTTCCCTGAAGGTCCTAATGAGCCTTCGTCTTCAGGGGAATTATATTTAGAAGGCTCACAAGAAACCCAAAAAGATTTTTCTATTATTTCTAGGAAATTTAATTTTTTTAAAAAGGTCCAAACCACTTATGAACCATATCATCAGACCGAATTGGACCAGGTTGAATATGACTTCAACTTCGAGCTCGACTTTGACCTCATGGGGATCGAAGAAGAGACCGAGGTCGAAGAAGAAGACGTTCCAAAAGAAATTGAATATCAATTGGAACGTCATGAAAAGGGTGTCCAACCTAATATTGAGGAGACCATATCCATAAATCTTGGGACCGAAGAGGACCCAAAAATAGTGAAAATCGGGGCATGCTTATCTAATGTGCAGCAGGATGAAATATCACGATTCTTGGCCGACTACAAGGATGTGTTCGCTTGGTCATACCGGGACATGCCGGGGTTAGACACTGACATGGTGGTGCACAAGTTGCCAATTTTGCCAGGGGTTAAGCCAATCAAGCAGAAGCTGAGAAGATTGAAACCTGAATGGACCTTAAAGGTCAAGGATGAAGTAATCAAGCAATTCCAGGTAGGGTTTCTGGCAGTCTCTACGTATCCTGAGTGGCTTGCAAACATAGTGCCGGTACCAAAGAAGGACGGGAAAGTTAGAATGTGCGTGGACTACATAGATCTAAATAAGGCAAGCCCAAAGGATGATTTTCCGCTTCCACACATCGACATTCTGGTCGATAATACTGCGGTACATAGCCTATTCTCCTTCATGGATGGCTTCTCGGGATATAATTAGATCAAGATGGCTAAGGAAGATCAAGAAAAAACAGCATTTATCACACCTTGGGGGACATTCCACTACACGGTCATGCCGTTTGGGCTCAAGAATGCCGGGGCAACATATCAGCGGGCCATGACAGCACTATTCCATGATATGATCCACAAGGAGATGGAGGTCTACGTGGACGATATGATTGCCAAATCATGCAAAGAGGAGGACCACTTGATCAATCTAAAGAAGGTGTTTGATCGACTCAAGAAGTACAGTCTACGGCTTAACCCGGCAAAATACGTCTTTGGGGCTACATCAGGGAAGTTGCTCGGGTTTATAGTGAGCCGAAGAGGAATTGAAATTGACCTGGCTAAAGCCAAGGCCATCATTGAAATGCCAGCACCCAGAACCGAGAAGGAGGTTCGTGGTTTTCTCGGAAGAATTCAATACATAAGCCGATTCATAGCACAGCTCACTGCTATCTGTGAACCAATTTTCAAGCTTCTGAGGAAGGATAACCCGATGGTCTGGAATGAGGACTGCCAGCAGGCATTTGACACAATAAAGAATTATTTGCTGAACGCACCTGTGCTAGTGCCACCCACTCCAGGAAGACCACTGATCCTGTACTTGTCAGAGTTGGAAACATCGATGGGATGTGTCTTGGGGCAGCATGATTAGACTGGTAGAAAAGAAAGGGCCATTTACTATCTGAGTAAAAAATTCACAGAATATGAAGCCAAGTACTCACCATTGGAAAAGACTTGTTGTGCTCTAGTATGGGCAACTCAGAGGTTAAGGCATTACTTCCTTAGTCACTCCACACTGTTGATATCCCGGATGGACCCACTGAAGTATTTGTTTGAAAAACCGGCACTGACTGGCAGAACGGCAAAATGGCAACTATTACTGTCCGAGTTTGATCTTACGTACATCACTCAGAAGGCGATCAAGGGGCAAGCCATTGCTGATCACCTGGCTGCACATCCTTTGCCAGAATATCAACCTTTGAAGACAAACTTTCCAGATGAGGCAATTCTGTTTACTGAAGAGGAGGAAAGTGAGAGTTCTTGGCAGATGTTCTTCGATGGGGCCGCCAACATGAACGGAAATAGAATAAGGGCAGTTTTGGTCAAGCCAGATGGTTCACACATCCCAATCGCAGTGAAGCTAACATTCCAGTGCACCACTAATATTGCAGAGTACGAAGCATGTATAATTGGGTTGCAAGCCGCTATAGATCATGAAGTGGAGGAACTTGACGTATACGGAGATTCGAGTCTTATCATCTTCCAAACAACTGGTGAATGGAAAACCAAGGATTACAAATTGATCCCCTATCACCAATATTTAGAAGAAATAAGCACAAATTTTACTCGAATTTCCTTTAATTATATGCCAAGGGCCAAGAATCAATTCGCGGATACTCTAGCAACATTAGCTTCCATGGTCAGCATGCCAGAAGGGGTAGACATCAAACCACTAGAAATTGAAGTCAGAGATGAACCGGCTTATTGTCTTGTTCTAGAGGAAGCACCCGAAGAAGAAGCACCATGGTTTCAAGATATCAAAAATTTCTTGAATGATCGGAAGTTGCCAGAAATCCCTAGTCTAGCCAAGTTGAGCTGGTTCGTTTCTTTGATAAACCCAAACCGGATTTACAGTCTTATACTGGGCAAAGCAAATTGGGGCAAAATTAAGAAAAAATGAAAAAAGCAATGTAAATGGCAAATGAAAGCCAAGTGTGAAAAAAATGCAATTTGGGGAAAAAGGGTTAAATTCATCATGACTATAAGTCCGGTTGAACTATTTCCACATTTGAAAATGTTTGGACCTTTAATACCCTTTCTTTCATAAACCAAGCCTAGCCTTTGTTTCATCCTATTTTTAAGCCCTCGGTGATCTTAGTTTGTTCATTCAAATGTCAGAGTAAGATTGGTGATGACGGAATACAGAGGCCGGCCCTAGTGAAAACCGTAACTGGCGCTAGGGGCAATATTGGCAAAAAGGAAAAAAGAAAGAACAAAAAAAAATAATAAAAAGGGAAAAATCAGTGGTTGAGTTGATCATGGAGGTCCAAGAGAAATCAGCACAAGTACTGAGACTGAGCAGATTGGGTAACACAGTCAATTCTGGAAAAAGGGGCATTTGGGGATGACTCTAAAGGTCCCAAGAGGGACGGTTCTGATCCCTCATTACTTATTGGACTACCCTTTTCATTATTTAACTTGGTTTTTAATTCCTTTAATTATGGGTGATTAAGTGCATGGACCAAATTTCAAAAAATAAAAAAATATATAAAAAGAAAAACTATACTTTGGCCAGTGATGAGAAATCAAATACTTTTCATAAAACCTTTGTTTTTACAAGCATTTGAGCATTCTGAGGCCAATAATATAAAAAATTTATTTTTGAATTAAATACTTTGGCTTTCCACTATCGGAGTTCAATTTCGTACAAAGGTATGAAAGAAAAAAAATTGTGTGCAGGAAATAAAGCTAATCTCTGTCTCCTAGCCGCTCCTCAAGCTCCCGAATCCGAGCTGCTTGAGCTGCAATAACTCCAGAAGCCCCCTCTGTATCAGGATCACTCAAGAAGGAAATGACCTCATCTGAAAGAGTTTGCCTCATCCTCATGCTCCTAAGGTCAGCTAGAGCATCCTGGTGCTTTTGCCTCAAGGCTCGGACTTCAAGACAGCGGGCCTGCCTATGCTCCTCAAGTTGCTTCTCCATAGCCAGACGGCGAGATACCTGCTCCACAAGTTGCCTCTCCATGTCAAGGCCCCGTATCCTGAGCTCCTGGGCCTCCCGTACCCATATCTGCTGAAGCCGCCTATGAGAAGCTCTCTCAGACTCTAAAATATCCTCATAAGTAGGAGCTAAGACTGCAGGAGGATCTTCAGGTACTGGTGCCTGACTCTGTATCTGCTCCTTGATCCAGAAGAGATAATCCTTCACATGGGCTTCTGAGAAGACCGGTCCACGCATGAAGCGAACATAGGACCACTCCCTCATCAACCAGGCATTCAGCTTCATGGTAGCTGGAGAAAGGGGCCCAAGATGATCCTCATACCCACTTGGGACTATAATCCTCTGGGTCGCTCTGAACTGACGAAGGACCCGCAAAGGAAGATACAACACTGCATGTCTCAGGCCGGCTAGAACTAGAAAGTTGCGGTTTCGGAAGCTAATCACAGTCTCTGCATTTGGTTGATAAGTACCAGGCCATCTCACCTGGTCATCCTGGAGTGAACCCAAGAAAGTGAACCAGCCCTGTTTGCCCCCTGGAATATCGGGACACCCCCGGTTGCTCATCAAGAGGGGGACTTTCAGGCTCGGGAAGAAGTGTCGATTGATTTCCTCAATCTAACTCAGATGATCAAGTAGCCAAAGCTGCAGAGGAGAAGAGATATATCAGCACATTGTAAAAGAAAAAAGCAAAAAAGCAAGAAAAAAGCAAAAAAGCAAGAAAAAAGCAAAAAAAAGCAAGAAAAGGAAGCCAAAAAAAAAGCAAAAATAAAAAATATATTTTTTTTTACCTACAGGATCTGTGCACATGCTAGGAAGCGTTTCGACTTCCTATTGTAGCAGTCAGTCAAGGCCTGATACATCCTAGCCAAAATCATAGGGGCCAACCTCTCCCACTCCCTAACCTAGCATATCACTGAAATCAAGGCCAAGTCTATCTCATCATCATCTCGGGGGAAAATTAGCTGGTTGACCACTATCAAGGTCAAGGCATTGAATCGGGCTTCCTTATTCTCCCCTCTCAAATCTCAGTCAAAAAAGACTTGGACAAGGTCAATAGGGTGTCAGAATCTCCTAAGTCCTTCTTCCCTATGCCCAGAAAAGTAGAAGCCTCCTTTTTGTAGCTGGGCCTAAGAGGCGGGTTCACTACCTTCTCATCAAACCTCAAGCCTAAGATGGTTTCTACCTCCTCAATGGTCGGGGTCATCTCATGGTTCCCAAAACGGAACAAGTTGAGGTCAGGAACCCAATGACCAATCATGGCCTCTATAATCTCCCACTTGAAGGGAACCTTTGGAATGAGCAGGGTGTGGCCTAGATTGGTGGAATCCCATCTCCTCTCCTCATCAAGGGTCATAGAGTTAACCCATCTAGTGTAGAAAGAGTCAATGGGATTGTACCTAGTAAGATTTGGGGATTTTGATCTAAAAGGCTATTTTGCAGGGAAGGCAGTGTGGATAGACAATAATGGGGCAGAAGATGACCCGGATTCCATTGGAGTTGATGTGAGCAAGCTAGAACTCAAGGGGAGGAAGAAAAAGGCGAAAAAGGGGGTTTCTAAACTCAAAAACTCGTAAAAAATACGCAAATCCCGAGGCTGGTTGCATTTATAGCATCTTTTAATGTATCCGGTAACTCAAACCGGATATAAAAGGTTCTATTCGTATCCGGTTAAGTATACCGGATACAAAGGAAACCATGTGTATCCGGTATGTTATACCGGATACAAAGAGCAATCAATGTATCCGGTCTGGTATGCCGGATACAAGGAAAAAAAATGCAAAAAAAGAGTAAAGGGAGGAAAATCCGAATTTTTACCTGTTTTACCTGCTTATATGTCATATTTGCAAGAAATTGAAAACAAAATATGTGCAACACAAGAGAGAGCCAATAAAAAGTTTTTTTATATATAAATGCAAGTTTCTCTGTACAATGATGATTGTTAGCACCTGATTTTTGCACCCCAAAAAATGCAGAAAATGAAAATTTCAACTAAAAAGTCAAACCCTGAGGGGGCCAAAATTTGACTTTTTGATCCAAAGAGAATTGGCCATCAAACTTCCTCTCATTGAAAAGAGCATTTCGACACGGTTCTAATGCAACCAAGTTTGCCAGAATCGGAGTCCGAATGAGGAAGTTATGAGCCGGTCAAACTTTTGGGGAAGCGAAAGTTGACTTTTTGCTCGACCCCAATTCAACTGCCTAATTTGATCCCAGTGGATAGTGTGTTCCGAGCTGATTCCAACGACACCAAATTTGCTAAAATCGGACATCAGACGGAGAAGTTATGGGCAGTTGAAGTTTCAAAGAAAGCTGCCCATGTGGCAAAACAGCAGCAAAAAGCAGAATAGATGAATTAAATAAATAAAAATAATCTTTTAATATTATTTTAATAAGAGAATCTCGTTTTATAATAAAATAATCAAAAAATCGGATAAAAATCTTTAAATAAACCAAATTGAATAAAGGTTTGAAATCCAAACATTTTTAAAACGTGCTGGACCGTATTTGAAGTACGGGCAAGGCATGCCCGTACTTCAACTACGGGCAAGCTTCTAGAAGAGGACGCATGGCGGGACACGCGTCCCGTACGGAAGAATCTGCGATAATTGCAAATATTCGTTTTTCGCCCGTACTTAAAGTACGGGCAAGGCACGCCCGTACTTGAAGTACGGGCAAGGCATGCCCGTAGTTCAAATACGGGCACGAAAATTTTGCCTATAAATAGAGAGGCCACCCCCTTCATTTGAACAAGCTCTCTCCTCTTGGCCTCTCCCCCCTCTGCCTATGTGATTATCACGACCAACCTCTGCCCAAATTTTGTCTCTCCCAAAACCTAAACCTATTTAATACCCAAAATACCCCTGCATCCCTAAACCATGCCTAAACCCCCAAATACCTTCTTTTAAACCCAACCTCTTACCAAACCCTTTTTCAAATTCATTTTGGAAATCCAAGGAGACGCGGAAGCGCTGCCAAAATCTTTGGAGGACCTCAATATCATCCAAACAAAGAAATAAGAGTGTGGTAATGTTTTCTTTTAATTTCTATTTCAATACATACATAGACTTCTTTATTTAAAGAATGTTAAATTTGTTGCTTTATTGCATTGTCTACTAACCTTTTTGTTTATTGTTGATAAGATTCCTTTTTGCAAGTTTGAATGCCCATATGAAAAGAGAGAGAGAGGAAATTCAAGAGAAAAAATGAAATTGTCATAAGATCCATTCTATGGATCCATTTGGAAGGACAAGAGGAATCCATCCTCCATGAACCATTCCCTGTAATCTTCCCCTTTCCTTCCCTTAAAATTAATTATGAGTCACTAGAAGAGGATGTAGTTTTCCAATAAAAAAAAAAGAGAGAAAACCAAAGAGAAGAGGAAGAGGCTTTTTTAAGCCAAAATGAGAAAATGGAACATTTGAAGAAGTCGGACACCCCAGAAGACAGCCGGAACTGATCCCGAGAAGAATCGGCAGCAAACATGCAAAAATGGAGATGCCCGTAAACTCAGGCCGGTCCACTCTGGCCCGTGTTTGATTCACGGGCAGAAGAGACCGTAGTCAATTCACGGTCAGGTGGGACCGTAGAGAAAAAACGGGCAAATGTAAAAATGATGTAAAAGTGTAATTTCTCGGTTCGGTTGGACTTGATCCGGTTTAAACCATTCCCTTAAGCCACTTGGGCTACATTAAGCCCATTTTCGGACTTTGGGCCTATATAGGCCCATCAAGACCCCCCTTGGGCCCGCTTGAGTGGCCCACATTTTGACTGGCCTACACCAGGCCTGTTTTCAATAAACAGGCCCAGGCCCCTTAACCCTTGGCTAATGGGCCCATTCCAAGCCCATTAAGCCCAAACAAATTGTAAATAAATAAAATCTAAATAACCAAATGGGTTACACAATAACCCAACTGGGCCCCAGGCCCAATCATGGCAACCCACAGGTCTTCCAACGGGACCCGGGTCCGACCCATTCCACTAAATAAAAAGACAAAAATCAAATAAAAAGGGGACCAACACCATCAACGGTCCCCACCAGACCAAATAAGTGTGCATGCTGGCTTAGTAATTGGGTGAAAACTAAGTTGACTCAAGACCAAGGAGACCCACGGGACCTGTCAATCGACGGGGCGGGCTAGGGTGTCTTCAGGCTTCCCTAGACGTAACCGAGAACTTGCTCAGAACTCTAATAAGCCGCAGACCAGATTAATTAGGCCCGGATAGGTGCCCTTTGTGTCTGCCTGCACATCTCAGGCAATGGCGACTCCAAATCCAAACCAGTCCCGAGGCGAGCATCACTTTGCATGCACCTCGTCGTGCGGCCCGAAACCGGAAAAAGGGGGTGCGCACAATGATGGAAAAGACAAAAATCCTAAATCTCTACTACTCCTGTGCAGGATCATCCTCGCGTCCTCGGCCGCGTCCACCTCTACGGCCTCTCCCTCGAAGTGATCGGCCCCTAGAGTAGGCCAGAATACGCTCGGCAGCATGGCGAGGAAGCCGACCCACCACCTGCTGGATCTGATACTCCAAGCAATAATCCTCAAGGTCTGGAGGCGGATCCGGAGCAGAGTCTGGAGAAGAGACCTCGGGCTCGGCACGTGCAGGCTCGGCTGGACCTGCAGATCCAGAAGGCCTGGCAGTAGTGGAAGAAGGACCAGGAACAGAAGCATCTGAATCAACAGAAAAAAGATCAGAAATGAAAGCATCAAAATGAACCAAAGAGGGAAAATTAAAGAAAACATACCAGAGATATCTACAGCAGGAACTGGGGGATCCGGCTCCACTGGGTCAATAGCAGGGACATCCACAGGATCAGTAGCCCGAGCGGGAGATGGATTAGATACAAGGAAGTCAAGCTCGAAAGCAGCATCCTGATCTGGGACCGGGCCCTGCACAAGTCAAATAGGCATATCAGAATAACAAAAATAGGGAAATGAAAGAGATGAAAATATAAGAGGACCAGATACCTGTCTAGCCTGGAGTTCAGCAACTAGGGCCTCCAGCTCCCTGATCCTAGCATCCCGCTGGGCCACGACGGCATCGTGCTCGGCGATCATATCATCGACCGCGGCCCACTGGCTCTGGAACCGGTCCCGAATCAGATTCAGCTCGTGTACCTGCCAATAAGGACAGAATTAGAGTCAGAAATGCAGAATTGAAGAAAAGTGGATGAAAATATGAAGATTACAGGACTCACCGTGTCCTCATGGATCCGGATACAGATCCCGCCAATCTCGGTCACCCCGGCACGAGTGGGTCGATCCATCAAGCACCCAATAGATACTCTCTGGATCCACTCGTCGTAATCCCCAGCTACTGTAAGCCCCTCCGCATCCAGGAAATGATCGAACTGGTCAACATCAAAGCCCGGGAGGAGTGTGTCGGGACCCACAGGAGGAGGAGGAACGGGGATACGAAGTGCGCCAGTGTGTTGGTAGTACAGGCGCTCTCCCAAGTACATCACCCTACCAAGCCTCCCAAGGAAGCACTGGTAGGGCTGACGTCGCCGATCTCTATCAAAGGCGTCCTGTACTGCCATCTCACGGGCTACTCCGACATCCACGTCATCAAAACGGGCCAGGATGAGCTGCAGAAAAGAGAAGTAGTCAGATACAGTCAAGATGCAGGAAAATAAATAAAAGGAAAAAGGATAAAGGGTTTACATCAGATCGGCGGGCACGGTCCAAGTGCACCCGAGCAATGCGAGGCTGACTCCTATCAACATCTCGGACCTGGGCCGACCACCGCAAAGCCACAGGGAAATCCGCGACCTTAGGTACCGGGGATGGGGGAAGAAAGTCATATAGGTGTACATAAGCACCTGGAAAAAGAAAAAATCAGTCAGAGATAAAGAAAATAAAGCCTAAGGAATTAAACCAAACAGATGAATTCAATACCTGTAGAATCTGCCAGACGAACCGGCTGCTGACTCCATCACCTCTTGGGGATGCCAGGCCTCGAACCGCTCGGCACAACCCGGCTAGGATGGTCCCATAGATGAGTCGACCCCATGCTAGCTAGCGGGTCTTATGGAAATCTCTCAAGGCGTCCAAAAAGAGCGGACTGACGCTGGTCGTATCCTCCAGAAAGAAGCAGCTCCCAAGCATCAGCAGGAAAACATGCCGGAAGATAGGTACAAAGGCTGCATCCTCCACAGAGACGGTCGCATGTCTCCCCTCATAATGTCGAGCTAGGCTCTCCCGCAGCCAACTGATAGAGAGGCGACCACTCCGCCCATCCCAAGCAGCATGAGGCAGGTCCTGATACCCCAGAAGGAGGCCGATTTCCTCCGCAGAAGGTCGCTCCAAGACAATGGTCTGCCCCGTCAAGGGAATACCGGTGATCATCACAAAATCTGAGGGGCGGATCCCTAGCTCCACGTCCGGAAGATGGAATGACTGCGTCTCCGGGAAATATCTCTCCATCATGGCGAAGATGAGTGGACGGTCGGCTCTGAAAGATGGGATGCTAAGGAAATGGTCCAAATGGCACCTCCCAAACTCGCGCCTGAGGGCCAGAGAAAGTGACTGGGCCAACTCACTGAATCTCCCCCAACTACCTCGCAAATGGGAGGAGTGATACGGAAGAGGCACATCTGCCCTAATGCACATGGAAGGGTGGCTATCCAAGCCACGGAGGAGCTCTGTATCATGCACAGATGTCCTCAGCTCCTCGGAGACCCCTGACAGAGCTACAGCAGTACCATCCTGAGCCGCACCTCTGGCTCTGCCTCAGCCTCTGCCATGGCCTCTCTCGCCCTCAAGGGCCTGATCTTGAACTCTACCTCGGCCTCTGCCTCGACCCCGAGCAGGAGCAACAACGGGCTAAAATTCAAAGGAAAAGTGTGAAGATTGATATGGGAAGAGAATAGAAGGAGGAAGAGAAGGACTTGAAAGCCTACCTCAGCAGAGCTCTCCCTGGAGACATCTAATGGCTCCGACAGGGTGGCGCTGGAACTCGCCTCTGTCCGAGCCCGCGAAGTGGAAGGCTGATCAGTAGGGTCAGCCTCCTCTCTCACACGAGAACGACTCCTAGCCATCTACATGCAACAGGGAAGTGTCCTATGAGTTTCAGTTCAAATTTATCTGGAATCCTACTTTGCTTTTGATCTAGAGTCAGTTCAAATTTATCAGAAATTTTACTTTGCTTTTGGTATAGGTTCCAACTCTAGTTCATGAGGAATCTTGTATGATTTTTTCAAATTTCCAGGAATTGTGTTTTAATCCAAAGTCTTTTAGGAAATATTCTTATATTATTCTAAAAACACTTTGTTTACAATGCTTAATATCTGATGATTTACTGCACGACTCCTACATGAGAGATGGGCAGTGGTGTAAAAACAAGAGTCGCAGCTAAATGAAACTGGGAAGCCCAAAGGCCAATCAAGAGGAAAATTCTGACAGTCAAAGGACCACTTTGATAAAAAAAAAAAAAAGGGAACAAACCATAGCCTGACATGCAAGCAATCAGTCTAAGGGAGTTGGCAAACTTAAAAGGTAAACCACAGCATGAGAAACAGAGTAAGCATGCAACAGCAAAAGCATAAAGAATTAATGGTGATTCAATTCTAAACAAAGAGACAAGCTTGCTCTAACAATCATCAGAGGACAGCAGTAAGAAAGGCAAACAAGGATTGCCTCAAAATTTATGGGAAAGGCATGACATTACAATCAAATGCAAGCAATGGTGATTCAAGCTCGAGCATGGCAGAAGTTATAAAATGCAGAAATTGCACACAAAATGTGCTACTCATTTTCGGCAAGAATAGATAACTGGTTACAAAGGCCAAACCCAATAGGCAATGATCAAGGCATATCATAGCACATGTGTAAAATCAAAGCAAAGGCATGCGTGGATTCAATGGAACTATGCAAGAAAGTTTTTTCATAACCAGAGAATCATGCCATGAATAATTTAGCCGAAGGCTCAATGACAAGCACGAAATCTGAAAAAAAAAATTTCAAATCATGTTGAGAACAGTGGGAAGATAGGCAATCAATTGCATCAAACTCCATCAACACCCGAGGCAAATCATGGCATTGGAATTAGTCATTCGGTATGCAAGAAATTTTTCGATGGGCAATGAAAAAAGAGCACCTGATTACAAGTGAGTTGGTGAAGAATCAGTCGCAACCACCAGAAGTCGTCGCTCCAATGCCAAGGAGAAGAATCGCCAAAAAACAGAAGGAACGAGCTAGGGCTCGACCGCTGCCTTGAATGGGCAAACAATCACTGAAGTCGCTGGAGTTATAGGCTGTCGCCGGCAGCAATACAAGGCACCGGAGCTCAAGGAATCGCCGGGAGAGATCGGAGAGGAAGGAACAGTCGGGGACGAAGGTCTGTAGCCGGTCTGAGTAATCGGAGAAGGAATAAAGAATAGGGAAAGTCGCGGTCGCGTGCGACTTTATAAAATCCTGTGTATCCAGTAACTCAGACCGGATACACACGAGGTCATTCGTATCCGGTATGTTATACCGGATACAAAAGAAACAAAGAAAAAAAAAGAAAAAAAAAGAAAAAAAAAGAAAAAAAAAGAAAAGGAAATGGAAAAAAAGAAAAAGAAGAAGAAAAATATGAAAAAAGAAGAAAAGAAAGGAAAAGAGAAAAGAAAAAAAAAGAAAAAAAAAAGAGAGGAATATTAAAAGAGAGCAAAAATGTGCTACAAATTCTACTATTTTCTCACAAAAACCTATTTTGCCTTAAAATCCACCTCACAGCCACGAGAGCTCGGTGGAATTTGAGACAACTTTGGGAAATGTATTGGTCGGAAAGGATGATATCCACTCAATTTTTAACTTGGTTTGATAAAAAAAATCAGTTTTTCAAAAATCTTATTTTTGGGCTTAAAATCCACTTCACAGCCACGAGAGCTCAGTGGAATTTAAGAACTCTTGGAGTGATGCCCCCTTAAAGTTAGGGCTTTTTGGCAAATCTTCACCCAAAAATTGTTTTCTACAAAATTGAATTGAACCAAGCAAGTCATGCTCAAAGGAATGCAATTTGGGCTTGTCTACTCTTTGCAACTCACTGCTTCGCAGCTCCCGCAAAGAGGGGCAGTTGTAGACACCCCAAATTGCACTATCAAAATGATCAATAATCATAAAAAATCATCATCTCCTTGAAAGCCAGCACAAAAATGGAAGAAAATGAGTTTTTACCTGTATCCGGCTACTCAGGCCGGATACAAGTACTCCTCTTTGTATCCAGTGGAACCTATCGGATACAAGAAGGCTTTAGTGTATCTGGTATTATATACCGAATACCTTAAGGCCCTTGTGTATCCGACCTGATATACCGGATACATAAGTTTTGCTCAAAATTAGGGTTTTCCGAGAGTTTTTCACTTTTACCATCATGTCCTTCATTAAATGGAGGGAAATCTCGGAAATAGCCTTAGGGTTAAGGTTGGTGGGCTATAGACATTATGTTGTGTCTACCATTCTCACCAACCCTAACCCTAGCCTTTGCCTATAAATAGGAGGCTCCTCCTTAAGCAAATGGCCATTAACTCTTGCCTTGAATTCTTGCCAAGAAAAACTCCAAGAGAAGAGGGAAACCGCTGCGGAAGTGCTTCCAGAATCCAGGTAAGCCTCAAACCTCTCTTTAATTTATGTTTTTTACATTCCTAGATCTAAATCTCTTCTTCTACCTTTCTGTAGAATAAGGCCATTCTATGTGTATGAAAATCCTTCCCCGGCTCAAAGTATCTCGAGACTCCCCCTAGCCGTAAAACGTGAAGGCGGGATCTAGGAGAAACGAGACTGGGGATTGACCCTAGTACTAGAACCCTTTTTGAATAAGACTTTTGAATCTGTGAAGCCCGTTTCATAATCAAAGTACCACTTGATTATCTTGAAGAACCGTGTTTAACGGGGAGAGAGAACAAAGGGAAACGATAATGGAACGGAACCCTAGGGTGTGTTAGATCCCTTTTTTATTAATCTGAATGCATGCTATGAGCCTTGTGATTCTTTGGAAACCCTTCCACATTCAAAGTACCACTTGATTATCTTGAAGAACCGTGTTTAACAGGGAGAGAGAACAAAGGGAAACGATGATGGAACGGAACCCTAGGTGGTCTTAGAACCTTATTTTTTATGAATACGTATGCATGCTATGTTGTTATATTGATCTCATAAGGTTTTTCACACTTGCACATACATAGCACTATTTTGGCGGGATAGGCTCATATTTGGGGTTTATTGCATTTATTGTGATAAATCTCAAATAAATGGCCTCGATCAATTCTGGAATGTCTTTGAATGATTTTTAAAGTATTTGTGTTCATCTTGCACGGATCACACACTTTTATCACTCTTTGGATTTGGTTTCTCTCCAAAAAAAGGCTTAACTTGACAGCAACTGTACCCCAACTTCGGACGCTCATAACTTCATCATCCGGATGAATTTTGGAGCGATTCTAGAACCGTGGGAAAGGTGAGGCTGTCTAGTTTATGTCCACCAAATTTCATAAATTTCTATCAAGCGGATGTTTGACACCCCTCTGTCGAAGTTGAGTGGATAGTTCAGGTTCAAATACAGAACTTGTCACTTCGACGGAGCGCCATGTGTTCGTTTTAAATCCGATTCGAGTGATTTTTATTTCTGAGCACTCCTTTATGAGTCTATTTTCAAATCCAGTTGGTTTCAAAATTTTTTAACTCCATTTGTATTATTGGTAGCCGATTTACTCAGAACTGCTCAATGGCACTTTTCTTGGTAAATCTGTGATCTTCGGGGCCTGTTCGGGTGACCACCCAAGGCATATCCGAAGGGATGTTTGTATGAGGCTAGTTTTTTTTGAAAGATGGCCATACAGACTTCAATCACACCAAATTTCGTGGATTTTTATGGAGTGGATTTTTCTAGACAATTTTCCAAAGTTGCCCACTTATCACTTTTTGATTATCCCCAACAGCAACTTTAAAGGAGCATAACTCCTAGGATTTTAATCGGAATGAAGTGAAATTTTGCATGAGACTCTTATTTACTATAATCTTTCAAATGGATTTAGTTTGGTTCAATTTAAAATTGTATTTGAATGATTTCAAGACAAATAGCATTACTTTTCACCGAATTTTCCGGATTTGATTCAACTTGGTTTTTGAATAACTTGTGCTTTGATTTCCATCTTTTTGTGATATTCCAGAAATGATATTGACATAAGAGAGGATCTAGAATCCATTTAGATCTTCATGTGAAAATATCATACATTTGGTCCTTTTTCAAGGTTTTCTATGATTTTAGCAAGCTTTCTTATTTTTGCATGAACATACACTTGGCTACCACTTCATGTGGATGAATGGGGGTGCCTAACACCTTCCCCCGTTCATAATCTAATCCCCTTACCCATCTCTGGATTTGATTTTCAAGTAGGGTTATTTTTACCCTAGAATGTTTATTTTATCTCTTTTTGCTTATTTTTGATCCTTTGGTGTCCATTCACACCCTAAACATGAATGGTGGCGACTCTTCCAATTTTTACGTAGAGCCCCGTGTGTTGACGGTGGGTGATTTTCTCCCGTGTCTCACACATGGCGACTGGGGAGGCAAGTTGGGCCCCTTCACAAGATAGCTTACCAAATGATAATGGCAATGACGTTGTACAAATTGATTCACCAGTTCCATGCACTCCACATGCATCTCCAGCATCACAATTGGAGAATCAAGATAATGATATTGGAATCCAAGATGAGATAAGTGGGAGTGGTCGACGTAAAAGACCACTTGAAGCACCTTCTGCAACTAGACGACATAGAAAAGATTCAAGGTCGTCTGAGTTGACTCAGGCTATTTCTGACTTAGTGAACCTCGCACAAGCAAAAATGGAAAGAAATGAGACAAAAGTTGACAAGTTCTCCATTGGTGCTTGTATTGAGTATTTGATGAAAATGAGTGAGATACCACAGGGAAGCGAGATGTTTATGGATGCAGTTGATGCATTTCAGAATCCTGCTACAAGGGAGACCTTCATAGAGCTAAACCCAGAGATGCGTATCATATGGTTGAAGAGGATATTGTCACGAATGACTTCAATTTAATATGAAGTTGCACTTTTTGGAAACTACAAAGAAAATATTTTGGAACTTTACATGTGATTAGAAAGATTTTTTTTTCCTTTTGTTATACAAATATGACAAACTCTACATGATCTTTTGGGTTTAGAAATTATACATAACTTTTTGTAATAGTTATACATGATCTTTTGTATTTAATGAACAATGATCATAAAAAAACATGATCTTTTTTAATTACACACGACTTTTGTTCTTTAGGTATATGTTATTTATTTTATATTTATATTTATGATTGTGGATGACTTTATGTAACAGTTATAATGGACTCAGATGATGAAGAGGTGTTGTTATACTTGGCTAGTGCAGTAGCAATACAAAATTACATGGATTTGTTTCTTTGTAAAGAACCATGTCATGTTTCTCTTCTTACAGGGCATGCTTATGTGCAAGAAGTATTAACTGGTCATCCTGTAAGATGCTATGATTCGTTTTGAATGGATAAACATGTGTTTAGAAACTTATTTTGTGCTCTTCGTGAGCGTGAATTATTAAAAGACACATGAAGAGTAACTGTGGCAGAGCAATTAGCTATTTTTCTTCTAACTATTGGACATAATGAAAGAAACAGAATCATGCAAGAAAGGTTTCAACATTCAAGTGAAACAATAAGCCGTCAATTTAATAAGGTGCTATTAGCTTTTGTCAAGTTTGCACAAGAAATTATAGCGCCCCCGTCATTTGCTCATACTCCAATAGAAATTCGGGGGAATCCAAAGCATTATATATGATTCAAGGTATATACTAAATAAAAATTTTGTTTAAATAGTTAGCATTGTATTTTCTATTTTAATTTTATATTTTTTATCTTGTGAAGGACTGTATTGGTGCAATTGATGGCTCTTTAGTTGATGTTGTGGTTTCTACTGAGAAGCGAATTCCTTATCGAGATAGGAAGTCAAATATTTCCCAAAATGTGATGGCTGCATGTGGCTTTGATACGCGATTCACCTTTGTTTATGCTAGTTGGGAGGGATCAGCTAATGAGTCAAGAATTCTTTTGGAGGCTATACATAAACCACATTTGAACTTTCCAAAAGCCCCTGAAGGTAAATAAATTTTATAGTTATATATAACTTTTTTTAAATATCCAAGTTATTGAAATATGTTATTATTTTATTAGGAAAATATTATGTTGTTGATACTGGATATCCAAACATGTCGGGTTTTCTTGCACCATATCGAGGAGTGCGCTATCATCTACCAGACTATAGACGAGATAGTTCACCAAGTGGAGTGAAAGAGTTATTTAATCATGCTCATTCATCATTGAGGAATGTAATCGAGTGATGCTTTGGTGTGTTGAAGGCACGCTTTCCTATTTTTAAGAGAATGCCTCCATACTCATTTCCAACACAAAGAAATATTGTAGTTGCTGCATGTACTATACATAACTTCATTAGACAAGAAACATTGAGAGATGAGTTATTTAGTCAATATGAAGAAGAAGATTTAATTATTGAAGAAGAGCACATTGATGATGAACCAGATCCAGATGGAGTAATACAAGAACAAGGAATAAGGAGGATGGATGCATTTAGACAATCAATTGCTAAAGCTATAGCACATGCTTGCAATAGTGAATGCCCTTGAGAGTATTATTTGTATTAATGTAATGAACTTTGCTATAAATTATGGATGTGATAGGACTTTGTGACTTTACTGATAGTTGCTATCATTATGTGTTTTAAATTAATAGACATAATCAGCAAACCCATCCTTTATTTTGTTTTTGTTTTTCATTTTTTAGGTGTTTCAAGTTTTATCTTTCAAGGATCAACCAATTTCTTATAATTATTCATGGAAAAAGAAAAAAAAGGGAAAAACAAATTTCATGGAACTCATTTTATTACTTGTTAACTGTGAGACATGGATTCGTCATCTCGGATGACTTCTGATTATCGTCACGCGGGGATCGATAAAATGTAAAGAGTCGCCACCATCCATCTTAGGGTGTGAATGGACACCAAAAGGTTCATAGATGTCAAATAGAGCCAAAGTAGCTCTAAGATGAGGAAAAATCCAGAGATTGGGTACGGGGAATTATTTATGAGCGGGGGAAGGTGTTAGGCACCCCCACTCATCCGTCTAAGACGGTTACCACATGCTTGCTTATGCTATAAATTGTTTGCTAGTAAAATAAACAAAAAGGTGCTTAACAAGCACAATGTGTGTGACCATTCCACATGAGAAGTCTAATGAGTTTAGACTCTCTTTGTGGATTCATCACTTCTAAAACTTCATGAGTGAAGTGAAATCAAAGTAAAAATGAAGAAAATCAAGCCAAGGCAAATCTGGAGAAATTCGGTCAAAAGAGCTTGAAAGCTTTGATAAACCATAACTCATTCAATTTAAATCAAATGAAACCAAAGCCATTTGAAAACTGGTATATATTATAATATACAGTAAAAATTTCAGCTCGATCCGATTCAAAACTAGAGAGAAATCCACATATGAAATCTGCTGTTATAACTCAGAAAAAGTATTAAGTAGGCATTTTCAAAGCTCTATTCGTGGAGTTTGGCTCAATAAAAAACCTTGAAAATTGGTATGGAGGAAGTATGTAGTGCCATCTTTCCAAAGAAAAAAATGTCACACCAATCTCAATCCGGATGTGACTTGTGTGCTCTCTTGAACAGGCCTAGAAGACCACAGATTAGCTCTGGACTATGCCAGCGAGCATCTCTGAGTCAATTGAACACCCAAGGCACAAAACAGATCAAAATCTGCTGAAACCAGTTGGAAATGAAAATAGACTTCTCAAAGAAAACTCAGAAATTGGAATCATAGGAAACGGATTAAAACTGAGCAAATGGTGCACCATCAAAGCGGCAAGTTCAGCAATCTGGGCTAAACTGTCTTACAAACTTTGAAGAGATGGTGTCAAAATTTGGCTACATGGAAGTGGACGAAAATTTCCAGATATTAAATAGACACATCCATCTATCACATGTCTTTGGAATCACTCAAAAATTCATCCGGAGGATGAAGTTATAAGCATTCCAAGACAGGCTACAGATCTGTCCTGTTTTTGAAGAACTTTGAATAAGAAGCCAAAATCAGTGTATGTGTGCAAGTGGATTCGACCAAAACCATTTAAAATCATGAAAAACAACTCATGAATCTTCTAAAAACTCATTCTAAGGCCAATGATCTCAGATTTTCCATATTTACATGGAAATCCAAGATCTAGCCTATTTTGATAAAAAAAAAGTGGAAAGTGGGTGCAAAGATGTGGAAAATCACATTTCCATGAGAAAGTTGGAATCCATGGCTATTGAGAGCATGGATTCACATCTTCTCCAAATACAAAAATGATCAGAAAAGCATTCAAGGGCTCAAAATAACCATATAGCATGCTTGCACATATTTGAGGGTTCTAAACCTAGAGGATCCATTCCACCTTCCTTTTCCCCAGGCTCTCTCTTCACGTTTTACGGCTAGAGAGGATTCCCAGGTACTTTAGAAGGGGTTTGGGGCTACAAACAACATCAAAGCCTTACCCTACAGAAAGGTAGAAGATGAGAGATTGCTAGAATGTAAAGAGGAAGCAATAAATCAAAATGGGTTTTACCTTAGTAGCTTGGGCAGTTGAGTAGCCAATCCTGCAGAGGTTCTCCTTCTTCTTGCAGAGCTTCTAAGCTTCAGATTGTCAGCCATTTGCAAGAAGAGGGCCTCTCTATTTATAGGCCAAGCCAAGGGTAGAAGAGTCCCAAGGGTAGGCCTAAAAGGCCTTCTAGATTATTCCAATTCTCCTCTAAGGCATGAATTGGTGTAATTCAGCAAGTTTCGGAGGGTGAAATAGGGAGTTTAGGTCCTTGAGAGAGAGGTAATATGCGTAAATAAGGCTCAGAGATCGAGCCATTTCGCAAAGCCTCGAAACAGCCAAAACCGTATACTCAGTGCGGTTTCTACAGAACCGCCACTCAAAGTGCGGTTCAATACAAATTTGACCAAACCGCATATACAGGGCGGTTCAATTCAGTTATGCTTTAATTGAGTGCTGTCCACGCGGCTTAACGGCCGAAGCTTCGCGAAGCCACGTGGCCGCCAGCGCAACAAGCAAGGACCTGAACCGTGCTGTCTGTGCGGTTGCAACCGCACATACAGAGCGGTTGAAACCGAGATTATAAAAACCGCATACACAGTGCGGTTGGCACTGATTTTGATTGTTTTTTAAAGTTTGACACATGTCAAGGCTCAAATAAGACCTTTGGAGCCTTTCTTAGTTAATCTCTTATATTGGGGTGCAATTTTGGGTGTCTACATTAACCAAATAGTTTTTAAGGTGAAAATTCATTCTGCTACGTGCTAACCAAACGCAATTAGAAAGACTTCAAAATTGATTCGCAAAATGAGTTTTAAGAACTCATTCTTGGAATGAGTTCCTAATCTGGAATGAAATCCAAACGAGGCCTTAGTGTGGTATTTAGTACAAATAGATTCCCATCGGCAGCAGAATTTGCACACAGCATTGTCCTACAATCGTTTCCCTGAAGCCTAGGCAAGCTTTAGCTTCTTGTCCCATAGATTCCTCAGTATTGCAATCTACGAAGCCCATTGCCAGAACCATTTTAAATCTTGAAGAGTTTCGAAATTTGCACAAACAGAAAACTATAAATTATTAATTGTACGAACCTGCATTTGGCTATCATTCTTTCCACAGTATATAATAGACACCGAAAGGAAGACGCTTTATCAAAGAATACTCGCTGATTTGTTTATCCTTGTTTCAAGATATTTAGGATATGTTCAGAAATACTCGTTGCCTTGACAATTTCTGACTACTGCAAGAGGATGAACCACCTGCCAGCATTTTGCAACCTCGGTTAGAGGACATGATCGATCGGCTGAAGAAGTCGATGAAGGGCCTGAGGTCAGAGCTCGGAGGTCCGAATCAAAATGAAGGGAATGAGAAGTTGATAGGCTGAAGAAAATTTTGTGGTTTGGGAAATCCTACCGTAAATGGCTACCAAGTTCTGAAGCTGAAAAATGAAAACAATGGAGGGAAATCTTTTTGGCTGAGCATTTTCGTTTCCCTCCCTCTTTTTACATTGCTAGCTATGAAACTAGCGACTTGACGTCAACGCTGAACGTTGCCGTTAACGTTGAGTGGCTCATCAAGTTAGTGGGCACGTGACTGGCATGCGCAGATAAAGGGACAGACGGCAAGATCGTGTGCGAGCAAATGCGAATGCATATACAAGCTCCACAGTCTGGCTTCCACTATACAATGGTGGGAGAATGTAGGAAAACGTGTGGGAGGCTGTGAGCCATCAATCTTGAGAAATATTGAAAAGAATTTGACTAAAATGTCTCATGCTAATAAGGAGGTAAAATGCGAGAAAACATATGAAATGCTGGAATTCAATGACACATTTTCTCAGTATCCAAATGCTGGAATACTGAGACAATTAGGGTGGGAGATTAAAAAAAACACAATATTTCCTCAGTCCCTGGATTCAATTAGGGTGGCATTCATACTTCTTTTGAGAAATAGAAATCGTCGAAGAGGTAAGGAAATGCGAGAAAAAGTACCATACAAAATGCTTGAATTCTGCGACACATTTCTCGGTATCCAAATGCAGCCTAGGGATGCAACACGACTTGTTGATACGGTGTTATTGATGGTCAACGCAATGCTTAACCTGATTGAATTGTTTTTCAAATGGTTTCAGGTTTAACTAAGGCATGTAAGATCCATACTCAACACTACGTTAAGTTTCAGTCTCGGCATGCTGTGTTACATATCTCTCTCTCTCTCTCTCTCTCTCTCTCTCTCTCTCTCTCTCTCTCTCTCTCTCTCTCTCTCTCTCTCTCGTGTGTTGATTAACTATTTCAATTCCTTGCAGCGATGGCTAACATGATCTGGAAGCAAAGGGCTATTAATCATCGAAGGTGGTACATCTAATCCATTATCATCTGGGAGCCTTTTAGGTTTGAAGTATCCATCCTCATCTTTTAAGATCTTTATTGCATGTCCAATTAAAACCCAACAAAACGTCTAATACATTTTGTTGCATTAATTTATATATATATATATATATGCCCACCACATTAAAGGGAAAAAAAACTTCGGATGGAACCGAATGTGTGTGTCTGGTGTGTTAAAGGCTGTGATTGACTCCATACACCATTAATGAAGCACCACCAAGCCAAGTAAAATGATGGGGTATCACTTGCTCAATAGAACAAGAGAACCAAAATCCTTGTTTTTGCTTGTCTTACACTTGATTATTGACTTGTATATGTGCATCTGAAAAATATAACAGGGCAGCAGAGGATGCGAGATCGTCATGTGGATTAGTAGTAAATAAGCTGGAACCTGTTTAGTCTGTCCTGCAGGGAAAACCCCCAGCCATGACTATTACCTGTCAAATATCGACCAGATACCTTACATCTCCGAGGCGTTGTTTTCCTTCAAGCTTGAAGGAAGCATTAATAGAAACAAAAGCAATGCTTCGGAGGTGCTCAAAGATGCATTGGCGAGGGTTTTGGTCGAATTTTATCCATTTGCAGGACGTTTCTCCACCGGTTCAGATGGAAGATTCTTTGTGAAATGCACAGCAGAAGGAGTAACATTTGTTGAAGCATACGTGGAAGATAAGATCGAAGCTTTAGGTGATATTACAGTACTTGATCCCCCCAAGTTATTAAAGTTCATTCATTTCATCCCCTGAGTGGACGCCCTAGAACAGCTACCATTATTGACAGTGCAGGTGAGTTTAATTCACATACGCAAACCCCAGCTTGTTCTTGTCAATCCATTATTATTTGTCCCTAAATCTGTCTCTTTTTTATCTTTTAGATGACGACATTTAACTGTGGAGGATTTGTCATTGGTCTGGGGTTCAACCATTTCATGATGGATGGATCATCCGTAGCGGAATTCATGAATTCTTGGGCTGAAACTGCTAGGACAGTACCTTTAACAATCCCTCCATTTCTGGACAGAACTATTCTCAAACCCAGACAACCACCTAAGATTGAGTTTCCCCATCCCGAGCTCGTCGAGAACGAACATGGCGCAAGTGAGGAAAATCTAAATGATAAAGAACTGGTGTATGGGTCGATTTGCTTCCATCGCAGCAAGCTGATACAGCTAAAATCTCTTGTTACAAGTGATGATTCCACAAGCGAAGTGACAAACTTTGAACTGGTAACAGCATTAATGTGGCGCAACAAGATCAAGTCGCTTAACATGGATCCAGAAGAAGAAGTTGCTCTCTACATTTTGGTGGATATAAGGACTAGACTCAATGGGGTTTTGCCCAAAGGGTACTTTGGCAATGGAATCATTGTTCCATGCTCTCATTGTAAAGCAGGTGATTTAGTTTTGAAACCACTATCATTTGCAGTCAAATTGGTGCAAGAGCCTGTTAGATTGGTTACAGAGGCATATGTTCGATCTTTCATTGACTGTGTCGAAGTGACAAGAAAGGCACCCTCATGGAAAAATGCTACCCATGTCACTAAATTGCCTTTGTTGTCTTTGTATAATGTTGATTTTGGTTCAGGACGTCCTTTGCAACTGGGGCCTCCCTCTCTTGTGTATGATGAAGTTTACTACATTTCACAGGGTAGAGATAGCGAGAACATTGTTTTGTCACTAGCTCTTCCTGCTTCTTCTATGGAGATCTTCCGGGCATTGATGAAATCTGACATTAATTCAAAATCTTCTCTTTGAGAAATAAATTAACCAATCTATTATGATGTCATTGGAAGAAGTCAGCTGATACAAATTAAAATGTACACTTTGGGTCTTCTGAGAATATATATGTTGTAGGTGCTTTATTTGGATTTCTTATTATTGATCATTTCATCAGTTTGTTTTATGTAAAACTAGGGGAAGGCACAAGTTACAGAAACAAAGAAGGGTATTGGGTAGGCAGTTACCAAATTACATCTTGCAGTTCTTAGAGAGAAATAAATAAAAATATTAGCAGGGGGTATATATTTTCAGCTGCAAATGTCAGGTGAGTTCGACACTATAGATAAGATGCAGAAATATTTTTCAGTAAAAAATTGATTTTCAAAAATATTACATTTCACTTTCAAGAAAGGCAAAATTAAATGAGACATTTGTCACATGCACCACAACTTTCACCCACTATGAGCATACCATTATCATCAAAACGCATTTCCTCTAGTCCCAAAATCCAATGGTATCACCTGTAAAGGGTACTCGTCTGTGGCAATCATCTGCAATAAAATATTGGTTTGAATGATTATCAACAGGCTTTACGTACGGAAGAGTTGCTACAAAAGCTATTGTCCGCTTTGGGATCAAGTCCAGCACGGTTTTGTTCCCAAAAGGCACTTCACTAAGTTAAGTGTTTTTCCTGACTCTTATAGCTTACCGGGGTTTTCATCCCTTTCCGATGTAGGATCGTGATGTCATGAGTACGTACCAGAGGAAACGGTTTCTCATCACTATTGGTATAGCATCACCACCAACACCACCACACGACATGCTAAAGGACTCATTAGTAAGATATATTGTCTACTTATGATTAATAATATGTTTGAAGATAATTCTGTTTCTGACATTTTGTTTCCATAAAATGCCTTTAGAAATTTCAAAAGAAAATTAATGCAGTCCTACTGAACAAACAATTACTCACACCTTACACCTATCCATATTGAACGGATTTTGAAGACTAATGAAATCAAAACCACTTTGAACGACATTTTGACGTGAATGAAATTTTGGGTATCTCTCTCTCCCTCTCTCTCTCTGGGGTTGGATAACTATTTCTTTCCTTACGGCGATGGCGGTGGTCCGGGAGCAAGGGCTTTATGATCTCTAGGTTTGAAGTATCGATCCACTGATTTAAATAGCTTTAATGCACGAGAACTAAGGAGAAGAAAAACTTGGGACGGGATCAAGTGTGTTTTAGTTTTTGATATGTTCAAGACTGGTCTCCCACCACCCTGCCAAGTAGAACAAACCACGATGTTGGAGAAACAATTTGAAAAGGATTGAATTAAGTGGGAATGCGATTTAAAACTTAACAGACTTCATTGTGATAAGCGAATAAGCAATGACCAAATAACGGCTACTTGGACGTACGGTTATTCCAAACTTGCCATTGCCATACTTAATGGCCTAATCGATAAGATCGATGGGTTAATAGTACTAGATCCAGTGAGATCACGTGAATGTGAACAAGTTGCTTTGAGGGAATTTTCAAATAGTACTAGATCCAGTGAGATCACGTGAACAAGTTGCTTCGGTGGAATATTTTTCATGCCATTTGGATATAGGAAAAGATGTATCTATACTATTGGTAAAACCAAGCGTACGTGGGGAATTTTTTCCTGAGATTCTAGCCCTCCCTTTTTTTTCTTCGTAAATACCCCTTGTTTTCTTTGTAAATAACCTCCACAACACATAAAAATCCTAAATAAAACCAATATTCAAATCCACTTTCCAACTTCAACATCCTAATTTCATGTTGCACAGTTATCACCAATAACCTAAATAAACCACCATCTAATTCTACTTTCCAACTTTAATCGCCTACTTTCATGTTGCACGGTTATCACCAATAGAAATATGGTTAAGATAAAACTACCCAAAGAAGCTGGCTGATCACATGTAGTAATGCATGTGCCGTTACAAGTATATAAATAAGGTACTAAAAGTAAGTTTGTTTTTTATTCCACTACTAAAATTTGAAATTTAAATAAATTAAATTACAAGAAATAGTTTTTTTTTTGCCCATTTCTTATGATCCATTTTCTCCATTTTATCTAAAACTAAAGTTATCTACCAATTCCCTTAACAACTTATATTTGGTGAAGATAACTAAGTAACAAAATGGTGTAACATCCCAAAATTTTCTAATCTGGTATTTGGACTAATTAAAAGATTTTCTATTAATTATTTTGGTATTTATTGAATTAATTGTAATTAATTATATTTATTAATTAGGTTAATTGGCCTATTTGAAATTTAACTCACATGTTTTAGATCCGAGATTATTTATATTTTGCTTGTGGTGATTTTCTATTAACTATTTTACATCTATTTGAGGATTTACTAGAGTTAACTTAATTTCAAGGTTTTTATTCCTTAATTTGTGCAATTTTAAATGTGGTTGCTAAATGGAGGACTAACTTGGTATTTTGTTGGAGGAAAATTATTAAATTATTTTATTCTATTAATATGTAAATTATTGGTATAAAAACTTTGATTATTGGCCTTATATTTAAGCATGTGCAATTTAGGGGTCTTCTTAATGATTGGTGGAGTATGTGTGAAGGGTGTTAAGGGAGTAGGACCATAGTATACTTCTATTACTTAGCATGCTTTACGCCCTTTCTCTCTCTTTCTCTAATTTTACAAATTGATTCTCTAATGCTTATGTAAGAGTTTTCAACAAAGACAATGTATGAAATCATTTAACCCATCTAACTTCAACTCGATGGATTCTAGAAGTCCTATTTGTCTTGCAAGCTCTTGTATTTAAGCTGAAGTTTGACTCAGCTGTATTTGGTCTATGTACCATAGAGGTCCCTTAGTCTAAGCAGCAAATGTGATTGGGCAAACCAACGGTGTTGCTTGCTTGATACACCTGTTTAATCGAGTCTTACACTGCTTTAAGCTTGTGTAGACACCCCAAATTGCACTGTCAAAATGATCAATAATCACCAAAAATCATTATCTCCTTGAAAGCCAGCACAGAATTTGAGAAAACGAGTTTTTTCCTTGTATCCGGTAACTCAGGCCGGATACAAGTGTCCTTCTTTGTATCAAATGGAACATGCCGGATACAAGCAGACCTCAGTATATCCGGCATCATAAGCCGGATACATTAAGGCACTGGTGTATCCAGCCTGACATGCCGGATACATAAGTTTTGCCCAAAATTAGGGTTTTCCGAGAGATTTCACATTTTACCATCATGTCCTTCATTAAATGAAGGGAAATCTTGGAAATAGCCTTAGGGTTAAGGTTGGTGGGCTATAGACATTATGTTGTGTCTACCATTCTCACCAACCCTAACCCTAGCCTTTGCCTATAAATAGGAGGCTCCTCCTTAAGCAAATGGCCATTAACTCTCTTGCCAACAATTCTTGCCAAGAAGAGCTCCAAGAGAATAGGGAAACCGCTGCGGAAGTGCTTCCAGAACTCAGGTAAGCCTCAAACTTTTCTTTTATTTTCTGTTTTTACATTTCTAGATCTAGATCTCTTCTTCTACCTTTCTGTAGAATAAGGCCTTGATGTGTGTATGAAAACCCTTCCCCGGCTCAAAGTATCTCAAGACTCCCCCTAGCCGTAAAACGTGAAGGCGGGATCTAGGAGAAACGAGACTGGGGATTGATCCTAGTGCTAGAACCTCCATTGCTATAAGCCTTTTGAATCTTTGAAGACCGTTCCATATTCAAAGTACCCCAAGATTATCTTGAAGAACCGTGTTTAACGGGGAGAGAGAACTAAGGGAAACGATAATGGAACGGAACCCTAGGTTGTTTTAGAACCTTATTTTGATGAAGATGAATGCATGCTATGTTGCTATATTGTTCTTGTATGATTTTTCACACTTGCACATACATAGCACGATTTTGGCTGGATAGGCTCACATTTCGAGTTTATTGCATTTATTGTGATAAATCTGAAATAAATAGCCCCAATCAATTCTGGAATGTCTTTAAATGATTTTTAAAGGATTTTTATTCATCTTGCACGAATTGCACACACTTTGTCACAGTTTTGAATTGTTTTTCTCCAAATAAAGCCTAACTTGACAGCAACTGTACCCCGACTTCGGACACTAATAACTTCATCGTCCGGATGAATTTTTGAGTGATTCTAAAACCATGGGAAAGGTGAGGCTGTCTAGTTTATGCCTATCAAATTTCATTAATTTCTATCAAGCAGAGTTTTGACACCTCTCTGTCGAAGTTGATTGGACAGTTCAGGTTTAAATACGGAACTTGTCACTTCGACGGAGTGCCATGTGTTCGTTTTAAGTCCGATTTGAGTGATTTTTGTTTCTGGGCACTCCTCTATGAGTCTATTTTCAAATCCAGTTGGTTTCATAATTTTTTGACTCCATTTGTATTATTGGTAACAGATTTACTCAGAGCTGCTCATCAGTACTTTTCTGGGTAAATCTGTGATCTTCGGGGCCTGTTCGGGAGACCACCCAAGGCACATCCAAATGAATTTTTGTATAAGGCTAGTTTGGTTCAAACGATGGCCATACAGACTTCAATCACACCAAATTTCGTGGATTTTTCTAGGTGATTTTCCAAACTTGCATGCTTCTCATTTTTGATTTTCCCCAGCAGTAACTTTAAAGGAGCATAACTCCTAAGATTTCAACCGGATTTACTTGAAATTTTGCATGAGTCTCTTATTTACCATGATCTTTCAAATGGATTTGGTTTGATTCAATTTAAAATTGATTTTGAGTGATTTCAAGACAAATGGCATTGCTTTTTACCAAATTTCCCGGATTTGCCTCAACTTGGTTTTGTGCAACTTGTGCTTTGACTTCCATCTTTTTGTAATATTCCAGAAATGATATTGACATAAAAGAGGATCTGAAATTCATTTGGATTTTCATGTGAAGATATCATACATTTGTCCTTTTTCAAGGTTTTTAATGATTTTTAGCAAGCTTTCTTATCTTTTTTGCATGAACAAACACTTGGCAATCACCTTGTGTGGGTGAATGAGGGTGCCTAATACCTTCCCCCGTTCATAATCTAATCCCCTTACCCATCTCTGGATTTGATTTTCAAGTAGAGTTATTTTTACTCTAGAATTTGCCTTTTAGCTTCTTTTGCCCGTTTTTAATATTTTGGTGTCCATTCACACCTCCAAAATCTAAATGGTGGCGACTCTCCCATTTTACGTTGAGCCCGTGTGTTGACGGAGGGGAAATCATCCCGGTGATTTTTCCCATATCTCACAACTGGCGACTCTGCTGGGGACTTGTGGATTTAAGCCGTTTTGTGTATTTGTTCATGCTTTTCTCTACTTTTGAATGCTTGCTATTTTGCTTACTTTATTTGTGTATATTGTTGTATTTCAAATCAGATTGGGATGCTTTGAAATTTATATGGATCAAGACATGTATGTGTTGCTTGATGTTGCCTAGAGATTGATTTAAGAGAAGCCTATCTTGAAGCATGATTTTGATGCATTTGGTGATAACATGCTCTAATTTGAATTTTTAATGCCATGGTTTGAACATAAAAATTAGGAGCATGAAATCTAGGAGTTCAAAAAAATTTTTGGTATTCAAACATGATTCCCATGAACAATGCTTGTTTGTGCTTAATGTTTTTTTATGCCATGCCTTTGATTTGGGGTATAGGAAGACTTGATTTGAGCATGAAAACAATGAGCAAAAAGAAAAAGAAACCTGGAAATTCAGTAGCCATTTTGAGGGTTTTCAAGCATGCTTTCACCATCAAAACCCTTCTTATACCATGTCAAGTAGTTGCTGAAATTTTAGTCTTCAATTTGGGCATAAACAAGACACTTTAAGCATGAAAATGAGACCTTAAAACCCAGAATTGGGTAGAGGTTTTGAGGGGTTTTTTAAGCATGTTTCACGGTTAAAAGCTTCTTGTACAATGCATGTGGGTGCTGTATTTTTAGGCCTTTAATTTGGAGGGTAAATGATACACTTTGAACATGAAAAAGAGCATGAAAATCTGGAATTTTAGGGAATGCTTTTGGGTTTCAAGCATGCTTCCATGATTTAATTATTGTTTGCACAAGATGATAACATGTTTGTACACTACTTTTTGGGCATGTAATGCTTGTGTGCATATTGGGTTGCTTTGGGCTTTCTTGCTTGCTTATGTTTTACTTTCAACATAATGTCATATGCCTTGGCTTGAAATTGTATGCATGGCTACGAAAAAGAGTGGCAAGGTGCTGGGACGTTGTAAATGTATCTCAATTTTAAATGCACTTGAGCACTTTAAACACTTTTCACAACTTACCCATTACCTATAGGAAGTTGAACCATGAATGTGGGTAGCTTGGCGCACCGAGGTCGTGACTTCGGAAAGCGAAAGTGAAAACATTCACCTTAGAATTTGAGTCAATGATGTGATGACAATGGGATCTGTGATTCGATTCCGGGCATCACTAGACTTGAGTTCTAAGTTGCCAATTAAGCCAAAACCCAAAACCCATACGCTTGAAGGTGGAGAAACACATTTTCAGCTAAAAGTACACAATTGCGTTTGGGGAATTGGGTGAAAATGTGGGAAGGCCGTTTGCATGTTCACAGGCCAAGGTATAATACCATATTGAAAGTAACACAAGGTGGCAAGGTAAAGCCATGTATTCTTTTTATCATCTTCCTGAAAATTCAAAAAAAAAAGCCAAGGTGTCCATATGCTTGGGATGAAATTTTTCGCAAAAATGTTTATAACCTAAGTTATGCACCCATTGTTGGACTTTGTACACTTGGTTGCCTCTTGCTTGGACTTTGGGGTAGGATGACTATTCATGAGGGTACAAGCACCCTCATGAATAGTTGAATTGTAGTAAGAATGATGTCAAAGCCCAATTTGGGGCAAGTTTTAAAGGCCAAGTTAAGGTGAACATCAAGTGGGAATGAAAACAACCTAATCTGGTGAAAAAAAATGAGTCAAAAAAGGCCATTTCGGCGTTAACCGACTACTCAGGTCAGTTAAGAATGATCTTATTCATATTCGGTATATATTGCCGGTTACAAAGGTTTATGCGTGTATCCGGTTATTATTGTCGGATACAATTCAATAAGTATATAAGTTGTTGGTAAAGGTCATATCAAAGACTTTGTCAAGTTTGATTGAAACCCTATGATAGTTTATTCGCTTAAAGAAGTTGTTGAGAGGTGATATAAAATCACTTCTCCTTATGTCTTTTTGTTCTCTTGGGACTTGTTACTTTATATGAGGGTATTCATGTAAATAGTAGCAATAAAGTTTATATACCATTAGTGTGGTACATGAGAGGGGCTCTCTCATGTGGGTTATAAGACACTAGATGGGGTTCTATTAAGAGAGAGAGTGAGAAGAAGAGGAGAGAGAAAGAGAAGAGACAAGGGTTTTCTCTACAAGGGTTTTCACCATTCCATCTCTTGCAAGGTTTGTTCCAAGTTATTTGGGGGTTCTTTCATAATTGTTTGGGGTTACAAACATATTGTAGAAGGTTGCATATTGTGGGATTGGGTGAATGTTTTATGTGTCAAGCTTGTAGAGAGGTAAGTCTTCTAAATCCTCTCTTGTTGTAATCTTTTGCATTGATAGTGGAGTTCCATCTTGCCGGATTGCCCGTGGACGTAGGCCTTAGTGCCGAACCACGTTAAATCTCGTCTCTTGTTTGTGGTTGTGCTTCTATTTCATTTTCTTATATACTTACTGGCTAGTTTACACTTTGTTTATGTGCTTTGGTGTATTATCATTACTTTGTTGGTTTGTTTGAACTTCAAAGTATTAGGTAAATCATCAACAAGTGGTGGGACTTCACCACAACAAGTGGTATCGGAGCTTCCGGGTTATGTGAAGAAAGTGTGAACAAGGTGTTTGTGAAATTGCTTAAGTGAGTAAAAGTGTAGTAAAATGGGAAGCAACCGATTTGAGGTGGAGAAGTTTAATGGAAGAAATAACTTTGAGCTATGGAGATTAAGATGTATGATGTCTTGGTGCAAAATGGGTAAGAGGAAGCTTTACTTGGTATAAGTGAAAAGCCATCCACTATTAGCAAAGAGGATTGGTTAAAAATGGATATGAAGGCGGTCTCTACTATTCGCTTGTGTTTGACGGATAATGTGATCTTTAATATAAAAGGTGAGAAGATGGCATCCAAGTTGTGGGCAAAGCTTGAGAGCTTGTATCAAACCAAATCTCTACTCAACATAATTCTTCTAAAGAAGAGTTATATTCTTTGAAGACGAAAGAAGGCACCAAGATCTCCGAGCACTTTTAATGACATTGTTGGTCAACTTGAAAGCATTGATGAACCTATGAAGGATCGAGATAAAACGGTGACCATGTTATGTACTTTGCCGGATAGTTATGACAACTTGGTTACAACTCTAAGTTGTTCCAAGGATGATAAACTCACTTTTGATGATGTGAATAGTGCCTTGTTTGCCGATGAATCTAGAAGGCATGCATCATTGGAGGTAGGAATGGAGGGTCTTACTATAAGAGGACGTCCTAATGAGCGTAGTGGATCATCTAGAAGCATTTCAAGGGGGAAATCTAGTCACCGTTCAAAGTCAAGAGGCCGGTTTGAAAAAGGTACTTGTTGGAATTGCAGTAAGAAAGGGCATTTGAAGAAAGATTGCTACTTTAGAAAAGGCAAGGGTTCCAACTCAAGCAAAGAATATGAAAAAGAGAAGAATGAAGGCGAGACCAAAAGTGAAGCCAATCAAGTGGAAGAATCAATATCCGGGTCCATTGAAGATGAGGTATTTATGGCTAGTAGTAGTCCTATTTATCATCAAAATTGGGTTCTTGATACCGCCGCTACTCATCATATGTGTCCACATCGGTCATGGTTTAGCTCATATGAGCCATGTGATGGTGGATATGTCTTGATGGGGAACAACTCAACTAGTCATATTGTGGGTGTTGGTGTGGTACAACTCAAGATGTTTGATGGCAATGTTAGAACACTTGAAAATGTAAGGCATGTACCGGATTTGAAGAAAAGCTTGATTTCACTATCGGAACTTGATTCTTGTGACTACAAGTACACCGAACAAGGTGGAGTGATTAAAGTTTCTAAGGGTGCTTTGATTGTTATGAAAGGCATCCGGGTTGGAAACTTGTATAAATTGCTTGGAAGCACAATTGTAGATGGTGCACAAGTGGTGGTTGACCATGATGAATATCCGGTTTGGCTTTGGCATAGAAGGTTGGTGTGCGCACCCGATTTCGGTCACACGACGAAGCGCACGCAAAACGATGCATGCCTCGGGATTTGTTTGGAGTCGCCACTGCCTGATGGGGTACAGGCAGACACCTGTGTTCCTAAGTTCTTCTACTAAGGCTTGGTCTGCAGCTTGAGATTCTAAGTAGGTTCTCGGTTGCGGTCTGGGGAAGTCCGTAGACACCCCAGTCCACCCCGTCAAGTGACGGGTCCCATAAGTTTCCCCGGTTTGAGTCAACTCAGTTGATCTCTCAGTCACCCGATGCCTATTCTAGCATGTAATTTGATTAAGTCTGGCGGGACCGCCAAAGTGGTGTGGGTCCCTTTACTTGATTTTATCTTCTTAATTAAAGTGATGTGGGTCTTGTAGACACCCCAAATTGCACAAACAATCATGAAAAATCATTATCTCCTTGAAAGCCAGCACAGAAATTGAAGAAAATGAACTTTTACCTGTATCCGGTTACTCAGGCCGGATAAAAGTACTCCTTTGTGTATCCGGTGGAACATACCGGATAAATGTGAGCCTTAGTGTATCCGGTACCATGTACCGGATACCTTAAGGCCCTTGTGTATCCGGTCTGATATACCGGATACATTAGTTTTGCTCAAAATTAGGGTTTTCCGAGAGAAATCACTTGTTACCATCATGTCCCTCATTTAATGAGGGGAAATCTCGGAAACAACCCTAGGGTTAAGGTTGGGGGGTTCTAGACATTAAGTTGTGTCTACCAATGACCTTAGCCTTTGCCTATAAATAGGAGGCTCCTCTTCAAGCAAAGGACCAAGTTTTTTGGAGATCGAAGAACTCTGAATGAAGAAGGGAACCGCTGCCGGATTACTTCCAGAACCCCAGGTAAGCCTCAACCCTCATTTATTTTCTGTATTTAATTTATTAGATCTAGATCTCTTCTTCTACCTTTCTGTAGAATAAAGCCTCTTTTTGTGTGTGGAAATCCTTCCCCGGCTCAAAGTATCTCAAGACTCCCCTAGCCGTAAAACGTGAAGGCGGGATCTAGGAGAAACGAGACTGGGGATTGACCCTAGTGCTAGAACCCATGTAGCATAAGGCTTTTGAATGATTGAAAACCGTTCTATAATTACCCTTGATTATCTCGAAGAACCGTGTTTAACGGGGAGAGAGAACAGAGGGAAACGATAATGGAACGGAACCCTAGGCTATGCTAGAACCTATCTTGTTGAATCTATATGCATGATATGTGTTGTATTAATCTTGCTTGGTTTTCACTCTTGCACACATATTACACTCTTTTGGTGGAATAGGCTCATATTTGGGGTTTATTGCATTTATTGTGATAAATCTCAAATAAATGGCCTCAATCAATTCTGGAAGGTTTTGCAATGATTTTTGAAGGTTTTATATTCATTTTGCACGAATCACACACTTTTTGTCACATTTTGGCATTGGCTTTACTCAAAAAAAGGCCTAACTGGAAAGCACCTGTACCCTTACTTCGGACGCTCATAACTTCATCGTCCGGATGAATTTTGGAGCGATTTCAAAACCATGGAAAAGGTGAGGCTGTCTAGTTTATGTCCACCAAATTTCATAAAGTTACATCAAACGGATTTTCGACACCTCTCTGTCGAAGTTGAGTGGACAGTTCAGGTTCAAATACAGAACTTGTCACTTCGACGGACCGCCATGTGTTCGTTTTATGTCCGATTCAAGTGATTTTTGTTTCTGAGTACTCCTTTATGAGTCTATTTTCAAATCCAGTTGGTTTCATAATTTTTGGATTCCATTTGAATTATTGGTAGCCGATTTACTCAGAACTGTTCATTTGTACTTTTCTGGGTAAATCTGTGATCTTCGGGGCCTGTTCGGGAGACCACCCAAGGCACATCCGAAGGGATTTTTGTATGAGGCTAGTTTCTTTTGAAAGATGGCCATACAAACTTCAATCACACCAAATTTCGTGGATTGTTATGGAGTGGATTTTTCTATGCAATTTCCCAAAGTTGCCCACTTATCACTTTTAAAAATCCCCAGCAGCAACTTCAAAGGAGCATAACTCCTAGGATTTTTATCGGAATGGATTGAAATTTTGCATGAAACTGTTATTTACCCTAATCTTTCAAATGGATTTGGTTTGGTTCAATTTAAAATTGGATTTGAATGATTTCAAGACAAATGGCATTTATTTTCACCGAATTTTCCGGATTTGATTCAACTATGTTTTTGAGTAACTTGTGCTTTGATTTCCATCTTTTGAGATATTCCAAAAATGATATTGACATAAGAGAGGATCTAGAATCCATCTAGATTTTCATGTGAAAATATCATACATTGTTCATTTTTCAAGGTTTTCTATGATTTTAGCAAGCTTTCTTATTTTTGCATGAACATACACTTGGCTACCACTTCATGTGGATGAACGGGGGTGCCTAACACCTTCTCCGGTTCATAATCTAATCCCCTTACCCATCTCTGGATTATATTTTCAAGTAGGGTTATTTTTACCCTAGAATGTTTCTTTTGTCTCTTTTTTGCTTATTTTTGAACTCTTTGGTGTCCATTCTCACCCCAAAACCATGAATGGTGGTGACTCTCCCATTTTTGCGTTGAGCCCGTGTGTTGACGGAGGGATGATCATTCCGGTGATTTTTCCCATGTCTCACAGGTCTGATTGGGCTGGCCCCATTGGAAGGCCTGCGGATTCCTTGGTGGGCTTGGTTAAGCCCACGTGTCCCTTGGTGGGCCTCAGTTTAGCCTGAGAGGCCCTTTGGGCTTTGGTTCAATGAATTGATTTTATTTAAATTCTAAGTTGAAGATTAAATTTAGTTCCATGCAAAAAGTGAGTCTGGATTGACTTGCGGGCCCCTGAGTGGGCCTCGGCCTGGTTGCCAAGTGTTTTGAGTTTATTTTGATTAATCTTTGCCAAAATGGGCCAGGCTTTGGGCTTGGAGACCTTTACCTGGGCTTGGGCTTGAAAGCCCAAGGCTTCTTGAGTTAGGGTTTTGAAACCCTAACCTTGGTTGGTTAATGGGCTTGGTGGGCCCGATAGGCCCTGCCCTTTGCCTCGGCCAAACCACATCTTAATTTAGGCCTGCATGCTTCAATTTGGGCTTTGGTGGGCCTCAAAATGGTCCGGCCCACTTAATTAATTGGGTTTACTTATTTAAGACAAAGTGAGTTTGTTAGGCTTGGTGGGCCCCGTTGGAAGGCCCACTATGTATCAAATTGGACCGGAGGTCCAAGTCCCATCTTGGGTTTCCGGTTGACCCGGAAACCCTTCTGGTTCGATTGGTTTGATCAAATGAACCAAAAAAAATAGCACAAAATCACAAAATAGTAAAAATAACAATCTGGCTGTGTAGCCGGCCTGAGATGCCGGTTACACATAAGTCTTAGTGTATCCGGCATCTTTTGCCGGCTACAAGTGGGCCTCTGTTGATCCGGCCTGAGTTGCCGGATCAACCTACAAAAGCCAATTTTCGGATTTTTGCCTTGGGGTTGGATTCTTAGGCCTCTTGGGGTGTTATCCCTGCTGTGTGCGCCCCCACAGGTATGGGGGGTGGGAAGCACCCCAGCTTTGGTCTCTTTTGGGTGGCTCTTTGCAACAAGAAAGGTGGGTGGCATGGGAGCCGCAAACCCCAATGAGATAAGGACTAGGAAGAATCCGTGCCTTGGTTTCTCGATCCACCCACCAGCAAACAGATAAAGCAAAGGATAACCTAACCAAATGAAAACATAGAGCATGCTTGGACTTGCAATACTAACACATGCACGATTTCATGCCTCAAGCGAGAGAGAAGATGTTAATATAAGCAAAGGCGCCTGGCATGCTTCTAAAGTGTGGGGGGATGCAAATATACATTTAAAATATCCATACGACCACACATCTTTCGTGAACGCGAACAAAAGTAAATACAAAAACATGCTGCAGCAGGTGGGGGACAGCAACTAATAAATAGGATTTAAATGAGGTTTAGGCATGCTAAAGGGGCTGGGTAGAATATGGTTATGGATGGCATTTATGCATGGCCCTTGGGGGCTGGATTAAGAGTGTAAACAGGGCGGGGAGCTTGCTGGGACAGCAGCAAATAGCAAGAATTAGCTGCTGCCTACAGCAGCAACTCATGTGGGCATACCGGGGAGCTACGGGTAATGGGGACAAGCCGGGGATGGAGGTGCTGCTGCTGTCTCCAGCAGCAGCTCGAGTGGGCCATCACAGTAGGCTATGGGTATGGGGGACATGCTTAAATTACGAAAATAGAAAATAAATCAAGACCAAGGATGTATGCATTAGCGCATGCAACTACAACATGTGGGTTTGATAAAAAAAAACAGCAGCTATGATGTAGCAAAAATCATGGCACATCACCCAAAAACGGCAAGCAAAATCAGACATTTGCATGTCCCTAGAGATGAAGAAAGACGTACCTCGAGTTATGGTGTATTCTAGCAAGCACAAGTCGACCCCTAAGCTCTAAGCATGCAAAAAAAGAACAAAGACCTAACCTAGCACATATCCTATGCAACTCACAACAAGATCATACTAATTTTATCCATACACCTCAACTTAAAGAGCCAATGAAAGGGAAGTGGGGGGTTGCACAATGGGGTACATTAGAAAATACATTAAGGGAACATGCTCCCCTATTAAATACAAAGAAGATGTCAATGGTATAAGGCCCAACAGCAACCTTATGGTGCTCTAAAATATGCCCTTATTCCCTCCTTCATTCGAATAACCTCATGGGAATAACCACTATTAAAGTGATAAGAAAGGAGAGGGAAACGAAAAGAAACTATGCAATCCCATATAACAGAAGTATCACCTCTTATGAACATATCTCAAATCAACCAAAATTGACATATGTGAAATAAATACCAGGAAGAAGCTCACCTTTGGGCTTAACAAGGGGTTTAGGAAGTTCTTTAACCTCCTCTTAGACCGGAGCAGCACTTGAGCAACACTTACTCTTCTCCAATGACAAGATACCCCTTCCTTGCTTGAGTGGGAATGGGGAAGAAGAAGGAGAAATGGATGGAGAGGTCAAGGTTATGCTTGAGGGTTTAGGGAGCCAAAGGAAGGTAAGGTGAGGGGAGAAGAATGGAGGAAGTGAGAGAGATCTTGCAAAGAAGAATGAGCTGACCTCCCTTTGTGCTAGGGTTTTTTCTTTTTATAGGGAATGACCAAAATCCAATTACTTTCATGCTTTATCACCAAAACCCTACCCCTTTCTCATTCATGCCCTTTTTTAAATATAAGCAATGATTGTGAATCATTGCTTCAAGACTTGGACGAATTCTCCACATGGAGAATTCATCCAACCACATACTTTTTATTTTCTTTTTTTTCTTTATGTACTTTTATCATTATTATATTAGGATTTTTTGTTTTAAGTTTTGGATGCACATGCATCTTTTAAATTTTTTTTCTTTTATTTTAAATACTTTAATTAGATTTTTAGCAAAAATATTATTTTTTAATTCAAAACTTTTCATTTTGCTGCTCTTTCTTCACTGTTTGCCACGTGTGCAGATTTTTCAGAAACTTTAACTGCCCACAACTCGCTCGTCTGATATCCGATTTTGGCAAACTTAGTGGAGTTGGAATCAGTGCGAGATTCCCTATCCACTGGATTTTAGTTTAGCAGCAAATTCGAGTTTTTTAGCAGAAGTGCCGGGCCGCGTCCGGGAGCCGGTTTTGCTCATATTTCCTTATCCGGGACTCCGATTCCAGCAAACTCAGTTGCGTTGGAATCGTATCGAGATGCTCTTTCTGCTGATATCAAATGAGGCAGCTGATCTGGGGTTTAGCATAAAGTCAATTTCTGCTTTTCTCATATTTGACCAGTCCATAACTTCTTCATCTGGACTCTGATTTAAGCAAACTCTGTTCCATTAGAATCGTATCAGAATCCTCTTTCCAATGGTAGGAAGCATGGCAACTGATTTGTACCAGATAAAAAGTCAACTTTTTGACTTTCTCAAGTTTGACTTTTCAATTAAAATATCATTTTTTGCATTTTGGGAGGTGCAAAAATGAGGTGCTTACAGTTGGGTCACATGAGTGAAAAAGGTATGGACATCTTGATGAAAAAGGAACTTATTCCTAAGATGTGCTTTGGTGATAAAGAATTTTGTGAGCATTGTGTCTATGGCAAGCATCATAGGAGAAGCTTCAAGGCCAGGAGTCATACTAGCAAAGACATACTTGATTATGTTCACTCGGATTTGTGGGGTCCATCTCGCACTAAATCACATGGTGGTGCATCTTATTTCATATCTTTCATTGATGATTATTCAAGGAGGGTATGGGTGACATTCTTGAAGACAAAGGATGAAGCTTTCATTGCATTCAAGCATTTCAAAGCCGAGGTGGAGAAACAAAGTGGAAGAAGCATCAAGGTGATTAGAACCGACAATGGTTTAGAATTTGTGAACAATACTTTCCTCAATTTTTGCAAAGATGAAGGAATTGTCATGCATAATATCGTTGTTAGAAACCCTCAACAAAATGGGGTGGTGGAGCGTATGAATAGAACTTTGGTGGAACATGCAAGGTGTATGTTAAGCAATGCGGGTCTTGATAAGGAGTTTTGGGCGGAAGCTATCAACACGGCTTGCTACCTTGTGAATAGATCACCTTCGGCGGTATTGGGAAAGAAAACACCTCAAGAGGTATGGCATGGAACTCCTAGTGATTATTCCAATTTGAAAATATTTGGATGTGATGCATATACATTGATTCCTAGTTGTCAAAGGGATAAATTAGATCCAAAGTCTAGAAAGTGCATCTTTGTTGGTTATGGAAAGAATGTTAAAGGATACCGTTTATGGGATCCAGTTTCTCGTAAAATAATTCATAGCCGTGATGTTCACTTTGATGAATCGAGAATGCTAAACAAGACTTTGGAGCCTACCAAGGAAGAAGGTCAAAATGAGGTGGAGCAATTTGAAGTTATTCCGGGTGGTTTTATTCCGGAAAATGTAACTCCTAATGAAGAAGTGGTTGATGGAGATGTTGAAGCTCAAGAAGATAATGGGCAACATGAACAACTACAACCACCACTATCTCAAGAACGTCCAAGACGTGAAAGGCATTTACCATCAAGACTTCAAGATTGTGTTGATCCTATTACAATGAGGGCTTTAATCACGGAAGATGGTGAACCATGCACATTTGAAGAGGCCATTAATGGTAGTGACTCCTTCATGTTGGGCCTTGGTTATGAAAGAATTCAATATGATCATTGTGTTTATATGAAGGTACTTGAAGATGGCACTTACTTGATGTTGGTCTTGTATGTTGATGACATGTTGCTTGTGGGTAAGGATAAGTCTAAGATTCAAGAGCTAAAGGCACAATTGAGTGAGGCATTTGAGATGAGAGATCTCGGGCCGGCTACACATATCCTTGGGATAGAAATTACAAGGGATAGAAAGAATGGGACATTGTCACTCTCACAAGAGTGGTTCATTGAGAAGGTTCTTGGAAGGTTTAGCATGGACAAGTCTAAGCCTGTGAAGACATCACTAGCACCTCATTTCAAGTTATCTTTGGAACAATGTCCAAAGACCGAAGAAGAAAAGAAGAAAATGAGCCAAGTTCCTTATGCTAGTCTTGTAGGGAGCTTAATGTTTGCTATGGTATGTACAAGGTCGGATATTTCCTATGCGGTTGGAGTTTTGAGTCGGTTCATGGCTAATCCGGGTAAGGCACATTAGGAAGCCGCTAAGTGGGTGCTTCGTTACTTGAGAGGCACTAGTAACTATGCCATCACATATGGTAAGGATTCAAGACAAATGCATGGACATGTTGATGCAAGCTATGCTAATGACATTGACAAAGGAAGGTCTACTACCGGGTATGTATTTTGCTTGGGAAATGGTCCGATTAATTGGATGTCAAAGTTACAAGCAACGGTGGCATTGTCTAGTACCGAAGCCGAATACATGGCATTAACGGAGGCTTGCAAAGAAGCGGTGTGGCTTCAAGGTCTTATGGGTGAGATTGGTTTAAGTCCAAAACCCATGGAATTGTTTTGCAACAACATGAGTGCTATTTGTTTGGTTAAGAATCCGGTGTATCATAGAAGAACTAAGCACATTAGTGTCCAATATCACTATTTGCGGGAAGTTATTGAAGATGGGAAGATTCAAGTCTTAAAGGTTGGAACCAAGGAGAACTTAGCCGACATGTTGACTAAAATAGTGACCCTAGATAAGGTGGAGTGGAGCTTAACTTCTCTAAGCATCATGCCAAGGTGAGTTGGTGGATTTGGCAATGGCAAGGTGATTTTCTATCAAGGTGGAGATTCTTGAGAGGTGATATAAAATCACTTCTCCTTATGTCTTTTTGTTCTCTTGGGACTTGTTACTTTATATGAGGGTATTCATGTAAATAGTAGCAATAAAGTTTATATACCATTAGTGTGGTACATGAGAGGGGCTCTCTCATGTGGGTTATAAGACACTAGATGGGGTTCTATTAAGAGAGAGAGTGAGAAGAAGAGGAGAGAGAAAGAGAAGAGACAAGGGTTTTCTCTACAAGGGTTTTCACCATTCCATCTCTTGCAAGGTTTGTTCCAAGTTATTTGGGGGTTCTTTCATAATTGTTTGGGGTTACAAACATATTGTAGAAGTGTAGACACCCCAAAATTGCACGATTTTTTATAAATCTTGAAGGAGAGAAATATTTTATTGGAATTTTCAATTCTTTGCATTGGGTTTGAGATACTTAACTCATTTGAATCCAAAGCCGTAAAGGAAAAGGCCCAAATTCTATCTTTTGTGCAAAGTCAAACTTTTTCCGGTAGAATTTTGTTGACTTTTGACCCCAGAAAATGAAATATTTTTTAAAGCAAGATTTCAAGATAATTTTTCCCGGTAATCAGGTTTTTAGCAATGTTATTGCATAAATGAGCTCAAAATTAAGGTTTTCCGAGAGCTTTTCACTTTTACCATCATATCCCTCATTAAATGAGGGCAAATCTCGAAAATAGCCTTATGTGAGACATGGGAAAAAATCACCAGAATGATCAACCCTCCGTCAACACACGGGCTCAACGCAAAAACGGGAGCCCCATTCATCCACACAAAGTGGTTGCCAAGTGTATGTTCATGCAAAAAATAGAAAGCTTGCTAAAATCATAGAAAACCTTGAAAAAGGACTAATGTATGATATTTTCACATGAAGATCTTAATGGATTTTAGATCCTCTCTTATGTCAATATCATTTCTGGAATATCTCAAAAGATGGAAATCAAAGCACAAGTTGCTCAAAAACCAAGTTGAATCAAATCCGGAAAATTCCGTAAAAAGTATGCTATTTGCCTTGAAATCATTCAAATACCATTTTAAATTGAACCAAACCAAATTCATTTGAAAGATTAGGGAAAATAAGAGTCTCATGCAAAATTTCAATCCATTCCGATAAAAATCCTAGGAGTTATACTCCTTTGAAGTTGCTGCTGGGGATTTTTAAAAGTGATAAGTGGGCAACTTTGGAAAATTGCATAGACAAATCCACCACATAAAAATCCACGAAATTTGGTGTGATTGAAGTCTGTATGGCCATCTTTCAAAAGAAACTAGCCTCATACAAAAATCCCTTCGGATGTGCCTTGGGTGATATCCCGAACAGGCCCCGAAGATCACAGATTCACCCAGAAAAATGCCATTGAGCAGTTCTGAGTAAATCGGCTACCAATAATTCAAATGGAATCCACAAATTATGAAACCAACTGGATTTGAAAATAAACTCATAAAGGAGTACTCAGAAATAAAAATCACTCGAATCGGACTTAAAACGAACAAATGGCGGTCCGTCGAAGTGACAAGTTCTGTACTTGAACCTGAAGTGTTTACTCAACTTCGACAGAGAGGTGTCAAAAATCCGTTGGATAGAAATTTATGAAATTTGGTGGACATAAACTAGACAGCCTCACCTTTTCCATGGTTCTAGAATCGCTCCAAAATTCATCCGGACGATGAAGTTATGAGCGTCCGAAGTAAGGGTACAGGTGCTGTCCAGTTAGTCCACTTTTGAAGAAAATCAAATCCGAAAAAGTGATAAGGTGTGTGAGATTCGTGTGAGATGAATCCAAAACCTTTGAAAAACATTTAAAATACTCCAGAATTTTCATTGAAGCCATTTATTTGAGATCTATCACAATAAATGTAATAAACCCCAAATATGAGCCTATCCCGCCAAAAGAGTGTAATATGTGTGTGCTAGAGTGAAAAATCAAGCAAGATTAATACAACAACATATCATGCATATAGATTCAACAAGATAGGTTCTAGCATAGCCTAGGGTTCCGTTCCATTATCGTTTCCCTCTGTTCTCTCTCCCCGTTAAACACGGTTCTTCGAGATAATCAAGGGTACTTTGATTATAGAACGATTTTCAATCATTCAAAAGCCTTATGCTACATGGGTTCTAGCCTTAGGGTCAATCCCCAGTCTCGTTTCCCCTAGATCCGCCTTCACGTTTTACGGCTAGGGGAGTCTTGAGATACTTTGAGCCGGGGAAGGATTTCCACACACAAAGAAGGCTTTACACTACAGAAAGGTAGAAGAAGAGATCTAGATTTAGGAATGTAAAGACAGAAAATAAAAGACAAGTTTGAGGCTTACCTGGATTCTGGAAGCACTCCCGCAGCGATTTCTTCTTCTCTTGGAGTTCTTCTTTGCGAGAATTCAAAACAAGAGTTGGTTCCCCTTTGCTTAAGGAGGAGCCTCCTATTTATAGGCAAAGGCTAGGGTTAGGGTTGGTGAGAATGGTAGACACAACCTAATGTCTATAGCCCACCAACCTTAACCCTAAGGCTATTTCCGAGATTTCCCCTCATTTAATGAGGGATATGATGGTAAAAGTGAAAAACTCTCGGAAAACCCTAATTTTGAGCAAAACTTGCGTATCCGGCATGTCAGGCCGGATACACAAGTACCTTAATGTATCCGGTCTATGATGCCGGATACACTGAGGTCCACTTGTATCCGGCATTTTCCACCGGATACAAAGAAGGACACTTGTATCCGGCCTGAGTTGCCGGATACAAGGAAAAAAGCCTTTTTTCGAATTTTAACACAGGCAATATTTATTTACATGTAATATCGTTTAAGTAAATGTCCTCGTATTTTTTAATCTCCATTTACTTAAGATATTACATGTAAATAAGCAAACAACCCCCCCCCCCCATTTGAATCCATTAAAAATAGTTCCAGACCCAAATTCCAAGTGAATAAAAAGTCAACTTTCCAGTTCTAGGCAAAATTCCGATTTTTCAGGTCTGGAAAAAAGGTTCAATATGTTAAAACCAAGGTATTCGCCAAGATTTAAAATCTCCAAAAATTCTTTTATGCAATAACATGGCTAAAAACCTGATTACCGGGAAAAATTATCTTGAAATCTGGCTTTAAAAAATATTTCATTTTCTGGGGTCAAAAGTCAACAAAATTCAACCGGAAAAAGTTTGACTTTGCACAAAAGATTGAATTCGGGCCTTTTTCTTTTCCGTTTTGGATTCAAATGGGTTAAGTATCTCAAACCCAATGCAAAGAACTGAAAATTCCAATAAAATATTTCTCTCCTTCAAGATTTATCAAAAATCGTGCAATTTTGGGGTGTCTACACCTTAGGGTTAAGGTTGGTGGGCTATAGACCTTAGGTTGTGTCTACCATTCTCACCAACCCTAACCCTAACCTTTTCCTATAAATAGGAGGCTCCTCCTTAAGCAAAAAAAAAAAACCAACTCTTGTTTTGAATTCTCGCAAAGAAGAACTCCAAGAGAAGAAGGAAATCGCTGTGGGAGTGCTTCCAGAATCCAGGTAAGCCTCAAACCTCTCTTTAATTTCTGTATTTACATTCCTAGATCTAGATCTCTTCTTCTACCTTTCTGTAGTGTAAAGCCTTCTTTGTGTGTGAAAATCCTTCCCCGGCTCAAAGTATCTCGAGACTCCCCCTAGCCGTAAAACGTGGAGGCGGGATCTAGGAGAAACGAGACTGGGGATTGACCTTAGTACTAGAACCTATGTAGCATAAGGCCTTTTGTTTGATTGCGAACCGTTTCATATTCAAAGTACCCTTGATTATCTTGAAGAACCGTGTTTAACGGGGAGAGAGAACAGAGGGAAACGATAATGGAACGGAACCCTAGGCTATTTTAGAACCTCATTTTGATGAATATATATGCATGCTATGTTGTTCTATTGATCTTGTATGTTTTTTTCAAGCTTGCACATACATAGCACTTTTTTTGCGGATAGGCTCACATTTGGGGATTTATTACATTCATTGTGATAAATCTCCAATAAATGGCCTCAATCAAATTCTGGAATGTTTTAAATGTTTTTTAAAGGTTTTGGATTCATCTCACACGAATCTCACACACTTGATCACAGTTTTGAGTCGGTTTTACTCAAAAAGGGCCTAACTGGACAGCACCTGTACCCTTACTTTGGACGCTCATAACTTCATTGTCCGGATGAATTTTGGAGCGATTCCAAAACCATGGGAAATGAGATGATGTCTAGTTTATGTCCACCAAATTTCATAAATTTCTATCAAACGGATTTTTGACACCTTTCTGTCGAAGTTGAGTGGACAATTCAGGTTCAAATACAAAACTTGTCACTTCGACGGAGCGCCATGTGTTCGTTTTAAGTCCGATTCGAGTGATTTTTGTTTCTGAGTACTCCTTTATCAGTCTATTTTCAAATCCAGTTGGTTTTATAATTTTTTGATTCCATTTGAATTATTGGTAGCCGATTTACTCAGAACTGCTCAATGGCATTTTTCTGGGTAAATCTGTGATCTTCGGGGCATGTTCGGGAGATCACCCAAGGCACATCCGAAGGGATTTTTGTATGAGGCTAATTTCTTTTGAAATATGGCCATACAGAATTCAATCATACCAAATTTCGTGGATTGTTATGAAGTGGAGTTTTCTAGACAATTTTCCAAAGTTGCCCACTCATCACTTTTAAAAATCCCCAGCAGCAACTTCAAAGGAGCATAACTCCTAAGATTTTTATCGGAATGAAGTGAAATTTTGCATGAGACTCTTATTTACCCTAATCTTTCAAATGGATTTGGTTTGGTTCAATTTAAAATTGGATTTGAATGATTTCAAGGCAAATGGCATACTTTTTACCGAATTTTCCGGATTTGATTCAACTTGGTTTTTGAGCAACTTGTGCTTTGATTTCCATCTTTTGAGATATTCCAGAAATGATATTGACATAAGAGAGGATCTAGAATCCATTTAGATCTTCATGTGAAAATATCATACATTGGTCCTTTTTCAAGGTTTTCTATGATTTTAGCAAGCTTTCTATTTTTGCATGAACATACACTTGGCAACCACTTTGTGTGGATGAATGGGGGTGCCTAACACCTTCCCCCGTTCATAATCTAATCCCCTTACCCATCTCTGGATTTGATTTTCAAGTAGGGTTATTTTTACCCTAGAATTTGCCTTTTTACACTTTTTGGTGATTTTTGATGATTTTTGTGTCCATTCTCACCTCAAAATTATGAATTGTGGCGACTCTCCAACTTTTATTTCGAGCCCCGTGTGTTGACAGAGGGATGATCATTCCGGTGATTTTCCCATGTCTCACAAGAAGGTTGCATATTGTGGGATTGGGTGAATGTTTTATGTGTCAAGCTTGTAGAGAGGTAAGTCTTCTAAATCCTCTCTTGTTGTAATCTTTTGCATTGATAGTGGAGTTCCATCTTGCCGGATTGCCCGTGGACGTAGGCCTTAGTGCCGAACCACGTTAAATCTTGTCTCTTGTTTGTGGTTGTGCTTCTATTTCATTTTCTTATACACTTAGTGGCTAGTTTACACTTTGTTTATGTGCTTTGGTGTATTATCATTACTTTGTTGGTTTGTTTGAACTTCATAGTATTAGGTAAATCATCAACAAGTGGTGGGACTTCACCACAACAGAAGCAAATCAAATGGAAGAAGGAGCCATCATCTAGAAGTAAACTTAATATAACCATTATTGATTGAGACCCCCAAGAAAGTTTGTTTCCCTTGAGAAGGAAATCAAAATAAAAAAAAGTAGCAATCCGACAATAACTTTGATGGAATGTGAGTTTCATATTGAAGCACCAACCAGCCCTCTTGAATGGTGGATTTTAGGACTTAGTGTGTGTCTTACAACAAACAGTAAACGGTAAATTGAAATATCTTACAACAGTAAACAAACGAATAACTCCATCGCTCCTCTTGTTTAGGCTTTCCCAGTTTTTGCTATTGAAGAAGCATCTACAAAATTCTTGTTCAAGGATTAACAATAAGGGTTTTCTAAGGTTATTTTCATTTGAGATAGAGATTATATGACATTTATCTGGTCCAAGAGGAGCAAATATAGGTTTAGCAAGCAATAGCAATCTCCACCAACAAAATGAATTTGAACAAGCATTTATCTGGCCAGCGCAAATATTGAGAAAATATTGACCATTGGGTCCTGTTGATGGAAATTATAAGTCCATTAATGTGGAATTATAAGTCGAATAATGAGAATGACGAGTCTGTTGATGGAGAATTACAAGTCAGCTGATGATGGGAGTTATAAGTAGTTGACGGGGATTACTCTAACTTGTAATTCACCATCAATGAACTTGTTATCCATCAATAGTACGAAATTTTTTATATTTCCGAACTCACTTGGTCATTTGCTGAAAAAAGGTATAACCAATGAGTCAGGTATCATCCAAAGGTAGCTGAACAATAATTTTCCCAATAAAAAATCGTAACCAGAACCGGCTTCCGATGGATATTAATTGTACAAATTGCCTTTCATTGTGACTGTGATCCGGGACCAAGAGGTTTCATAATCTTTAGGTTTGAAGTATCGATCCTCATCTTTTAATATCTTTAATACCTGAGAAATAACTGGCGATAGTACTGTTACTTTTGGCCGGTGGGTTATTTTATATCCACCATTAAGGGGAACATAAACATGGGATGGGATCGAAAGTCTTTTATTTTTCTTTTTGTGTGTTCAAGGCTTACAACAGTTGCTATCGCCATACTTAATGGCTTGGTTGATAAGATCGAGGGATTAGTAGAACTAGATCTAGTGAGATCACATGAACAAAGTTTTTTAGCTTTGTTGGATGATTAAAAAAAAAAAAAATCATTTGTTGATCCCATAAAGGACTCAACCATGAGAAATTGCGGGAATTAATTGCATGCCATTTGACCTCATAGGAGGACTCAATGAGGAGATAGAAACGCGAGAAAACATATCATATCATGTTATAATCCACAACAGAGTTTCTCAGTGTACAAATGCTGGTGAGTGAGACAATTAGCGTGGATGATTGAAGAGAACACAATTTTTCCTCACTCCTTACATTTCATCATCATCACAATCAGTTTCCACCCAAGTGGGGTTTGCAACACAAATCTTGTCTCTCCATCCTATTCATGTATACGGGATTCTAATTAAAGATTAATTCATTTTATGTTTAAATTTAACAAGAGTTTCACACCGGCTGCTAACTTAATTAATACAGCCCCTCCTTTTTCCAGGGTTGGGACTGGCAGCAAATAATAGATATAAAATTACCCAATGCCTAGATTCTCAAAAACACACTACGCTGTCTTAAACAAAACTACCCAATGCCCATCCTTCAAAAACTACAACCACCTAATTAATTAATTGTGCATTAACTACGTGGATAAGTGTAGAAACAATAAAAACATGCGTGTAGAAACAATAAAAACAAACACCAGCGGAGTTCCTCAATCCTTACATTTAAATAACGAAAATGTCTTGGAGGGATTAATATTGCTTTTGATAAATATTGAAAGAGAATTGCCTACAATGCATTATGCTTAGGACGTAAGGAAATGTTAGAAAACATATGATACAAAAAGCTATAATTCCGCAACACATTTCTCAGTATCCAAATGCAGACTAAGTGTGCAACTCAACTTCTTCGATACGGTGTTGACATAAACCCATAACGAAATGGAGGGTACTGATGGTGAAAGCAATACTGAACCAAACTGAATTGAAAACTCAACTAATTAACCTAGTTGGGTTAGTTTTTGGGAGTCCAAGCCAAACCAAAGATGTTAAAACCCATCCCAAACCAACTTGTCAACTTCATGTTTACATAAGAGGAGGGGTGTAACCTTAAAACATAAGCTAAAAGATGAGGAAAGTTCATCTCTTATCTGATGGGGTGAAAGAATGGTGAATTTCCAATACAAATTCCAACAGCCCCCTCACATTACCATGTTGAAAGCCCAAAAACACATAAGAAGAGGGGCCTCAACCTTAAAACCTAGGCTTGAAGTTGAAGGAAGTTCATCTCTTATATGGTAGATGAAAGAATGGTGAATTTTTTATGTAGGACAAATTCCAACAAGTTTAACCAAAGCATGTAGGATGTATCCTACTCAACACTACGTTAAATTTCGGTCCTAGTAAAACATGCATTAGATGGATAGAAATCCTTTATAAAAGCTTAAATCTTTTAAAGATATAAGTTTCAACCAATTTCCCCTTGTTTGGGGAAATTGGTTCTTAGTCAAATTTGAGAGAGAGAGAAAAAACCAATCTAATTCTTAGTAGTTGGAAAGTATTGATACTTTTTTAAAATAATTGAGAATTAGTGTCATTTTATTATTCAAAAAGGATTTTTCTTTTTTTCCAAAAATACCTTTAAAGGATTTCCTAACCTCGTTAATAGATGATAACAAATAATTAGTCTTTGGAGGGTCTTTGTAGGGTAAGGGTATTTTTGGAAGAAATCCTTTGTGAACATTAAATGAGAGTAGTTCTTAATTATTTTAAGAAACTATCATTATTTTCCAATCATCAAGAATTAGGTGACTGAATCAGAGTATTTTTTTTTTTAAAACTATTATACTAAAAAGCAATTTCCCCTCTAATTTAAGTGCTATGGCATTGTGAGGAGCTCTCAATCTAGCTTGCTGTGTTACATCTCTCTCGTGTGTTGGGTAACTATTTCTATTCCTTACAGCGATGACTAATGACCTAATCGATAAAATCGATGGGTTAATAAAAAGAGATCCAATGAGAGCAAACAAAGTTAATTTATTCTTTTTTTCTTTGGCTTGGTTGCATATCAACTAGAGATGTGTAGTCACCCCAAAATTGTACGATTTTTTATAAATCTTGAAAGAGAGAAATATTTTATTGGAATTTTCAATTCTTTGCATTGGTTTTGAGATCCTTAACCCATTTGAATCCAAAACCGCAAAGGAAAAAGCCCGAATTCAATCTTTTGTGCAAAGTCAAACTTTTTCTGGTTGAATTTTGTTGACTTTTGACCCCAGAAAATGAAATATTTTTTTAAGCAAGATTTCAAGATAATTTTTCCCGGTAATCAGGTTTTTAGCCATGTTATTGCATAAAAGAATTTTTTGAAATTTTAAATCTTGACGAATACATTGGTTTTAACATGTTGAATCTCTTTACCGGACCTGAAAAACCGGAATTTAGCCTGGAACTGGAAAGTTGACTTTTTATTTACTTGGAATTTGGGTCTGGAACTATTTTTAATGGATTCAAATGGGGGGGGTGGTTTGCTTATTTACATATAATATCTTAAGTAAATGGAGATTAAAAAATACGAGGACATTTATTTAAATGATATTACATGTAAATAAGTATTGCCTATATTAAAATTCGGATAAAAGCTTCTTTCCTTGTATCCGACAGATAATGTCGGATACAAAACATCTTTATTGTATCCGACAGATAATGTCGGATACAAAGAGTTTTGTTTGTATCCGACCTAAGTTTCCGGATACTAATATTTTGCTCAAAATTATGGTTTTCCGAAAGTTTTCACTTTTTACCATCATGTCCTTTGTTTAAAGAGTGGAAATCTCATAAATAACCTTAGGGTTAAGTGGGAGAATGCCAGACACATCCTTGTGTCTACCATTAGGGTTCTCCCTAACCCTAGCCTTTGCCTATAAATATAAGGCCTCTCCTCAAGCAAATGGCCAAGAATTTTAGAGCCAGAAGTTGGAGATTGGAGAAGGGAACCGCTACCGCATTGCTTCCAGAAACCCAGGTAAGCCTGGAACTTCTTTATTTTTATGTCTTTACATTCTAGGGTTAGATCTTTCTTCTACCTTTCTATAGAATAATGGCCTACTCTTTATGTATGCAACCCCTTTCCCTACTTAAAGTACCTCGAGACTCCCTCTAGCCGTAAAACGTGAAGGGGGATTTAGGGGAAACGAGACTGGGAATTGATCCTTAGTTATAGAACCCTCTTGAATGGCCTTTTGTTCTGTGAAAACCGTTTCATACTCAAAGTACTCCAAGACTATCTCGAAACCATAAAACGAGGAGAGAGAACTAGGGGAAACGAGAATGGAATGGAACTGTGAGACATGGGAAAAGATCACCGGAGTGATCGTCCCTCCGTCAACACACGGGCTCAACGCAAAATTGGGAGAGTCGCCACCATTCATGATTTTGGGGTGAGAATGGACACCAAAGAGTTCAAAAATAGGCAAAAATAGCCAAAAGAAACATTCTAGGATAAAAATAATCCTACTTGAAAATCAAATCCAGAGATGGGTAAGGGGATTAGATTATGAACGGGGGAAGGTGTTAGGCACCCCCATTCATCCACACGAAGTGGTTGCCAAGTGTATGTTCATGCTAAAAAGAAAATAAGAAGCTTGCTAAAAATCATGAAAAAGCCTTGAAAAAGGAACAAGTGTATGATATATTCACATGAAGATCTAAATGGATTTTAGATCCTCTGTTATGTCAATATCATTTCTGAAATATCTCAAAAGATGGAAATCAAAGCACAAGTTGCTCAAAAACCAAGTTGAATCAAATCCGGAAAATTCGGTAAAAAGTATGCCATTTGCCTTGAACTCCTTCAAATCCAATTCTGAATTGATTCAAACCAACTCTATTTGAAAGATTATGATAAATAAGGAGCTCATGCAAAATCTCAAGTTAATCCGATAAAAATCCTAGGAGTTATGCTCCTTTGAAGTTGCTGTTGGGGATTTTTAAAAGTAGTAAGTGGGCAACTTTGGAAAATTGTCTAGAAAAATCCACTACATAGAAATCCATGAAATTTGGTGTGATTGAAGTCTGTATGGCCATCTTTCAACAGAAACTAGCCTCATACAAAAATCCCTTCGGACGTGCCTTGGGTGGTCTCCCGAACAGGCCCCGAAGATCACAGATTTACCCAGAAAAATGCAAATGAGCAGTTCTGAGTAAATCGGCTACCAATAATTCAAATGGAATCCAAAAATTATGAAACCAACTGGATTTGAAAATAGACTCAAAAAGGAGTACTCAGAAATAAAAATCACTCGAATCGGACTTAAAACGAACACATGGCGGTCCGTCGAAGTGACAAGTTCTGTACTTGGACCTGAACTGTCCACTTAACTTCGACAGAGAAGTGTCAAAAATCAGCTAGATAGAAATTCATGAAATTTGGTGGACATAAACTAGACAGCCTCACCTTTCCCATGGTTCTAGAATCGCCCCAAAATTCATCCGGATGATGAAGTTACGGACGTCCGAAGTAAGGGTACAGGTGCTGTCAAGCTAAGCCATTTTTGAGTAAAAATCAAATCCGAAAATTGATAAAAAATGAAATTCGTGTAAAATGAACACAAATACTTCAAAATCATCCGAAAGGCATTCCAGAATTGATTGAGGCCATTTATTTGAGATTTATCACAATAAATGCAATAAACCCCAAATATGAGCCTATCCCGCCAAAATAGTGATATGTGTGCAAAAGTGAAAAAAACCTAGCAAGATCCATATACATGCATATAGATTCAACAAAATAGGTTCTAGCATAGCCTAGGGTTCCGTTCCATTATCGTTTCCCTCTGTTCTCTTTAAGATAATCAAGGGTACTTTGAATATGGAACGGTTTACAATCAATCAAAAAGGCCTTATGCTACATAGGTTCTAGCACTAGGGTCAATCCCCAGTCTCGTTTCTCCTAGATCCGCCTTCACGTTTTACGGCTAGGGGAGTCTTGAGATACTTTGAGCCGGGGAAGGATTTCCACACATACAAACAAGGCTTTACACTACAGAAAGGTAGAAGAAGAGATCTAGATCTAGGAATGTAAAGACAGAAAATAAAAAGAAAAGTTGAGGCTTACCTGAGTGCTGGAGGCGATTCCACAGCGGTTTCCTTCTTCTCTTGGAGTTCTTCTTTGCGAGAATTCAAAACAAGAGTTGTGTGCCATTTGCTTGAGGAGGAGCCTCCTATTTATAGGCAAAGGCTAGGGTTAGGGTTGGTGAGATTGGTAGACACAACATAATGTCTATAGCCCACCAACCTTAACCCTAAGGCTATTTCCGAGATTTCCCCTCATTTAATGAGGGATATGATGGTAAAAGTGAAAAGCTCTCGAAAAACCCTAATTTTGAGCAAAACTAGCGTATCCGGTATATCAGGCCGGATACACAAGTACCTTAATGTATCCGGACTATGATGCCGGATACACTGAAGTCTACTTGTATCCGGCATTGTCCACCGGATACAAAGAAGGACACTTGTATCCGGCCTGAGTTGCCGGATACAAGGAAAAAAGCCTTTTTTTCAAATTTTAACACAGGCAATACTTATTTACATGTAATATCGTTTAAGTAAATGTCCTCGTATTTTTTAATCTCCATTTACTTAAGATATTACATGTAAATAAGCAAACACCCCCCCCCCCCCCCCATTTGAATCCATTAAAAATAGTTCCAGACCCAAATTCCAAGTGAATAAAAAGTCAACTTTCCAGTTCTAGGCAAAATTCCGATTTTTCAGGTCTGGAAAAAAGGTTCAATATGTTAAAACCAAGGTATTCGTCAAGATTTAAAATCTCAAAAAATTCTTTTATGCAATAACATGGCTAAAAACCTGATTACCGGGAAAAATTATCTTGAAATCTGGCTTTAAAAAATATTTCATTTTCTGAGGTCAAAAGTCAACAAAATTCAACCGGAAAAAGTTTGACTTTGCACAAAAGTTTGAATTCGGGCCTTTTCCTTTACGGTTTTGGATTCAAATAGGTTAAGTATGCAAAGAATTGAAAATTCCAATAATATTTCTCTCCTTCAAGATTTATCAAAAATCGTGCAATTTTGGGGTGTCTACAACTGCCCCTCTTTGCTGGAGTTGTAGAACAATGAACAGCAAAGAATAGACACAACTCAAAATTGCACGTTTGAAAGACATCTCATTAATTGAACTTGCTTTGGTCAAACAAATGAGTGATAAAAACATGGATTTGAAGATAGCCAATGAAACCCCTGCTGTGTATAGTCTGACGGGGTGGCGTCTCTTCCTTATCTCAGATTTCTTTGAGCTCTCGTGGCTATGAAAAGAAATCTGAGACAAGCAAATTTTGAAAAGAATGTGGATTTAAAATTGACCTCTGCAAACTCAATTGCTTTTGATGTTCTTCAACAATAAGGAAGGAAATATTTTATTGAAATTTACTGATTGATTTTCTTATTTGATTTACCTGGGTGTCATTTGATGCCCAAACCTGTGCTTGAATATTCTGAAACTTGCTTTTGCTTCTTCATCTTCTTGCTCTCTCAATAAGGATGTATGTGCCATTGCTGCCCATAACCTGCCTTCATTCTTTTCAACTGCCCAAGTGAATGGCTCTTCTTGACTGATGGATTTGAAAATCCTGATCTGTTGATCTAGCCTCATGCCCTTACAACCCATGATCTCTCATTCATGCCTTTTTTACTGCTCCAGTAAAATCCTTCTTCAGAATTGGAAACCTTTGTTTAAAGGGGAAAACATGCAACTGCTTGGAAGCTTTTTTTCTTTTTCAAATCCGAAGACTAAGGCCTGACTGCTTCCTCCAGATGCTATAATTTATTTCAATGAAAACCCAGAAGGAAAGGCGCTGAGCATGCCCCGGTTTTGATTGCTTGAAGTAGTATTTGCCCCTCAGCAGAGATGATCCTCTTTTTTCCTTTTTTTTTTTTTTTTAACCTTTGCAAAAAGAAACCCTTATAAAGGAATGCAAATACAAAAATAGGTTTTATACTAGTGGCCTCAGAATTCTCTAATGCTTGCAAAACCAATGTTTTTATGAAAAGACATAGATGCTCATCATAGGCCAAAAATATATTTTTTTGCTTTTTTTTTTGTGCTTTTTTTTTTTTGAAAAACGATCCAATCACTTATTAGCATATAGTCCAAAAGAATTAAAATCAAGTTGAATAATGAGAAGATTATTTCAGAAAATGAAGAAAGACCAAAATAAGCCTTCAGAACCTTTAGAATCATTCCCATGACCATCGGCTTGTCAATTGATGCTCCAGATATGCCGACTCTTTCAATCTAACTATTTTGCCCCAGTCTAGAAAGACATTTTCCTTCATCCAATTGAAGATCAATTGTTTCTCCATTGTATCCATGATATGAGAATTTATGACTTCAACTTCAGCAATAATTTCCTAATGGCAATTTTGATGGCCATCAACTTGTTCACAAATGCTTTATACCATAGCTTTGATTATGTTTGCTTTAATCTTGAAAAGAAGACTTTCCTCAATCACTTGAAGAGTGAAAAATAACCACCAACTTGAGGATTTCACCTGGATCTATGCCAATTCTGGACTTTTCTCTTTGACAATTTCCTTCTTGTAGATAGCTGATTATTTGCCATGTAGCGCCCTTCTAGGTTTTCACTACATTTTCTCCATTTTTCTCTTTTTTTTTTCTTAATCCTTCATCATCAGCAGCTATGTAGTTAAAATTCAAAATTTCTTAATCAAAGAGGACTTATGGATGGGACGAAACGAAGGCTTGGTGTTTGTTTAGAAAGAAAAGGAATAAAAGGCTCAAATACCATATTATCTAATGGGTTAACTGAAATTGCAATTTTTAAGGCATTTCTTCCCTTAGAATGAATACAAAATTGCCCCCAGTAATGAAGTTCTTCACCCACTTTGATTTCTTCATTTAAAACTTATTTCCCATTATTGAACTTCTTTTCTCATTCTTCCCTTTACAATTTTGAAGATATAGCATTTGTTGATCTGTTTTTCTTCTTTCTTCCCTCTTTTTTTTTTCATTTCTTTGCCCCCTTTTCTGAAAACATCTTCAAAATCCCTTTTGAACTTCAATAATACCCCCCTTCTCTTGTCCCTTCATTATTTTTTTTTATGCCTTATAAATTTGCCCCAGTGTGGGGTTGCAATTCTCAGTTTAGGTTACTTGGAAAAATTTATCAAGCTCAAAGAGTCTAACTAGGGATTTCAAAAATTTTGGGGATATAAGAAAGAAAGGCCTCTTATCATTTTAAGAAAAGTTTGAATTTTCAGACTTGACAGAGTTGTACTACTGACTGGCTCAGGATTTTTCTTTTTCCTTTTTTATTTTTATCACCGCCACCTGGGAAGATAAAATTTCAGCCATAAAACATCCTTCTCACTGAATCAGCCTCGTAATCCAAATCTTTCCATATTTTCCAATGTAGAGTGCAAATTAGGAGTCATCTTCAAATAACAAAATTTCATCTTTCAGTTTCCTCTCCATCTGCTTTTCCTTGACGAGCAAGTGATGCGATCCTCTCTGCATTTTTATGAAATAAATCTCTGTACTTGCTGCTTTCAAGTGAAAACTTTGGGTCATCTTTGGTTCTAAAGTCCATAAGATTGGTCACTTCAAAATTTTGCAGAAATATTCTTCTCATGACACTTAAAAAGATTTGAATTTTCATATAATATGTCTTTTTCTTCGATTTCGGTCTCAAAATTGAGCCCAATGTCGAAGTCATATTCAACTTAATGAAATTCAATGGGAGATATGACTCATAAGTAAAACAGGACCTTGTTGAAAACCTTTTTTTTTTTTTTTTTAGAAAAATGTTAAAGGGGAAAATCTTCTTTTTTTTTTATAACAAAAATCTTAAAGGAAAACTCTTTTTTTTTTTTTTTTTTGAAAGAGCCTTTATTGAAATCACTTCCTGAGAACAAGGCTCCTTAGGATCCTCAGGAAATGTGCATTCTTCTTAAGGGGGTTTCTTTTCAGAGAACATGGGAATTTGAAAATTGCCCCTGTTCTCAAAGGCAAAAGCTAGTTTTTCTTTTTTTTTCAGAAAATTTCTTTCTGCTGCTGAGTGAGGCAAGTTTCTCTTTTCATGATTTGGGATGATCCCCTTCTCTGGGGTATTGTGCTCAGTTCCTGAAAGAAGTGACATTCCTTGATACGGAATCTGGATAGCAGCCCAGTCAATCAATGGGAGCTTAAACCTGGCCTCAATCTTTTCTTTTGATTCTTCTTCTTTCTTTTCCTGGGATTCTCCCTTTTCAATTGCTTCTACTTCATTTTCTTCTTGTATGAAGAGTGATTCCATACCCTTCAGACAATCATTATCGTCCATACTGACTTCTTGTTCAACATCCCGTGCTAGGCCACTTGTTTGCTCAAACTGCTCAAATGGAATTGTTTGCACCTCCTTTGCCCTTTCACCTGTCATTTCATTTTCTTTCACCTTCGGCTTAAAATCTGTCCCTGTGTGAGTCTCTTTCTCCACATGGCCCCCTTCATCTTCTTTTTCAAAATAAACCTGGACTGTGGTACCAACCGGAGCAATAAGTTGAGAAGGGTCAAATCTTCTTTTTCCTGAAAAAATTGACCCTATTGCATTTGAGCTGCTTGCCCCATTATTGCTGGTGGGAGGAGGAGTGGGTGTGACTGAATTGAATGATAAAGAGTTATTATCCAGCAAATCCTGAATTGCATGCTTTAGGGCCAAGCAACGATCTGTGGTATGCCCTGGAGTGCTCATATGATACTCATAGATTGCAGATGGATCATAACCCTTCCCCTTGCTTGCATGAGGATTTGGCAACCTCAAAGTCACATAACCCTTTTGAAGTAGGGTAGGCAAAAGTTCAGATGGTCTCATAGGCAGTTTTGAAAACTCCCTTCTCTTCCTTACTTCTGAATCCTCCTTCACAGGCTGTGCAGAAGGGACATTAATTTGGATAGGCAGCAAAGGAACTGGATGGGCATTGATTTGAACGGGTCCCTTGGGAAGCTGCACCATATTCACTTCTGCTTCTTTCCTTTCCTCAGATTTTCTCTTTCCATTACCATTTCCCTTGTTATGAGTGGAGTCTTGTTGACTGATCATGGTGGAATAATCAATTATCTTGCCAGATTTGATCCCATCCTCAATCCGGCCGGCCACCTGCACCAGGGCTGCAAAATTGGTGGTGATCTGACCCACCAAATGGTTGTAGAAGGGCTGCCCCAGTGTGCCCATGAATGTTGAAATCATTTCCGGTTCCTGCATAGGTGGCCTGACCTGCGAGGCGGCCTCTCTCCACCTCTTGGCATACTGCCGCACAGATTCATCTTTGCCCTTGCTCATCCTCATAATGTCGTACCGGTCTGGCACGATCTCCGAGTTAAATTTGTATTGATCTAAGAAGGTGTCTGCCAGGTCCTTCCATCCTCTAATTTTCCCATGATCAACTGTGGCGAACCACCTAAGAGCTGACCCGGTCAAACTCCTCTGAAAGAGTTGGATCAGTATGCCATCATCCCGACCAAACTGGCACAAAGCCCCGCAGTATAGTTTCAAATGGCTCATAGGGCAGCCTGTGCCGTCAAACTTGTCGAAGTCCGGGCACTTGAACTTGGCCGGTAGACATACGTCAGGATACATGCACAGATCCTCGAAAGTGGTGCCTCCATAGCTATTTCCCCCTTTCACCTCTTTCAGTTCTTCCTGGATCCTTTCTATCCTGAGCAGCATTCTCCTTTCAGTTTCTTCCCTGGCTTTTTCCTTCTCCAGTTCTTTCTCAGATTCTGCTGTATTTTCCCTGATCAGAATGGGTTCAGGGACTGGTTCAGAAATGGGCTCAGGCATGGGTTGAGCCGGAGGCGAAATGTAGGCCTGAGGTGGTGGTGCTTGATGGGAAGTTGATGCTTGGTTTTGGGCCTGGGCCTGTTGGGCCTGAGCCACCAGTAAGTCCCCCAGCATTTTGGCCAGACTAGCCACTTGCTCTTGCAGCTGAGCAAAGTCTTGGGCGGGCACGGTGGCTTGAGCTTGGTTCTCTTCCGTATTCATGATGTGGGTTTTGGATCTGGTCACGGGAGCAATGATTGCAAGTAAATGTACCTGAGTTGAATGTACCTGAGTAAGAAAAACAAAGACATAAGTCAGATTCCATTTACTTTGAAACACACCCCTATAAATGTAGACAAATAGGTCAGGTGAACACCAATCCAGATTTTTTCTTGTTTTTTATATTTTTTTTCCATTTTTTGTTTTGTTTTTTTGATTGTTGGAATATTTTAGGGCTTCCAAAGGTCCCAAAGAATGAGAAATGTCTAAAATTCATAGGCTTTTAGACGGCCCAAAGGATATGTGTCTATAATTCAGAGGCTTATAGACGGCCCAAAAAAGTTGTGTCTAAAATTCAGAGGCTTTTAGACGGCCCAAAGGATTGTGTCTATAATTCAGAGGCTTATAGACGGCCCAAAGGATATGTGTCTAAAATTCAGAGGCTTTTAGATGGCCCAAAAAGGTTGTGTCTAAAATTCAGAGGCTTTTAGATGGCCCAAAGGATATATGTCTATAATTCAGAGGCTTATAGACGGCCCAAAGGATATGTGTCTAAAATTCAGAGGCTTTTAGATGGCCCAAAAAGGTTGTGTCTAAAATTCAGAGGCTTTTAGATGGCCCAAAGGATATATGTCTATAATTCAGAGGCTTATAGACGGCCCAAAAAGATTGTGTCTAAAATTCAGAGGCTTTTAGATGGCCCAAAAAGGTTGTGTCTAAAATTCAGAGGCTTTTAGATGGCCCAAAAAGGTTGTGTCTAAAATTCAGAGGCTTTTAGATGGCCCAAAGGATATATGTCTATAATTCAGAGGCTTATAGACGGCCCAAAAAGATTGTGTCTAAAATTCAGAGGCTTTTAGATGGCCCAAAAAGGTTGTGTCTAAAATTCAGAGGCTTTTAGATGGCCCAAAGGATATATGTTTATAATTCAGAGGCTTATAGACGGCCCAAAAAGATTGTGTCTAAAATTCAGAGGCTTTTAGATGGCCCAAAAAGGTTGTGTCTAAAATTCAGAGGCTTTTAGATGGCCCAAAGGATATATGTCTATAATTCAGAGGCTTATAGACGGCCCAAAGGATATGTGTCTAAAATTCAGAGGCTTTTAGATGGCCTCAAGGATATATGTCTATAATTCAGAGGCTTATAGACGGCCCAAAGGATATGTGTCTAAAATTCAGAGGCTTTTAGATGGCCTCAAGGATATATGTCTATAATTCAGAGGCTTATAGACGGCCCAAAGGATATGTGTCTAAAATTCAGAGGCTTTTAGATGGCCCAAAAAGGTTGTGTCTAAAATTCAGAGGCTTTTAGATGGCCCAAAAAGGTTGTGTCTAAAATTCAGAGGCTTTTAGATGGCCCAAAAAGGTTGTGTCTAAAATTCAGAGGCTTTTAGATGGCCCAAAGGATATGTGTCTATAATTCAGAGGCTTATAGACGGCCCAAAAAGGTTGTGTCTAAAATTCAGAGGCTTTTAGATGGCCCAAAGGATATATGTCTATAATTCAGAGGCTTATAGACAGCCCAGAATAGGTGGATGTTTGAAATTCAGAGGCTTTTAGATGGCCCAAAAAGGTTGTGTCTAAAATTCAGAGGCTTTTAGACGGCCCAAAGGATTGTGTCTATAATTCAGAGGCTTATAGACGGCCCAAAGGATATGTGTCTAAAATTCAGAGGCTTTTAGATGGCCCAAAAAGGTTGTGTCTAAAATTCAGAGGCTTTTAGATGGCCCAAAGGATATATGTCTATAATTCAGAGGCTTATAGACGGCCCAAAGGATATGTGTCTAAAATTCAGAGGCTTTTAGATGGCCCAAAAAGGTTGTGTCTAAAATTCAGAGGCTTTTAGATGGCCCAAAGGATATATGTCTATAATTCAGAGGCTTATAGACGGCCCAAAAAGATTGTGTCTAAAATTCAGAGGCTTTTAGATGGCCCAAAAAAGTTGTGTCTAAAATTCAGAGGCTTTTAGACTGCCCAAAGAGGTTGTGTCTAAAATTCAGAGGCTTTTAGACGGCCCAAAGAGGATGCGTCTATAATTCAGAGGCTTATAGATGGCCCAAAAGGTTTCAATTGATTGGTACGGAAAAGACCAACCGAGGGTTTTTATGGAACACTTTAGGGCTTCCAAAGGTCCCATTTTTTTTTTGATTTGATTGATAAAAATAACCAACCAAGGTTTTCATGGAATATTCTAGGGCTTCCAGAGGTCCCACTTTTTTTTTTTTTATTGATAAAGATAACCAACCAAGGTTTTCATGGAATATTCTAGGGCTTCCAAGGGTCCCAATTTTTTTGATTTTTGATTTGATTGATAAAAATAACCAACCAAAGGTATCTTGGAATATTCTATCCAAGTATCCCACAAATGTTTTGATTTAATTGATAAAAATAACCAACCAAGGTTTTCATTTTTTTTTTTTTTGATTTGATTGATAAAAATAACCAACCAAAGGTTTTTTTTTTCTTCTTCAAATTTGCTGAATTTTCTCAGTTTTCAAGTTCCAGAGTTTGATTGACACATGTTTGAGTTGAGTTGGTGTCAAAAAATATGACACCTTGGTTTCCTCTTTGATTTTCAAACTTAGGTTAAATCCTGAAAGAATATTTTATTTTATTCTTTTTTTGTTTTTCTTCTTTTTTTTCTTTTTTTGTATTTTGGAACATTCTTTTCGGGGTGCCTAAGGATGATCCACAGTGTTTTAGGCATTTTATTCTGAAAACTTGGGCTGAAAAGCCAATTTGTGCATTTTTGAACGTATCCGGTATAACATTTCGGATAATAATATGCCTTATTGTATCCGGTTACCATAACCGGATTCACGCATATGCCTTTTTATCCGGAAATATATACCGGATATGAACAGGGTTGTTATTAACCGGCCTGAGTTGCCGGTTATTGCCGAAATGGCCCTTTTTGACTCATTTTTTTCACCAGATTTGATTTTTTTCATTCCCAATTGATGTTCACCTTAATTTGACCTTCAAAACTTGCCCCAAATCGGGCTTGGACATCATACTTGCAAAATTCCCCAAATTTAAGAAAAAGACATGGCTTTACCTTGCCACCTTGTATTACCTTCATTCAATATGGTATTCACATTATACCTTGGCCTGTAAAACATGCAAACGGCCTTCCCACATTTACACCCAATTCCCCAAACGCAATTGTGTGCTTTTAGCCGAAAACGTGTTTCTCCACCTTCAAGCGTATGGTTTTTGGGTTTTGGCTTAATTGGCAACTTAGAACTCAAGTCTAGTGATGCCCGGAATCGAATCACAGATCCCATTGTCATCACATCATTGACTCAAATTCTAAGGTAAATGTTTTCACTTTCGCTTTCCGAAGTCACGACCTCGGTGCGCCAAGCTACACACATTCATGGTTCAACTTCTTAATAGGTAAAGGGTAGGCTGTGCAAATTGTTTCAAGTGCTCAAGTACAATTTTAAAATTGTGGTAACATTCATAACGTCCCAGCCCCTTGCCACTCTTTTTCGTAGCCATGCATTCAATTTCAAGCCAAGGCATATATGACAAAATAATGAAGCTAAATACAAGCAAGCAAGCACCAAAACAACTAAATATGCACAAAAAATATTACATGCCCAAAAAGTGTTATACAAAACATGTCATTTGTACAAACAACCATTAAATCATGTAAGCATGCTTGAAACTCAAAAGCATTCCCTAAAATCCCAGATTTCATGCTCTTTTTCATGCTCAAAGTGTACCATTTCTACCCCAAATTGAAGCCTAAAATTTTAGCACTACTTGACATGATACCAAAGTGTTTCAATGAGGTAAAACATGCTTGAAATCCCCCAAATATACACTGAAATTTCCAGAATTTTCATGCTCAAAAGTGCTTCCCTTATACCCCAAATTAATGCCCAAAAAATTTAGCAACTACTTGACATGATACCAAAGTGTTTTAATGAGGGAAAACATGCTTGAAAACCATCCTAATGGCTACTGTATTTACAGATTTTTGCTCATTATTTTCCCGCTCAAATCATGTCATCATACCCCCAAAATCCCAAGCATGGCATAAAGCAAACATTGAGCACAAAACATATTTTATTCATGCGAAACATGCTTGAACAACCAAGACAAACACAAAATTTCCCGATTTCCAATATTGTATTTTTTTCATGATATTCTAACCCCAAAACCAATGTTAACACATAATATAGCAAAAGTCATATAACAATGTGGGTTTTTCCCTTAAACCAAATCAAGCAACATAACCATGCCCTTATCCATGAAAAATTTTAAGCATCCCATTCAGATTTAAGATACAACAATATTCACAAAAAGCAAAATAGCAAGCATTCAAAAGTGAAGAAAAAGCATGAATATACACAAATAGGCTTAAATCCACTGGTCCCCAGCAGAGTCGCCAGTTGTGAGACATGGGAAAAGATCACCGGAGTGATCGTCCCTCCGTCAACACACGGGCTCAACGCAAAATTGGGAGAGTCGCCACCATTCATGATTTTGGGGTGAGAATGGACACCAAAGAGTTCAAAAATAGGCAAAAATAGCCAAAAGAAACATTCTAGGATAAAAATAATCCTACTTGAAAATCAAATCCAGAGATGGGTAAGGGGATTAGATTATGAACGGGGGAAGGTGTTAGGCACCCCCATTCATCCACACGAAGTGGTTGCCAAGTGTATGTTCATGCTAAAAAGAAAATAAGAAGCTTGCTAAAAATCATGAAAAAGCCTTGAAAAAGGAACAAGTGTATGATATATTCACATGAAGATCTAAATGGATTTTAGATCCTCTGTTATGTCAATATCATTTCTGAAATATCTCAAAAGATGGAAATCAAAGCACAAGTTGCTCAAAAACCAAGTTGAATCAAATCCGGAAAATTCGGTAAAAAGTATGCCATTTGCCTTGAACTCCTTCAAATCCAATTCTGAATTGATTCAAACCAACTCTATTTGAAAGATTATGATAAATAAGGAGCTCATGCAAAATCTCAAGTTAATCCGATAAAAATCCTAGGAGTTATGCTCCTTTGAAGTTGCTGTTGGGGATTTTTAAAAGTAGTAAGTGGGCAACTTTGGAAAATTGTCTAGAAAAATCCACTACATAGAAATCCGTGAAATTTGGTGTGATTGAAGTCTGTATGGCCATCTTTCAACAGAAACTAGCCTCATACAAAAATCCCTTCGGACGTGCCTTGGGTGGTCTCCCGAACAGGCCCCGAAGATCACAGATTTACCCAGAAAAATGCAAATGAGCAGTTCTGAGTAAATCGGCTACCAATAATTCAAATGGAATCCAAAAATTATGAAACCAACTGGATTTGAAAATAGACTCAAAAAGGAGTACTCAGAAATAAAAATCACTCGAATCGGACTTAAAACGAACACATGGCGGTCCGTCGAAGTGACAAGTTCTGTACTTGGACCTGAACTGTCCACTTAACTTCGACAGAGAAGTGTCAAAAATCAGCTAGATAGAAATTCATGAAATTTGGTGGACATAAACTAGACAGCCTCACCTTTCCCATGGTTCTAGAATCGCCCCAAAATTCATCCGGATGATGAAGTTACGGACGTCCGAAGTAAGGGTACAGGTGCTGTCAAGCTAAGCCATTTTTGAGTAAAAATCAAATCCGAAAATTGATAAAAAATGAAATTCGTGTAAAATGAACACAAATACTTCAAAATCATCCGAAAGGCATTCCAGAATTGATTGAGGCCATTTATTTGAGATTTATCACAATAAATGCAATAAACCCCAAATATGAGCCTATCCCGCCAAAATAGTGATATGTGTGCAAAAGTGAAAAAAACCTAGCAAGATCCATATACATGCATATAGATTCAACAAAATAGGTTCTAGCATAGCCTAGGGTTCCGTTCCATTATCGTTTCCCTCTGTTCTCTTTAAGATAATCAAGGGTACTTTGAATATGGAACGGTTTACAATCAATCAAAAAGGCCTTATGCTACATAGGTTCTAGCACTAGGGTCAATCCCCAGTCTCGTTTCTCCTAGATCCGCCTTCACGTTTTACGGCTAGGGGAGTCTTGAGATACTTTGAGCCGGGGAAGGATTTCCACACATACAAACAAGGCTTTACACTACAGAAAGGTAGAAGAAGAGATCTAGATCTAGGAATGTAAAGACAGAAAATAAAAAGAAAAGTTGAGGCTTACCTGAGTGCTGGAGGCGATTCCACAGCGGTTTCCTTCTTCTCTTGGAGTTCTTCTTTGCGAGAATTCAAAACAAGAGTTGTGTGCCATTTGCTTGAGGAGGAGCCTCCTATTTATAGGCAAAGGCTAGGGTTAGGGTTGGTGAGATTGGTAGACACAACATAATGTCTATAGCCCACCAACCTTAACCCTAAGGCTATTTCCGAGATTTCCCCTCATTTAATGAGGGATATGATGGTAAAAGTGAAAAGCTCTCGAAAAACCCTAATTTTGAGCAAAACTAGCGTATCCGGTATATCAGGCCGGATACACAAGTACCTTAATGTATCCGGACTATGATGCCGGATACACTGAAGTCTACTTGTATCCGGCATTGTCCACCGGATACAAAGAAGGACACTTGTATCCGGCCTGAGTTGCCGGATACAAGGAAAAAAGCCTTTTTTTCAAATTTTAACACAGGCAATACTTATTTACATGTAATATCGTTTAAGTAAATGTCCTCGTATTTTTTAATCTCCATTTACTTAAGATATTACATGTAAATAAGCAAACACCCCCCCCCCCCCATTTGAATCCATTAAAAATAGTTCCAGACCCAAATTCCAAGTGAATAAAAAGTCAACTTTCCAGTTCTAGGCAAAATTCCGATTTTTCAGGTCTGGAAAAAAGGTTCAATATGTTAAAACCAAGGTATTCGTCAAGATTTAAAATCTCAAAAAATTCTTTTATGCAATAACATGGCTAAAAACCTGATTACCGGGAAAAATTATCTTGAAATCTGGCTTTAAAAAATATTTCATTTTCTGAGGTCAAAAGTCAACAAAATTCAACCGGAAAAAGTTTGACTTTGCACAAAAGTTTGAATTCGGGCCTTTTCCTTTACGGTTTTGGATTCAAATAGGTTAAGTATGCAAAGAATTGAAAATTCCAATAATATTTCTCTCCTTCAAGATTTATCAAAAATCGTGCAATTTTGGGGTGTCTACAACTGCCCCTCTTTGCTGGAGTTGTAGAACAATGAACAGCAAAGAATAGACACAACTCAAAATTGCACGTTTGAAAGACATCTCATTAATTGAACTTGCTTTGGTCAAACAAATGAGTGATAAAAACATGGATTTGAAGATAGCCAATGAAACCCCTGCTGTGTATAGTCTGACGGGGTGGCGTCTCTTCCTTATCTCAGATTTCTTTGAGCTCTCGTGGCTATGAAAAGAAATCTGAGACAAGCAAATTTTGAAAAGAATGTGGATTTAAAATTGACCTCTGCAAACTCAATTGCTTTTGATGTTCTTCAACAATAAGGAAGGAAATATTTTATTGAAATTTACTGATTGATTTTCTTATTTGATTTACCTGGGTGTCATTTGATGCCCAAACCTGTGCTTGAATATTCTGAAACTTGCTTTTGCTTCTTCATCTTCTTGCTCTCTCAATAAGGATGTATGTGCCATTGCTGCCCATAACCTGCCTTCATTCTTTTCAACTGCCCAAGTGAATGGCTCTTCTTGACTGATGGATTTGAAAATCCTGATCTGTTGATCTAGCCTCATGCCCTTACAACCCATGATCTCTCATTCATGCCTTTTTTACTGCTCCAGTAAAATCCTTCTTCAGAATTGGAAACCTTTGTTTAAAGGGGAAAACATGCAACTGCTTGGAAGCTTTTTTTCTTTTTCAAATCCGAAGACTAAGGCCTGACTGCTTCCTCCAGATGCTATAATTTATTTCAATGAAAACCCAGAAGGAAAGGCGCTGAGCATGCCCCGGTTTTGATTGCTTGAAGTAGTATTTGCCCCTCAGCAGAGATGATCCTCTTTTTTCCTTTTTTTTTTTTTTTTAACCTTTGCAAAAAGAAACCCTTATAAAGGAATGCAAATACAAAAATAGGTTTTATACTAGTGGCCTCAGAATTCTCTAATGCTTGCAAAACCAATGTTTTTATGAAAAGACATAGATGCTCATCATAGGCCAAAAATATATTTTTTTGCTTTTTTTTTTGTGCTTTTTTTTTTTTGAAAAACGATCCAATCACTTATTAGCATATAGTCCAAAAGAATTAAAATCAAGTTGAATAATGAGAAGATTATTTCAGAAAATGAAGAAAGACCAAAATAAGCCTTCAGAACCTTTAGAATCATTCCCATGACCATCGGCTTGTCAATTGATGCTCCAGATATGCCGACTCTTTCAATCTAACTATTTTGCCCCAGTCTAGAAAGACATTTTCCTTCATCCAATTGAAGATCAATTGTTTCTCCATTGTATCCATGATATGAGAATTTATGACTTCAACTTCAGCAATAATTTCCTAATGGCAATTTTGATGGCCATCAACTTGTTCACAAATGCTTTATACCATAGCTTTGATTATGTTTGCTTTAATCTTGAAAAGAAGACTTTCCTCAATCACTTGAAGAGTGAAAAATAACCACCAACTTGAGGATTTCACCTGGATCTATGCCAATTCTGGACTTTTCTCTTTGACAATTTCCTTCTTGTAGATAGCTGATTATTTGCCATGTAGCGCCCTTCTAGGTTTTCACTACATTTTCTCCATTTTTCTCTTTTTTTTTTCTTAATCCTTCATCATCAGCAGCTATGTAGTTAAAATTCAAAATTTCTTAATCAAAGAGGACTTATGGATGGGACGAAACGAAGGCTTGGTGTTTGTTTAGAAAGAAAAGGAATAAAAGGCTCAAATACCATATTATCTAATGGGTTAACTGAAATTGCAATTTTTAAGGCATTTCTTCCCTTAGAATGAATACAAAATTGCCCCCAGTAATGAAGTTCTTCACCCACTTTGATTTCTTCATTTAAAACTTATTTCCCATTATTGAACTTCTTTTCTCATTCTTCCCTTTACAATTTTGAAGATATAGCATTTGTTGATCTGTTTTTCTTCTTTCTTCCCTCTTTTTTTTTTCATTTCTTTGCCCCCTTTTCTGAAAACATCTTCAAAATCCCTTTTGAACTTCAATAATACCCCCCTTCTCTTGTCCCTTCATTATTTTTTTTTATGCCTTATAAATTTGCCCCAGTGTGGGGTTGCAATTCTCAGTTTAGGTTACTTGGAAAAATTTATCAAGCTCAAAGAGTCTAACTAGGGATTTCAAAAATTTTGGGGATATAAGAAAGAAAGGCCTCTTATCATTTTAAGAAAAGTTTGAATTTTCAGACTTGACAGAGTTGTACTACTGACTGGCTCAGGATTTTTCTTTTTCCTTTTTTATTTTTATCACCGCCACCTGGGAAGATAAAATTTCAGCCATAAAACATCCTTCTCACTGAATCAGCCTCGTAATCCAAATCTTTCCATATTTTCCAATGTAGAGTGCAAATTAGGAGTCATCTTCAAATAACAAAATTTCATCTTTCAGTTTCCTCTCCATCTGCTTTTCCTTGACGAGCAAGTGATGCGATCCTCTCTGCATTTTTATGAAATAAATCTCTGTACTTGCTGCTTTCAAGTGAAAACTTTGGGTCATCTTTGGTTCTAAAGTCCATAAGATTGGTCACTTCAAAATTTTGCAGAAATATTCTTCTCATGACACTTAAAAAGATTTGAATTTTCATATAATATGTCTTTTTCTTCGATTTCGGTCTCAAAATTGAGCCCAATGTCGAAGTCATATTCAACTTAATGAAATTCAATGGGAGATATGACTCATAAGTAAAACAGGACCTTGTTGAAAACCTTTTTTTTTTTTTTTTTAGAAAAATGTTAAAGGGGAAAATCTTCTTTTTTTTTTATAACAAAAATCTTAAAGGAAAACTCTTTTTTTTTTTTTTTTTTGAAAGAGCCTTTATTGAAATCACTTCCTGAGAACAAGGCTCCTTAGGATCCTCAGGAAATGTGCATTCTTCTTAAGGGGGTTTCTTTTCAGAGAACATGGGAATTTGAAAATTGCCCCTGTTCTCAAAGGCAAAAGCTAGTTTTTCTTTTTTTTTCAGAAAATTTCTTTCTGCTGCTGAGTGAGGCAAGTTTCTCTTTTCATGATTTGGGATGATCCCCTTCTCTGGGGTATTGTGCTCAGTTCCTGAAAGAAGTGACATTCCTTGATACGGAATCTGGATAGCAGCCCAGTCAATCAATGGGAGCTTAAACCTGGCCTCAATCTTTTCTTTTGATTCTTCTTCTTTCTTTTCCTGGGATTCTCCCTTTTCAATTGCTTCTACTTCATTTTCTTCTTGTATGAAGAGTGATTCCATACCCTTCAGACAATCATTATCGTCCATACTGACTTCTTGTTCAACATCCCGTGCTAGGCCACTTGTTTGCTCAAACTGCTCAAATGGAATTGTTTGCACCTCCTTTGCCCTTTCACCTGTCATTTCATTTTCTTTCACCTTCGGCTTAAAATCTGTCCCTGTGTGAGTCTCTTTCTCCACATGGCCCCCTTCATCTTCTTTTTCAAAATAAACCTGGACTGTGGTACCAACCGGAGCAATAAGTTGAGAAGGGTCAAATCTTCTTTTTCCTGAAAAAATTGACCCTATTGCATTTGAGCTGCTTGCCCCATTATTGCTGGTGGGAGGAGGAGTGGGTGTGACTGAATTGAATGATAAAGAGTTATTATCCAGCAAATCCTGAATTGCATGCTTTAGGGCCAAGCAACGATCTGTGGTATGCCCTGGAGTGCTCATATGATACTCATAGATTGCAGATGGATCATAACCCTTCCCCTTGCTTGCATGAGGATTTGGCAACCTCAAAGTCACATAACCCTTTTGAAGTAGGGTAGGCAAAAGTTCAGATGGTCTCATAGGCAGTTTTGAAAACTCCCTTCTCTTCCTTACTTCTGAATCCTCCTTCACAGGCTGTGCAGAAGGGACATTAATTTGGATAGGCAGCAAAGGAACTGGATGGGCATTGATTTGAACGGGTCCCTTGGGAAGCTGCACCATATTCACTTCTGCTTCTTTCCTTTCCTCAGATTTTCTCTTTCCATTACCATTTCCCTTGTTATGAGTGGAGTCTTGTTGACTGATCATGGTGGAATAATCAATTATCTTGCCAGATTTGATCCCATCCTCAATCCGGCCGGCCACCTGCACCAGGGCTGCAAAATTGGTGGTGATCTGACCCACCAAATGGTTGTAGAAGGGCTGCCCCAGTGTGCCCATGAATGTTGAAATCATTTCCGGTTCCTGCATAGGTGGCCTGACCTGCGAGGCGGCCTCTCTCCACCTCTTGGCATACTGCCGCACAGATTCATCTTTGCCCTTGCTCATCCTCATAATGTCGTACCGGTCTGGCACGATCTCCGAGTTAAATTTGTATTGATCTAAGAAGGTGTCTGCCAGGTCCTTCCATCCTCTAATTTTCCCATGATCAACTGTGGCGAACCACCTAAGAGCTGACCCGGTCAAACTCCTCTGAAAGAGTTGGATCAGTATGCCATCATCCCGACCAAACTGGCACAAAGCCCCGCAGTATAGTTTCAAATGGCTCATAGGGCAGCCTGTGCCGTCAAACTTGTCGAAGTCCGGGCACTTGAACTTGGCCGGTAGACATACGTCAGGATACATGCACAGATCCTCGAAAGTGGTGCCTCCATAGCTATTTCCCCCTTTCACCTCTTTCAGTTCTTCCTGGATCCTTTCTATCCTGAGCAGCATTCTCCTTTCAGTTTCTTCCCTGGCTTTTTCCTTCTCCAGTTCTTTCTCAGATTCTGCTGTATTTTCCCTGATCAGAATGGGTTCAGGGACTGGTTCAGAAATGGGCTCAGGCATGGGTTGAGCCGGAGGCGAAATGTAGGCCTGAGGTGGTGGTGCTTGATGGGAAGTTGATGCTTGGTTTTGGGCCTGGGCCTGTTGGGCCTGAGCCACCAGTAAGTCCCCCAGCATTTTGGCCAGACTAGCCACTTGCTCTTGCAGCTGAGCAAAGTCTTGGGCGGGCACGGTGGCTTGAGCTTGGTTCTCTTCCGTATTCATGATGTGGGTTTTGGATCTGGTCACGGGAGCAATGATTGCAAGTAAATGTACCTGAGTTGAATGTACCTGAGTAAGAAAAACAAAGACATAAGTCAGATTCCATTTACTTTGAAACACACCCCTATAAATGTAGACAAATAGGTCAGGTGAACACCAATCCAGATTTTTTCTTGTTTTTTATATTTTTTTTCCATTTTTTGTTTTGTTTTTTTGATTGTTGGAATATTTTAGGGCTTCCAAAGGTCCCAAAGAATGAGAAATGTCTAAAATTCATAGGCTTTTAGACGGCCCAAAGGATATGTGTCTATAATTCAGAGGCTTATAGACGGCCCAAAAAAGTTGTGTCTAAAATTCAGAGGCTTTTAGACGGCCCAAAGGATTGTGTCTATAATTCAGAGGCTTATAGACGGCCCAAAGGATATGTGTCTAAAATTCAGAGGCTTTTAGATGGCCCAAAAAGGTTGTGTCTAAAATTCAGAGGCTTTTAGATGGCCCAAAGGATATATGTCTATAATTCAGAGGCTTATAGACGGCCCAAAGGATATGTGTCTAAAATTCAGAGGCTTTTAGATGGCCCAAAAAGGTTGTGTCTAAAATTCAGAGGCTTTTAGATGGCCCAAAGGATATATGTCTATAATTCAGAGGCTTATAGACGGCCCAAAAAGATTGTGTCTAAAATTCAGAGGCTTTTAGATGGCCCAAAAAGGTTGTGTCTAAAATTCAGAGGCTTTTAGATGGCCCAAAAAGGTTGTGTCTAAAATTCAGAGGCTTTTAGATGGCCCAAAGGATATATGTCTATAATTCAGAGGCTTATAGACGGCCCAAAAAGATTGTGTCTAAAATTCAGAGGCTTTTAGATGGCCCAAAAAGGTTGTGTCTAAAATTCAGAGGCTTTTAGATGGCCCAAAGGATATATGTTTATAATTCAGAGGCTTATAGACGGCCCAAAAAGATTGTGTCTAAAATTCAGAGGCTTTTAGATGGCCCAAAAAGGTTGTGTCTAAAATTCAGAGGCTTTTAGATGGCCCAAAGGATATATGTCTATAATTCAGAGGCTTATAGACGGCCCAAAGGATATGTGTCTAAAATTCAGAGGCTTTTAGATGGCCTCAAGGATATATGTCTATAATTCAGAGGCTTATAGACGGCCCAAAGGATATGTGTCTAAAATTCAGAGGCTTTTAGATGGCCTCAAGGATATATGTCTATAATTCAGAGGCTTATAGACGGCCCAAAGGATATGTGTCTAAAATTCAGAGGCTTTTAGATGGCCCAAAAAGGTTGTGTCTAAAATTCAGAGGCTTTTAGATGGCCCAAAAAGGTTGTGTCTAAAATTCAGAGGCTTTTAGATGGCCCAAAAAGGTTGTGTCTAAAATTCAGAGGCTTTTAGATGGCCCAAAGGATATGTGTCTATAATTCAGAGGCTTATAGACGGCCCAAAAAGGTTGTGTCTAAAATTCAGAGGCTTTTAGATGGCCCAAAGGATATATGTCTATAATTCAGAGGCTTATAGACAGCCCAGAATAGGTGGATGTTTGAAATTCAGAGGCTTTTAGATGGCCCAAAAAGGTTGTGTCTAAAATTCAGAGGCTTTTAGACGGCCCAAAGGATTGTGTCTATAATTCAGAGGCTTATAGACGGCCCAAAGGATATGTGTCTAAAATTCAGAGGCTTTTAGATGGCCCAAAAAGGTTGTGTCTAAAATTCAGAGGCTTTTAGATGGCCCAAAGGATATATGTCTATAATTCAGAGGCTTATAGACGGCCCAAAGGATATGTGTCTAAAATTCAGAGGCTTTTAGATGGCCCAAAAAGGTTGTGTCTAAAATTCAGAGGCTTTTAGATGGCCCAAAGGATATATGTCTATAATTCAGAGGCTTATAGACGGCCCAAAAAGATTGTGTCTAAAATTCAGAGGCTTTTAGATGGCCCAAAAAAGTTGTGTCTAAAATTCAGAGGCTTTTAGACTGCCCAAAGAGGTTGTGTCTAAAATTCAGAGGCTTTTAGACGGCCCAAAGAGGATGCGTCTATAATTCAGAGGCTTATAGATGGCCCAAAAGGTTTCAATTGATTGGTACGGAAAAGACCAACCGAGGGTTTTTATGGAACACTTTAGGGCTTCCAAAGGTCCCATTTTTTTTTTGATTTGATTGATAAAAATAACCAACCAAGGTTTTCATGGAATATTCTAGGGCTTCCAGAGGTCCCACTTTTTTTTTTTTTATTGATAAAGATAACCAACCAAGGTTTTCATGGAATATTCTAGGGCTTCCAAGGGTCCCAATTTTTTTGATTTTTGATTTGATTGATAAAAATAACCAACCAAAGGTATCTTGGAATATTCTATCCAAGTATCCCACAAATGTTTTGATTTAATTGATAAAAATAACCAACCAAGGTTTTCATTTTTTTTTTTTTTGATTTGATTGATAAAAATAACCAACCAAAGGTTTTTTTTTTCTTCTTCAAATTTGCTGAATTTTCTCAGTTTTCAAGTTCCAGAGTTTGATTGACACATGTTTGAGTTGAGTTGGTGTCAAAAAATATGACACCTTGGTTTCCTCTTTGATTTTCAAACTTAGGTTAAATCCTGAAAGAATATTTTATTTTATTCTTTTTTTGTTTTTCTTCTTTTTTTTCTTTTTTTGTATTTTGGAACATTCTTTTCGGGGTGCCTAAGGATGATCCACAGTGTTTTAGGCATTTTATTCTGAAAACTTGGGCTGAAAAGCCAATTTGTGCATTTTTGAACGTATCCGGTATAACATTTCGGATAATAATATGCCTTATTGTATCCGGTTACCATAACCGGATTCACGCATATGCCTTTTTATCCGGAAATATATACCGGATATGAACAGGGTTGTTATTAACCGGCCTGAGTTGCCGGTTATTGCCGAAATGGCCCTTTTTGACTCATTTTTTTCACCAGATTTGATTTTTTTCATTCCCAATTGATGTTCACCTTAATTTGACCTTCAAAACTTGCCCCAAATCGGGCTTGGACATCATACTTGCAAAATTCCCCAAATTTAAGAAAAAGACATGGCTTTACCTTGCCACCTTGTATTACCTTCATTCAATATGGTATTCACATTATACCTTGGCCTGTAAACATGCAAACGGCCTTCCCACATTTACACCCAATTCCCCCAAACGCAATTGTGTGCTTTTAGCCGAAAACGTGTTTCTCCACCTTCAAGCGTATGGTTTTTGGGTTTTGGCTTAATTGGCAACTTAGAACTCAAGTCTAGTGATGCCCGGAATCGAATCACAGATCCCATTGTCATCACATCATTGACTCAAATTCTAAGGTAAATGTTTTCACTTTCGCTTTCCGAAGTCACGACCTCGGTGCGCCAAGCTACACACCATTCATGGTTCAACTTCTTAATAGGTAAAGGGTAGGCTGTGCAAATTGTTTCAAGTGCTCAAGTACAATTTTAAAATTGTGGTAACATTCATAACGTCCCAGCCCCTTGCCACTCTTTTTCGTAGCCATGCATTCAATTTCAAGCCAAGGCATATATGACAAAATAATGAAGCTAAATACAAGCAAGCAAGCACCAAAACAACTAAATATGCACAAAAAAATATTACATGCCCAAAAAGTGTTATACAAAACATGTCATTTGTACAAACAACCATTAAATCATGTAAGCATGCTTGAAACTCAAAAGCATTCCCTAAAATCCCAGATTTCATGCTCTTTTTTCATGCTCAAAGTGTACCATTTTCTACCCCAAATTTGAAGCCTAAAATTTTAGCACTACTTGACATGATACCAAAGTGTTTCAATGAGGTAAAACATGCTTGAAATCCCCCAAATATACACTGAAATTTCCAGAATTTTCATGCTCAAAAGTGCTTCCCTTATACCCCAAATTAATGCCCAAAAAATTTAGCAACTACTTGACATGATACCAAAGTGTTTTAATGAGGGAAAACATGCTTGAAAACCATCCTAATGGCTACTGTATTTACAGATTTTTGCTCATTATTTTCCCGCTCAAATCATGTCATCATACCCCCAAAATCCCAAGCATGGCATAAAGCAAACATTGAGCACAAAACATATTTTATTCATGCGAAACATGCTTGAACAACCAAGACAAACACAAAATTTCCCGATTTCCAATATTGTATTTTTTTCATGATATTCTAACCCCAAAACCAATGTTAACACATAATATAGCAAAAGTCATATAACAATGTGGGTTTTTCCCTTAAACCAAATCAAGCAACATAACCATGCCCTTATCCATGAAAAATTTTAAGCATCCCATTCAGATTTAAGATACAACAATATTCACAAAAAGCAAAATAGCAAGCATTCAAAAGTGAAGAAAAAGCATGAATATACACAAATAGGCTTAAATCCACTGGTCCCCAGCAGAGTCGCCAGTTGTGAGACATGGGAAAAGATCACCGGAGTGATCGTCCCTCCGTCAACACACGGGCTCAACGCAAAATTGGGAGAGTCGCCACCATTCATGATTTTGGGGTGAGAATGGACACCAAAGAGTTCAAAAATAGGCAAAAATAGCCAAAAGAAACATTCTAGGATAAAAATAATCCTACTTGAAAATCAAATCCAGAGATGGGTAAGGGGATTAGATTATGAACGGGGGAAGGTGTTAGGCACCCCCATTCATCCACACGAAGTGGTTGCCAAGTGTATGTTCATGCTAAAAAGAAAATAAGAAGCTTGCTAAAAATCATGAAAAAGCCTTGAAAAAGGAACAAGTGTATGATATATTCACATGAAGATCTAAATGGATTTTAGATCCTCTGTTATGTCAATATCATTTCTGAAATATCTCAAAAGATGGAAATCAAAGCACAAGTTGCTCAAAAACCAAGTTGAATCAAATCCGGAAAATTCGGTAAAAAGTATGCCATTTGCCTTGAACTCCTTCAAATCCAATTCTGAATTGATTCAAACCAACTCTATTTGAAAGATTATGATAAATAAGGAGCTCATGCAAAATCTCAAGTTAATCCGATAAAAATCCTAGGAGTTATGCTCCTTTGAAGTTGCTGTTGGGGATTTTTAAAAGTAGTAAGTGGGCAACTTTGGAAAATTGTCTAGAAAAATCCACTACATAGAAATCCGTGAAATTTGGTGTGATTGAAGTCTGTATGGCCATCTTTCAACAGAAACTAGCCTCATACAAAAATCCCTTCGGACGTGCCTTGGGTGGTCTCCCGAACAGGCCCCGAAGATCACAGATTTACCCAGAAAAATGCAAATGAGCAGTTCTGAGTAAATCGGCTACCAATAATTCAAATGGAATCCAAAAATTATGAAACCAACTGGATTTGAAAATAGACTCAAAAAGGAGTACTCAGAAATAAAAATCACTCGAATCGGACTTAAAACGAACACATGGCGGTCCGTCGAAGTGACAAGTTCTGTACTTGGACCTGAACTGTCCACTTAACTTCGACAGAGAAGTGTCAAAAATCAGCTAGATAGAAATTCATGAAATTTGGTGGACATAAACTAGACAGCCTCACCTTTCCCATGGTTCTAGAATCGCCCCAAAATTCATCCGGATGATGAAGTTACGGACGTCCGAAGTAAGGGTACAGGTGCTGTCAAGCTAAGCCATTTTTGAGTAAAAATCAAATCCGAAAATTGATAAAAAATGAAATTCGTGTAAAATGAACACAAATACTTCAAAATCATCCGAAAGGCATTCCAGAATTGATTGAGGCCATTTATTTGAGATTTATCACAATAAATGCAATAAACCCCAAATATGAGCCTATCCCGCCAAAATAGTGATATGTGTGCAAAAGTGAAAAAAACCTAGCAAGATCCATATACATGCATATAGATTCAACAAAATAGGTTCTAGCATAGCCTAGGGTTCCGTTCCATTATCGTTTCCCTCTGTTCTCTTTAAGATAATCAAGGGTACTTTGAATATGGAACGGTTTACAATCAATCAAAAAGGCCTTATGCTACATAGGTTCTAGCACTAGGGTCAATCCCCAGTCTCGTTTCTCCTAGATCCGCCTTCACGTTTTACGGCTAGGGGAGTCTTGAGATACTTTGAGCCGGGGAAGGATTTCCACACATACAAACAAGGCTTTACACTACAGAAAGGTAGAAGAAGAGATCTAGATCTAGGAATGTAAAGACAGAAAATAAAAAGAAAAGTTGAGGCTTACCTGAGTGCTGGAGGCGATTCCACAGCGGTTTCCTTCTTTTCTTGGAGTTCTTCTTTGCGAGAATTCAAAACAAGAGTTGTGTGCCATTTGCTTGAGGAGGAGCCTCCTATTTATAGGCAAAGGCTAGGGTTAGGGTTGGTGAGATTGGTAGACACAACATAATGTCTATAGCCCACCAACCTTAACCCTAAGGCTATTTCCGAGATTTCCCCTCATTTAATGAGGGATATGATGGTAAAAGTGAAAAGCTCTCGAAAAACCCTAATTTTGAGCAAAACTAGCGTATCCGGTATATCAGGCCGGATACACAAGTACCTTAATGTATCCGGACTATGATGCCGGATACACTGAAGTCTACTTGTATCCGGCATTGTCCACCGGATACAAAGAAGGACACTTGTATCCGGCCTGAGTTGCCGGATACAAGGAAAAAAGCCTTTTTTTCAAATTTTAACACAGGCAATACTTATTTACATGTAATATCGTTTAAGTAAATGTCCTCGTATTTTTTAATCTCCATTTACTTAAGATATTACATGTAAATAAGCAAACACCCCCCCCCCCCCCATTTGAATCCATTAAAAATAGTTCCAGACCCAAATTCCAAGTGAATAAAAAGTCAACTTTCCAGTTCTAGGCAAAATTCCGATTTTTCAGGTCTGGAAAAAAGGTTCAATATGTTAAAACCAAGGTATTCGTCAAGATTTAAAATCTCAAAAAATTCTTTTATGCAATAACATGGCTAAAAACCTGATTACCGGGAAAAATTATCTTGAAATCTGGCTTTAAAAAATATTTCATTTTCTGAGGTCAAAAGTCAACAAAATTCAACCGGAAAAAGTTTGACTTTGCACAAAAGTTTGAATTCGGGCCTTTTCCTTTACGGTTTTGGATTCAAATAGGTTAAGTATGCAAAGAATTGAAAATTCCAATAATATTTCTCTCCTTCAAGATTTATCAAAAATCGTGCAATTTTGGGGTGTCTACAGGAACCCTAGTTTTTAGAACCCCCATTTAATTGATATGCTTTGAATGCTATATGTCATGATATGTTGAGATGATTTTTACACATGCACACATCGCACTCATTTTGTTGGAATCGGCTTGTATTTCGGATCTATCATATTCATTGTGATAAATCTGAAATAAATAGCCCTAAACGGTTCGGGGATATCTCCTAATGATTTTCAAAATGATTTCAAGCAAGTTATCTTTGAGTATTGAAGACCTCATGGTCTAACCTCCCGGTTTTTGGCATTTTCGCCCCATTTTAGGGTTTTTGGCATATTCTCTCCAATCAAAGAGAATGGTGAGCCAAGCTTGGGCCCTATTTCCTCCTGGAGGTTTTTCAACACTTTTTTTAATGATTTGGATTTAGATTGCACGGATTACACACACTTGATCACTGTTTTGGGTTAATTTTACTTTAAAATGGCAAAACTTGACAGCATCTGTACCCTAACTTCAAACACTCATAACTTCATCATCCAGATGAATTTTGGAGTGATTCCAAAGTCATGTGAAAGGTGAGGCTGTCTAGTTCTTGTCTGTAAAATTTCATCAATTTTTATGAAGTGGATGTTTGATACCATTCAATCGAAGTTGACAGGTCAGTTCAGGCTAGATTGCTGAACCTGTCACTTTGAATGAACACCATCTGCTCGATTTAAGTCCGATTTGAGTGATTTTGATTTTGGTGCTTTTCTTTATGAGTCTAATTTCAAATCCAATTGGTTTCACAATTTTTGATTTCATTTGTGTCTTGTGTGACTGATTTACTCAGAACTGCCCTATTGCACAATTTTGTGCTGATCTGTGATCCTCTGGGCATGTTCGTGAGGTCACACAAGTCACATCCGAATGGAGTTTGGGGTGAGGTATATTTCATTTGAAAGATGGCACTACATACTTCATTCATGCAAAATTTCATGGATTTATATGGAGCCGATTCTCCCAAATGAATTTCCAAAGTTGCCCACTTGTTACTTTTACTGATTTCCAACAGCAAATTTCAAATGAGCATAACTCTTAGAATTTTAACCGGATTTAAGTGAAAATTTTCATGAGTCTTCTATTTATTATAATCTTTCAAATGGATTTGGTTTGATTCAATTTGAATTTAATTTGAATGATTTATGGTCAAATGGCTCCATCTTTTATCGAATTTTCCGGATTTGTCTTAACTTGTTTGTGTTCAAGTTTTTGCTTTGATTTCCATTTAAATGGTGATGTCCCAGAAGTGATACTTCCATAAAAGAAAGTCTATGATTCATTGGACCTCTCATGTGGAGGGATCATACATGTGTTTAGTTCTTTGCAAGCTTTTTGATTATTTCAAATTAGCAAGCCCTTTTTTATTTTGAGCATGAACAACACTTGGCAACCACCTTGTATGGGTGAATGGAGGTGCCTAACACCTTCCCCTGTTCATAATCTAATCCCCTTACCCATCTCTGGATTCTATTTTCAAGTACGGTAGTTTTTACTCTAGTTTTTGCCTTTTGCTTATTTTGATGATTTTGGTGTCCATTTACACCTAAAAGGAATGGTGGCGACTCTCCCACTTTTATGAATCCCGTGTGATGACCGGAAAGTCACAGGATTGATTTTTCCTCCATGTCTCGCAAGCTGTCAGTTTGGTTTAGCCCGCCCTAAGCCCGTCCAACCCAATTCAAATAATAGCCCGATCTAAAGTTTTATTTGGTTTTGGTTTGGGCTAAGGTTGATTTTAGGCTCAAACTTGAGCTCGGGCTGGGCTCAGGTTCACACTTTACAGCTCGAACCATAAAACCGTAGATTAAATGACTTACGGCAAACCCTATTTTCTTCCTAACTTCTTCTAAAATCCAAGCCCTTCTTCTCTATTCTTTTAATCAATTCTTCCATAGATCAGCTTTTATAGATTTGAATATAAAGCTCTAAATCTACAACTTCTTCAAGATCAAGGAAATTTGATAATATTAACCTTTTAAGTGGACAATGAATTGGGATTGGCAAAAGACCACACAAGAAGCCAAGACCGAATCAGTAACAGAGCAACCCAAGAGTGAATACTCGTCATAATGACATGACATACAATGATATATTAAGGATTTCTATCCATATAATGCATGTATTCTTGTTACCATTTTTCATTTCCTTTTAAGCCTCACGCCAGGAAGGTATGCCCGTTCGTTCTAATGCATGCTCTTCTACATCTCCTTGTCCTTCCCCGCGCGAACCTCCAGCTAATGGACAATAATTGTGATGTACGTAGACTAATTAAAGTTACTTTTTTGTTAAAATACCCAATCTAACCAAACTTAAACAGAATTTATAGTTATGGTTGGTTTGAAAATAATTTCAATACTTCAAATTCAAGGTTCTTAATGCTCCCATGGAACCGGTGAAGTTTGGCTGGCACAATAAATAAGTAAATGTTTGCTCTAAAATTAACTCATCTCTAACATATTCATAATTTTCAGTGCTCTAGATCTAATGAACTCGGAGGTATGCTCCTTTCAAGATCTTAGGCTCGAACTCTCTTAGGTTCAATTCGTTGGGGCCATCCCAGGACCTTTGGTCTGGTAATTACCCGGTTTGTGTGAGACGGAAGACTGCACAAGCCTCGAGAATTAGTTTGTGCGCGCAAGCTAGTGCGAATACCCCAACTTCAAGAGAAAAAAAAAAAAAGGCCAAAATAGCTGGAATGATATCGTCTGCAATGCCTTACTGTATTGCAGACTGCAATGACCGTTAGATGCTGCCATGTGGAGCATCTCACGGTCATGTTATTTTTGTTTATTTAAATGTATCAGGTGGGTCCCACCTCAACAAACACAGACCGTGAGATACTCCACTTGGCAGCATCTCACGGTCAAATCAATTTGCAATGCAGTAAAGCATTACAGACGATTTCATCTCAAAATAGCTAGTCTTGCCACCATCTTCACATAAGGGAGAAAAAACTCACAGAAGTCATAATATAGAGAATAACCAGGTGGCAGCCCCCACTCTTCTCATGGTGTGAAGCCCATGCACGTCTAGTGCCCAGCATCCCACACACTTTGGGCAGCACAAATCTTGTGTGCTCCCCAAACCCCCAACGAAACTCAAGCTCTAACAACAAATTACCAATATAATAATACCACAACACCAAGACACACGTTCACACTCCTCCCCCTCCCCATGCACGTGCGTCTCACACCATCCCCTTTCTTCCCCATTAACAAGCAATTCCCAATCTTTCTTACACACTATCTTTACCAACCATAACGTCTCCCAAATGCTCACCTCATTCACCTCGCCAACCCCTCACGAAACTAACGTGCCTTTACACTCACCACCCCTCCCTTCATCCCCTTCATATCCACACCATCACTGGCCTCCTCTTCTCCCTTCCATCCTTACCAGCTCCGGCACCCCACAACGCCATCAACATGGACGCTCGACAAGCCAAAGATGTTTCCGATGGGGCAACGCCATCCGAGGGTGAGGGTGGTGGTGGTGGTGGTGGTGGACATGGTGGGTTAGGCAAGCGCGCTTTTGCACCAGCTTCTTCATTGGCATCCCCTGTGGCTCCTTGTGGGGCTTGTAAATTTTTGAGGAGGAAGTGTATGAATGGATGCATTTTTGCTCCATACTTTGGGTCTGATCAGGGTGCAGCCCGGTTTGCGGCGGTGCATAAGGTTTTCGGTGCAAGTAATGTGTCGAAGCTACTGTTGCATATACCGGTGAACCGGCGACAGGACGCCGTGGTTACCATATGTTATGAAGCTCAGGCTAGGCTATCTGATCCAGTTTATGGTTGTGTCTCAACCATTCTTGCTTTACAACAACAGGTTTTTATCTAAATTTTCTTCTCTGTCACTGGATATTCTAATCCTTTTTTGTATGAAATTAATGCTTGATTTTCTTAGATAGGCAGATTTAAGGAAGATCTCTGGAGCCATGGAAAGAATCTAACCATAAATGTGGTAGATCACAGAAAGAGATAGAACCTCACACACCATGGAATGACTACTTTAACCTTAATTGTTGGTGGCAACTCTCACCGTCTAAACAAGGACTTTTTTGTCCTGTGTTCTATCAAATTAAACCACTATAGTTTGAATGCCCTGGTTAACTTAGTTTAAACCATCATTTGTACCGGATTCTCGACCAGACTGATCTTCTCACTAGCTGGTAATTCAATGAATCTTTCATATCTGAAGATAAATTTCTGTAATATTTTTCAGGTGACGGCGTTACAAGCCGAGCTTGCAATGGTGCAAGCACAGCTGATAAGCAGCAGATTTGCAATTGCAAACGCACTGCAAAGCTCTCAGCAGCAGCAGCAACAGCAACACATTGGGGTGCTGCAGCCAGCTTACTCAAACAACTCCTCGGCCTCGACCAACCTAGTTAATCTTAGCGGTTTCCACTCTAACTTCGAGCTTGCATCCGAGACAGCGCCATCTTCGCGTAGCTTCGAGCCGTTTCAGCAATCAAGGCCAGCACCAGATGAGGAAGAAGATGAAGAGGAGAGCAGGAACCCTATAATTTTTGCTAATGAGATAGGTCACAGGAGATCGAGATAAAGCAGTGTTAGCTCATCTTGTTCACATTCTGACTTTGAACTCTTTTGTCAAATGGATTTTACGTTACAAAATATACGTGTGTGCACAAGTGTGCTTGTTTACTCTAGGGTTTTTCTTCTGTGTTAGTTAACCTGAAATATGGATATGCAACAGAGAGAATGCGAAAATTAATTTTACAAAAGATCCATGCAATGCTTTGTCAAGCGGACTGGACCAGCCGGTTGAACCGGTAAAAACAGAGACTTGGCACCCTCACCATTAATTTTTGAGATGCATGGTAGGGATTAGGGCTGCAACTCGGTCCGGGTAAAACCGAACCCGAACCGACCCAAACCGACTTCGGGTCGGTTTGGTTCGGTTTTTTATATGCATGGTTTGGTTTTGGTTTCCAAATCCTAAAACCGAATTAAATCGGTTCGGTTTTGGGTTGTATAGTCGGGTAAACCGAACCGAACCGAAAGTATATATTTCTTTAAACCGAACCAAACCGAAAATACATATTTTAATATAATTATATATATATATATATACCTATTACCTTTACCCTTAAAGTTTTACCATATTACAAAGTCGCCCTCTCTTAAATTGAACGAATCCCTCTCCCAAACCCTAAATCCCTAATTGTGTTTGCTGGTTTGCCTCCTCTCTCTCAGCCGAACAACAACCTTGGAAGAAGAAGATGAATCACCGAACAGCAAAAACGATTCGTGTAGCTCGTGTTTGCCTCCTCTCTCTCAGCAGAACCCTAAATCCCTAATCGTGTTTGTTGCTGCAATCTGTCTCAGGGTGAACCCTAAATCTCATGGTCACGCTTTGTATTTGACGTCTATTCTATTTTATGCTACAAGAACAGTTGGACAACCCACCTCTATCTCTCTCTCTCTCTCTCTCTCGGTGCGTGCGCGTGGATGTTCTTCAAAGCTTTCTTGGCCATGCGTTCGTTTCCTTGTTCTAGGGTTCGTTTCTTCTCTTAAATCTTGTCTTTTGTTTACTAAAATTCTCCGTTCATAGGAATTGAATTTCACTTGCTGAGTTCCGTTTACAATTTTACATATTTCTGGAAATTTCTGTTCTCGTTGAATGCCTGTCGAGTTTTCAAAATTTCTTTACTCTGGTTCTTGTTATTAAAATTTTTCTTAAAAGGAATCTGATTTCTACTAGCCCGATTGAATGGAAGCGAAAAATTGAAATGATAGAGGAAAATAAGAAACCATAAACATCTCCTTAGTCTGTTAAAAACTCGTTTCTTTTCCATTTTTTTTTTATTTTCTCCTTCGACCTGTTCTTAATAATTTAAGGAAAGAAACAAGTCTTTTTGCAAACCTATTTCTTTTCTTTTTTTCTCCCACTCTCTGTCTGTTTGTCGGCAAGTGAAGCAGGGGTGTGTCCAGAGGGTGTCGGAATCATCTCCTAAAAAATGATTCATTTTCCAGAATCGGTTTGGTTACTTATGGTGATATGTTTTTATGATATTATCTCATATTCATGCTATTTCATGAGACCCATTTTCTGCTTTTTGTCTTCTTAACCCAAAATAGGTTCTTAAATGTGCATTTAACAAGTGTTATTTGTTCATCTGAAGCAGTTTTTTACCGAGAACTTCATAAGATTTTGAAGGAATTGATTCTCCTTTTGGGAAGAAGTACCAAAAGGGCCCACAAGAACTAAAACAATGGTAAACTGGGTGGCACAAATTGATACAGATGGGAAAATACGATTGTAGGCTATATGGATCACTCCTCGGATTTTCTTCTGATGGGTTTCTTTACATTTCAGCTGGGATAGGATTTCATTAATATGAAGGTAAACCAAAGCTTACTTGGATCATTGTTGCTTAATTGCTGATGATTGGTCGATATTATTGGTTCGGATTGAATACACTGTGTCTATGTGATTTATTAAGTTATTGCATGGCTAATTGTTTCCAGTTTGTCATTGACCAATTTTTTTTTTCCTTTTGGGTCTTTAATTTGTTTGACCCACGCTTATGTTACCATATTTTACATCCCGACTAAATTGACTTGAATTTTCGTCCTTTTCAGGTAGTAACTGATACATCTGGGGGGTAATTCTTTTATAAGACAGATTTTATTTCTACTTTGGTGGACTTAGCAGAGTTCCCTCACATTTGTGCATTTTTAACTTCAAATAAAAATTTGTGTTACTAGGTGTGGCGCGAGCTTTGAGATTGAGATTGTGTCAGACCAATTTGAAGGGAAAAGATTGCTTGAGAGGCATAGGCTGGTAAATTCTGCATTGGTGGAGGAGATGAAGCACATCCATGCACTTTCAATAAAGAAAGCACTGACCTCTGCCTGGTGGAAACAGCAGCAAGAGTCCAACAATCTTCAATCTACTTCTTAGTAATCCTGTTATAAGCTTTTGATGGGGCACAGCAGAGGCACTCTTCTATTATGTACTAGTTAAGATTTATACACTGAATTGAACATGAAGTAAAAGGTTGAAGCCAACTGAAACATGTAATTTCTTCCTTTTTTATCTGACACTGGTAGATATTGTTTCATTGTTATTTAATTTTAATATTTTATAAATAAAAAAACCCAAAACCCAACCCAAACCGAACCGAATTGGAAATTTCGGTTCGGTTTGGGTTGGGTTCGGGTTTTATATAAAAAATCGGTTCGGTTTTGGTTTGGGTTGTTCGGTTCTGAGGTCGGTTCGGTTCGGTTCCGAACCGACCATCAATAACTTTGGTTTGGTCCTGGGTTGAGGCCAACCCGAACCAAACCGCACCGAGTTACAGCCCGAGTAGGGATGCTTACTGACCCGGGCACGGCACGGCCAAAACGCCATTGGCGTGCCCGGGCCAACAGGCACGCGGCCCGTTTAGGCACGGCCCGTTTAGGCTCGGTGTGCCAAGCGGGCCGCTTGGCACACCGAGGGCTAGCCAACCCCTTTTTCCCCTCCAAAAAAGTGGTTTTAATTTTACACTTTTACACACCCCCCCCCCCCCCCCAAAAACAGCTATATTAGGGGGATAGGGTTATAATTGACTGAAAATTACCTTTTCCACCCTTCCAACTGCCAAATAACAGTCATATTGGATTTGGTTTTCTATAAATAGGCCTACCCTTTCCCACTCCAAACCACACCTCTTCTACAATCTCTTATTCTTCTCTTCTTACTTTATTAGAGTCTTGTTCAAAGTTTTGGCCGATAGCCGGTAGACTCGGCAGAATGCTCACATGGGAGGGGGTCCCTAGGCCAACCATTGGCCAAAATTTTAACAAGACTCTAAGAAAGTTATAAATTAGGTTACTATTATTGTATTTGCAAAGTTGTACTTGTAATAATTTATTTATTTATATTTTTTGAGCAAAATCTATCTCAATATGTGTAAGACAATTTAGTGAATAATAAACATATTTTTCAGAATTTTTTGTGATTTTTTACTCTTTTTTTTTCTAATTTTCCTTGGTTTTTTTAAAAAAAAAAAATCAATTTGCAAAGTTGTACTTATACTTGTAATAATTAATTTATTTATATTTTTTTGAGCAAAATCTATCCCAATATGTGTAAGACAATTTTGTGAATAACAAACATATTTTTTAGAATTTTTTGTGATTTTTTACTATTTTTTCTTAATTTTCCTTGATTTTAAAAAAAAATCAAATTTAATACCCCAGGCCTGCCAGGTCCGACAGCAGCCCGCCATGCCTGGGGTTTAGAGAAAACAAGCCGGCACGCAGGCCCACGCTAAACGGGCCTGGGTCGTGCTGGGCCGACCCTTTTAGCAACCCTAATGCATGGTTTTTTGGTGTTAAACAACCATTGCACCTCGAAGCCTAAGCTTATAAGCGATGATATAACTATTTATATCAAAGGGTCCAACATACGACAACTCAATACTCTTCTGCACGGGCAACTTTGCACGGGAACAAAGAGTGTACAATCTTTTAATTTGGTTGAAGTAATTGATGCTTGTGTATTGAGTTGAGGAATTGATTAATCTCAGATGGTAGAGCAAAGAGACAATCTCTTTTTCCCGATCATGGGAATTTTACATGATAAACTTACATTTATGGTATCTAAATTATTTATATTTAGATCAATATAGTTTTAATATTCTAATCACTACGATGCTATATAATAAAGGATAAAAAAAGAATATAATTATAGTATATATATATATATATATGAGAGAGAGAGAATCTGTGTACGTGCATATGTACATGAGTGTGTGTATGTATTAATGAATAATTCGTTACCACGTATGAATACAAATTATGACGGTAGCTTTTGTTATTCTTAGGTTAATAGAGATAAGCTTCTGCAAAAATAAAAATTTATTTAAATTTTATTATAAAGGAATAAAGATTTTAGGAGTAAATTACAAATCTTGATAAGGATAGATATTAAAAGAACAGTTTTACTTTCAAATTAGAAGAATAAAGAGTATTTCAAAATATTTTAGATTTTAAAGGAGTGTATTTAGGTTTGTATTTTTTATTTTATTTTTTACTACAGTTTAGGTCAAGTTGCTAAATTAAAATAACTTTTCTTTTAGATATATATTTTTTATTATTAAGTAAAAACATTTAGAAAATTTAGAGACACATATTCAGATTTTTTCAATAATTTAACTTGAATCGAAAATGCTAATTCCAAGTAATGCTTTTAACAATTTCGAATTATTTGATTATTTTATGATTCTATTTAAGTTTATTTTAGAACTTTAGTTTAAAACCGTTGGTTTGTCCAGCAGAATAAACATCTAGATCTTGAGATGACATTGAAATTTTGAAACCTGTCCTGGGAGTGGAGTTTCTGATTTATTCAACCAAACAAGTCTTAAAAAAAAATTCCTTCCAACTTTCTCCATTGAGCATTCTCTAGAAGGTTCCTTACAAATGTAAAGATATGAATAATTTTGTTATTTAGCATGTTAGGTAAAGTACTTTTTTTTTTTTAAACTATAGGCATTTTAGGTATAAAATATCTTCAAAGGGTCTTTATGACCATTTGTGATGCCAAGGGATGTTTTTGATATTTTTTAAATGTTAAGAGGTACAAAGTGAAAAATGAAAAACTTCAGAGGTGTAAGTGTAATCATCCCAGTAGAATAATGTTCTTACCCTCCACCAGGAAATGATACTTTTAAGATAGCATACACATCTGCTGCAATTGTATCCATTCACAACTAATTAAATGAACCAAGGCATCAAGGCATCAAAGCATCAACATGAAGCAAGCTTCCCCCTTTCTTGTACAGAGCTTGAATGCTACATTAACTTGTGAGAGTCAAGTATTTTCTGAAGGCAGTGACCCAAAACAACCAGAGCTACCACAGAAACACTGCAAACCTTTTGGCCTGAGCCTTACATCTCCATAACTAAAAGTTAGTTCCTCACCTTCTTGTATATCTCTGGAAGCAAGGAAGCAAAGGCGAGGCAGCAATGCGCCGGAGCTTCTCACCAATATGGAACACAAATTGCCACCATCACATGAATGGTTGATGAATCGAGCTATGTTCCCAACTCTTGTGGCATCAATGTTTATCCTCAGGGATGCATTTCCAGATGGAAGATGCTCTCTCACAACAAGGAGAGCTGACGAAAACTGGCCACCAGATGCAAGGACATCATACTTCCGTTGCCATTTTCTCGCTTCGTCTGTCATCAAGAGTTCGCCTATTAATGTCATACAATGCACAGTTAGAAGAATGCTTTAGAAATCAAAACCACAATTAAATGAGGGTATTATAATTTCAAACTCATTTTGGAGTGGGACTATTAAAATGGCATACTGCAACAAAGCCATTGTAATGAAACATGAACTGGACTCAAATTGGATGTTTGATGTGAGGATTCTTGAACGTAAATTGGAAATAAAAATAAGCATTGGATCCTGTAAAGCAGTTGAATGAGTCTAAGAACATTGACGATTAAATTGCATTGAATCTGGAAAACTAGAACGAGAAGGATAAGGGAAGTCATCAAAGATCAGTGATTTGAGGTGCAAGGCATTAGCGAATATGTTGAGTGGAAATAACATTGCAGAGAAACTGTGGTTACACAGAAAACGGATGGAAATGCCCCATTTACTTCACCTCATAAAACCTAATATATAGCTTGTTACACCCAAATGAATTGAGACCAGCCAAAACAAATGCCAAATGAAGTTTAGCCTGAAAATAGAGCTAAATCCAGAAAATTGAGATAAGAAGATTGATATTGAATGGGAAGCACCCATTTTATTATTCTTGGATCAAGGAGGCACCGAAATCAGGTCAATACCAGTAATTAATGTAGTAGATTTGCAGCATTCTATAAGTTAGTAATCCAAACTAATTGGTGTGTGGAGACCTCAGCAGAACCTGAACCAAATTACACTGAGCTGGATTAACATCAAGCTTGTTGCTTCCACCTGAATTGTGGTAAAGCAATCAATGCCAGATGGTAACAAAAACCTTTTCCTTTTTGAAGATAACCAAAAATTTTCTTTCAATCAGATTGTCCGATATTTATATGTTCTGAACAGGAAACATCATAAAAACCCGAAATTTCCTTCTCCCAAATGTAATGTGCAAATCTCCCTTGAAAAAGAAACATAGAACCATAGACTGGTACAGTAGAAAGATCCTGAATGGAGGCATCAATTATCGACTCCAAGGATCAAAATATCACCTGAATGCAGTTAATAAAGGGAAGGGAATTTAACATCCATCGACAATGAGGTTAGAATTAGAACAATTCAAAATCCCTTCATAGCAAGTAACAAGAATAATTGCATTATCCATATCATGGCTCAGATAGAGACAACGAAGATAGAATATTAATTTAGTTGAGAAAGAGAAACGGCCCTTCCATACACGCTCAATATCATCTCAATCACTGGATAAGTGAGTTACCTGCGTATTCACAGACGAATTGGCCGCGCTGAATCGACTGAGCCGCGTGCAGGCACCAACCCTTGCGTCTGTGTTTGACGATTCTGAGACGAACCGAAACCCCTTGCTGAGTCGACCGATTCTCACACTCCAACCCACAAAGGCAATTCGGACCACATTCTGTCATCATTTCTGGTAAATCCTGATCCAAACTCGAAAACTTGGGTCTCAGAATCGAGCATGGACATTCCAAATCCCCATCTTCGGAACAGTTTTTACAAATGCAGCCAGAAGACGAAGCAACATCGAATACTGCAGAAATTGAGTTCCTGGGTTTCGAACTGGCATTCACTGAATACGAATCTGAGATGGGATTTTGGGGGTTTGATCCCCATGGTTGTTGTTGATGAGGGAATCGGAGGATTTGAGATGGGGTGTAGATAAAATAAGAGTAGGGTTGGTCGTCGACGGTGTTGAGAAAAGGGACTGGGTACTTTTCGAAGCTCCTACAAGCATCCGAAGCTCTTCTGGAGCTGATGATCTTCGAGACCTGATTGAGGGTTTTGCAGGTTAAGGAAATGGAAGCTAGGTCGGCGGGATTGAGCCATGGAAGGATCTGCTCTGCGCAAGCGAAGAGAAGTTGTTCAATGTTCAATTCTTTCTTCAATGCTGTCTTCTTCGTCATTTCTGTTACAACCACGAACGATATCAAGTAAGATGGCTTCCGTGGCTGCGTTTGGTTGCTCAGAAATTGCGGGAACTTTTTTCTCCAAAACATCCCTAAGCTTTAGTGTTATATAATCTATTACTTTAGTTTGACCACTAAACGTTTTAAGTGGTTTGAATTCAATGAGAAGTTACATAAAAAGTTGTCTTATTTCTTCTCCAAACTATATATCATAAAACTATAAAATAATATTACAAATACAAAAATAATTTCTATAACTTGTGATCATTCATATTCACAAACAAGTATCTTAAGTTACAATTTCAAATTTTGCCACACGCATCGCACGTGCCTTTCTGTTACTAAATAAACTAGCGGGATGCACATGCGATACTGCACGTATGTAAACAGATGGTTGGACTTTTTTTTAAGTTTAAAGCATTGAAATGAAGAAGACTGTTATTCCCCAAGGCGTGTTCTCCTTGTGAGAAATGCACAAAACTGTTGGTTAAGAACTAAGAAATGCCCATTTCTTGGGACATAATTCCTCGGTATCCTTGTGATGCAATTTCTCTATATCCAAATGCAGCCAAGACAATTTTCCGGTATCTCGTGACGCAGTTTCTCAATATGCAAACATAGTGGATGAATTAGAGTCATCAAGACTCATCCAAAGCCAATTCCGAAGCATGAGGAATGAATGCTGGGGGGAACTGAAAGAGTAAACATCAATGATAAGGAATGAAATATGATATCAAATGAACATTAGCCATCCTGTTTAACCAAGTTCTAAACAGTTGAGTTGGGTTATATATATATATATATATATATATATATATATTTTAGTGTATTATTTTATTTATATCTTCCAAAAATACTACATCTTTGTTGGACACTGAGCTAAAAGCCGTAACGATCTCCTGCATTTAATTTAGCCATATGCTTTGTTATTATTAGTATTATTTTTTTTTTACAGGATTGGGGCTAAACATCTGAACAGTCTCGTTAATTGAAGAGATCAAGTATGTGAGATAATAGCTTGATCAAGTGATCTTACCCATTTGATTTGAGGAAAAAAAAAATTTAACTTATCAGTCCATGAAAATCAGTGTAATAGTGCATCCTTTTAGACAGTAAAATGAAAGAAAATCAATTGATTGAAAAGGTTTATTACAGATTGGAAAAAATCAACATTGATTACTTCATTTAAGAATTGAATCAAGCCAAAATTGGAAACTATAACAAAATATGTACCTTTGTAAGCACATACATTAAAAGGTGGTTACTAGACCTATACCCAGCTCCTCTGCTAGCTCATCCCACAAAGGAAGCAGTGTCAACACAACAAGGAATATGGCTGTAATTAGGGCTGTTCTCCTCCATGTTCCAACTTCAGACACGTCGTTTAAGCATGGTTTCTCCGGAGTTCTCTATATATGTGAAAATTCTAGAGCAGTAAAGCAACAGAAATATGGGATTGCATACTATTTTTAAGCCTTTTTTCCAGTTTTGTTAACATACCTGACATATAAGCACATAAAGCCCCCAAGGAAGTGACAAGGGACCACCAAGCTGAAATAAAGAATAAAATCAGAGTATCATGTGATACAAGTATAAATCAAGGAAGAAACAGAATAAGAATCATAGACTACTATACTAGTAATTAGACAGGCAGGAATGCAAAACCATCCATCCTGCCCGTGATGTACACACCACGGACAAGCGATTGGTGATAGTGTTAATCCTATCAACTTCCCTAATGTCTAATGAATTCGAAGTTACTTTGTACATAAACATTTAGTTGTTCTTCATTTCATCTTTAGCATAAAACTGTCCTTGTTCTTTCCAACCAACAATGCAGTCAAGATCAGCTGATATTATATAATAATTCTACAAGGAGATCATAAAAAAAAACCCCCACATAAACACAATTTATATCATGCAGAGGCAAAACCAATGGTTCCTGCCCTCCCGGGATCGCATATCTCCTCAAAATTCAAAAAAGGCACCCCAATTTAATATGAGAACAACATATGAACTAAGAGTAAAGAAAGCAATGATTACTCATACCAGATAAAATAACTACCAGGAGGGCTTACTTTCTTCTCCATCAGATTAAGAAAGTGAGCATCAAAACTGAAAATCTAAGACTAATAGAAAGCAAGCAAAAAACGAGAGAAGTGCAGTAATTTTAAGGGCATATATGCACACAAGAATGTACAGTTGTCAGCAAGCTAATTTTTTAACTTTCAAAGGGTTTTGTGGATAATCAATACCGACATTTTTCAAATTACTACATGAAAACCATATTACTCCACCACCATGTTCCTTTTCGAGTTGAACTTTCTCCGAAGACCTTTCTCCTACTCTTTGATCTTTCAATGCAATTTGAAATTTCATCCCAAATCTATGTAGGACTTGTTCCCAGATCCCATGTTTATTAATTAAGCTTTAAAAAACACTAATGTTTTTCTATTCGGATTCTACCACTTTATTCTTGGAGAATTTTCATTATATTTCTTCTCTCTTTCAACTCATAATATGAACATTCATTATCATCAACCTATATTTTAAAGCAAGACTTTCACTTTGAATAACTTTCTTATCTTTACAAACTACTAAATATAAGAAGAAAAATTCAAATTGGCTCCAGTTTTACTCTAGTCTTGAAGATTATTAGACGTTTAACTAGAGCTACAACTTTTGCCAAGCTCGCTAGAACCAACCCTAATAGGAAGCCAAACTTGTCATTCAGTTTGGATTTGGGTTTGGTAAGTCAGGTTGGAGAAGGTTGAAGCTTTTACAGCCTTAAAGCCTAGAGATGCCCAAAAGAAGGTTAGTTAGACTTGTTACTTGACCGAGCCAACTCCATCATCCCTTAGCATTAATATTGTTAGATATTATTTGATCTTGAAAAATATTAGATAAAAAACAGAGTAACAAAAAGGTAAAGTAAGTTCTCTAGTTCCCAAATAATAGGCTGTTACAACACAAAATTTTTATTTCTTTCTTTTTTCCCCGAAATTTTTATCAACCACTTCATTGAAAATGCATTTCATGTGGGCCGGCCTTGAGTTCATGCTCCATTTGGGCTCACTAGTTTGGGTTTTAGCATGTGAGCCAGCCGTGAGTTCATACTCCACTTGGGCTCAGGCTTGGATTTTAGCTCTGGCCCACTGGTTTGGGTTTTAGCTCAGCAAGTCTCCATTTTGTGCTAACTTATTTTAGTTTATCCCAAGCCCAAACTTATTGAAACCAAGTCTGACCCACCCAGGCTCTTTTGAAGAAAGTATTTTCTAATGCAATAAAGTCATTATAATCTAAGGATTGCTTCCCCCATATTATTCCTAGGTTCAAAGCTCCCTCCTCCACATACTCTATCATAAACTTCACTCTCCTCTCTAATAGGATCATTTACATCTCGCTATAAATGTCCTATTCCTACTGAGAATTCCTTACATTATATAATTAATTTCTACTTAAAATTTCTTTTTAATGTTCCTTTTTTTTTAAATCCTAGGGAAGGTGCATGGCACCATTGATGTTAAAAATCTCTAGCTGTAAAACAAATCTAACTATTTCAAAACCTATCACTAATTCTTCCAACAGTTATATTATTAAGTCGCTATATTTTATAATTCCTACACTATTGCTGCTGTTTCCTTTCCCGATATGCTAGAGATTTCATTCTGAAACTCTTCAGCTGTATCTCCTTGCTATTTTAGTCTCTTGCATACAAGTTACATAAATTTTCTTTCTCTTCATTATATTTACTAACTCTAACCTCTTTCTTTGTCAAAATCTCTAAATCCCAAGTATATAGGTTCCTACTTTCTTGGACTAGAATCTTTACTCATGCTTGTCTCCTTTGATTCAAAAATTTGTCAAAATCTCTAAATTCCAAGTATATAGGTTCCTCCTTTCTTGGACTAGAATCTTTACTCATGTTCATCTCCTTTGATTTGAAAATCCTTGTTACCATTACAACCGAACATTATTGTGGCTCATTGTTTATGGAGGTTGCCCTAGATACTCTTTACTCACTTGTCAGTTGTCACTGAAACCGAATTTCAATGAAGCAAATCATTTTCCAAAAGATTAACTATTATAAGTCAAGTTAATGGCGCAAAAGATATGTCATTAATGATTTAAAAATAGTATTACACCGGAGCTTGGGGGCTGAGAAAGTGACAAGGCCTCAAAGATATAGCAATACAAACAACATAAGCAGAGTTTTCTGTAGCAGGTATCAATCATCTATCATAAATTGGATATTTATGGGTTCAATTCAGGATGAATGGTAAGAATTCCTAAACTGATAATACCTTGAACCTTTCCATAAAATAAGTTCAGTTTCTAGGATTGGTTGGACCTCTCCTCTGTTAACACCCTATGATTGGCTTACCAAGTCTGGTCCATCACAAACATTTTAAAAATCAACAAATGCTCTAAATGAAAGTCACAAAACATGCCAATGACTATCCATCCATATGGTTGATTTTTCCACAGTGCTAACAACCAAAGTCTCTCTCTACTTTTCTGGTTACAGAAACTAAGAAAGATAGAAAGATATATATTTGGTCAGTGTTGGTACAAAGTTGTTACATGTCCAAAAACTCGAGCATTTCACTAACACATTAAAAAAGCAAATTAAACAACGCCAATTTATATGCTGCACTTGAGAGCAATATTAAGAATAATGGCAAAATGAAGGTTCAGGATATACCACTCCTAATCCAAGCAATGTGTAAGTTGTCAACCCAAATCCAATTAGTGCATTTTTTCCAAAAGCACCCTGTCAAAATACAATTTTGAATGTTAAAAAGGCTGCACAATATTGTGAACCTGAGTATACTCTAAGGATACAAGATGAAGTTGAGGCTACTTATGATTAAAGATCATGCTAGTGAGAGATTTTTCTCACTAATGCTATGATGAAGTAGGCAGTTTGAAGGCAGCTGAAATTTGCCAAACAAAAATTGTTTCTCTATAATTATATGTGCTTATATATTTGCAGATAGCTCTTGTATAGAGAACAGTTCCAAAGTTCACAAGAAAAAGGACCCAAAAAAATAAGAAAAGGAAGAAGCTTGGAATTAATTTTCATATTAGATCCGAAGACAAGCCCACTGGACATTTTGAGATCTCAATTCTTCATAAAAATAATGGATAATGAGATTCACATTACACAAGGAGCATATAGATTGTACATAAACCTGACATAATAAATGCTACAGCAGCCATAGGCTATAATAAAAATAAGCCGTAGAGCAACATGCTGCAAGTACAAATTTTCTTACCAATTCCAAGGTATTAAAAAGAAAAAATGAACACAGAAAAAATATTATAAGATATCAACAACTAGGTACATTCGATGCTTTCTACCCAAAAAAAAAGGTACATTCGATGCTGACTAGGGCTAGATGTGCAAAAAAGAATAAAGATCCACTGAACCACAAATATAGCTAGAATCAGCCAAAACGAATCATGAGAAAGTATACTTATAACAGCCCAAAATAAGATCCACAAATCATCAGATCCTGCTCTCCCCTATATTTCAAAGGTGGTAACCATCAACCTGAGGTTCCCAAGATTCCCACTACAAACCACATGTGCTCCATTTGTATGACAAATGTGGGAAAAATGGTGACGTCCAGTCTTCCACTATAAATGATTAAAATCAAGTACTCCTTATCATAAGAGTTGAGGACATTCCTTTCAGCAATCCTTCTAGGCAAATCAAAATCAAATCTCTAATGGCACAAAACCTTCTATAATATTGCTGTAGATCTTGTTTATGAAAAAGTACACAAATTAAGCAGAAGAGGACTTGGAAAACAAATAGAGTTAATCATGAAAGCTTCATCAATAAGTGTGTACCCATGCCTCAACCCTTGATTTAAATTCGGGTTTCACTACTATCATTATGTTGTATTTAAGATAGAATGAAAAGGATACCTGCATAGCTCTTCCGCCATCAAGGCATCCTACAGGAAGCATATTATATGCTGATGTGGTTAAACCGCACCTGAAACAAAAGTTTAAATGTTAACATTCTTCAACATAAAATAATACAAGGAAATAAAACAGAAATCAAGAACAAGATAATAATAAATTACCAGCCTGCAATCACTAGAGGGTGTATGGAAACAGTGGCAGCATGCATGGCACTACACGCATGAATTAGCAATATCTCAGTTAGTACGTAGGACGGAAGAAAAGGTAAAGCATTAGCAACTTCAAAGATTTAACAGTTGCGATTAAAAGAATTGAGGCCTGGGGAGATAAAAAAATTATAGCTTAAAATATATATTGACAGAATAAACTAATTCATTTTATTAGTTTGAAAATGAACAATAAATTGCTTAGCTAGATTAATCCCCAGAAAAATAGAGCTCAGTAAGGCAGTGCAGACTTCTTTTTGGGTTCAAACCTAAGATTTTGATAAAAATAGTTGAGATTGACAGAGGCCTTAGAGACAAATTACAAAAAGCAAGGGAAGGAATTATGGAACTCTTTAGTTAGAAGAAATTATATGAAAATAAGACATACGTGTAGCCAAGAGTAGCTCTGCTGATTAATCCAAGAAGCAAAGAACCTTGAAATAGCATGCTAGGAACCTGCACCAAGTCCCCTGCAGCATCTGGATTTGACGAGAGCAGCAGTCCAACAAAGAACATTGAAAATGACAGTGCAGTGCCGGCAAGTGGGCCAGCAAGCGAGATATCAACCTTTGTCCTTCGATCAGGAAGAATAGATTTGAACTACAGAAGTTAATAGTGGAAAAAAAATGAGCAATACAAGGCCAGAGCATGAAAAGCTAAAAAAAGAATTTACTCAAACACTTGATAAACAAATGTATCATTATCTCAATATATAGAGCATGATCTTCCAAATCCAGTGTATCCATAACCATAAAATGCATTTATAACCTAGTACCAAACAGAATAAAAATATAGCTTTTTCTTTTCCCTTTTTTTTTTCTTCTCTTTGGATAATCTAGGCATATGTCCACTGAACACCTCCTGTTGAAAGGAGCCAGCTCATGGTTAACCTGGATTGTAGTAAATGCGTAATGTATACCAAGTCTTGGGCACAACATCACAAAGCTTTACCACTATAACAAGCAATAGCTTCAAAATTTTGCATGGCTACAAGTCAATTGTATATCGCATAAGAACCATTCCACAAATAAATGGAATATGGCTCTCCAGACTTTGTTAGGCATGCATTAGCTACGAAAACAATTGTCTTTTTTTTTTATCATTAATAAAGCTTTTATTATAAATAAGAATAGAAATAAAGACTTACAGGTACACAAACATTGTACCAAGAAATCTCATCCTACTCTTAGTAACCCTTTTACAATTCAGCAAAACGAGTGCAATTCAGAAAATCCTCCAACAGAATGTCTTTCATTCATGCTTGTTTCCCAATGCAGCTGTGGGTCAGTTTCAAGACCCTCCTTTCCAAGTAATACCAACTTAATTCTGAGTCCTTAAAAATCCTGTGGTTTCTCTCCCCCCAAATGACCCAAGCTATAGCTGCCGGAATTGAATTCCAAATCAGTTCACAGCATGACTTACCCTTCAACCAACCCCATGCCTCCAAAGCCTGCCTGAATGTTTCAGGTTGGGTCCATACAATCTCCAATCTTGTTAGAAGATGTTCCAAAGTTTTGATACTCCTATACAATGTAGTAAAGGTGCAGGAAAATTTGTGACCATATATTTTATTTTCAATAATGATGATACCTTAATCAAAGCCAAATGAAGGCTAATGCAATGGGACCATTAACTTAGAGAAAATGCAGAAAGCCATCAACAGGGACCTACCAATATAAACACTACCACCTAGTTCACACCATACATCAACAACTTGATCTAGTCTCAAAGTCATGAACCTCATAAAATCAAAGCTCTAAAATCGAGAAAATAAATGACGTGCCCAAATAAAAGTTATATTGATTTTATGCTCACAATAATCCATTCAAGTTATTTTCCGTATGAGTGTCCTTGGATGGTGGGTCCCAACTACATAGCTATGTGGCATACACTGATTACATGACAAGGTCAGCATGATTAACCTTTAAACTAAATTTAGAATAGCTATGACAGAATTTTGATAACCAAAACCTTACACAAAATAATAATATGATACAAATGCCTCAACTTGCAGCTATTTGGTTTTATATTATTTTATTCATTAAATTATGGCCCCCCAAAACAGAAAAAAATAAAGAAAAAAAATTAAAAAAATTGCAGCTAAGGTTAATTAGTGCCAGCTACTGACACTTGGCATTCCCATTTTTTGTTGTAAACCATTACCATCATTATTAAATTTATAGAATTACTCACCTGAGTGATTGCACCAAAGCTCCCAAGCGTAATGTTAGGAATGAAGTACGGAATGCTTAGCTTTACTTTCTTGGGAAATGCAGCCAAAAAATGCCCAACCTCCTACATGTTGAAATAAAAAAAAGAGAAATTTAAAAGCATCAATAGAGTGTGCAACTGAAACTGATTCTATTTCAAGCTGGCAAGCAAGAATTATAATCATAACAACACAAGATCAAAAATAAAAAAGCTCAAAAATAAAAAAAGAGATTTGTTTCTATTGAAGCAGTACAAGTAAAGTTGTTATTCATGCATGGAAAGATTCGACCCAAGCATCTAGTAAGGCACTAAGAAACCTTAACAACCTACCTTACAGGCAACCTGTCTACTAATGACATCCACTCTCGTCCCTAAAGTATATCACAGCAGCAGAGAGAGAAGAACTATGTTTCGATGTTGTCCAATTCATGGAAGATGGACTTCTGGACCTATCACAACCAAGGTTTACAGTGTCGTTTCGAACAACATTTTGCTAGGTGTCACTAGCGAAATGTCTGTGAAATTTCGCCAAAATGAGGGAAAAATCTCTAGAATAGAAAAAAAGCCAAAAAAAAAAAAAAAGGTAAATTCTTGACATTTCGCAACATTTCACCAACATCAAGGAAAATCTGATAACTTTTACTTGATGTCGCCGACATTTCGTTAACATCAAGGAAACCACGAAATATCATTTTTTAAGGTGGTTTGCCACAACTTTAGCAAAATACAATAAAAGTTTCAGTGGTCCTTTGTAGCTATGGCACAATTGGTTCCATTCAAATGGCATACCAATAGATAAGTGTATTCTAAAGCTCAGCAGTTGTAAGGAATATGCAAGAAAATTGCCTTCCTCCTATAGGAAAATATCAACACCTGAAAACCACAACGGATATAAGGGTGGTCCACACAAAGTTCAGTTCCTATAAACACAATGGATTTAAAGGTATTAATCATAAGTTTTATTTCCCACAAACCTTCACAGTCTAAGGGTAGTTAGTATCAGGTTCGGTCTAAAAATAAAAAGGTTGCAATTAAAAGCAGCATAAGAATTAGAACAGTTGACAATGTTGATATTAATCTAAACATTTCAGTAAGTCTATGGTCTCATGATCAGAAACCAAACATAAAATATCTTAAAATAATTTCAGATCCCTAGAGAAAGTACTCATGATAATCCCTTTCCAAAAGCATTGAATCAGAACTAACAAAATAGGAAAGAAATCCTACATGAAATAGCTGAACCCCCAAGACACCATATGCTAGTGGCAGAGCAGACTCCACAAATGGGAATAACAGTTGCATATCAGGTGGCTCAGTGGCATTTGGATCTGTAAAGTACTTCATCACCTCTGGTGGAAGTCGATTTATCTGCTCCACAGAATAAAACTGAATAACTGATGTAGTCCCCAAAAAATGAACAAATAAAAAGCTCATAACAGATTTGTTAAATTAAGGAGTAAATACAGAGTGGAAAGAAATAATCATACCTGGGATGCAATTCCCAACTCTACGCAAGAACCAATAGTAAGAACAAATAGCAAAAAAGCAATCACATATTGCCATAGTGTAGTGGGCCCAGGCTCTGAAACCTCTTTCCTCAGCAAACCAAAACTCACTCGTGGACCACCTCGCGGATCTGGTGCCTCTGAGTTGGGTTCCTCCACCATAAACAGGTTGTACTTGTTGCCCGTGACTTCTGCCAACCGATGCTGGAGCTTTGCAAATACCTCTTCTCTTTGGCCCCTTAAGTTTCCAAGAAATAGTACACCCTCGCCAAGATCTCCAAATGGCTCTTCTTTTGTCACCCAGAAAGTAGAATAGCCAAAAAGCTTGTCCTTTATTATTTTAACATCAGAAGGATCAACCTTCTCAGGTCCAAGGAGCTCCATCAATTTAAAAGAGTCAACTTGGAAGCTATTGTAAGCTGGTCCTACTGGGGTAACTGTTGGTGTCTGAACACAAAATGAGCAAACAGATTTACTCAGATTAATCACCCGTATCAATATTATATATAACAAGAAAGAATATAACAACAACAAAATTCATCATCCCATTTAGTTGGGGGCTGGCAACATGAATCACATTCCAACATCCCAATTCATCAAAAAGAATATCTTCAGACCAGATTATGTACATTTAGAACCTCTCTCAGTGACTCCATTGAGTTCCTGATTGGCCTTCTGCTCTCCCTTTTAGACCCCTCAATACAGGGCCTACAGGGCCTCCTCACAACTTCTACTAGAGCCTCATTACATCTCCTTATTAATTCTTATATAACTATCTTAACCAAATTTTGTTTATCTTGTTCTCATATTTAGGATGTCCATCAATCTACTCAATTTCCCCATATCACCAACAACACAGATCATAAAAATACCAAAGTCCACTTTCAGCAAAATTTATGTTCTGAACTGAACTCTACATACAATTCAAGCTGAAATTGTCTCTTAGCTCAGCAATAGATTGACTATGCATCAAATAGCTTTTATTGTTACATGAATAAACTGACTTCTTAAATTCTAACTACATTTCTTGGTCTCTACTGTAACTTAAATTGATCCTATAACTCAGCAGAAGGAAAAGTGAAATAAGCATAAATACTCAATAAAGGAATTATAGTTTCAGTATACTCAATAAATTATGTTCTTGAGTGTGCTGACTTTCTAGATTTGTAGCTGCTGCTCCCGCACACTTTCAGTGTACTTGTATTGCCTGTTTGGGCTATTATGTTTTAGTATATTTTCCATTATTACCGATTAAAAAAAAAGCAAGTACGGTTTCAAAGGAACAAAAAAAAAGTAGGCTAAGAAAGAAATTGCTTTACCCTAGAAGAAACAGACGCAGGTGTCTGCTTAGATTTGAACTCATCGCTGCTGTTGCTCTCTTCAGCCTCTTCAGACGATGCGGTCGTCAAATTCACATTTGTTGCAGACGTCTTATCCTCTTCGTCGCTCTCATTACTGCTAAAACATATAAACCTATCAACACGTCTCCATGAAATTTCCCCTTTCGATCTTAATTTGCACATAAAACAGACATTCTTCAACTTCTGACGCTCCAACAATCGAATTCTCTCCTGGAAAGCTCCGGCTCCACGACATGAACGGAGCTTGAAGCTCAATGTGCTGAAGGAACAGCTCGTAAGAGTTCCCATCATTTGGAAAACCCTCAAAACTCGTTTAGAAAGAGGAAATTCAGGTAGATAATGAGAATATTATCATTTGAAGATTGAACACAAACAACAATGGTGACAATCAGCTAGCGATGGAACTCGGAAGCAAATCCAATAAGTTCCTGAAACGGGAATGTGAATTGCAGAGGAATGGAAAGGTTTTTGGGGTTTGCAAAATTGACTGTAAAGAAGAGTAGAGCGGAAGCAGAGAGCTCTCTTTCGGCTGCTGCACCATATCTTCTTCCGTCTTACCTGTTTTATTTTATTATCTATTTATCTTTTTTGGGGCCAAGCGAACTATCTTTTAAGAATTTAATAAAGGGAAAATAATAAAAAGGGGTCAGTTTTGACCGGTATTTATAAAAACAGTCCATTAGAATAATATAAGGACTTAAATGATATAAGGACTTAAATGACTTAAAAACAGTTTTGAGGGTTTTTATAAAAACCGTTTTGAGGACTTAAAAACAGTTTTGAGGACTTAAATGACTTAAAAACAGTTTTTGAGGACTTAAATGACTCAAAACAGTCCTTATATGCAATAATAATATAAGGACTTAAATGAATTTATAAAATACTATCGGAGGATAAATACAAAATACTTTTATTTTATAGAAGGTTACTTTAGTCATTTAATAAAATAAATAACAAAAATTAACATATTTTAACGTCAAGGGTATGATTATAATGATTATACAAAACTGGGAGACATAAATACAAATATTAAAAGTAAAAGGATATAGACGCAAATATAGTATAATGTAAAGATATGGATACAAAAAGCCCAATAATTAATCGGGACACAAGCACATTATAGGTAAGATATGAATTTGCATCTCATACAGCGAAAGGTGTATACAACTCTACACATTATGGTGGAACCCACCTACCACTTTTTGGGCCCCATACATTCATTTGTGAGGTTGTATACACCCAAAGATATAGAAGATTTCCATTCGTAGGATACACATCCTTACATGTGTGAATACAAACATAGCCTATATGGGACTAGCACATTCTACGTGCTTTATGTGAAAATTGGTTTGAAGTGATAATTTTCCAAAATAATATAGATTCAGTTGTAACCAAATGGGTGAAAAAGGTTTTTGAAGTCTTTTAGGGCATTTTGGAAAGAAACCAAATGGGTGAAAAAGGTTTTTGAAGTCTTTTAGGGCATTTCGAAAGTAAATGATGTTGATTCTATATTAAAAAAGTATCACTAATTATCAATTACAAAGAACTTGGCGACTGTATCTGAATTATTTTCAAATAATATCACTTAAAACCAATTTAACTATAGTAAAGTGAAACTATTTTTTAATGTTTTGTGAAAAGTGACCATGCAGGTCAATTATGTTTGAAAAATGATCCTTGTCTGTAAAATAAGATTATTGATGGACTGTTTTATAAATACACGGTTACTTTGGACTGTTTTATAAATACACGCCAAAAGTAACCCTTTTTTCATAATTTCCGAAACATTGAAAGGCTCGGGCACAAGAAGCAGGTGGTTCGTTACCCGAACCGAACACCGAAGCATAGTATCTTGTTTTTTTTGGGCAAGCGCCCTTTTTGAGGCATTGTAACTAGTTTTTGTGCGTGTGTAATGCGCGCAAGTACGCAACGCTTAGTCGCTTATCGAATAAGCAACCCACCGTTAATACAAAGTTACCGAGACTTGATGAATAATGCCACTCGCAAGAGGAAGCGAAGCGCTCTTTTGTTTCGCCTCGCCTCGCCTCGAGGGAGAGAACAATGGGCTCTTCTTCGGTCTCTGCTTCTTCTCTTCTTCTGCTTTTACTTTCGCTTTCTCTCTTCATTTGCTCTTACCCGAGCGAAACGGCTACAATTAAAGGTATTTCTTCGGATTCCTTCAATATTTCCTTTGAATTTCTTTCCTATCTGAATCAGAGTTTTGGTCCTTAATTTTACGAATGACGGAGTGTGTCCGGAAATTCATGAAATCTACCAGCTTGATTCTGTTAGGGTTTCCTTTTATATGTTTTTGGCTTGATTGATTTACCATAGAAGCTGTTTGGAAGTGTGTGTGCGTGTGTTTTTTTTTTAAGATGAATCATTTAGCGGGCGTTTACAGAATCTAGAATTTGTAAGATGCCATTAATACGTTGTGTGATTTTCAATACAGCATTCACCATACAACGAGCTATATGTAATTTGGAAGTTTTAAGATTATGCTTGTGCGCCGCTCTTTTATCAATCTTGAATATTGACTTGGTGGGCATCTTTGATGGATTAAGTACCTAGAGGCAGTTCCGATCTGTGGCGTTTGTTTCTGTACAATAATTTAGGAGCTTTCAGATTTTGTGCAACTGAGTTTACTGGTATGATAAGAGATACCATTTGAGTTTAAAAAAAAGGGAGTAGAAATAATTCCTTATTGACTTCCATAATTCTATTAGCATTAACTTTATTATTATGTGCTTTGGAAAACTCTGAAAATGCCAATTTTTTATGAGTCACAGATCTTAACCGGGGAAATCCAGTCATAGAATTAGTTCCATCCCGCCTAGATGGGTACTCATCTAGCCATGGTCGTAAAGATGTTGTATCATGTGGGCGTGTTCGCATTGTTGGTGTCTCAAGGCTAAAAATCAAGAGCTATGCCAATTCAGTTCGGGTCACTTTGGTTCCATCAGTTGTAATTCCTGAGAGATTCCATAACAAAATTGAGGTTTGTTTTCACAGGTAAGTGACTTGTCTTGGGTTCTATTTTCTTATTGTTTCTCTTTAACTATTTTTGTCCTGGAATTCTTTTTAGGGAATTCCCAATGCTTAAGTTTTATGGGAGTCGGAACTGTGTCTAATTCAAGAAGTTATTTTAGGAATGCTTCTCTTGGGTTATGTCAATGTTCTAAGGAAGGATGGAAGGCTATTCAAAATGGGATGTGGAACAGTTTCATGTCATCATATGAAGACAGATATATGGATGTGAAATTTATTGATGAAGTTTCTGGGTCTGTCACAGTGACCACTGAAGAAGGTAAATCTTTTTTCTTTTTGTCTGAATCCTTTTTCAACTTCTTGGAGTTTGTTGCCCTTCTCAATAACGTGGTTGTTAACTTATTGGCAGAGTTTCAAAGGTGGCGTCTCCTTTGTCTAGCTGTTGGATTTATTTTGCTGCTGTTGGCCCCAGTTGTTAGTAATTGGGTACCATTTTATTATAGCAGTTCAATGGCTATTGGAGTTTTTCTTGTCATTTTGATCCTGCTATTTCAGGTATCCTAATTTATCTTCGTTGTGTTGCCATCATAATTTCTTTGAGGATTTTATTTTAATTTTTCTCAATTATTTTTACTTTCATGTGGCTTGTTGTTTGTTAACATGCACTTGGATTGTGGGTTTTGTTTGGTTAAAACATGTTAATTATATCGTTGAATGGTTGGGAGAGATTTATTTTTAATAGACCTTTTTCCTATCAAGTTATCAAATTGCACCTAGAATTCCGCTTCTTATTCCAGAACTTAAAGTATTTATTGGCCTCTATTACTCAATTCAAAATTTTTCTACTGTGAAAAAATGTACTTTGTGATTGAAAAATGATATTGGGAAAGCTTCCCCGAGCCTATTCACCAACGCTTCTACCAAAAAGTTTTACACACTTCCCACTAAGATGATAGGCTAAAAATCCCTTAAATTTAATGTACAATCATTTTTGTTTGAATTAATGTGATGGATATTGATTTCATTGGAACTCATCTTAAAAGTGCTGATCTGATAAAAATTCATTGGCAACAATATCTTCTAAAAGGCTCCAACTTCCTTGTACAACGAAAATGAATCCATCTATATTTAATGTTTTTAAGTTCCCACTTCCTAATAGCATTGGCTGCTTCCTTTGATGAGAATGATATCTCTACTCTTTAGAAGGGTTGATGCCTTTGTAACAAAGATCTAATTTACATTACACCCAAAAAAGTTCTAGATAAATAAGTTTCTTGATTACCTTCCTTGAAATCACAATAAGGCTTGATGTTTGCTTGGATGTGATTGTAAGAGATGGGGTTACAGATCCCCAAATATGACTAAACGAGTTCTCATTGATGGAAATGAGTGTTACAGAGTTCATGATTTAATGAATTCTAAAGGAAGGAATAAAACTTCTAGATTTAGAATAAATGTGTTATTAGATAGCAAGAAGGAGGTGATGTGAGTTTTATATCTTGCATTAAATGTCGGGTCTCATATCCTTGATCTTGAAAAGAGAAAATGAGGGAAATAGGAAAAAGGAAGAGAGAGTTCTAAATTCATTTTGGGTTTTTTGCATTCATATCCCTACATTATAACATATTTGCATTTATATCCTCTTGTCTTTAGTATTTGTATTTATGCCCCTCCATTTAGTATAATCGCTACAGTCGTGTCCCTGACGTTAAACTCTATTAACTTTTATTATTTATTTTTATTAAATAACTAAAATAACCTTCTATAAAATAAAAAATATTTCATATTTATCTTATATTTTAATTTATATTATTATATTTATTGCATTTATCCCTTATGTTATTGATATTAATTTGATCAATTGATAATTATTCATTGAAACTTAGTCAAGCCATATAGTTTTTATAGTCATTCTGATATTTAGTATTTTTTTTATATCCTATACAAGGTTACTTTAGTCATTTAATGAAAATAAACCACAAAAGTTAACAAATTTTACCATCAAGGGGTACGGCTGTAATAATTATTCTAAATGGAGGGGTATAGATACAAATACTAAAGACAAGAGGATATAGATGCAAATATATTAATTAGCAGTATGAAAATGGTTTAATCAAAGGTTACCTAAGAAAGCCTAAGCATTTTTTGTGATCCTATTGCTTGCTCAAGGGTTTAGACAACTAACATTAAGTTGTGGTCACTTTGTGGTGCATTGATATCGCTGCAAAGCTGTACATGTAGTAGTAAATTTGTCCCAAATAAAATTAACTAACAGGTTTTTAATAGAAATTTTTTTTTTCAAAAGGAAGTAGATTGAATCGTATCCTACAAGATCAAGTGTTATCATAGGAAAATTTTTCTTTGTTCAATCAATGAGAGAATGACATTTGCCTTATAGGTCATGTGTTTTCCATGTGAATGATTAAAATATCAATAAAAAACGTGTGTTAAGGCACACACATTTCTTATATTGAGTTAAAATGGAGAACTTTGTTCCAATGGGAATGCTAGTCACCCTCATCCTTAGCACACTTGCCAGCAGACCTATGTATCTCTCTCATTTGTTTGCATCTTTAAGAAGATTAATTAAGAAACGGTAGTGTAATTTGCTATTGGGTGGTTGAGGCATGAGTATCATCTTGTTAAATGGGGCAAGCATTGCACTCCTAAGATTATGGTGGGGTTAGGGTTGGAACCATTATCAATTTTGAATAAGGCCTTTTTAGTTAAGTGATGGTGAAGATTTGGAAATGAGAGGGAAAGACCATATAGAAAAATTATTCAAGATAAGTTTGGTTATAGACTGGTTTGTTGGGTCTGCTATAGTGTAGGTCTAAAATATGATTTTGCCTTTGGGGTCCTATATTGCATATTTGAGTTTTCAAGGAGGGGAATCTGCTTTAAATTGGAGATGGAAGCATGGTATATTTCTTAGAGGACAAAAGGTGCGTTAGCAGACCTTTGAAAAAGACTGAACCTTATATGTTTGAGTTGGCTAAAGTTGTAATGCAATCTTAAGGAAGGTTGATATGAGAGAGGGGACGCTAAGAGACAGGAGGTTTTGAGAAGTTTTTTTCAATTGAGATTTTTACTCTCTGGGTTTTTGGCCTTGATCCAGTTAGATAGTTGTCTTCCTTCTAATGGGTGACAAAGACGTTGGATATGGTGCAAGGTGAACACTTACGTTAAGCTATTTCTTCCTTTCACTCATCTTGCTGAGACATTAGGTTGCCCGTGCTAAACTGGTGTATATCCGTGTTTATTATTAATGTGGCCTTTCTTGTTTTTACAGCTGCCTTAAATAGGTTATTGGCAGTGGATCATTTGATATCCAGGAAATGTATTATTTTCAATAGTTGCATAATGTGTGAGGCAGAAAGGAATCAGTGGATTACTTTTTATAATTCACTTACTTTTAATGTTTGGTTACACTTTGTTGCAGACTTGGGTGGGAGTGAGTGATACCAAAGTTGGTAGCGGAGTCGTTGTTCATGAATTCAACCAACAGGAGAAAATTTGGAATGAGAAATGTTAGAATTGCGCTGAATCAAATTTGCTTGATTTCTTCATGATTGTGTAGTTTCGTCAGTGCGTAATTGAGTTAGATTACTGTAGGAGTTGGATCAGTGAGAGTGGTTGAGCATAATCAATCCCTAGGGGAATCCACAGTTCCAGGATCGAGTTCTAAGGATCCATTTGTGATTAAGTAGAACTGGTATCTGAAGTTTTACTGTGGTATCAAAGTACTTGCATTTATATAAATTGTCTATCAGGTTACTATTATCTCATACTAGTGGGGTGCGCGTGCCTGCACGTAAATGGATACAAATTTTAGGACATGTAAGGCATAAGGAATTGTTGAGGGTCTCTTTTGGAAATTGAAAAAACAAGGAAGAGAAAGTTACCCATATAAATATATAAGGCAAAATGTCATTAGAAGATTATTTGAGGAAAAAATTCAGTTAGTTCGGCATGCTTCCCAAGGGCGCCTTGAGTTATATATAGTATAGATTTTGAGAAGCTTTTTCCGGGATTCTGCATACTTAATTTATTGTAAATACTTACTGTATAAATTTATTAAGGTTAAAACCTGAATGTTATAATTTTTCTCAAGTGAGGATCCGATTAACATACACATACGAAAACATATACATATTTTATGCTTGCATATACTAATCTTTGCTTTGTAATCACTGACTGCATTATGATCAAGGTAATTTGGTTTGCTTTCTGGTATGTTTGTTGTTACTTGAACCTGTGCAACAGTTTTTACACTGGAATTTCAATACTTCTAATCTGATATTTTATTTTGATCTGATATAGGGTATGAAGTTATTACCAACTGGCAGGAAAAATGTCTTCTATCTTACCATATATGGTTCAGTTGTAAGATCATTTTCCTTTGGTCATTTTGCTTTTGAAAAGCTTACCACTGGAGTATTGTCCTTATCCTCTCTTCTCTTATGTAATATCTGATGCATACATGTTACTGTTGTTGCAGCTTGGTGCTGGATCTTTTCTTTTGCACTACTTCTCAATGTTGGTCAACTCCATTCTTGTCAATTTTGGGTTGAATGAAGACATGCATAATCCTGTAAGGTTTCTATATATTTGTTTTCCTTAATGCAGATGGGCTTATTCCTTTTGTGGAATAATATATGTCCATAGCCCATTTAGTTGGCTCTGCTGGTTTGAATTGTGTTATCCTTATTCCTTGTTGTTTAAAAATTGCTTGACTTTGCATCACCATTTTTTTTCTGGGGTAGAACATGAAACTTTTTTCAGTTGGTACTTTGAATTAAAGAGGCCTTGCAGGCTTTTCCACAAAGCCTGCAAGGCCTCGCTATGATTGTGACGTGCTGTCACAGTCACATGATTTTTAAAATTAGAAAAAAAAAGAAAGAAGAAGAGCTGATTATTCATTATCTGAGAGAGAGAGAGAGAGTCTCGTCTCCAGTAGTCCATGAAGCATGAACGGCAGAGAAGAGGGAGAGAGAGGGGGAGCGAGGGAGAGGGACAGATCTACAGAGAATGGGAAGGAAGCGAGAGAGAGCGCTTGAGCGAGAGGTTGTGAGAGGCGAGACAGAGACTGAGAAAGAGAGAGGGAGGGATGAAGCAAAAGAGAGAGAGGGAGGCAGAGTGGGAGACTGTGGGTGAGAGAAGAGAAAGAGGGAGGGGGAGAGAGATACCTTGGATAGTTCTGAGCAAATCCCCTTCAGTTTCACCGGATTTAGGAAGACAGCCACAGGAACCCTTTTTCCCTCTTTTATTGAGATTGGCCAGGACCAGCCGGTCCTGTACAGTTTGTATCGGGACCGGGCCTGGCCGGTTCAGTCCCAGTCTGGAAAAGCATGGTTACAGGACCCAAAAATACTCTAGAAGATCAGCATACATTACAACACATAAAAAATACCAGAAAGAACTGAAGCTCTACCTGCACCCTCTGTTGCCAATCGGTCTGCCACTCCATGGACATACTTGAGTGACTCTGAGTATACCATTTTGTTCTAGCTACGTGGTTTGGGTGTTAAATAGTTTCTGTCTTCCTTCAAGATCAACTAAGTATGCCTATTTTTTTTCTCCCATATTATAAAATTTTATTTGAACTTGTATTAGGACTTCAACCCTGGTCACTATTTTGACTTTATGAGAAGCTTACAAACTGAGCTAGCTGAAAAATTCATTAAGAAACATAATTGAAAATCCCCTATTGCACCATTTTATTGAAATTTTTTTACAAGCATTATTAAAAAAATAATAATAATGAAACAATGATATTGGACGGACAAGAAGAAAACTCGAACTTCTTCAAGGATTGGAGTTTTGGTTTAGAGGCTTAATCTATATAATGAACCAAGGTTCTCTTTGAATTTCTTCCCTTTCTTCTTTTAATGAAATTTCATCAATTATCAAATATATCTATATATATATATATAATGAACCAAGGGGGTGGCTGCCCCCTTCTATCCTAAAAAAATAAAATATATGGGTGAGCGAACAACTCATTAAGAAATTACTAGAACTCTCAAATGTTTAACCATGAAATCTCAATCTATAAATGCAGCAATACTCATCTCTAAATAAATGACACATGTATGTGATGTGTAAATATTCTAACAATTGAATACTTAAAAATATATTTTACCCTTTGGCGAGCCAAACAAATTGTTGAACTTGAAATTTCAACTTCTTAAAATTTTCAAATAATACGTTTTTATATAAGTCTATTATGAGTAGATAATATTAGTTATTTCTAATTAACCTATGAGAAAAACATTAATCTATTTTAAATTCCATTGCTACTAGATGTGTACTTATCCTAACATAACAGGAGGTATAATAGGCACAAACATCTATATGAATTCAGGCATAAGATTTATGTAAAGCAATGCAGTACTGCATAGGTGTCCACATCAATAGATCTCATGTTAAATCTAATTGGTGTTATGGATAACCACTGACTAGGGTGATCTAAGTTGAGGTGAGGATCAAACATCTCACGGGTCATAACTTTCATAAATTGGACAAACTTAATAATTCACATAAAAATTGTGGTTCTGGAGAATTTTTAATTCATGGGTTTCAATTGCTCAATCTATTTTCTCGTGGGACTGAAATTCCGGAATTTAGTCTTTAATACTAGATAGTAATTCTCCATGGATAAGCACTAGCGTGGCACACATAATTATGAACTATTCCTACCTAGGAATGATGATATTTTTATCATTCCAATTTTTATTCACTATGGTATTGTGGTTTTCTGAGTTTCTCTTTCCAACTCACCATATATATTAATATTCACCTTCTAGTGTCAATTATTTTCTTGTGTGGTGATGTTCTCTTTTCCTAAACTTACTCTATGTATTGTCCTAGCCATGAAATGGCTGTTTTAATGTACACCTTGTGGTTGAGATTAATTATTCTTTTACAGCCTGGGCTTTTTGTCTTAACTCTCAACTCATGCCTCTTATCTTTCTTAAAATTTATTGGTAGGGCTCATTGGCCGAGTCTGTCAATATTCTCATTTCCTTTCTTCTTACATATAGATACCATAATTATTTATTGGCTCAATTTCTATTCCATTTTCTAGCTGTAAAACATTTTTAAAGCTTATCCTAGGTGGTGCAAATGATTCAAGCTGTAAAATTTTTTTTTTGATGAGTAATGAAGCTTTCATTAGATCAAAAGAAGAAGGTAGGGAACCCCACAAGAAGTGGGATCACCCCAAAGTACAAGATGAACCAAAAGACATAAACACATAAAAATATACACTAAGGGTTATCAACATATTTAAAAACTTTATTAAGTGGTATGGATGAATCAAGCTGAGCGAACATATGCCTATGCTTATGCTTAGGCGTGTGACACAATTAATAGGATAACATTGGCTCAGATTTGTGTATAATTGTAGTTTGGCTTCGGCTCTACTGGGATTGATGAAGTAATAAATTCGTTATCTTACTTCACATTAATTCATTTATTATTACCAGTAAAATTTTTAATGGACTTTATGATCTTTTATAAGCTTCAGTAAAAGTGAGACTAATTTATTCACACATACAAATTCAAAAATTTTAATCTAATAGAAGTATTACTCAAAATATATAATATTTGCTTATCTGTAAGAGCTGAGTCTGAACTAAGTTAAACCTGTACTCATCTCAGCTTAGGCTTCGTTGACAGAAAACTATGCCTAGGTTCTTTTTCCGAGAACCTACATTTTCTTGATCATTTAATCTTATTTCTCCATTATTCATCAAAAAAAAAGAAAAGAAGCTGGTCAATCTTATCCCTCATTCAATTCTATACATCAATGTGATGATGTTTGGTTCGCAAGTCTTCACCACAATCTCCAATTGAGCTCATGCCTATTTCTGCTTATCATGTGCCATCTAGTGTTTCCAGAGATCTTTTCTGATTCATAATGTGATTACATTATTGTACACACTTTCGTTATTCTTCTTTCTTACATTCAAGTTAACCAGACCACTAATTTATGTTTATCTTTCTTTTTTTCCCCCTCCATATTTTTATGTTGCACTTCTTAACAGGTCTCCATATTTGTACTAGTAGGAGTTATCCTTGCTGGAGCAGCATTAGGGTACTGGATTGTGCGAAAATTTGTCATTTCTGAAGATGGAAGTGTGGATGTCGGTATAGCTCAATTTGTCAAATGGGCAATGCGCATCCTTGCAACAACATCTATTTTTCAGGTACTTTTTTTTGGGCCTTTTTCATGTTGTATTTAGTTGAAAGTGAGTATTTGATATCTGGCTAGTTGGCAACATTGCATTTACAATAGCATTGATGGCTGTATCCTACTCATTGCTCATCCTGTCTGTCTGCTTTATGGGGCCCATCCAGATAAAGCGCATGAGCCCTTCCACTATGTAAGACTTATTCATACCACCGATGTAGCCTTTTGCATGTGCAGCAGCAGCCATAAATTTTTTTAATGTTTCTCTTTTTGAGCTTCCTGCAACAAACACACTATGGGGGACATAGACAGACCTTCCCAACTTAATCCGCATGCATTTATGTGTATTGGAATTATGTTAAATAAAATTTGAGCCATCGAAGTCATTTTAGCAAGAAAGATGATAAACCAAGGTGCTGCTGCTTTCTATTTGACAGAAGTTTTTGTGGCTGAACGTTTCTTTGTAAAGAATGAAGATAAGAAATGCTATTTGTCAAACCATTTTGCTTTTCTATTTGCCAGACGTTTTATGGTTATGGGTGCATTTTGTTTAAGAGAGAACAAAAGAACAATGCAAAGACCTTATCTTGTCTTGGAAACATGTTTAGGTTGTTAAGAGAATAATTATTAACGCTCTAAGTTAGAGGTGGCAATGGGTGGGGTTCATGTAAGGGGTTAAAAATCCAAGGCTCAACCCGCCCATTTAATGAACGACCCTAACCAAACCTACTCTAACCCACCAACCTGTTTAAACCCACTAAAATAGTTTAAATTACTAATTTGAAAATTGCAACAAGCCAAAAGGCCCAAAACAACAAACCCCCTAGCGTCCTAACTCGCAAGTCCAAGTAAATTCTATTTTTCAATTTATTCTACTATCAAAGCACACCTAACAAGCACAATTAAGTCGACAATCATAAAGACAAAACTGGCGTAACATGAAGAAAATGAAATTAAAACATAACAAGTATAAAAGACTTGCCATTAAGGCCTCAATTTACATCATTAGAGGCTAAGAAATCTGAATTATTTATATGTAGAAATTCTTCCTTAACTTTGTCATTTTCTAGATTAAAGGAGCAAAGATTGAGTAGCCACAACTATTGTTAGTGTAATATTCTAGTGCACAGAAGTTATTATTGGGTCATTTCGGGTTGAGGGATTCGGTCGAGAATTCCTAACCCCGAACCCAACCCATGGGTTGAAATAGTCAACCCAAACCTGCCTTAGACCGGGCAGGTTGGCGGGTCACGGGTCACAATTGCCACCCCTACTCTAAGGGTCTGTTTCTTGCACATAGAACATTCTGAGTCAGCATGCTTATTGGGAAGATCTTCATTCTCGAAAATTAACTAATCAGGTTATGAGGTAAACCAACCATCTGATGCATTGCATAGGGACCTCCTTTTAATTTTTTGTTTTTGACATTCAAAGAGGTGCAATTTTCTAGATGTTTGAGACCAACTATTCTTCAAAACTTTGGCACCAAGTTCTTGTTAAAGAATCCATTATTGGAGATCTGGACGGATTCGGGCACCACTTGTGTGTGATGGAAACCTCACAGCATTACTTGTTGTATCCTATTTTAGTAGAAAGAAATATGCATTATCAAAATTTTTTTTTCATGTCTTTGCATGTGGAAACATACAAGGTTACTGGGTTTTATTACCTAGTGAGACTGTGAGATTTTTTTTATCCTTTCTGGCCACAAGGGGTGACATGATTATCAAAATGGCCCACCTAATAGGACCTCTGAGTTAGTCCACATTGACAATTGTACCATCCATGTATCATCTGTTCATATTTTGTATTGCACAAGAATGTGTCACATGGCAAACAGCAGGTACCATATTTTGATGTGTCTCTTGTAGAACTTTTTGATGGCTGAAATAAGGGAGTCCAGCTATCAGTGGGGTAGTTTCGACTTTACAAAATTTTTTTATCCATATGGCATTAAGTCCCATGTCTCAACTGTGAAGTTGTCACTGCCTCCCTGTGAGACAGACCACAATTACTTTTCTGTAAATCTGTTTATCAGTTTCAGGTTGCATGATTTCAGATACTGAATTTATATACAACTTTAAATTGCTTGAGTTTGTTCATTTTGTATTTCCTAACAGAGCACTCTTGACACTCCTTTGGCTATTGCTGCATTGGCTGCTTGTTGGGGTTTTTGCTTTTTCATCACTTATCATATGCGGCAAGGTACAAGATCAATGTAAGTTCCATGTAGTTTACTCTTCACTTTGTGGTTCTACTTTGATAAAATTTAGACATTCTGCATGTTGGCATCCAACCCATGGTGCTCATCCTATGGTCCTTGTTCCAAATGCTGGGTCCAGTTTGCCATCAGTAATACAAATTTCTTGCTTGGATGTAATTTTAGCCATCGAATCCATAGCAATTAATGGATGGTAAAAGGGTCCTGTGAAGGTTCCAGGCAAATTTGGCTGAATTGATGGTCATGACCATTGACTTGGTTGATTTTTGTGGATAGCAGTTGTTGAGTGATCGACTGAGCAGAAGGTTCGAACACTTAATCCATATGCCATCTATGCAGAGTGTCTCTAAAATTGATCTACATCATAGCCACATTTCTTTGATTTTGTCAAGTTTAGAAATGGATTCCAATTTGAATACAGTTAACCGTAGTATGATTTCTTGCAGACGTCGCTTGAATCCTGCAAAGGAAAGCCCCTTGATGAGAAAGGTTAGACAGGCATCTGTGAATCAGAATCGTGCTGAATTCCTTAGTAGGTCAGCTAAGATGGGTTCTGGAAGAACGGCATGGAATAGCTCAAGGAATTCATATGGTTGGTCTGAATCTCCTGTCAAAGGTAAGCATAAGCCAGTCAAAGATACATAAACAATTAAGGAAACCGAAATTTGTTTGGAGTGTCTCATTCTATCATGTGATCCGGTCAGTTGGCAAACTCTTGGGCTGATCATTTGGCCAAGCTGGGAGTTCATAGGGTTTATCTATTCTGTGGATTGCCTACTGCAGAAGCATCTCTCTAAGAAGTTCTCGTATCTTGTCATGTTTCTGCTTTATCTTTGATTTGCTACCCTGTTCCTATTACAAGAACAGTTTTATATCCCTCGTCTGTACAAATTTACTTTATATAATCTCATTATATATATATATATATATATATATATATATATATCATACACTTGGTTTATTTTTTTCCTTATTTATTTTCAGAAAATAGCAAAGGGAGTGACGATTTATCTCTTGTTGTAGGCTCCCCTCTTTTTTCCCTCCTCTTGCGCAAAGTTTGGAAGACATTTTTATTAATTTGGGGAAGTGATTTGTTTTCTCTATTTTTAGAATCATTTTCAAGATATTGGGAAATGACATTTTATTGATGTTGAATAGTTTCCAACTAGTTATTCTTTTGTTTTTCTTCTATTTTTATTTCAAATTTATAGCAACCTTTTCGTTTTTTTTTTTAATCTTTGTACTTTCTTTTCCTTGTCGGTTTGTTGGGATTGTTCTCTGTGTTGGTTCCACATTCAAGTGCTGAAGCGATCCTATGAGTTATGATCATTCCTTCCACTTCAATTTCTCTTATGTACAATGTTTATCCATATTCTGTTCATTATTGTGGTTGCAGGTTTGGTATCCCCCTCCTCTGGTAAAGGGGAGGCCCATCAGCAGGACTACTACTCAACCTTTCACAAGACGCCCACCCGTAAGAGGTTCTCAAAGAAAGAGTGGGACGATTTCACACACGAGTCAACAAGGCAAGCCATGGCAGAATGGGCATCCTCCCCCGAATTTGCCGATTGGATAATTGAGAATGCAGACCGCGTACAGGTTGCTCCAGTTAGTAGCTCGGATGAAAGCATGGGGAGTGGTTCTGATTCTTCTGAAGAAACCATGGTGGGGAGCAGCAGTGGGCTTAGTCTTTTCAAATGGTACTAACCAGGTTTACGGCCCCCTATTCTCTGTGGGGCTTTTGTCTTGGGTTACCAATGTAACGTTGTTGCATAAAACTAACTAGAGGTCAGGAAATTGAGGTTCTTTTTAACACTTAAAATGCTCTTTTGTTTCTTTTCCTAAGAGCAGCTAGCTGTGTCTGGCAGTTTTGTAGAAATCAGGTTATTATTGTATCAGAATTATATAGGCTTTTCTACTTCAATTTGGAAAAAAGGGGCATTTCCCATTGGTTTTAAAAAGTGGATGGTGGTGTTAGAAAAGCGATTTATCACTACTGAGAGCCTCTTGATGTTGTTCCTAAGGTATTTTTTTTTCTGCATATTGAGTTGATTGTTTCTGTGGTTCAATAGTGGCTTCTTTGTCCTGAAGAGCTCTTTCTTGTATGTACCTTTTTAATTTAATATAATTATGAGCTTTTCACAATCACAGATGAAAAGCAAACAAAATCCATGGACGTTAAGTTAGAACAATTGGTAAACATGTAATATTTACAACTCCTACGAGAATGATTTTGAATTGTGCAGACCCATTCGGGAAATAAGTTCATGGAACTCATTTCCAAGATTTTGAATGATTGGCAAATGAGACCCATTCGGCAAATGAGTTCACGAACTCATTTCCAAGATTGAGAATGAATGGCAAACAGGGCCTTACACTTGAACCGGTTTCTAATATTAGTGAGAGCATTTTGTCTCCTGCGAGACTCAGTGGTACCATTCTCCTTTGACTCAGTGGTACCATTCATGATACGCTAACGGATTGGAGACACGCGTCCTTAATATTTGACCCTAACGGAAACTGATTGGAGACACGCGTCCTTAATATTTGACCCTAACGGAAGAGGTGTTAACGCGCATTTATGTTTTTTATTATTATTTTTTTTCTGTCAGAAGACTTCAGACCCATTAATTTCCCCATTTTTAAAAAATTACGAAAAAGGACTACTTTATAGTCATTATTACAAAAACATGCCATAAAGATGCTTAATTTCAAAAACATGCCACTTTTGAGATTTAATGTCAGAAAGGGGTCATTGCACGTTTGACATATTTGCAATGCCCAAAATGCCTTTGAATATAAGGGGGGGAAACACGTGCTGTCGTTCTCTCCTCTCCTCTCGTCTCCTATGCGAAAACCCTGCGAAAACGAACCGAAGCCGACGAAGAACGAACGCCGAATCCTTTCTTCGCCGGCGAACGAGGCTTGTTTCCGGAGCAAGTTTTCTTCGTCTCCAAGGCCGACGAACCCCCACGAACCCCGACCCATTGTCCATTGTCATCTTCTTCTCCAAAAAACCGAAACCCTCTCCTTCCCCCATTCCTCTCTTCGCCGGCGAATGCGGGTGGTTTCCCCACTCAGATTTTCGTCTTCTTCAAGGCCGACGAACGCCGACCAACTTTCCCCCACTCTCCTTCCCCATTGATCTATTCTTCTCCAAAAACCCCTTCGCTACCTGGATGAAACCCTCTCCTCCTCCATTTGTTTCGCGCATTGTTTCCCTCTCCATCGTTAATTAACCCTCTGTAATCGAAACCCCTTTCTCTGTTTGTACACATTGAGGCATTGGTCGTTGGAGAGCCACCGCGGTTGAAGTTTGTCGCCGTGGGAGTGTTGCCGTCGACGACCCTGCTGTTTCATCGAAGTTGGTTTTCGTTGCGGTGTGGAGTGTTGCCGCGGGCAACCTTGCTGTCTCATCGAAGTTGCTGTTCATCGCCATAGGGAGTGTTGCCGTTGGCGACCAGGTAGCTGCCGAGTGCCTCCCTTGAATTTGATTTTGGGAAATTGAATTTGAATTTGCACATTTGCATATTTCCACCTATTTAAATGGTAATCTTGTTGCAGAAATGGCTTGAATTTGAATATGGGTTGTTTGCCTTAGCGAAATGGGGTTTTTCGAATTTGAATATGAGTTTATGGCATGTTTTTCGAATATTGGCTGTAAATGTTCAGTGCCCATCAATGTCCAACTATAGAAGAGAGCAAGCAGCTCCATTACACTGAAACAAGGTCAAATGTTAAAGGCTGCATGTCTACATAATTTGTTTGAAACCTTGATCACTATGGCATAACCCAAATCAGTAGTTTTGGCTTCTTCAAACATAATTCTCATATAGCACTTGAACTTTAGTTTCCCTGAAATTCTAGAATTTATGAAAAAATGTTTGTACTCCCTAATTACTACCGCCATAAAATTTTAGCCATTAAACCCACTAAAGAACTTGATAGAGACAGTATAACTGTAAAACCCCGTCCCGGATTATACCTTAATTATTAAGCTTAATTATCTAAAGTGCGATTATTAGACTAATTAAGACATTGTGTTATGAAGATGGGGTAAGTAGGGATTATACCTAAAGAGTTAGGGGAATCGAATTGAAGTTGTTAAAGAAAAGCTTAGTTAGTGTTATGTCTTAGTTACAATTGGCTAAGATATCTTTCAATTAGATCTAGTGAATTGGAAATCAAATTCGGAAAAACTGGAGTTAAGTGTACCACAAATCATCTCTCGAGTATACTTAAAGTACCTTCCGAGTGTACCCAAGGTACCTCTCACTTGTACCTCAAGTAACTCCTAAGAGTACCTAAAGAACCTCCTAAGGGTACCCAAGGTACCCTCCCAAATACCACTAAAATACCTCGTGTATTACCTAAGGTACTCCCATCGTATACCCAAAGTACATCCATGTACTACTCAAGGTACCATCTAAGAATACCTAGAGTACACCAAAGTATTACCTAAAGTACCACTCAAATATGCCTAGGGTACACCCATGTATTACCCGAAGTACCCGAAGGTATTACTCAAAGTATATCCAAGTGTTACCCAAGGTACCACTCAAGTATACCTAAAGTATCCCCTAATTATCCCTAAGGTACCCTCATATATTGCTCAAGGTACCTCACTCACATTGCCTAAGGTACCCCATTTATATCCCTAAGGTACCCTCTTATCTTGCCCAAAGTACCTCTCAAGTGTACCTTAAGTATCTCCCAAGAACACCCAATTAACCTCTCAAGTATACCCCAGGTACCCTACTTCTATACCCAAGGTACACCCAAGTATTTCCCAAGGTACCATCCAAGTGTTACTTAAAGTACCCCTCAATTATACCTAAGGTACCCTACTTGTATCCCTAAGGTACCCTACTTTAATTGCCTAAGGTACCCCTGTGTTTACCTAAGGTATCCCCTTGCATTTACCTAGGGTACCCCTGTGTTTGCCTAAGGTATCCCCTTGTATTACCCAAGGCACTTCACTCATATTGGTTAAGGTACTCCGCTATTTTGCCCAAGGTACCCCATTCGAATACTTAAAGTATCCCCTAACTATACCTAAGATACCTCATTTGTATTGCCTAAGGTATCTCTTTGTTTTAACTAAGGTACCCTACTATCTTACTTGAAGTATCCCTTGTTTAGCTAAGGTACATTCCCTTATACAGCTAGAGGTACCCCCTTTATATAACTAGAGTACCTCCAATATACCTAAGGTACATCCCTATATTACCTAGGGTACACCCCTTGAATTTCCTAGAGGTACTCCACTCACATAAGTAAGGTACCCCCACTGTTTTACCTAGGGTACACCCCCCCTATATAGCCAAAGTACCCCCTTTGTCTCACTAAAGTAACCCCTATATAAGTAAGGTAACCCCCCACTATTTTCCTTAAGGTATAGCCCCTTATATAGCTAAGGTACCCCCTCTTATAGCTAAGGTACACCCATTCTATAACTCAAGTAACCCTTTTAGATTATTAAGGTACACCCCTCATGTTACCAAGGGTACACCTCCTTATATTTCCAAAAGGTACCCCCTGTATAACTAAAGTACACCCCTCAATAATCAAGGTACCCCTCCTCAATATAACTGAGGTACACCCTCCTAAGCCTATTCAAAGTTTACTCCTTAGAATGACTAAGGTAAATCTCTTGAAACATCAAGGTACCCCCTCAAATAACTAGAGTACCCCTCATATAACTGAGGTACCCTTCTGTGTTAACTGAGGTACACCTCCCAAGCATTCCTAAAGCATGCCTTTTGAAGTGGCTAAGGCAAACACCCCATTTAACACTAAGGTACCCCACTTAATACCAAGGTACCCCACTCGAATGACACTAAGGTACCCCTGATATGCCTTAGGTACACCCTAGGGTTTTAGTTGAACAAAAACCTTGTTTAGGGGCAGATTTGAAAGACCCAAAACTTGGGCATATAAAAGGATGCCATAATTTCTATTTTAAGTATTTTTAGAACACTCCCTCTTGTCTTGGACGTATAGAACAAGAGAGAAAGTGTGGGAGCTGCTTGAAGCTTCAAGAGGAAGAAGAAGAAGGAGAGAAAAGCTTGAAGGGAAGGTTGCTTCTCCATTAACAAGTAAGTAGCAAACCCTTTAAACAAAAATGAATTTGATGGATTTTCGTATCTCTCTTTCCTAGGGTTTTGATAAACTGGAGAATCACTTGCATGTAGGGTTTTGTTTCTAAAATTCATAGGGTTTGGTATATCTAATTATCTTGTTCAGTTTTCTATCGATTTGCCATGGATTTGCAACCTCTAATGATTATATTTCTGGTTAGGGTTTGAGATGGGTATATTGAATGATACTTTATATGTTGGATTCATGCTCATGAGGGTTTTGTATGGATTCCTATGTTAGGAAGAGTTTTTGAGTATGTTGGGATGTTTTGGAATCATCACATTTGGTATTGAGAAGGTTGGATAGGGTTGGTACGAGTTTTGAGTTGAAAATAGTCAAAAATGGTAGAAAACCCGAGGTGGCGATTAATCCTGCAACTTGGCGATTAATCCTGAGCCAAGACCCCCAAAAATCAGGTTCTGTTAAAATAAATCGCGAAACAGGATTAATCGCCTAGGGCTAATCGCGACCTTGGCGCGCGAACGTTAAACCTTACTGCGCGCGCGCTGAACCTGTTTTAAACCTGGGCGCGCGAACCTTTAGCCTTAACGCCCGAACATTGAGCTAATCGCCTCTGGGCGATTAATCCACGACCTAATCGTGGACCCTGTTTCATGATTTGATTAGCCTTTTTCTCTCAAACCCTTTCCCAACCAAGCCAAGTCTCTCGCATAGCACCCTTATTACATGAAAGACATTTAAGTAAATGTCCTGTGTATTTATTGCTCCATTTACTTAAGTCTTTACATGTAAATAAGGTTTTACCCCCCATTTGGAACCAATAAAAATACTCCCAGGGCCCAATTCCCAACCAATAAAAAGTCAACTTTTCAGTTTGTGCCTAAATTTCCAGTTTTCCCGATTTTCAAAAATGGCCACTTTTTGAGTTTGATATCCAAATGAGTGATTCTGAAGCCCAGAAAATTCTAGACGATTTGTATACCCTTCAATAGACTACAACCAGAATTTGAACCCTAAACTCCTTGTAAATTTGTCTAGAAAAATTATACACCGAAAAGTCAATGTTTTACCCAGACTTAGAATATTTTTAGGTCCGAAACTTTTTGTCTTAAAATCCGTTGATTTCTGGCATGGTGTTCTTATTAGGGATCCTAAGACTATCCTACTTCTCAAATACGTGATTTGTGGATTTTATGGTGTATGTACTCTACTGTGATTTGGTTTTGGATGTGAAGTGCTTATTAGTTATTTCTTGCGCATTGTGAATATTATTTGACAATTGGTATTCAATAGTGGACGAGTAGTCCCACTTAGCATTCACCATTGGACGAGTAGTCCCACTTAGCATTCATCCGTGGACGAGTAGTCCCACTTAGCCTTCATCCGTGGACGAGTAGTCCCACATGACACATGACACTTGACACTTGACACTTGGTTGCTCATTGCGTATTATATCTTGGGTGGTGGAACATGACATTGGTTCTAATAACTACTGAGCAAGGTTTGTCCTACATCGTGAGTTCCACAGGTTTGTTTTACATTATCAGTCCTACCAGGTTTGTTAGCTAATTTTTATGGGTTATATTATTTAGATGCTTGACTTGAGAATATGAATCGCATAAACTGCTTCTACTCATTATGTTATATAAATTGCCTAAACTGCTCCAATCGTGATATTATGTGAATTGTATTAACTGCTTCCATTCATGCATGTTTGCAACTTGCTGGGACTTTAAGTCTCACGCGTTTTGTTTTACCGGATTTGTTTTCAGATCCGTCTGGTGAGCCACGTACTGGGGCAGCTATTGAGGGTGAGTCTGAGTGCAAGCCCGAGGACTTTTACTATCCGTATTAGGGGTTCTCTTTATGTTATTGTATTTAGTTCCTAGAAACTATCAAGGGGAATGTAGTTATTCTTTTTTTGGGATTTGTAAACTTGGGAGTTATCTTTAGATTATTATTTTTGTGTATGAATGCTCATGTGAGAGACAGCGATGGAGAGATCTTAGTTGCCTTTTTGTGTACCTAAATGTTGTATTTTGGAGTTATTATACAGATGCCCTTTTATTATATGAAAAATTTTAAATTCCATGCTTCTTTATCTTATGCACTCTGATGATTACATTGCAATTGCCCACATCAATTATGCTTATCAGGTTCTTTTGGGCCCATAAGTAGGTCTCGGGTACGGGTTGGTGCCGTGATAGGGCAAACCCGGATCTGGGGCGCTACAATAACTTCATCAACAAAACCAAGAAAGCATTAGTGTTTTAGCTCATTTACAGCCAGGAATAAAATTATCAAAACAAGCTCTATGCATAAGTGACTTTGAACCCCAAAAAACACTTGCTTTTGTTTTAAACCTAGGAATCATAAAGTACAATGCCTAGCCTCCCTTATCTCTAGTAATGGACACAAGTAAAAAGCCATTATTGTTTAAAACGTAGAATTTATGACTTGAATCCCATAATTCAAATCTAATCTTATTCACCCCAACTGATTTGAATTCTAAGCTTAGAACCCTCATAAAAACGACTATCTTTTCATGTTTGAGAAAAACAGTAATGAAAAAAAAACTATATTTTCAAAGCATTGAAACTAAGTTCATCTAAATCATAATTATAAATATGGTAACTGCAAAAATATCTACTATCTGGCATATATGTGAACTTTTTCAATAAATCAATTTCTATACAACTCAGTCAGTTTCATTTTTTCTAATAAGTAAAAAGAATATCGTTACAAATAGAAATAGAAAAACAAAAGTGAGAACAACAGCCCAAGCTCACACCTATAGATAAGCACAATATGTACAAGCCCCACATTTGGGCCAGCCCTTCCTAACATAAATCAATAGAAACCCTCTACGACAATCACCTCCTTACTTGCACCAGCTTTAGTCTTAACAGAGTGATCGACATCATGCTCATCAGACAAAAGAAACTTGAAATCAAATGGAACATTTTAATCTATTCTTAACAAAATTCGATTGCACAGTTCCACCATTTAACATTTTTGTCCTACTTTCTTGAATCTAGCCTATTATAGACGGAGATATGTTCTTTTGAGTTTAAACAGGAATGAGGCAAGGTGGCATCTTGTATTAAAGTTTAAAATCATATTTTGTGTGTGAATGTTATGTGCCTTAGGCATGGATTTTGCATGGGATCAGGAGCGAGCAGATAATGTGACTCACGTGCTGACAGATATAGATCCGGTAAAGCAAGCCATTGCATTATTTCTTTTATTTTACACATTCTTCTATACGTCTCCTTTCATCAATATGTTTTCATTGTCATAGGTATTACGGAGTCACATTGTTCGTATGATCGGCTTTGCCCGTGACTTCACACGGCATTGTACCGACTTTGCTGCCTCTTTAAGCCACTCCCAGCCACATCCACCACCTCCAGATGCTGAGCCCGACTGGCCTTCTATTGATGATGTGCCTCCTCCACCACCTCTAGATGGCGATGGCACTTTTGATGCACACCCAGAGTTTTCATCGCCTCCTTTTGCTGGAAGTGTGCCACACGATGAGCCCGCAACTACATCTGAGGGTCCAAGTACGATGCAATCTTGTCCCAGAGGTAGAGGGAAGCGAGTAAAGCACCTTGTACATAAATTGAGGTCACCCTTTGTCGAGACACATAGATTCCCCCCATTACCTGAACGAGAGACAAAAGCATGGATGTATGCCATGACAGGGGGGTCGCCGATGTAAGTATATATCTTCTGTGATTGACTGTAATTAAGAGATTTACACCATTCAATATTGTGTTCATAGTTGGTTGTTGTTTTTTTTTTTGGCCTTATAAGTGGAATTGACGCATGTAGGGAAAAACTTGTTGATTTCGGTGATTGCTATGCGACTCGATTCGAGCTACTTGGTCTTTTTCCACGACGAAGGGTTAGCGACCTGGTCAGTTTTTTGTATTGAAAAGTGTATCATTTGTTTTAGGTTACAATGGTACTTGGATTAGTTTTCTCACTAAGGTGATTGTGGAATAGGTTATGCACATGTATGTGCTTGCCCGTGTCAAATCTACGCGGGAACATTCATCAACTATCCGTCGTCATTATATTACACCCTACACATCTGTACGTATACAGGATTGTATGTTAGGACGCTTACAATAATTAATTATCAATGCATATGGAGTACTACAGCGGACTAATATATTGTACTTGTGATTTACAGGCTCTAATCCTAAAAGGAACATTGATTGTAGAAGATGCTGTACGAAGTCAATTTTCACGAGATGTTGTAGGATGTAGTTTGCTTCAATGTCATATGGTATGATAAACTTCAAATATTTTATTACTCTCATTTACATAATTATTAACGCCTTGTACACCTTGTATTGTCATTTGATAGGTTTTCCTACCGATCTTGAGGAGGAACCATTGGTTCCTGGCTGTTTTAAGCATCAAGGAGCAGCGGGTCGAAGTGCTAGATTCGGTACTGAAGAGTCGGACTGGTGATTATCGTGTTGTATCAACGAAATTGGTATGTAAAGAACTATATAGTTTCAATGTATTATATAATTTGATATTGAATGGTTTAATTTTCATTGCAGACAAAGTTTTTTGCAAAAGTCTTTGAGGAGCTTAAACGTGGCTGTGACAAGAGAGTGCAGGAGTGGCCACTGGTGCCTGTGTCCATGCCCTGTCAAAGTAGTTCGTAAGTTCCCACTTTTATCACTCATATGTTACCTTAAGTTAGATGAGCATTATACAGATATTGGATAATGCCCTTAGGTTGCTTATTTGGTTATTTCCAAATAAGCAACCTGTGGAGCTCAAAGAGGATGTAGATGGGAAGATGGAGAGAGGATGTAAACTTAGTGAGATTATTTTTGTTGTATATCTGGATGATTTAGTTTTTTTGAGTGGATATATAAACTGTGTTTATCAGATGATCATTTGTGTTTGAGGGCTTAGCCCATACTCGTATGTACAGGCGTTATATAGCCGTTTTTCTGAAAAAAATTTAGGAGGTTATTTTTGTGTGTTTGGTTAGTTCTGAAGTTCGTTTTCATTAGTTTGGGCCCTAAGCTAGCGCCCTTGAGCCAATATAAACCTGATATGGGTCGACCTGGTTTCGGGGTGCTCTATTCTTTTAGTCGTTGAGATTGAAACTCAAATATTATAGGTATATCATTGGGTATTATGATATAAATAATTCCAATTATTAAAATTCTTTAGCAAGATAAGTATTGGAGGAGTCTAATTTATTTGAATTTTCTTAGTAATTCCGATTATTAAAATTATTTTAGCTAGATTCATTGGGTATTATCATCTGAATAATGGTGATTTTTACTGAAGAATAAATCTTGAAATGAAATTAAAAGTATCCTTATTGTTGCAATAATATTACATGCATTAAATACAGTGGGTAAAAACATGAATTAATTATTGTTCGATCATGAATAATTACTACATTGAATTATAGCTTTACCTTACCCCCAATAACATCTGTATTTTCCAGTTATTTGCCATGTCTACCTTCTCTTGATCTTTTCCATTTGTTGTGTAGTGACGATTGTGGTGTATTTGTAATGAAGTACATGGAATATTGGGATGGGCATCAATTGTCGATTAGGTTTGGGCAGGCAAGTATATATTTTCCTATGCAACTTGATGTGGTTAAGACTTACACAATTGTTTATGGCAAGTGATTCATTTAAATTGTAACAGGAAAATATTGGACACTTTCGGCATGAATTGTTAGCATACCTATTGCTCCACCCTGCAAACGGAATCAAGTACTCGTTCTAATTGAGATGCTTAAGGAAAAATCCCTATTGTAAGTCTATTTTCACTTTTAAGTCATTTGTCTTAGCACCAATGATCCTGATGCTAGCTTCGACCTTCTTTTACGTGTCCTTCATGATGTCTCTTTGTCTGCTTACAACATTTTTCTGTGTATGCAAGCAAGCGTGGATCTATCCAGTACGGGTAATTGATGAGAATGTGGATGCGTACTATTTTCCATATCGTGAATAGGACTACGAAAAGGACGGGGATAACAGAAATGGGGGAGAAGAAGGGATGGATGTAAAGTCCGATTGGCATAACTTTAAGGTTGTCTACTGATCAAAACCATGTGATAATGATTATCAGATCTTTATAATTGTTGATATTTTATTATTATCTTTGCATATAATATATTGGTATCAAGCGAGGGTATTGTATTAGTAAGGGTCCATATCCCTGAATATCTTTGCATATAATATACTTGCGATTACATGTTTATCCAAAGTCAGCAGTGATTTCAAAACTAGTTCGTGTCCAACAGATCCTTAGCTCGAGTCCCACGTATCCTTAGCTCGAGTCCCACGTGTCTTTAGTCCCACGTATACTTAGCTCGAGTCTCATGTAAAATAGCTCGAGTCCCGTGGTCCCGCCTATCCTTAACTCGAGTCCCATGTAAAATTGCTCGAGTCCCACGTATACTTAGCTCGAGTCCCATGTAAAATAGCACGAGTCCCGTGGTCCCGTGATCCGAATTGTTTCAAGGTACTCATTTCTGTAAGAAGTAAGCATAACATTAGAAATCCACTTAGTTCAGGTTTGGAGAGTAAAATAACAATGCTTTATCAGTTTATACTTCATCACTTGAATATGAGGAAGGCGTTGGCAAGACGCGATGGGCCACTAGAAGAACTACCGGACACGACATCCTTCCTGTTCACGGATACTAAAACCAAGGAAGGTTAGTAGTAATTACATACCAGGTAAGATTACAAACACAAACAGTCATAGTAAAGCAACATTACAACTACCGAAAGTCATAATAAACACAAAAACATGTTTCACAATGCAACTAACAAACCACCAACGTTGGCAGTAAAATATGTTTCACAACCAACATGTTTCACAATGTTACTAACACGACTATGTGGTAAACTAGTTCTTCATAAAACAGTAATAAAAATAAGGAATTGTGGGGTTGTTGATCAAATGTTGCCACATACTACGACCCCCAGCAAAACACATCGCGCTAACTTGCAAATTAGACATCGGTAAGTCAAAGTTAATTAAAGGCTACAGCAAGAACTTAGATGCATGAATAGATGTAAGGTGGACTACAACAACCTGCACATTATATGTAAGACCCTGATTATTTTGTGGGGTTATCCATGGTTTATTCATTCTGTTGATATACATAAACTGTGTTTATCAGGTGTTTAGTGTGGTTTGAGGGCTTAGCCCATGCTCGTATGTACAGGCGTTATATAGCCAATTTTTCGGAAAAATATTTATATTTATCGTATGATTTTTATTGTATGGTGTCTACGTATTTATTAATTTAATTAAGATGTCGATGCCGCGAGCATGTGAGGTTTTGGTGGGCGAGCGCGCATCGGATAAGAGAAAAAGGATATGCATCCAACGGCGTATTTCTCGTAGGGTAAAAATGGGTAAAAATTTCCGAAGGGGGAAAGTAGGGTTTGGGTTGTAGGGATACGCGTAAGTTACGGAGGAAATCTTCATTGGAGTTAGAGCTGTGGCGACTGCGGCGGAAATGGCGATTGGGGTTATTCTCAGGAAGAGAAAGAGTCTGAGGAACTACTAGAAGCTCATTCGAGTGGGATTTAGGCGGGTTTTCTCTCTCCTGAGCAGCGAACAGTTCGACTAACATTTAGGCTACCATTTCGTCTTCGCGCATTCGGGATCGCGATCGGCCGACTTCGAGGACGACTACCATTCTGGGATTATCGCGCACACGAGTGAGTGGCATTGTTTTACCACCGAGGTTTTCGGATTTATTCGTATATGCATTGAATGAATATCATGGTATTGAATTGCATGAATGTTGGGTTTTCTGGGAAACACAGTTACGAAGGGTTTTAGTTACGGAGGGTTTTCGTTTTGCACAGTGAAATTGGGGATAACTGGGAAGTCATTTAGATTAAATTCAAAATTGGTTTGGATGTATCCTGGGAATATTAGGAGGCCATATAAGTGGTCACAGACTGAAAAATTACAGCCAGAGTTGGATTTCCGGCATTAACAGAGACCTGGAAATCGAACTGGGTTACCGCCTAGCTACCGCCTACCTAGCGCCCACCTAGGAGGTGAGCGCTAAGAAAAGCAGACCTGACGCCTAGCTAGCGCCCACCTCGCGCCTAGCTGGCGCCTACCTCCAATTCTCGCGCTTATCTCGCGCTTTTCTCCCGCCCGTCTGGCGCTTAGCTAGCGCCTACTCATCCACGGGTGAGCGCAAGCTAAGATTTATCAAGGGGACCTACCGCCCACCTGGCGCCCACCTCGGGAAGTGAGCGCCCAGTGGTTTTTCATACAGAATTCTAAATTTCGGAAGAGCCAAGGGTGCTCTGGACAATAGGGGTTCTTCAACCATTCAACCAACAAATAGAATTCGACATTAGAGGCAATAAATATTACTGGGAAGAACAATGTAGATAGGTACTAGTTTTAGTACAAGCTTATGAGGTAGGTGTGGAGAAATATTTCGAGGATGTTCGGGATGTTCACATATTAGTGCTTTATTCTAGTCCTCTTGAAACATGCATTGCTTGGTACCTTATTTGGTTTATCGAACCCTGTTTGATGGAAAGTTTGAATGAGGTTGTAATTATTGTTTATTTGATTACTTGTGTGAGTTTTTGTTCTGGTTGGAATACTTGTGTGAATTTCTGTTCTGGTTGGAACACTTGTGTGAGTTTCTGTTCTGGTTGGAACACTTGCGTGAGTTGATGTTCTGGTTGGAACCACGGGTGATGTGTACTAATTCAGAGTTTTAAACAATTAATTATCGGTTTGGGTTTAGCTTCCCATGGATCCTTGTTAAGCTTAGTAATGTGATGGTATGTGTTGGTTGGTGTAATTGCATGGCCACGTGTGTTGCCATGACCAGTGTAGAGCAGCCAGATACCCTGAGTAGGCCTGGTTGTCAGTGCCGATACCCGGAGTAGGCCGGCACTGGATGACGATACCCTGAGTAGGCCGTCATTTCAGAGTTTCCGATACCCTGAGTAGGCGGGGAACTGTGTACATGGAGGTGTGGAGTGTCTACTTGGCATGTAAATTAATCAATGTAACCATATGCATGGCATTGACCCGGTTTGAGTTGTTATCGAAATTTACGCGGTTATTATCATTGGTTATTTGTCGAAGCATGTCTTATAACTGTGTTAACTATTTTATGCATGCATGTGTCACTCGCTGGGATATTCGTATCTCATTCCCTCGTTGTTACTTGTTTTTCAGATACTCGTGGTGAGGTGCCTACAGGGGTAGATCCGGCTGATACATATAGGGAGGAGGATTATTACTACCGACCTTAGTCCAGCAGGTTACTCGGTCTTAAACTGTTAAGTTGAATTTTGAGGATTGTAATAAGATAGTAAACTTGGGACCATTTGATGATTTCATAACTTGCCTGGATAGAAATGTTGAATTGTGCACTCTGACATGATATAAAGGCGGGTGATTATCCAGCGATCACCATCATTGAGATCCTTAACTAACCCCTAGGAGACGTGTTATATCTTTAATGAAGAACACGGATCCGGGGCGTTACATTATACCATGCCAGTCTCTATATTGAAGCTTTGCAACTTGCTCGGTTGTGTCCAACACACTTGTATCTGGAACAATGAACCTGTCGCTTGTCTTGGAATTGCGATTCAATGCGCTTCTGCTTAGGGCGCCCGGGACGCCTTACTGTCTTTGGTGGGAACGAGATAGATGGGGTTTCACTTGAATCTGCTATGGAAACCACGTCTATGTCCTCAACCATGGGGAAGTCATGTGTTGGCACAGCATGCATCAATTCGTCGTATATCAACCCTTGCGTTGCCTTGTGGTAGCATAGGTCGACAAAGTCATACACATTGAGCCTTACCAAGTTTAGGATGGCACATGTGTGTGCACAAGGAATGCCCACCATCTGCCACTGTTTGCACGTACACTCACGACAGGTTAAATGCACCATGATATATATCTCATCACCTCTAACTTCGTATTCGTGTTGTCCACATTGAATGACACCCAGCCCCAATGCTCTAGTGAGATTCTCCTGAATCTTGGCATCAATTCGACCACCGACATTGGACGCCCACGTGTCAATACAACTCCGCTTCCTCACCAATAGCTCTGTCAGCTTCACTCGATGTGCATCAATAAACCGCATTATAGGCAATTTCCTTTCTTTCACCATCCAAGCATTGAATGATTCCGCTAAATTTGAATTCAGCTTATCCCACCGTTTCATAGGGAACAATGAATTGGGCCAATGTTCGGGCCCATTTCTCCTCACCCAATCAGCTAGGTCAGGTGCATATTCATGCATGGCAGCCAATGCCTTATCGTAGTCCCGAGGGAGCCTTGCGTAAGCAATATCATCAAGTAACCATAAGGCAAATTTCTTTCCCTCCCTCAAATGAAAGGATCCAACGAATTTACTAAAGTTTTCCTTCAGATGTCGAAGACAATGAGAGTGGTTCCTAGCGTCAAAGGTAGCACTTACTGCAGTTATAATGCTTTGATTCCTGTCACTTATAATGACTAAATCCTCTCTGACATCTATGGATGACTTAAGAAGTTATAGAAACCACATCCAATCCTCATTATTCTCAGCACTAACAATTGCAAAGGCAACTAGAAACATGTCGTCATCAGCATCGAGGGCTGTAGCAGAAAGCAACGTGCCCTGGTATGGCCCGCTGAGATGACTTCCATCAATGAACAGCAGTGGTCTGCAATTGACCGCAAATCCCCTCAAGGAACAACCATAAGTAATAAACAATTGCTTAAATTTTCCATCTTCACTTGCTGCCCAACTTGCCACTGTGCCAGGATTGGTCTCTTGCAGCCGTTCACACATTCATGGGATGAACTTATAAGACTCCTCCACATTACCATCTATCCTCTGTTTCGCCTTTTCCTTGCTCCTCCAACATTGCTGATATGTCAATGGCATTGCATGATCATGATAAAAGTCCTTGCCAATTTGTCGTGGCAAGTAACTTGGAGTGTTCCTAACTGTCCTCTCAATCACACCAAAAAGCCACTTCGTTCTCACAACCGGTTTCATAGACAATTGCTCTTGGGCTGAGTGTCTATGCTCCTTCACAAACTTCATCATCCTCATAAAACTCGTATCCCTCACACGTCTTGCAGTTACCTTCCAAGGACAATCCGTGCCTGCACAACGGACACTAATGTATGCTGGAGAATTTTTTTTCATCACATATTCAAACCTATTGGCAATGGCATGCTTGTACACTGCTTCTCTAAAACTCCTTAGGGCTCTTAAATATCTAGTCGACCTCAGTAATTGCATCCTGCCACAGGCTAGATACAAGTGGACCTCTGCTGACTTCAGTGCAACTTTCAAGAAGCGGAGTCTCCCGATCCTCTACTTCATCGTCATTGCACGGAAGTATAGAGTGACCACTTAAAGGTACACTCGTCCTGAAATTACAAAATATATGACTATCATTACATGTAATATGGAGGAAACATAATCCCATGGACGGTTAATGAAAATTACCTCCGACAAGTGTCTATTTCTTGTGATGATCCTTCATCATAATAGACATAAATGTTGGCCCAACCCTCGTTGTAGCGAAATAGGTACGATAACGCATCTTGATCAGCGAGTGCCAGTAGAACGCTCTTGTCAAACTTGACTGAGTACTTCATACTTACACTCACCGGGGATATATTCAATAACCGACAAACAGCTTCAACTACCTCAGTATAATTCATGTTGCTATTTAGATCAATATCCTTACTACTTCTCCCACTATACCCCATTGACCCATCTTCCTTGGTGATTACTTGTCCTTCAATGTGACAAAAACAGAATAGAATCTCACCTGACATTGTGCACTGTCCAGCGAATTGAAATATTAAATTCTTCATATTAAAATATAATGGAAAAAATCTAATTTGAAATATTACAACATACTAAAATAAATGACTCACAAGACAAGAATACATAGACAGATCAGGTATGTCAGTCAATTCCCCTCAAATCCCCTCAAATTAATTAAAGACAGATGTTGGGGAAGACTTTAGACTAAAAAAAAATTGTAAATAAAAAATAAAGGTTGTGCTTTAGACTAATTAGGAATATAATTGGTTCATTCCTTCTGTTTTCAGGTTAGTATCATATGGCATTAAGATTTAGGTTAGGACCTGGGTGTCAATTAATGAGCTTAAGGGACAAACAATAGCTACAATTTGAAATCCACAGCATTTTCCAGAGAATCAAGCCATTCCACAGACCATGCACAGTGTTGGATGGTAAAACAATCTCAGAGTTGCATAAAACATATGCAATGCCCACCTACTTGACCTGTTTTAGCGATATCATAGGAATTTTGATATCAGACTGAAAAGTTTGAACTGGGAACTAAATTTAGAATTTAATCATAGTAATTCTCTTTCTAGGTTCATAGACAAATATAAAAGTGATCCCACCAACAAGAAAAGCCACAAAGAAATAGCTTTAAGATATTAATAAGCTAAAGAACTAAAATGAAGAACTATATGTGCTATGTTGGACATTGAATTCATGACAATATCCATCGAATCCAACAAAGTGCAAAAAACACCAGCAAAAAATTGCTTGAATTCAATGTGAAAATATAAAGACTATTTATTTTGATACTGACGTTCATATTGATCTAAGAATTTCATAATAAACGAAAATCCAATATCAGTTCAAAGAAACCTATCCTGGTACTTTCACTCCCCTCCTATAGTACATGTCCCCATGTGTGAAAAACTTTACAATCTCCTCAAGCTCAATCTGTATCTTCCCTACCCCAGCAACATCTGAAAACTTCACATCAACACCTCTCTCCACAACGATAGTCTGAACATTTACTACAGCCAATATTCGAAAAACATGCCATAAACTCATATTCAAATTCGAAAAACCCTATTTCGCTAAGGCAAACAACCCATATTCAAATTCAAGCCATTTCTGCAACAAGATTACCATTTAAATAGGTGGAAATATGCAAATGTGCAAATTCAAATTCAATTTCCCAAAATCAAATTCAAGGGAGGCACTCGGCAGCTACCTGGCCGCCAACGGCAGCACTCCCTACGGTGATGAACAACAACTTCGATGAGACAGCAAGGTTGCCCGCGGTAACACTCCACACCGCAACGAAAACCAACTTCGATGAAATAGCAGGGTCGTCGACGGCAACACTCCCACGGCGACAAACTTCAACCGCGGTGGCTCTCCAACGACTAATGCCTCAATGTGTGCAAACATAGAAAGGGGTTTCGATTACAGAGGGTTAATTAACGATGGAGAGGGAAACAATGTGCGAAACAAATGGAGGAGGAGAGGGTTTCGTCCAGGTAGCAAAGGGGTTTTTGGAGAAGAATAGATCAATGGGGAAGGAGAGTGGGGGAAAGTTGGTCGACGTTCGTCGGCTTTGAAGAAGACGAAAATCTGAGTGGGGATACCGCCCGCATTCGTCGGCGAAGAGAGGAATGGGGGAAGGAGAGGGTTTCGGTTTTTTGGAGAAGATGACAATGGACAATGGGTTGGGGTTCGTGGGGGTTCGTCGGCTTTGGAGACGAAGCAAACTTGCTTCGGAAGCAAGCCTCGTTCGCCGGCGAAGAAGGATTCGGCGTTCGTTCTTCGTCGGCTTCGGTTCGTTTTCGCAGGGTTTTTGCACAGGAGACAAGAGGAGAGGAGAGAACGACGGCACGTGTTTCCCCCCCTTATATTCAAGGGCATTTTGGGCATTACAAATATGCCAAACGTGCAATGACCCCTTTCTGACATTAAATCTCAAAAGTGGCATGTTTTTGAAATTAAGCATCTTTATGGCATGTTTTTGTAATAATTGCTGTAAAATAGCCCTTTTTCGTAATTTTCCCTTTTAAAATCTAATAAACTGATTGAACCGGCAAAACTTGAGATATAAGAACTTAAATCGAGGGGACATTTCGTCTTCCCTCTTTTGAAGACGACGAACGAAAACCCTACCGTCGGCAGTCGTTGCAACTTGCAGCCAACCTATTCCTGCCACTCGTTCGCCGTTGGTCGGCCACTACAATATTCTCTGAGTATTAGTATCAGCAAAGCAAGGTTTGTTCGTCGCCAACTACCCTGGTGTCTCGTCATGAGAACCATTAACGTATTAACTGCAGGTTTGTTCTCTTCCTCGCTCTCTCTCTTTCTCCTTTCTTCCAATTGTTATTTATTTCTCATTCAAACTGACCTACCTATATTTTCCAACCTCGTCTCGTTCTTTCTGTAAATCGAACGCAGAAAGATATTATTGGTTGTTATCGCTATTAGTATAATTTGGAATATGATAGAAACTTCAATGATCGAGACCTCTACACCAAATAGCTTGATGATCTCAAATGGGATGGTTCTCCTGATTGAAATAGAGTAATGATGCTTTCCATCTCCAGATCGTTAATCGCGTGGGTCGCCGCTTCTGTTAAAAAGATTAATTGTGGAAGAAGAAAGAGAGAAATCACTTGTCGCAGAAGAAGAAAGAGATGAAGTACCAGGTAAGAAATGAGGAGAAGAAAGGGTTTCGTTTTTTGGTTTTCAAAAGCTACGCAAGAAACGAAAAAAATCAATAATGATGACATTGAATTCGTTCGTCTGACATTATATTTTGAAGGAAAGAAAACAATAAAAAAAAACGAAAATAAGAAAAGGACGTTAAAGCTCGCTTCCGTCGAGGACGCGTATCGCGGATGGTATCATCGCAGGAGACGAAATGTTCTCTGTGTTAGTTAGATTCAACCCAAAGATATTATTGTTATTTTATTTATCTATGCTATTATATGAAGTCAAGATCTTTTTTGCTCGCTGACACTTCATATCCAAAATGTATTTCATTTTTTTTACAAATTAATTCTTAAATTTGTTCATTAATATGAATTACTAACTGCCTAACATTATATATCAAAACGCCATCTTTTTTTTAAATTAGCTACGGGCATGTGCACTCTAATATTTTTTAATGTAATAAGAACTTACAATTTTAGAGATATTTCCTGTTTACCCCCCTTAGGTTTCTAACAATATCTCTCTTGTGATTTCTAAAAATACCAGTTAACTACCTTGAGGTTTTTTCCATGTAACAATATCCCTCTTTTATAATTTGATCATTAAAATAATAATCCACAAATTTGCCTTATAATTTACATTTAAAAGTAAGAAAACTTTACTTAGGCCTTGAATAGCAACAATACTCTTGGGGCAGAAACAAACCAAGTTTGGTTTTTCTCATTTGAAACAGTGATTTAAATTTTAAACCAATCCATTAAAAGGGTAATCTTGGCGATTAATTTTAAATAATTAGAATAAAAATGGTAAAATTGTTAATATATATTTTAAATCTCACCACCTCATCAATATTGTTGAAACCTGTATTTTAAAATTCGAAAAGGAACAAGTGGATATTCTAAAACCTCAATGGGTAAACTGTAAATATCCCTTTTTTTATTTATATTTTTCTTTTTTTAATGCTAAACCCCACCTTGTATTTTTCTTCCCTTTCGATTTATCCGCTCTCCTTTTCCTCGCTGCTGTCTGTAGTCAGTCTTCTATTCTAGGGTTTCGTGGCTATTCCCCGCTTCAGGTGCTTAATGTTTCTTTTCTATGTAATTTTATTTTCGTTTTGATTTTAGAAAACTTTTTGTTGCTCCAATTACGCAGAATTTTGGTTGTTTGTTGGGGAGGGGGGTAGTCCTCTTATTTAGATTTAGTTCATATGATTCGAATCAATATTTGTTTCACGATTTACTTGGTGTCTTTATTTTGTCACTTTACATTCGTGGTTCGGAAATACATCATGCATTTGCTGTTAGGGTGCTGGAGGAGGTTGTTGGTTGTTTCATGTTATGGGGTTTCTTAGTTGTGGTTATCTGCGTACAACGATGTTTATTCGTGAAGTTTAATTACTAAGTCAGTCAGGTTTGGATTTTTGAATGTTAATGATATGTTAGGCAGACTCCACCATGCCTGGATAAACTAACTGGTGTTGATTCAAGACTCTTATCCCAAGCATATTGTCTAAATTTAAAAGAGTTACCCTGCTCCGGCATGCATCGTCTTTTGTTCTTTCTATTAGATCAGGAAAAGAAAAGAAAGGAGAAAAGGTAGTATTCCAAAAAAAAAGAAAGAAAAAAAAGGAGTTCCGACGATTCTGTCAGTTGCAATGAAGTTTTTTCTTTTTTTAATTTGCAAAAATATGCTTGCTACCTCCATTTCTTCTATGATACAATCTATTTATTTATTTATTTTTGCCTTCCCTTCTCTACAGTTTTGTGTTGTACTTAAGCTCAATTATACTTCTTGATAATAAGCTATTGAAGAGGGATTTTTTTTTGAATTGTTGATACCCCCAAGTAACTAGCCTGAGCTTGCAGTTGCCATTTTCTCAAGCTGAAATATGGAATATGTTTGTAGTTTTTCTTATTCTTCTTTGTGCATAAATTAAGTATGTAGAACAAATACATTGAACTTTAAATTAATAAAAATGTTAAATGAAAATCTAGACTACTTTTATTGATATTTTGATTAGGGATAAATTAAATATGTACTAGTGGGTACCACATCACATTGCACACACATATACATAAAACAATGGATAAGTTGTGGTAGTTGCTAAGAAATAAGGGATGCTATCATCAAAGTAGTTTAAAAAAAAAGGGATCATTTCTTTGGTGGAATAATAGATGGTTATTAATATTTGACAAAAGTCACATAGGAAAGTAGTTAAAAGTAATATATATTTTAATATTTGTAATAAATATTCTTTTGGAAGCGATTGTCGGGCCAGAATCTTTTGGGTTCGCTTTATAATCCATCCCGGCTATTATAAAGCAAACTCAAAAGATTCTAGCTCGACACTTGCTTCTTAGAGAATACCCATTACAAATATTGAAAGACATAGAAGTCCTTAATATTTTAACTACTTTCCTGAACTAAACTTTCCCATATTAACAATCATGCTTTGATTGTCGATCTATAGAATAAATGATCATTTTTTAATCTCCAACTACTTTGAGCATAGTAACTAACATAACTTACCAGCAACTTATGTATATGTATGTATAGTATGTAGGTGCTGCCCAATAATAGTAATAGGGAAGGTCGTTACCTAGCATTAAGAATTGATCCTAGTTTTAGCTGTTTTATCTCAATTATTAGGTAAAATCTTGTTGATTGTTGGGTCATTTCATACAAATCTTATTCAAATAAGGGATTTGAACCATAGCTGCACATCACAATTTTTGGATAAGTTGTGATGGTTATTAAAAGATAAGGAAATGTTGAAGTTAAAATAGGTAAAACAAAATGGATTACTGATTTTGTAGGAGATTAATAATCTAAAACAATTGGGTAGTTATCAAGATGGAGATAGCTGTGTGGGAAAGTAGTTATGGTGTTGGGTTATTCATAAACAACCTAAAACAATTGGTTTGATATTACTTGAAAACTATTTTTTTCTCCAAAAATTTACTTTTTCTATCTTAGTATCTAATCTTAATACTTGGGTACCATTGCATATCATTTTTTGGGTTCAGCCTGAACCCACAAAAGAAAATGATAGGGATGTCTCTATCACACACTAAAGAGAAAGAAAAGAAGAAGGGAAAATTATGGAGCCATTCTAGGGTTCATATAGGTTTTGGATGTCAACTGAAGCTTTAAAGGTCAAATGCATTTCCTTTCGTACATCATGTGTGTTTTTTTGGGGGTGTGGGCCCCCCATTGCCACGGGCTCATGTCCACACATTTCGTGCATTGTACCATGAAACGTAATAGAGGAAATGGTCTCTCATATAGGTCAATCCTGTATTAGAAAGTCACTGGTTAACTGAGAAACTTGTTCTGTATTAAACAGATCGGCTCTTTCTTGGAGAAATAGAATTGCACATCGTCTGCAGCATGGATTCCACCTGCAGCATGTGCAGCAAGACACATCACTGTAGTTCCCATAAAAGTGAATATTGCATGGGCCCCACAGTGATGTGTCTTGCTGCACATGTTGTAGGTGGCATCTACGCTGCAGAGGATCATTACTCAGTAAATAGAGCAGCTTGGGGGATTTAGCCTAGTGGGTAGTCAATTATGCCCTTAACTAATCTCAAAAATGCTGTTTTATCCTTCTAAAGCTTTGGGTTAGTCTTTCTGCCTTTTATTTCTTCCAGTCTCAATCTACCTGCACTTCTCCCTGACCCTGAGGCAGGAAATGATCATCTAACCAAGCTCTTGCCACTGTGGTGCTGCTGGTTACTTCTCCAACGATCTAATTGAATTCTGGACAGATTCTCAACTCATATTCTGGCCAATCATTACCAGTAAAAGGTAATAAAAATTCCTCCTTCTTTCCTCAATTTATTCTTTTTCTGTATTGATCATCGTATAACAGTGGAGTGAGGTCTTTGCTGGCATATTTCTAATTGTTCTCACAGGTTCAGGAAAGGAAGAGTGACACAGACATTCATTGCCCATGTACAGTACTGGGGAGAAGTTTACCAGCTCATTCAAGTAGATGTCTTCTCATACCCATTCTAGAGTGTTCAAAGAGGACAGGTGGACTTAATTTTTGAAGCCCAGTGAGAGCCATTTCCCTTCATGGTCTGACTCTACAGCCCAACCAGAAGCCCTTAAATTAAACGTCAAGTGGTTGTTGCGAGTCCACAGAGAAGGTAATTCAAAACAAAACACTTATCAAGGAGGGAGGGCGAGGAGAGTGACATGAGTGCAGGTATCTCTAGGTTTCTATTATGGATTTTATTTATTATCTATTCCCATAAAAAAAGATGGTGATTAGCATATATGTTGTTCTTGTGGTTTGATCTGACATGCAGTAAAAATAGGGTTTTCTAATGATTCTTTTCTCAATTCTTGTTTGGCTTCTGTAGAGCCAAACCATTCGAGTTGATATTGTGTATAACTGTGTATGATGTCTGTGTTAGTTTCATTCATTCTGATAGTTTGTTCCATTTTTTTTTTTGTTCTTATTATTCTGTTTGTTGCATCTCTTGAATGTAAATTCTTTTCAGTTTGAGTCACAATGATACCGTATGGCTAGAGGATGCTTCACGTATATTTTTATGGTTTCAATTCAATGTTATAAATGTAGTATCTGTGTGCAATCATGATAGGAGCACACTTCTATATATAAAATAAAAGCTGCAAGCTAAAAATCAAGAGAGGAAGTTGGTTGAACTAATGAGGTATATATTCATTAGACGAGGATGGCAGTCTGATCTGTGAACCCAAAACTAAATCAAATCCTCATTTAACTGGTATGAATCAATCTTTATGGATGAATCTTAAAGCTGTCAATGATTCAACAAATTATTTGTGTACCAATGATTTGGATGTTGTAGAAATCTTAAGTAGGAACGTTCAAGATTCGTACAAGTTGCAAATCAAATGATCCAAAGGAGATGAAGGTAATAATAATTTTAAGGCATATAGTCTAACTGAAGATATGCGGCAGGGATGGTGGAAGTGGAACAGAATCCATATTTCCAACTTCAGCTAGTTACAATAAAACATTGTTATTGTTGTTGTCTGTGTACTCTCAATTCGATGATCCAGAAGAAGTTTATTTCTTTTGTGTAGTTATAATCACCTAGTGACCTGCTTTGTATTAGCATTCATTTCTTTTGTTGGACATTTTATCTCCTTTTACAGTTATTTTACTTTAAAAAAAATTGGCTGTTAGATTTATGCCATTGAATTTGTTCTTCTTCATTGTAAAAGAATCTGTGGTTATGCCAGGTGGTGCATTTGGTGGGAATAGGGGATTGAGACCAGTTCCCCCGGAAAAGGGAATATTCCCTTTAGATCACATGCACGAATGTGATTTGGTAAAGTTACATCAAACTTGAGTTCAAAGCATGTTCCATCATCTTTGTTTGTTTTGGTGGAATTATACAGTTCCAGGAATTATATTATTTGAGTGAAAGCCTGGTACTATGGAAATTTCTTGAACTCATTTTAGTTTGATACTAACTTTTGTTCAGGAGAAGAAAGAATATGTTAATTGTCTCAAATCATCTGGCTATCAATCCGAAAGGTGTAGACACTTCTCAAAGAAATACCTGGAATGCCGTATGGAGAGGTTAGTGAATTTGTTAACTCCAAAAAAATTTGCTTTTTATGGGATTCATTAACTTGTATGACTGAGATTGCAATGATAATGTGAATGTTTAGTAACAGGCCCAATAATAAAATCTAACTTTGGACCAGTCGTGCCTGGCCAGTTGCTATCTCTATGTTCTTAGGTTTTTATTTTGTAAGTGAAAATACTATGAGATACAGACTGCTTGGATTCAGAAATTTGGGATTCCTTTATATTACCTAAATGTTATATGAAGTTTCTTTTTTTTTTTTTGAATGGTAATGAAATATATATATTGAAAAAGAGAAGAAGAATGTACGAGCTTTTCTGATTGTAAGATCAGTCACAGTACACCAATAGCAACCATGGAGACAAATGTTAAAAACATCCCTTCTACTGTTTACAAGATAGCAGAAACCTTGACGTCCCAATTCCCTTCAGCTCCTCCATCTGCTGTATGCCATAGAAAAAGTCTCATCTTCTAGATCCCGTCTTGGTCAACTTTTCTACCATTGCCTTAGCCATTCTCGGCACTTGCTCCAATGAAGTGTTCAACTACTGTGCTAGTAATTCGGCTTTATGTATTAAATTTAGAAGCTGTCATGGCCCTGTCACCTTACCAGTTATGCATTTAACAATATTTCCTGCGTCCCCTTCCACCTCAAACTTCCTAAAAACTTCCTTGCCTCTTTCATACCTATGAGAATGGCTACTAATTCTGCGCAAGTGAGATTTCCCTCCCCAATTGGATCATAACAGGAGTGCAGCAACTTAGCCAAATGATTCCTAAAGACCTGCCTCCAAAGTTGCTTGTGAGGATAGGGAGTGAGGGGGACAAATTTATCCTTGCATTAAAGATTTGCATGAGGAAGCTATATGTGTTAATTGCGACATATTGTATAGACTCAAAAAAAGATGCTAACTCCGATATTCCCACGGGCAATGAGTGCCTCCTAAGAGGTAAGTTCAAAAGTAATCACCTCATACACAAAAGCATTGGGAAATGTAACTAGGTGCAAAATGTTGGGAAAAGTAGATGAGAAAATACAATCTCCCCACCTTAAATCATGCCAATGTAGGATCTCGATCCAACACAAAATCAGGACTATGCATAGAATTTATGGGCTAACTCCACCAAAACCTTTCTAAGAGCTTGCTCTAAAAGTACGTGCTCTGCGGTTAACATACCATTAGATGCAAGGCTGTACTTGCTTACAATTACTTTGTGCCACAAAATATATTTTTCTTTGCTAGAATGCCAAAGCCATTTTGCCAACGAGGAGTTTATGGAAGAGATGTTTCCTACATTGATCCTCCATTTCTCCCTCTCTTTGCACACTATCTGCCATTTAATAAAATGGCCCTTCTTGTGCCCTATTTCCCTTCCATAAAAAAAAATCTCTTTGTAATTTCTTCACAATCCTCACCACTTTCTTAGCCATCCTAAAAGTTGACATCATGTACACTGGGATGTTAGATTTAATCAGAGTGATCCTTCATCTATCTTTCCATGTTGCCAATCTTCTCTTTATTCTTTTAATAATTGGTTCCCAAAATTTCGTTTCCTCAGGGAACCTCATAATGGAATACCTAGTTGAGACATAGATCAAGAACCTACAGGACATCTCAAGATAGCTGAAATATCTCTTGCTTCTTCCTCCCTCAAGTTCACACCTGACTGTAATCTTTTGTAAATTAACTTTTAAACCTGACACCATCTCAAAAGAATATAGCATGCACTTCATCCATTGAATTTGACTTGGATTAGCCTCTAAGAAGTCTACCTTGTCATCTACAAATTGTAAGTTTATCACATACAAGGGCAAGTTTCGCCGTTGTGCCACTTAGCGCTTCACCAAGCTATCGAAATGAAATGGGGAAAAAAAACACGTTTTGGCAAAATTTAGTGAAAAGTTGCGAAATGCTGGCGAAACGCAGCTGCATGGCAGTGAAAAGTTGGTAAAATGGGCGGAACACAGTGAAACAGCAAAAAAAAAAAGGATGATTTTGACTTAAAATGCTCAAATCGTATGAAATTTAGTTTCATTAAAGCGAAATTTCATACAAAGAGCTCTCTTCCTCTTTATTTGGGCAGAAATTTTAAACATTTATTTCTTAAAATCGTCTATTTGCTTAGGATAAATAAGTGATTTAATAAATAAATGTAAAGTATTTTTATCCAAACAGGGGAAAAATAATGCTCTTTGATGAAATATCATCCAAATTTGCTAAATTTCGTATGATTTGAGCGTTTTAAGTTGAAATTACTTATTTTTTGGGTTGTTTCACAGCATTTCACCATTTTTTGGGCTATTTTGCAGCATTTCGCCCGAAACGAGAAAGTTTCATCGTTCCCCCCAACACACCTAAAAACAAATTTTGTGCCGCTAGGGGGCGAAAAATGGCAAACCATAATAAGGAATCTGATCCTACCTGGACACATCCAATCATCTTTCATTTTGTGCTTTGATAATGAACCAACATGTCCTATAAATTTGAACAAAAAGGTGAAAGGGGATGTCCCTAATGTAAACCCTTAGAATTGAACTTCAGTATAACATCCCCTAATCCACGTTATCCCTAATGTAAGAAGATGGAACCAGACCTCTCACTGACCCATTTAACATGAAAGAGAACTGAGCTTTACATAACATACCCTAATCCACTTTCTCTATTTCAAACCAAAACCTATGTTTTTATTTTATTACATAATCCAAGAACTTCCAATCCACTCTGTTGTAGGCCTTTTCCAAATCCAATTTACAAACCACACTAGGCAAATTGGACACATGCCAACTATCTAGGCACTCATTTGCGATCAATGTGCACTCTCAAATCTGTCTCACTATTACAAAGGCATTTTGAACTTTGAAAATGATACTAGGGAAGACCTTTTTGATACAAGACAACAAAACCTTCGCAATTATTTTATACAGGCTGGTAGTTAGATTGATAGGCCTAGAATCATATACGTGAATACTCCAACCTTATTTGATATAATAATAAGGAATGTTGCATTTGTATGTTTATTCACTATGCTGGGTGAATTTAATGCCCAGATGGTCAATCTAAGTGCTCTATTAGGTTATGACATTATGCTGGTTGGAACTTCAGATCTTGAGAATCCTTCTGCAGTATGTGAATTTAACGCCCAGATGGTCAATCTAAGTGCTCTATTAGGTTATGACATTATGCTGATTGGAACTTCAGATCTCATTTGGATTTCATGATCTTGATGTGGACGGGAAGGGAGGGTTACGGTCTAAAGTTCTTATAGAAAGGATCATGATTTAACATTACCGTTAGGTATTCTGTGTTTACGTGCATTATAAGTTATACAGTCAATTTTGAAAAGTCAGCTAAGACCAGCACTGGATAAGAGCTGCAACATTGTATCCTACTGGCCCAATACAAGTATTTGACCTTGTGATTCTCGAAAAAAGGAAAAAAGAAAAAAAATATATATATATAACGAGAGAGAGAGAGAGAGAGAGAGAGAGAGAGAGAGAAAATTATATTTACCTCTCCTCTGGTTTCTGATAACTGCAAATACCTCCCCACAAGTTTCTAAAATGACACCGTCAAGTTGTAAAATTAACACTAGTAATAATTTGACCACTTTATAAAGTAATAGAACTTGAAATGATTAAATCACCCATATTTTTAGATTTTTTGATTATTAGTCTCTTAAAACCTTGAAAAAGATCATTTTTCATTATTAAAAAATCTTAAGTTTGAAACTTTTTGTACTTAAAAGAAGAGTAAATTTGTCAGAGTATTTAAATCTTAATAAACTTAGTACATGAGGGAGGGACATACAGTAGACAACAAAACCAATATATATATATATATATATATATATATATGTATGTATGTACGTATCCCAAAATCCAAGATAGGCTAAAATTGATATAGAAAAGCAATATTTGAATGAAATATTGAAGATGACTAGATTGGTTTTATATTGATTGTAGAACATGGTAAAGCCTTGAGAAACAGGAGGAGGAAATATCTTGGGAATTGGACTAAAATAATTCCACCATTCATGGAACCAACTTGGAATTGTTTCTTTGAATTGTTTTTTGGAAAAATAAAACAACTACGAATGATTGTTGGCTCGAAGGAAAAATATGATATATATATATATATATATATATATATATATATATATATATATATATATATATATATATATATGTATATATATATATATGTATATATATGTATGTATGTATGTATATGTATGTCAGTTTTTAAATCTGATAGCTAGGGAAACTTTGGCAATTACATGACAATGTTTAAGAGGATTCAATCTTCAAACTTAGTTTTAACTTTGGGACAGTTGCATGGAAACACCACTCCATGGTTATCATCAGTACATGCTGTCAGAATTTTATCTATTCATGTCAACATCAACAAAAAGCCTTAACAAGTTAATTTTGGCAACACAATGCAGTTGAAATTATGTGTCATATATATATATGCCAGAGAAAATTAGTCGTAAATTAAAATTTTTTCAGGGATTAAATGAGTGGAAATGTCAAACCTTAATGTTATTTCTTTTGGATATCCTGGAATTTGATGGCAGAATGTCTCAGGGATCAGATGAGTGAAAATGTTTAATCTCAATGTTATTTCTTTTGAAAATCCAGGAATTTGATGGCAAAGCAAGACATGTCAGAACTCGGTTTTGGAAAGGATTATGACAGGGAAGCTTCTAAAGAGAATAATTTGGCAAATTGATGATAAAACCACTCCCTCACCGGGTGGCATTCACAAGAAGACCATGGCTACATGGAGTCAAGAGAGCATTTGTGCAGTGTCTGATTAGTTCTTGAGGTTTCTTCTTTGATCAAGAGTCTCATTCCTTTTGTTTTTCTTTTGCGGATAAAGCACAGGTAGAAGCGCAACTTTTAATTGGCTCTTAATATTGATATCCACATCTAGGCTGGAAATTGTGTAGTAGGTGTATCACTAAACTGTTGCAATAGATACTTGGATAAGTAGATTGAATCATGAAATAAGGAAGAAAAACAAATTAAAAGTGATTATATATATAGGAAGTGAATCCAATGAATTGCCAACTATCTTTCTTTAAAAAATTGAGGGAGAGCAAGAATTGATTGATTAATTATACGATGTAGAGGCTGTACAACAATCACGGTAGCAAGTGTTTGTAATAAATACCCATAAATGTAACAAAGCAAATATGAAAGGGAACAGATGGTCATTAATAATCTAACCAAAGAGCCCAAATTCTTTCAAAATAAAACTAATGAAAGGAAGAAAATCTATGTAAATGGTGGAGGTGTGTTTGTGTGCATGTGAAAGAGAGAAATAATTACCCTAAAAGAGAGAGAGAGAGAGAGATATATATATATATATTTCTAATACAGGCTATAGAAAGATATTCATAAAAAAATTGAACATGATATATTTTCTTCCAACTTATATGCTTGTATGGAATTATTTGCCGGCTGTACGAACGGAGCAAGGTTGGCAATGGGTTGAGACAGCTCGAGTTTGGCTTAATTGAGTATATAATATAAGAGAGCCTTATGCATGCTCCATCCCTTTCGCTTTTGATTTTCAGGCCTTACATTCAAACCTATTCCTGTCCCTAAAATATGATTAGAAGCTCAACCCCAGCTTGTGTTACCACCCATTTTTGCAAATTTTTATATATTTAAAAAAAAAATGAAATATTTATGCTGTTAGAAATTTTATGATCCACATGACGTAAACCCATACTTAATTATTGATATAATATATGAGTTGTTAATTTGAATCCGAAAGGGTGTGTTTGATAATGAGAAATTGAACCCTGTGCTTTTACTTTGATGAAAAGTGAAGCAACCCGAATCTGTGCAACTCTTTATGAACCAGTACGTGGGTGGTTATTGTTATGGGGATCCGGTCTTCTCTCTACCTTATATAAAGGCATAAATCCATCATTTATGTAACGTATGAAATCCAAAGGGTGAAGTGAGAGAAAATGTATCCTACAGAAAAATAAGTGTGTTCTATTGCCTGAAGAATTAAATCAGATTACAAATAAGATCAAAGTAAAGAATTCAGGTATGTAGATTTAATATTAAACATTCAATCATATGTGATTAACATGTGTATTAAAGAAATTGGATTAAGGTTATATGAGATCTGAAAGTTCGTAATATGCATGCACGTGATTGATCTTGTATGTCATGAAATTAACGTTTTTAACATATACTTCTCTAGACTTATTTTTGCAAGTGATACTTATTTTTTAATAACCTAAACAAAAAAGTGCAACCAAAAGTTACAAAATAAATTAATAACATGACAAAATAATTCTAAGATTTTGCATAAAAATATTAATCTATCTTTTTATATAATTAAAACTGGACGATCGGGCTTCAACGTGCCTAGACGAACCCGCTCTAATTAAATAGAATATTGGGCTTAATGGGCTGGGCCTAAGACTGCGACCCCATCAAGAGGAGAGAATGAAATCAGCTATGGTGTTATATTGCAATGGTCATTGCTGTGACAGTGAGATGCTGGCATGTGGATCATTTTGACAGAATGTATTTTCCATTATTTTGTGTGGGACCCAATTAAAACCACATGACAGCATCTTAGATCATCAAAACCACTGCAAAATATCGATGTGACAGATGCCATCCTGAGAGGGAGAAAGCACTATTTTGTCATGTGGAAATGCATAAACATTATCGGTCAGATGGTTGAAATCTTCTATTATATTTATCCAAATTGGTCACTGACGCGGTTGTAAGATGCTGTCATGTGGAGCATCTCACGGTCAGTATTTATTTAATGTCACATAATAAAATAAATAATAACTGTGAGATACTGTGCATGACAGAGTATCTCAAGGCCATAACCGTGACCAATCCTGGCAATCAGGTAAACATAGCAGCAGATGTCTCAATGTGTCATACAAGCGACGAAATCTCTGGAACGAGCCTAGCAGACTTGAATTGTACGGAAGAGGCGCAGTACGCATCCACGAGTCATTTAGCAAATCGTCATGCGCCTTTTAGTGTGAGTGCCTGCCAACCGTTACGCCTTTCTTCATTCGTATGACTCATATCAAGCGCAGCGCGTTTCGAAATAAGCCCTTTCCAGTCTTTACACGAATCAGAAATTTTTCTACGGAGCAAAGGAGGGATTGCGAGGTTATAGCGTGACAAAACCCTAATTATTTCACATAACGGTCTTGGATCTTGATCTTCTCTTCTCGTATCAGTTTCTAATCCAATCGAATTGAATCGAATTCCTCCTATCTGTTGCGCAAATTTCCGTTGTTGCGTAGAGTCTTTGAGCCCGATTTCTGGGAATTCTAACAGGGAATTTCATCTTCAAGATTTTGTTCCGATTGATTCTTTGAAGCCCCGGGAAATTCGTCGCGGGGACATCTGATTCGACTGCTAGGTCTCCTCGACCTAGGGTTTTGCTTGAGATGCCCGGTGGCTTTCAATGAAATTTAGGGATAATTGCCTTGGATGATGCCGGAAGGAGCGACTGCGGAGAAGAGTCTCTTGGTTTCTCCGACGAGCTCTCGGTCCGTGACCGAGACTGTTAATGGCTCGCACAAATTCGTGATTCAGGGGTACTCGCTGGCGAAGGGGATGGGGATCGGGAAACACATAGCGAGCGATACTTTCACGGTTGGAGGGTATCAGTGGGCAATATATTTTTATCCAGATGGCAAGAATCCTGAGGACAATTCGACCTATGTTTCTGTCTTCATCGCGCTTGCAAGCGAAGGGACGGATGTTCGAGCGCTGTTCGAGCTGACGCTTGTTGATCAGAGTGGGAAGGGGAAGCACAAGGTGCACAGCCATTTTGATCGGTCTTTGGAGAGTGGGCCTTATACCTTGAAGTATCGTGGAAGTATGTGGTAGGTTTTTCTTTATCATCCTTGTTTATATGTTTAATTCTAATTTGCCGTTCTTGTTGTCTTTAATGGAATAATATCTTCAACTTTATTCTAGAGGTTGTTTTTTCTTTGAGATTGTAACGAGTTGGTTTAAAGATCATCAAGGCAAATAATCTAAATCCTTATATATACAGCTTCGAATAATTTTGATGCAGAACGTGGTCTAAAATTTATTTAACGTTTGAACCTAATGGCAAATGACTACAGCTATTTATGTTGGAACCCAGATCAATATATTGTATGGAGAATTTGATGGAATTATTTGTTTTTGTTAATATGAGGTTTTTTCGAGATGTATGTGTATTTCCTTTCCTGGGGGCAACTATATAGTTCTTGATACTTGTAACTTGAATTAATATTGGTTTGTGAGGTTTAAGGTAATACAAAGGTGTACTGCATGGATTTGCAAACTCTTCATTCGATGTATAATCTTTCAAGGAAGTGAGATTCCGAAAGGATTGATTATATTTAGAGTGTTTCATTTATTTATTTTTTTCTTGAATCAGACATATATTCTTATTTAAAGAAGCAATTCTTATCTGTTGGTGGGATATGTGGCCTTTATGGTCTTTGTTATGCAAATCATGTTTGATGTGGAAGGCAGTTGAATTCTTGAAATGCAACACATGGATTAACCTTGATGACAAGAATGCTTGAAGTTTTTTTAGCAAGTTATTACATGCCTGTTGGTGTCCTTAAAATATTAAAAAAAATAAAATAAAAGTGAGATATATGATTGGCCCTCGTTAAAAAATAATACTTGCATATATAGTTACTTGTGTGTGTGTAGGCATATACACACAAATGGGCATGCGCGTGCGCGCATAGACGATAGTTGACAATACTTGTGCCAAGAGGTAAATGATCTTTTGTAATGGACCAGATGCAAATGTTCAATGAGAAAGAAGAAAAATAATGGAGGAAAACTTTGCATAATTCTGTGCTTCTAGATTTTAGAGTTTAGACCCACTTTATATAGATTATCTAGACTCAAACTTGACTGATTGGAAAAGCCTTCATTGAGGAAGACATGGCAAGTGCAGTTGGTGAAATGGGCAGCTACAAGGCTCCGGCACTAAATGTTTTCATAGTGGCATTTTATAAGGGGAACTGTTGTAGGATTTTTATCAGGCCCTCTAAATTATGGAGTAAATTTAAATTTTACATCCATCTTACTTACTCCAAAAAGGGTTTGAGAATATGAAAAGTATTATGGCCAATGAGTAAGCTTTATGGTTATTGTGTAATAGATTGTAGCAAAAATGTTGTTTGGTATACTAAAGAAACTGTTTGACTTTATCACAGTGTCAAAGTGCCTTTATAAGTGATATACAAATTCTAGAATGTGTGTTGATGGCAAATGAGTTCATAAATTGTTACTTTCATGAGAAAATTCTGAGGATCTCTTGCAATATTGAGCTAAAGAAAGCATAGAGCCTCATAAATTATAATTTCATTCTTTGTAATCATAGGGTGGGATTTGGCTTAAGTGGAAATTGTTAAACAAGTTTGATGTAACTATGTATTTTTCTTCTCAACTATTGTGAATGGTTTAATCATTTTTAACAGTGCCGAGGACCCCTTTATTTCCCTTGTTATGGTACGAGAGTCAATGTGGTAAGAGTTATAAGATCATACATTGTGACCTATGCTTACGGATGAGTATGAAAACCTGAAAATCAACTGTGTACATGAATGCTTAGTAAATAACAATATCAGTTCTCATATGATAGTACTATCATTGAAAAAATAATTACATAATAAATTCAAGATACAATGTCATATCCACTTTGGATTACAATTTCCCTTATTGTATTGCTAACTAGAAAGGAGTAAGGCTCATGGATTGTATTGTAGGATACAAAGTTCCAATTTTATGCGGAGATATTCCCTTATTTTGTTGCTAAGTAGAAAGATACCATGTGTAGTGGTGGAAATATATGCTTTGTTGTTGTTATTAAGAACATTTTAAAGAAAATATAATTGTGTTATATTACACACAATATAGGCAATGCACTTTTACCAGGAAGTTGCTCTTGAGACTGGGGATTGATTCTTGATCCCACCTTCACCTTAGTATTGGGTTTCCCATGGGTTAGAATCTCCTTATATGGAGGTAAATTGTGGACCAAGTAGCTAATGTGCAGTTAAAAAAATGAAGGGTAAATTACAAAAACCTCCCTTTAGGTTTGCACTAATTGTACATTTTTTCGTTCATGCTTTTGAAATAACACTTTTCCCCTTGTCAGAACATGTCCCTTATTTAATTTAAAGTTTTACCTTTTTTACTTAAATTCCCTCTTATTTACCTCCCTTTCCTTCCTTTTCTTCTCCTTTCTTTATCAAAAACTCACCTCTTCTTTTTGTTTACTATTTTTTCTAACTCTCCAGAAAATCAATTTGAAGGATAAATTCATCTTCTTATACTTTCAAATTGCTGACATCGGCCATCTCCGTAAAAAACTTTGACGGCAACTTAACGGAGGGGCTGTGAGTGTGACCTTTCTACAAACCTTAAGGGAATAAAGTGTTATCTGAGAAATGTGAAGGGAGATGTGTATGTGATTAGTTCATACCTCAAGGGATTTCTGTAATTTTTTCAAAAGAAAAACTAGGTAGTATGTTTCTTATCCCTAAAAATATAATGTTTGACAGTTTTTCATTGATCTGAAACTAAAATCTCTTGTTTCTTTTATTAATTGTAAACACATAAAACAATTATTTTTTAACCAAAAAAAAAAGTTTTAGGTGCATTTGTTTTCATTAAAATATATGGTCTACATTTGGTTGTAAAAGTATTTATATGACCAATATATCCAATTTGATTATAAACTGTCAAGTATTTTGTTTAAAATTATGATGGAGTTACACTAAACATGCTTATATATTTTGAGTTCCTTTATAACATGTTAAGCCTAATATGTATAAAATTTTATTTTGTAAAATAAAATTTAGGATTAAACAAGTAAACTTTGTGTAAATGCATTGACAGATTATGAGATTTGATTTAAGTGTGTAGACTATTTCTCATAAATAACTCATGGGAATGAGATATTGGAAACAAGTGGTCTTCTTCTCTAGTGCGCCAAGTTGGACTCATGCACAGTGGATAGTTTCTCCTAGGTTTCATTGAGGTGAAATTTGATTGGCTATTCTTCATGTTTTCCTGGAGGTCTGACATTGGTAGGTTTCTAGAGATAATAAGTAGATCATCATTTATATTCAGGTCCTATTGGTGAGGGTGATGCCACAAGGGAAGAATTTGAATCTTTGTTGTTTGATCTTATAGAGGCAATGAAATTGAGATGAGTAACTTGTGGATAGAGACTTAATCAATCAACCAAAAACCAAGAATTGAATTAATCAATGAACAAATTGACAGCTAAGATGAAAATAATCATGTTAACATTGTAACTTGTTAATGGAAATAAAATCCTTCTGTAGGATTGAATTAATTTGAAACTTTGGTTTAATGAGAATGGCAATATGAACTTTTATACAATCGAGCTTTTTTTTTTTTAAATTTTTTATCAAGTATGTCTGGTTGGTTCAATCCCTATTATGTCAATGGTTTGTTCTCTACAAAAAATGAAGATTAAATCAAAGTCCTTGGGAATTCCTTTGTAGCACAAACTTTTTATTTTTGTATTATTGTATATTTTTAATAACTATTTTAAAGAAATATGATTTTCCAACCTGATTTGATCTCCAAACACAGCCTACTGCTTGTACTGATGCTGTATTGATTTAGCATGTCAGGACTTGGAATGTATTGCTTTTGGACTTCCAAATTGGATTGAAAGCACATGATTCATTTTCTCTATTTCTGACTTGCTAGAAGTTAATTTTTTTGTACGTGTTATTATTTAGGGGCTATAAGCGCTTCTTCAGACGAGCTATGCTTGAAACATCGGATTTCCTCAAAGATGATTGCTTGAAAATTAATTGCACAGTGGGCGTTGTAGTATCAGCAATAGATTGCTCACGACTGCACTCAATACAGGTCCCTGATTCTGATATTGGGGCACATTTTGGTATGCTACTGGAGAATGAAGAAGGTTCAGATGTTGTTTTTGATGTGGCTGGGGAAAAATTTCATGCTCATAAGTTGGTTTTGGCTGCTAGATCCCCTGTCTTCCGAGCTGATTTTTTTGATGAGTCCGTAGATGATAAGCAAGAGATTGTTATCATGGGTCTGGAACCTAAGGTTTTTAAGGTGACAGCTTTCAGTATCCTTTTCCCTGATTTTGATTCCATTGTGAAAAAAAAAATTGTGATTTGCATATTTAATGTTGGGCATCACATTGTATATCTGTTTATTCTTGTTTATTTTTTTATCTAATTCTCTCACACATGTTGGCCAGGCGGTACTACACTTTATGTATAAAGATACGCTTATAGAAGATGAGGAATTGCTCTCATCAAGTTCATCTTGTGAAACCTCTGTATCTGATACATTAGCTGCAAAATTGTTAGCTGCAGCAGACAAGTATGGATTGGATAGACTTAGACTGATGTGTGAGTCTCATCTCTGCAAGGATATTTCCGTGAACTCTGTTGCCAAAATTCTAGCCCTAGCAGACTGTTATCATGCGATGGAATTAAAGGCTGTTTGCCTAAAGTTTGCTGCTGAAAATCTTGCAGGTACTTTCTTTTAGTTATATTTTTTCTCTTCCTTATCCTGAATGAAATTGCATGGCACTTGATGAATCATAGTGGAAATTATTGATTGAAATTTTCATATTTTAGGACTTTTTTTCTGTCACTGTCCTCTTTTTCTCCCTTATAAAACACTAATTTCTCCACTTATACTTTAAATAGATTTTTTTTTTTATATTCTTGAAATATCTTTGTGGAAAATGGATGCCATATTCTTGACTAGCATGAACATGTTCATGCCCTTCCTTGATATTGATGCATTGAAAAAACAAGTCTGTAAGCTTAACAACATGAGATCTCTCATTTTTTTCTCTGTTCTTTGCCGTTGAAAGCCATCATTTTGGATGATCTGACTATTTAGGATGTGCTTACAAAATGGAAAAGAGTTGGAATGCACATTGATAGATGTATATAATATATCGCCTAGATTTCCCTAGGGTATTGTGTGGTGTGAGTCTGATGGCCTTTTTTTCAGGCAGGTATATCACTTAGCTTCACCTAGGAAGCAACAGTTGCTACCTTAGAAGCTATTTGAAATTTCTAAATGAGAGTAGCATTAAGATCCTCTTCTTCAGAGTTGTTTATTTCAAAGAGATGACATTTTTATTAAGTGGGGAGGAAAAGAATATCCAAGTAGTCCACTTTGTGGCCAAGTCATGGTTTAAGAATGGCATCATATGAACATAAACTACTTGGACCACTGTGGAAAGTATTGTAAGGACCACAGCGGAAAGTATTTTAAGGACTTTGTGTCCTTTTTTTTTCTCTCTCATCAGTGATCTAAGAATGATGCCATATAAATGCAAGCTTTGTGAAACTCTTATTGTTCAATCGTTTGAGGCCTTTTGGAAGAAAAATATGAAATTAGCTCACCAGGAAAAAAATTTGGCAGACCAATTTCATAAAAACTAACTCTTTCTAACCAATCTCTTCTTATGAGGTCGGATACAGATTTTTTAGGGCAAAAGATAATTCAAAGACCACCACTATCAGCTCAACATGAGTAGGGAGTTGGATAGATTTTCAGGAAGCTGCAAAGTTAACCAATTAAAGCACACTAAACCAATATGAGGAGTTTGCAAAGAGTTTTTTATTTGCCAGTCTGCATTGCACACTAAGAGTAATATCCATGCATAAATTCTTCAATCTACTTTTACTGGTCCTTAATATTTACATATGAACACCACTCTGATATAGCATGTAATTGAGGAATTCATTTTTTTATAATTAAAAGTTTGTTTCTTCTTCTTTAAGGAAAACATATATGGAACTTCTCCAATCTATTAGTGACGGACACTAGAATAAAGGGGACATGATATATGCGGGTCAATAAGAGATTCACTCATAATAGAGATGACTTACACCTTTTTTACATATAAACATTCATCATCATCATAAGCCAATTCCCACCAAAGTGGGGGTCGGCGACACAAATCTTGTCTTTCCATCTTGCTTTATAAAAAATCACATCTTCAGTTAATTTATGCTTTTTTAAACCTTGTTTTATAGACTCCATCCATGTGTTTTTAGGTCTCCCTCTTGCTTGCTTAGGCCCTTGGATATGCACACTCTCACACCTTCTAATATGTGTATTTTTAAGTCTCCGCTTTACATGATCAAACCACCTTAAACTACTTTTCTCCATTTTATCCCTAATGCATGCTATGTCTAACCGCTTTTGAATGTTTTCATTTCTTATTTTGTTTTTCTTAGTTTTGCCACAAGTCCATTTTAGCATCCTCATCTCGGTAACAAAACATGTTGATTTTTTGCTGCCCCACATTCTGCACCATACCACATATCTGGTCTAATTGTTGTCTTATAAAATTTACCTTTTAATTTAAGTGGAATACGCTTATCATACAAAACCCTAGAAGCATCCCTCCACATAAGCCAACTAGCTATAATCCTATGTGCAACATTTTCCTCAATTTTTTCATCTTTTTGTATCGTTGATCCAAGATATTTGAACTAACTACATATAGCAATTTTTCCTAGCAACTAATATCCTCAGCCTTCTATACAGTTGGATATCATGCTGTATTTAGTTGTAAGGCACAAATAGTGGAAGTCATAGAAAGAAGCTGGATGGAAACGAAGCTTTGTTCAACTTTTAGTTACTCTAAATTAACAACTACAATTGGAAGGTTAGCAATATCTTGGTTCAAGAAAGGAATTTTGGAAAAGCTCTACAGGCGTGGGGGCGCGGGGGGGGGGGGGGGGGGGGGGGGGGGGGGGGGTGCGTAAAGGGACTTTACGAAAGAATTTGATATGGAATTTAGCATCTGCTTCTATTGCTTGGGTCATTTGGGGAGGACAGAACAACAGAATATTTAGAGGCCATGAGAGGAGTATAGAATATTTAGAGAAGAAAGTTTTGACGTTGCTGTATAACTGGTTAACAGCTCATAGTATGATGACTAACATACAACTTCAAGACCTACTCCTGTGTGAATTGTTCCCTGATTAGGGAAGGGATATCTGTTGTATTAATCAGGTTGTCTAATATTGTGTTGAGAACAGTTACAGGAACTATACTCATTCAGGCTGTTTTTAGAATGAGGGGAATGTGAGGGTCTGAGATAGTGTATTGTAACCTTAGGTGTACCTATAAAACTGTTCTCTAGCAATTTTTTATAATAATACGTCTACATTACCAATCAAAAAATAAATAAATAAATAAATTAACGACTACAATTTCAAAAAAAAAAAGAAAAGAAAAGAAATCATTTCTCAGTGAAGTAGACTGAAGCCCTTAGTTACTGTAAAGCATCATATGATATATAAAAAAAAATGCTAGTTTAAAATTCTAGTTTGGAATGATTGGTGACGTAGGACTATGATATGTCATAGTCAGAGTTTTTTGCAATTTAACACTAAAAATTCCAGATCTCTGCCATGCAAGTCCCTCAACTTTTAATAATTGATAACAAATAAAAGGAAAGATAAAAAAGTGATACTAAAACCTGATTGAGCTCCTTTCACCAGAACCGAGAAGTCAGGAGATCAAATCCATACTTATATCTGCCTTCATAATCTGACACTAAAACTACTATTTTGAACATAATGAGAAGAAAATTCTAACTCTGTAATAGCTTGCTCTTGCTTGGGGCTAGAGGTTGGGATGCTTGTTACCTCTAGGTGGGTTGTCACAGTGAACTGATGGGCTATTGCTTGGCTATGATAGCTTAGCATAGGCTAGTGTGGAGGCATGCCTTTTATTCATAATTGTTCCACAAGGATCATAGCATAGATGGCATGTTACGGAGCAATGGCTTGTCAGTATGACATGATGGACTGGTTCTTGGTAGGATGGATGACATTGTCATAGTGTTGTTGCTGTGAGATGTGGGTTGCCTTTCTTGGCACAGTAGGAGGTGCTAGGGTTGTGATAGGTGCGTTGTGGGTTAGGTAGCCTTGGTACACAATGGTAGGAGATGTTGGGGCTGCAGTGCTGCTTGAGATGTTATGGCAACGCTCATAGAGAATCACTTTTAGTGGGCTGCATTTTATGATTAGCCTAGTCTAGGATGTTGATGGCATTATGTCCGTGCTGGACACCGCGTTTTATGATTAGCCTAGTCTAGGACCTTGATGGCTATTATATGTCTGCTGGACAGGATCTGACGATGAAGGAAAACTACAAGTGGGGTGAGCACTAGTTGGGTGGTGTGAAGCAACTTGCAGGCTGGCTAAGGTAAGCTTAGTGTTTGGCGACCAATTGTGAGTTGCATCCTGTTGACATATCTTGTGAGTGCTTGTGACAAGTAGTAGAAAGGCATAGCTTTGCTATGGTTGGGTGAGGGCCATGGTGTTGCATGGTCATCCTGCTGCGTAGAGAAAGTTTATGGTCATGATAGTATACCGGAAAAAATCAGGGATTGCCATGAAACTAAACCTTGTAAGGTGTTTTGTTTAATTTCTATATACGTTACGATAATCAGATGTATATATACCTTTACATGATCGTATTTAACTTATTTAGAAACATGTCCTTGAATGTATTCTAGGTAGTTATGAGCTTCTTTGCCGAGTTCCCATATCCTAAGAGGTCAGGCTAATCTGGTTGCCAGATACATAATTATACGTGACTATATGCCGATCCTTGTAATTTGTTGACTGAGTTTTGTGACATCAAAGAAAGATTTATGATAGAACTAATTAGTTATTGGCATAAAAATAATTGAAAGATATATGATGGAACTGATGATATGGTTGTTGATGGCTTGGATTGGTTGAATAGGTTCTGCGTTGCCTACTAAAGTGATTGATATATTGATATCCATATTATTTCATTCTAAATCAACATTAATAATGTAGGTCATGAGTGAAGACTTATATTACTTGTATTTCATGTTTGTTCCGCTATGATGTGTAAATGTATTGATGATGTGTTAGTTTTGCATGAACTCATAGAATTTAATGTTTGTAATAACATGTTCGGTAAATGTATTGATGATGTATTATGTTTTTTCATGAATAATTCTGGTTACTTTCCATATATTTAGCATGTTTCTAATGTCGCAAGTATCATAAATGACTTTCCCTGTTTAACCATTTATCTTTTGCTTAAAGAGTTCAAGGTTGCAATAGGTTCTTAACTGTCGGTCCTTTTGAAACAAGGTGGCATTAACTGCATAACTGAATCGTAAAATATTATAGACAGCTAATGCATGGAAATTAAGTTTTAAAAAAGAAAAATCATGATTTAATGGCTACTGCCCATGTTTATTAAGTTTTTCATGCTTCAGGAGATCCCCAAGTAATTGAAAATTCGGGAATCGAGAATGGAGCCTAAGGTTTATATTAATTCTATTAGCTATGTTTCCCGTGCTTAATGTCTTGCTTCTTTGTGTTCTAATTAACATGTACAATGCAGCTGTCATGCGATCAAATGGGTTCGAGTATCTTAAAGAAAATTGCCCCTCACTGCAATCAGAGCTTTTGAAGACAGTCGCAGGATGTGAGGAGGAATGCAGCAGTGGTGGTGGAAAGAGCCGAAGCGTGTGGGCTCAGCTTTCTGATGGTGGTGATACAAACGGCAGGAGGGTAAGGCAACGGACCTGATATGGAAAAGAGACAATTGTTAGATCTGTTTTTTCTGTATAATGATGGTTGACGGCGTGGGTATTAAAAAAAAAAAAGGTTGAGAGAAACTGAAAAAAATTGCCTCCGTCATGTCAATCCTTTTGTCGTGTTTTTCAGACAATGGTGGTGTGATGGCAATGTACTGGATGTTGTTAAATTGTAGGTCCTTAGTAGCAGCAGCAATTCAGAGATAAAACTAATGGTTTCCCATTTGTTTAACCGAGAAGGATGATGTTCGATAACCCTAATCAAGCAGCATGGTCACAAGAGAATTGGCTATAAGAGGTAATTGTAACAAGAAACCCTCAAGTTTAGACAGATTTTTGGACTTCATTGTGTAACAACTAGGATATTCACGCATTCAGCTTAATTCAGGCTGAGATTCTCTGTAGTCTTTAATGTCATTTGAACCTCAATTGTTTTCTTTCTTCATTCTTTATGATATATTGTTGCGCTAGATCCTTATTGCCTTGTAATGTATATGGGTAATCTTGATAGGATGAAGATTCAAGGTCTGCGTTTAATTTTTGTTTTGATCACTGGCTTGAGATCATTATGGGTAAGTTATGACAGAAGGTGGGAGGAAAGAGATTGTGGCAGGTACTGCCAACAAGTCCTGTAAATCATAAGACATAAATAATTTGCTGTCATCTTTGATGATTTAAAATGGTAGATTTGTTTCTGTCGATAGACGCATGGTCTTTTTGTTTCTCTCGTTATATGGTCCTCTTGGATGGACTGTAAACGTTTTTAAGTGGGTCCCACATGGAAAAAAATACTGACAGTGAGATGTTCCACACAGCAGCATCTCATAGCCAAAGTGCAATTTAGGGTAACATGGCGAACGATTTAGGATTAGGTAGAACTGGAAATCTAGCCCGAACTGTTCAAATCCCTCTAAGGACTAGTAGAACTGTAAATCTAGCTACGGCCATCCAAGTCCCGCCTCACTTAGCCTGAATAAGAGCTTGAAGCGAGTATCTAATTTGGGTTTGGGTTGAGTTCGGTCTCATGCCATACAATCTGAAAAGTCCAGTACTAGTTGAGTTAATTATTTATGTGCTCACATGCATATATTTATTATTACAATTTTTATTTTTATTTTTATTATCATTGTAGTTAATAATCAACTATAAAATATAAATCTATTAAATATTATTTTTCATATATATTATATATAAAAATACATATTTTATGAATAAATATATTATTAATTTATATGTTCTATTTAAAAACACATTTTTTTTTGTATTCTATATACAACCAATCAATTTAGCCCCAACTTACTTTGCTATCAACTCGAGTGGCTTAGGTAAGGATTTGGTATTGGCTAAATCATTATAGGGGCGTGTCGGGTTTTGACAAACCCGCCCATTACTATTGGGTTGGTTTGGGTAGGGTTTTACATTTTTTTTTTGGTTCCGTTTTCAGTTTAAGAAAATTGATTTCCAATTCGGTTTAGTTTAATTCTCAATAAATTCAGTTTGGTCTCAGATAAGTGTTATTTCAGAAATATAAAGGGTACCATATGCGAAATGAGCATGTACCTTAAGGGAAGTTGCTGTAATTTACCCAAAATTTTATTTTCTTAACGATTTGAGTTGCAAGTCCTAATTGGACGGGGCCAAGTGAACCAAGTAATTAGCTAAGACGGTTAAGAAATTAGGCGGAATAAAAGGTTTTTATTGGGAGGAAAGATCAGCTAGATACAACCAAGGTTTACAATTTCGGTACATGGACCCCCGTTGATGCGTTTCGCCGGGGGAAATCATTTTGGGTGCATCGCCAGCAAATCACCGAAATTTCGACGATTTGTCACCGGCACGAACGGCGTGCCAAGCGGCACAGAAAAAAAATCAGTTTTTATACATGAATCGGAGCGGCGTGCCAACGAAATTTCCACCGGCATGAAAAAAAACCCGATTTTTGCCTTTTTAATTTTCCGCCGTGCGTGCCGCCGAAATTTCGTTTTGGCCGATGGGCGACACGCCCACCGGCACAGAAACGTAAAACCTTGGATACAACGAGGTCTCTTTGGCCTAACTCGTAAGTTTTCTTTATTATATTAGTAACGGGGTACACAGTTTTGGAATTGTCCAAATTTTAAATGAATAGGTAGAGTTCTAACTATTTTAACCCTATGCAACGATAAGGTTGTTCCATTGCAGTTTGGTTGCAGGTTCGAATAACAGGAAACAGCCTCTCTAATGCTGGGTACATCAGTGTGATGGTTTTATATGATCTTGAACAACTACGTCTACTTTGCTGTTGTTTCCCCACAACGAACGTTCGCCACTTCGTCTTCAATTTGGTGAAAGAAAACATGTGTTCTCTACGCCTTTTGGAGGAAGGACTTCAGGAAGATGTTCTGGGCATTTGATTTGATCTTGAAGGCTTCGATAGTAGAAAAATGTCTTCCGGAGGTTCCTCTTCCAAAAGGAGGAAGGGAAACACGTATAAGATTCAAGAAAGTGGGAACCAGTGAGGGGGAGAGAAAAAAGATGAGGAGAACTAATGGAAGGCTAGTGGAGTTGAAGAACGGGTGGAAGAAGAGAAAGATACCTGCATGGATCTCTTTCTATCTTGAAAATTAAATTAAAAATATAAATTGCCTGAGCATTATTTTCTTTTGTATTGCCTTAATTGATTAGGATTTAGCGCATGAACCAAAAGAAAGTGGCAAAAACTACTGATGGGGAGAGAAAAAAATCAAGAGAGATAATGGAAGGCTAATGGGGTTGAAGAACAGGAGCAAGAAGAGCGAGGTAAAAAAGGAAAAGAAAAATGATATCAATACATCGTCTGTGTAAATTCCTAAAGCTGAGATTGTTGTAGCTGCAATTTATACGACAATTGCAATTTGTCTTTAAGTTCTTTTTTTGAGTTCGGTCATTTCAGTACCATGGTAACTCTTGTAATATAAATATCTCATTTACGAATAAAATATTAAATATAAGGAATTAGTTAAAGTTAAATCACGTGGGATTCACCTGTTACTTTTTTTTTTCCCCCTTTTTCTTCTTATTTATTTTTTACATGCATCTAGGAATTCTCAACTTCAATTCTCAACTTCAATTTCAACTTGGGGTGCTACTCGGTATAGTTTGGTTTGGGTTGACATTAATTAACCTAAAACCAAAGCGAGATTATTTAGGGCTTATGTTGAGTATTGTTTAACATCGTATTAAAGAGAGAAGTCTTGTGTTCGACTCCTGGGGACGAGTTGCCTTGGCATTTATCTTTATTCATGGGGTGTGTACCCTGTGTTCCCGTGTGAAATCATACGTGCGAGAGAGTGTTGACTATTGTATTTACACCATTTATTTATCAGCTTAAGCTTTGAGGTGCAACGGTTGTTTGGCAATTAACTCATAATAATTGAATTGAACAAATTAAAAACCAAAACACCCCAACTTGAAAATTGTACCAAGTTTAAATGAAAATGTTAAATCCAAACCAACCTATTCCGAGCAAGAGTGTTATTTACTTATATGTAGTCCTTACTGAAGAAAGAGAGATACTACTTTACTACTTTCCCATACAGAAGATACTCTCCATGTTAAATACTTAGGCCTGCTCCTCATATCCTCTAAAATATCTATGAAAGATCATGATCCCCTCCTAAATAGTTTGAAAAGAATCTATTATATTAAGCGGGGCTGGGGTGGCGGGTGAGGTGGCAGGCTCGCAGGGCTTCGGGTTTGAGGTGGCACACTCGTAGGGTTTAGAGTGCCTCGAGATTAGGTTCGGGCGTCCGAGCCTGTAACAAAAGTTGACTCCCTCACCCGTTTCTCTCTCTCTCACCCTGTCTCTCGCTTTGCCGCATTTAATGCTCTACCATACTTAGAAAGAGAAGAAACCTTTTTTCAGAAGTTGACTCCCTTAGCCCTCTCTCTCTCTCTCTCTCCCTGTCTCTCACTCTGCTGCATTTAATGCTTCTCTCTCTCTCACCCTGTCTCTCACTCTATACCAGTGTTTAAAAACCCGGATAGGCCTAGTAACTCGGTAACGTACTTATCCTTGTAACTCGATAACTCGGACCTAGTTACTAGTTTGTTATTACAAAATTGATATTAATAATTTTAATAAAGAAAAAAATTTAATAATTATGTAAACTCAGAAAAAATTATGCACCTATAAAAGATAACATATATAATATAATTAATGAAAGCATTTCTCATCAACATGATAAATAACCCATCATAAGTCACAAATTAAATAACATCCATATCATCACTATCCTTGATATTATTAAAATATAAAATCTTCATTTTATCAAAAAGAAAAAAAAGATAATAAAATCCTCAAAAAGTCATGGCAAATAACGATAATAAAAACACAAAAAAAAAAAAACACACACACACATACACATTGACGTTTTCTCATAAGATGATAAGCATGTGGGTCTCTTGTGATTAAAAACTCAAAAAAAAAAAAAAAAAATAGAGGAAAACACATTAACGTGTGCTTAAATAAATTAATTTGGGTTTCTTCTGATTTACATAATTTACTTATAAGAATAAAAGACTTCAAAAGAGATAAGTTTTACTAGAGGAATCCATGGATTTGTAGAATTCTTTTTATCTTTGATCTCTTTTCCACCAATGAAGACAAGAGCTTTCCACCAACGTAGAATTCCTCTCTCCACGTTTTTTCTTTATTTTTCCTCAATACCCAAACGTCCAAAAGAATTATCTCTTAGCCTCAAACTTATCTTTTGAAACTTATTTAGAATAAGATATATCTTTTAGATTTGAGGATTCCTTTGATAATTAAGGAAACCTTCTATTAATTGTTCAACGTCCAACAAAGGTAGAAACAAGAATTTTTTAAGAACATTATATAATTAAGATAGAAAAAAAATCAAACAATAGATTATGTAAACGATTTTAATTGCAAAAAAAATAGAAACAAACTAATACTAGCTGGTTAATCGGACGTTTTTCTTGAAAACTTGGACGAGTTTTCCTAGTTTATCACCCAATAAATCTGGTGACTAGCTGGTAAAACTCCCCCTAGTTTTTAGGGCGAGTTTACCAGCCATCATACCGATCTTGGTTACTCGGCCGTGTATTCCGAGTAACCAGCGAGTTTTAAATCAGAGCTCTATACCCTCAATCGACAACATTACAGGCTAAGCCTACAAAGTGGCGTCACTTTGCAGGCTTAGCCTCCAAAGTGAAGTGAGAGTTATCATAGGGTATCAGATGATTACCACAAACACGAAAAAAAGCCTAATGAATGTATACCATTGTCAAGACATTAAATCCAAATGACTAATTCAAGCGATCGTTATCAAAGAGTAAACACTCTAACGTCATAAAATTATTTAAATAAGTTAAGCCCTTCTAGATTGTGGCTGTAAATCCTAATCGAATACAATGGGAGGACCATCCAATATATCCTAGCTGTACTACATTGAGAACTTCTACAAAAGCTTAAAAGATACAATTACCATATCAAAGAGTTACATGGGTTAATTTATTTAAACATATTTCAATAATCATGAGGATTTATGCTTTTGTTCAAGTTTATAGCATCTATGATAACTCGATGGCTACCACGAACACGAAAAAAAGCCTAATGAATGTAATAGATTGGAATTTAATATCTCGAACCTGCCACCTCAGCCCCAAAGCATGCGAACCTGCCACGTCAAATGCCACCCTTGCCCCGCTTAATATAATAGATTTATTTATTTTTAAATACATTGCCGAAGAATTCAATGCTTTACGATACAATAATTCAATAGTGTTCTTTCATTGTCACCCTAAAAATGTTTGATGACGAAAAGAATTTTAACAGCTCAAATTACATGTTTTGATAGAGACCTACTCTCCTGATTTGTGCTTCCGGTGCGAGGTTATGCATTTTATTAGGAAAAAAATAATTACGGCTTCTCCTATTTGCAGTAAATAATTTTAATATATATATAATTAATGAAATAATTTTAGGTATTTTTTTAAATTAAACTCTTCTATGACACTTCCTATTGGATATAGTAAAGATAGACCTTCTTTCTGAACACGGGTTGTTTAACTATAGTTAGGGTCACGCATATCACACTATGATCTCCGGTGGACATAGCAAGATGAAGCTTTGGCAAATTTAGTCACCAAATTCTTCTAATTAGTGATACGTTTTTCAAATAATCGAGAGAACAGGTGTTATTCATTCTTACTAAAAAAGAGGAACATGTGTTATTTTACTGTTCATTAAATTTTCTTTCAAAAATGCCTTTATAAATCTTTTGTAACCATGGTTTGTTGTAAGTCTCTAAGAGGGCCCATAAGTTTTTTTTAAGGGTATTTTAAAATATTAAAATATTTAATATTAGAAACCAATTTTAGTGGAAGACATTTTTCAAGGGCCCAATAAATTTATTATATTCTAAATAAAGATAGTTTTAAAAAGCAAAGCAAAGAGAAAGAAGGTAAATAATGACAATTTTGAGTAAATGATCTTATCATGTCAACCTTTAAATGGTGCATATATAATAGTATGAACATCTTTGCTTATATACACACACTAAACCAAAACTAAATCAAAAACTTTTATACCAAATTAAAACAATCTGAATAATGATTTGGTTTAGTGTGAATCAGTTTTGACCTAATCTTTACATAGACTACAAACCCAAGGCATCAAGAAGTAATTAATAATTGTAAAATATATAAAACCACGTAGATTTTGACTAATCAGACCATAGTTGATATTATATATTATTTATAATTAATATTTACAATTAAAATATATATAATAACTAACGTATTTACTTATAAAACATATACTTATATATATATAAAAATATTAAATTAATATTAATAAAATGATAACATGCAGATTAGACTCTCATAATTCGAAACCAGCTCCAAACCCTATCGGGTTGGTTCAAGGTGGGCCAGATTGACCCAATTGTTTCATATTATTATTAATTAAAATATATAAAATAATTGATATATTTACTTATAAAATATATGTATATATATAATTAAATGCTAACAGATAGATTAAGGTTAGGTTTAGAACAAGTGGAGGCGATAGGTTGGGTTTCCACAAAGCTTAACACACCCCAGAAGAATCCTATAAGATTCTCAACCAAATTCAACCCATGACTAATTCTATCAGGTTGGTATTAAAGTGAGACGAATGACCTAATTGTGTAATATGTTGTTAATATATATTAATTTTCAAGACAATAAAATAATTTATTTTTTAAACAATTTCGAAACCTCTTTACACGGGCCACAATGCTACTGAAGACTTGAGAGGAAGTGGTCGTGGAGCCCCACCCCTTCATGAATATCAAACATCGCATTGATTAACAAATACAATGAACGGGTTACTTTCATGAAACCTAAATCGTTATCTTCATAGAGCGTGTACGTTGTGGATCGTACCTAAGCCATCGGAGTTGAAGAGATTTTCTAAATTGTGGAGCATAAAGACTGAAGCGGTAGATTTTCTTATTCTTTGTACTAGATAATAATGAGAGGGGATGGGAGGAAGCGTTGAGATATTCCTACGCAACATGCCGCACCCCCGTCCCTAATGCCCTGGGATGGGAAGCGCCTTGCCCATGAACGTAGAATGCTCGGAGGTAGGACATGGTCACCGACAACAAAATCTAGAAAATTAATTGGACGGTTAGGGATTCAATTTAATCTGTTTACAACATTAGCAACCCTACTCAAAAATACTCCTAAAGATATTTTAAGAGGCAATGGACGCCTTTGTCGTTTTCAATTCAGCATACGTGGAGATTCGGAAATTAGACGAGAGAAATGCTGATTGATTGATGGTGTCTCGCGTTTATGCCTAACCACAGCCCGTACCTCTCTCTCTCTCTCTCTTTTATTTGTTAATTTATTTTCTTTCAAGACAATCCACCACCTCGCCTGAGCTCACCCCTATATAAACCACCGCTTCCCATCGGAAGGAACCCAAATTTTTACCGAGGATCAAAATATCAGAGATGAAGTGGTTTGTGGTCTTAATTTTCTTGTATTGGATTATTCGAAAGCCAGAAGCCTATACCTTTGGGGAAGACTCCAATTCTTAATGACTTCTCTTTGAATGTGTTATTCAACTAGTTGAACAAGTTAGTAGAAATTTCTTATGGCCTCGTACTGAAGCTAGATATAAAGTTATGCCTGTTTGGTGGGATGTGTGTGCTCACTGAAAAGTGAAGGAGGCTTGAGCTTATATGACATTCATAACATATGGTCAATGACTCAATATTTGTATGCATTTGCCGGGCAGCGACGGCAGTTTCTCTCACACGCATTAGACAGCGCAGACTTTTTATTGTCTCTGTAAGTCTCTGCTGAGACCTTTCTTTTGAGGTTTTGCCGTGTCTGATCGCTTCCTGTGAAAGAGAGTTTGGATTTTCGGGGATTTTAAGGAAAGTGAGCTGGTGGGTTGGCGTTGGGTTGATCAATCAGACAAAATTTCTTGTTTCGTTTTTGAAGTGAAAGAGGTGGAGAAAAGAGGTTCGAAAGTTTGGGTTGGTGATTCATTCAAAGATGGGTATTACTGGTGGTAGACTTTCATGGGGGTTACGAAGTTTGACTAGGAGAAAGCAGGTTGATTCTGTTCATAGAAGAAGGCTATCTGGTCACCAGTTGGCGAAGCAATTGTCTGTTCTTGAACTTGTAGCAATTGGTAACCATTTATTGTGTTTCTCAAACATCTTTAATCAGGATTTTGTTTTCAACGATTTCCTTTCAATATTTTTTTGTTATTGGGATTGTGTCAATTGCTCCGGGTCAACTTCTCCCTGGAGCTACTGGGTATCGACCTAAGAGATAAGTAGACCAGGTCGGGAGAAGAAGTGATGCTGTTATTGATGGACCGGTGCTGTTTCTGGGTTGATTCAATTTCTGAAGTGTATCCTTCCTGTCTTTTTTCTTTTTTTTTTCTTTATGTATGTGTGTGTTCTCAGATATTTCAACTGTTATACATGCAATCTAGTTCCTTCTATTTTGATTCACCAATTTAACTTATTTTGGGTTTTTGATATTTTAATTCATTATTTCATTCCCTTACATTTTTTTTGTTCCCTTTTTTTTTTCGTTAAGTGTTTGGTGTGAATTCTGTTCTATGTGATTTCTTGTCTGTAACAATAATGGAAACTCGTCAAGATTTGCCTATACCTTTCTGATAAAATATGTTGTGCTTATAATGGTTGATCTGACGGCATTTTTCTTTTAACTGTATTTCTTTGCATTGATCTTCAATTAGGCGTTGGATCAACTATTGGGGCTGGAGTGTACATTCTTGTTGGGACAGTTGCCAGAGAGCACTCAGGACCTGCCCTTGTGCTTTCCTTTCTCATATCTGGAATAGCAGCTGCTCTTTCCGCATTTTGTTATGCAGAGCTCGCAAGTCGTTGCCCATCTGCGGGGAGTGCCTATCATTATTCTTACATATGTGTTGGAGAGGGGTAATCAAAACTTCTTGACTCATTTGAATATCCCTTTAATTACTATTATCTTGCTTTTATTTTAGGTTGGAGTCACAAAATTTTATGCTAAAATTAATATTACTCTCTTTCGGAAAACTGAAGTGTGATATTTACCCCTGGAGCATTTTATCTGACAATTTAGTTGCACATGTTTAAGGATTCTTGACACAGTTGTCACTTGTCACATATTTGGTGTTTCCTCTTGGTAGGTGATTCAGCTTTTTTGATTGGTTACAGTGTTGCTTGGCTGATTGGTTGGGCTCTTATACTGGAATATACGGTTGGTGGCTCGGCAGTAGCACGTGGCATATCCCCAAATCTGGTACAGTAGTATTCCTTCCTCACATTTATTTCCTCTTTTATATTTATGCACCTTACGAGTTTTAGGGGTTTCATTCTATCTATGGGTTTTGGGTGTTGGTTTGCCGATATTGGTAAATTGATCAGAGTGATCTGTTCCTGTTTATTTAATTATCTAATTTTAATCTTCCTTGCTTCATTTTCACCAAAAAAAAAAAAAAAATTAATAATAATAATTTTGAAAAATTAATGTTTGATATCTCTTGTTTTTTAAATAGTTTCCGAAGAATATATTCTATTTAAGATTATTATCTTGTTGATTTAGGAGTGCTTTTGGATTTCTAACAGGAACGTAACTTTGGTTTTTTGTAAAAGGTTCTTATCATTTGGTTAATGTTATTTTGTGCAGATTTATCTTTTGGGCATTGCCAGTCCCTAGCTTTCGTAAAAGATGGTTATGTCAGGTCATAAATTGATTTTAATTTTTTTGCTAAATATCTTAAGACATGAAGCTTTGACGATCGTCCTGATCTTATGTTGGGGTGTCTTTTGGAAGCGATGCATTGTAGGGGAAAAGTACATTGGAACCCAGTTGTTGTCATGAGAAAGGTTAGCTAGGGTGTCCACCATAAACAACATGCTACAATGATCCCCATTGCACTGATAGATGGGCAAAAGCTTGCACATCAAAATATATGGCTGTTAGAAAGAAGGTAGTTTGAAAAGTAGGACTCACCTAACTTCTTGAAATGTAGAGACTTTGACAAGGAAGAGGTTAGAGATAGTAGAGGTGGAAAGGGAAGTAAAATTGATGTATTGTGTTTATAAGAGACTAAATGACAAATAGATAAGACTGAAGAGGGTGAATAGTAAAAATAAAGTATACAAGGAAAGATAATGGTATTAGTGGTGTAGGAATTGTGGTAATAAGTACATGGGTTATGCTATTTGTATTGGGAAATTATCAATAGTTTAATGTTAGTTAAATTAACCATAAGGTTAGATATTTTAACATCATCATTGCCTATGCCCTTAATGAGGATTAGGATAAAATGATAAGAAATAAAATTTTGGGAAGAAATAAAAGGTTTAGTTGAAAGAATTCTTCATAGGGAGAAGGTATTGGAGATCCAAATGATCATGTTGGAAACTAGAGGATATGATAGAATACATAGTGGATGGAACTTTGTATCAAGTTAAAGGAATTGAAGGAATATGTTTTTTGTTTCAACGATTTACAATCTTGCATTAATAGTTTAGTATATACTTTATTTTAAAAGAGAGTTTATCATCTAGTAACCTTTACAAGTGGAACAAATTAGATCATATTGATTTATTCCTTCTTATGAAAAATGAGTTTGGAATATGTAAAATGGTAAATCGATTTCAAGGGAAAGCTGTAATTCACAATGTTGGTAAATCGGTGGTTGTGGGTGGGTGATATTGATGAGGATTTTGCACATAAATTTGAGTTCGATAACTTAAGTGGAGAGACACTTTTAGATTGTTATCTGATTGATACAGTTTAATCAAGCTAATAGAAAAATTTTATAGGACAGCTATTAGGCTTGTTATTATGTATAAATCAGAATGTTGAGCAGCAAAGAAGCAACATTTTCATAGGATGAGTATTGTTGAAATCAGGATATTTACATGGATGCGTGGGAATACCAGGAAAAGTAAGATAAGGAATAAACATAATAGAACTGCAGAAGTTTCTAGGTGTTACCCAAAACAGAAGTAGGTAAAGATAGTTTGGATATGTATAACGAAGACCTAGGGAGGCAATTTTGAGAAGATTTGAATGATCCAAGAGGATACTAATAGAAAGATTTAAGAGGGTAAGAGGATAGGGTGAGCTATAAAGAACTTGGATAATTGTAATTTGAAGTAAGATATGATTTTGATAGATTAGGTTGGTGGAACAAAATTCATGCTGTCAACCCCATGTACTTGGGGAAGCCATTTTGAGAGAGGGAGGGAGGGAAGACTTCTCATCTTGATGAGAGTTTGTCATGATTGAGATTTAGGATTCCCTGTCAAAGATATGCCTTCATTGTTAGAGTTTTTTGAGTATATCTTGGAGTTCGGTTTAGTATGTGATCTTAGGATTGATGGTATGATCCTACTTGCTTTTGGGATTAGAGTGTTAATTAGAGAGATCATTTGAGTGGCCTTGGGATGTTGCTTATTGTTGTTAGCTCCAGTTGAGGGTATACTTTCTAGGTTTTAGTCCTTGTGAAAAGTGATTGTGTGGCTTCTCTGAGCTTGGTTACTATTCCAGTGTAATCTTTTTATTCCAGTAGAAGTTTGTTTTGATTGTTTTTACCTGTAAAAGTAGCCTTGTTTTGGATAAATCATTATTGCAGGCAAATTTTCTTGCATCAGTTGGTACTGAGGTAGTGGCTGTGCAGGGGAATTTGATACTATCACAATTGATATCGTAGTGAAAGTTTGGGGTTTTGCTATGATGGTGAGAGCTTTTTTATAATGTTCAAGGTGGAGAAATAATGGAAAAAGAATATTTTGATTTGTAAAGTTCCACAAGAAGTAATGGAGAACACAAGGTGGAGAATACAGAGTACTAAATTGTGAAATTTAAGCCAATGTGAATATTTAAAGGTTTTTCGAATTCTTTATGGGTTCAAATTTATTATTCTATTTAGGAATATTTTTCCTAGTTGGTTTAAAAGCTATTTTGGGTATCATAAGGGGATTATCATATTTGGGGTTTCTTAAACCTAGGTTTTAGAGAGCAAAATAGAGGAAGACAGGGAGACAGAGAGGTTCTCTTTGGTGAAAGTTTCTATGCTGCAAATTTATTCTTTTTGTTGTTTGTTTTTGTTAAAGGTGTATTTTTGAATTTTTAGATATTGATCCTTGTGAAGAGTTCTTGTGTGGCCTCTCTCCTAGATTTAGGCTTAGTTGTTATTTTTTATATAATCTTGACATTGTAGTAGAATCTTCTCTTGATTATCCTCATCAGGCATGGTGCTGTTTCGGGTTAATAACATAAATCCTTAATGTGGTTTCACTATTTCTTGTTATTCTTCTTTTGTTATTTTTGGCATCTGGCATAGTCCATGATCAGGGCAATGTTTTCACAAAGATTGCAATGACAAGCTGTTTCCTGATGGTTGTTTCATATCTCAAAATTGGACATAAAATGAGCTGCAACTACAACAAGGATAATTTTTGGACTGGTATTAGTTCACTTTTGACTAATATTTCTGATTGGGAGAAATTTATGCTATAAAACAAAGTGCTTGTGATAAATTCATTACATAATACAGAGTCACATATTAGTTCATTCTGTAATGAAGAAGTTATTGGGGAGTCGTCCTCTTCAATTATGACCACACCATCAACTTTCTTCTTTTCAGGCCTTGCTTTTTGGGGGTAAGGATAGTTTGCCTGCTTTCTTAGCTCGCACACACATTCCTGGGCTTGACATTGTTGTTGATCCATGTGCTTCAATTCTAGTTCTGGTAGTCACAGGTCTCTTGTGCATAGGGATCAAGGAGGTATTTTTTGTTTTACTCATTTCCTTTCATCGCAGAAGTTTAATTTTCATCAGTGCCTTAAGTTCAAGAACATGTTCTTGCAGAGTTCACGAGCACAAGCCATTGTTACAACAGCAAATGTCAGTGCTATGGTTTTTGTCATAATAGCTGGTGGATACCTAGGTTTCAAGACTGGCTGGTCTGGATATGCACTTCCTAGCGGGTAATGGGAGTCTTTTGTTGTAAGCCGCATCTTATGTGGTGCTTCTCCGCTGACAATGACTTAATTCATCTTGATTCTAGTTATTTTCCCTTTGGAGTAAATGGGATGCTTGCAGGGTCTGCAACGGTCTTCTTTGCATACATTGGTTTTGATTCAGTTGCAAGCACAGCTGAGGAGGTATGTAAAACACATTGACTTAATTCACCTTGCAGAAACCAGATCTTAACTTCTGTAAACTTTGTGCTTCATTAATTGAGTTTTTCATTAATTAATTGTTTTAATTTCTAGTGTATGAAGAAAAGATCATGATTCAATTCAAAGTCTTAAAATTAGTTGTATATGTGTATGTTTATGTCTAAAGAAAATACAGCAAGCTAGGGGTGCTTCTTATACTCATGAGTCCATGCAGAGAGTTAGAGACCTGTGGAGAGACAGAATCTCACCCCCCGAGTTTATCTGGGTTCCCTAATTCTTAAACTTGGCTTTAAGGGAGTTTTCTTTATGGGGTATGAATTTGTAAATCTTATTGTAATGGATTAATATTGCTGGAAATTAAGAGTTTATTTTATAAACCCCTTTAATGTGCCGAGGGTCTCTCTAGGCTTTGCTAATGCTCATGACTGGTATATGGATCTCACACTACTATCTCATAATGGTGGTTAGCCTTCTTGAAGCTCTTCCAGAAGCAACTAGTTGCTGTCTTTGTCTTTTGAATTCTGCTACCATTTCTTCATGATAGGTTAGGAATCCTCAAAGAGATTTGCCACTCGGCATTGGGGTTGCATTGTCCATCTGTTGCATGTTGTATATGTTGGTTTCTGTTGTGATTGTGGGCCTAGTACCATACTATGCAATGGATCCAGACACTCCTATTTCCTCTGCATTTGCGAGCAATGGGATGCAGTGGGCAGCGTAAGCTAAAGATTTTTCTTTATATTCTGTACACTCCTTCAGTTTTGGAAATTTGAGATGATTTTAGCAGCATTCATTTGTTCTTGACTTATTTCATGCTGCTTATAATTGCAGATACTTGATCACACTTGGAGCAGTAGCAGCTCTTTGCTCAACTTTGATGGGTTCAATTCTCCCTCAGGTAAGTAGGTAGACGGATTATTTGAGTGCTTCTGTTTCTCAAATAATTTGGTGCAATTTTTACCATAGTTTCTGCTTGTTAATGGTGTGTTTAACTTGGTCTGTTAACTATTGACCAATAATCCACAATTCAGCTGATCAACATTTTTCTATAATTTGTGCTTCACCTGCATAATATTCCATGATAAAAGTTTGAACCTGGACAGTACTGCGGTGCCAGTTTTTCATAAAGGGCGCAGCACGGAAATTTCTGATTCATTGTGGGGTTTTCATATCTTCTTCAGTGTAGCCACTGGTTTTGAAAAAAGTTATTTTTACCTATGATAGTTCTCTTAAATATCATTTCCAATTCATGAACGTATTCAACTTCTTTTTATTCATTTTCTTATTAGCCTAATGAACAGCACCATAAAATATAGTAGTTGAGCAACAATAACTCCACCGGAGGAACTAGGAAACAATTCCTTCAAAAAAGGCGTTTTCAGACTTCAGAGTATATTAAGATCCCAATCCAGGATGAAATCCTGGGTGTCCACTTTCTGTAAATTTAAAGAAAAGAATGTACTGGCTGGAAAATTTATATCTCCATTATATCCATCATTCCCATGCCTATTTTTGGTAATTGGATCTTGTCCCAGGTCCTAACTTGTACAATGCTGCAACAATCTAAAAGTGCAACAATGGGAATACTCCATTATTTGGTTCAATTCTCTGCTGGTCCTCAATTTAATTATCGGCCTTTTTCTTTCTATATTTTAATTTGACTCCATAGTTGACGGTGGTATGTTGGTTGGAGTAAATTGTCACAGAGTCCAGTGATTCCTCTGTCTAATAGAAGTCGTTTATAATTATAAAATGATTCAAATAAGCTAAATAATCAAGACCTATGTCACCCAATGCTAAGACCTTTAACCTGCTTCTCTATCCTAACTCTAAACCACTATTAACCATAGTTCAAGACATCATATTGAGCTAGCATATTGGTCTGTCAAATAATGAAAACATATTGAGATACATAGTGGATATGCTGTAAAAATCATGGAAATGTTGAAAACATACAGAAACATTTTGACACTTAAAACAAATCATTTAGATGCAGTACACTTAAAGTTGATGAATTGGCATAAATTTCATGTTAAATAAGCACAAATTTTGTGTATGTCAATGTGGAAACCAACCAATTTGTGTTCAGGCTTATAGGAATGCCGGAAAAAAAAAAGGAAACTTAATTAAATGTGAAGAAAAGCAACAATATACATCAAGTAATAAAAGACAAAAAATCAAGAGAAGAAAATAAAAATCAATAATATCCTACATAATATGTCAATTACCTATAGGGAATAAGATAAAAGATTTCAAGATGTTTACTTTAAAAGTTCAAACGTCTAGAGAAGTACATATCCATTAGAAATATTTTAGAACAAAACGAACAATCCTTATTAATTGATACACATGATCAGTGAATTTATAAGAATAAAACAAATTATATACAAAAACACAAAACAATTATAGAAGAACTCTTTAAACTAAGCACATAAAAATATTCAAAAAAAATTATTCAACATTAGCTGATAGAATTACTCAGAAAGCTTCAATTTATTAATATTGTTTTTCCTAATGTTAATTTCAAATATATATTTTTAAGATTATCAGATTCATATTATTTTTTGGAAATGTAATTTTTAAATACTAATTTTTTGCTATAAAATAGTTTCGAAATATAAAAAGCATAATTTTTATAAGTACATGTCTTTGAGGTTTATTTATTTACATTATGACAATCCATGGCTGATCTATCAATTTTATGGATATGTCAGCCCTAGATTTATCATATATAGAAACTTAGGTTATAATGATATGGTTTAATTGGTACTTTTATGAAACAAAAAGGATAATTTTTTATTTTTCAATTTCAAGTGGCATATAGATTGACTAATTTTATCCCAAATATATACGTCCATGTAGTAACTCCAAAAAAGCTTTTAGATTAATAATATGAATTAGAATGAAAAAAAAGAAACTCTAGAAATGTGCTGGAAAAATTTGTACATAAAGAGAAAAGTCTTCTTTGATCTACAAATAAGAGGTATTTTTAATAAAATAAGAAAGATCTTGAGATGAAATTGGCTGTAAAAAGCTTTTATTTTATTTTATTTTGCTTAGGGAGGGAAGGAGATTCGATAATGGAGTCACCGATTTGTTTTTCACATTTTATATGTTGTTTTTCACATTTTATATGTAAAAGAGTATGTATCAATGCAAATAAATTAATTTATCCTAAACAAATTGAACCATGGTATTAGTTGATAAAGTACCATGAACCATGGTACTAGTTTCATTTCAAAGTTTAAAAAACAGAATGAAAATTGGAAATCCAATTTGCAGCATTTTTTACGGGAAAGGCTGCCATTGAGATACATTGAGATCTAATAAGGCAAATGATCAATATTTCCACAAATTAACCATCTGGGAACTCAACTACATGATTTTGGACAATAGCTTCTACAATCCAGAATTTTGCAGTGATCATGGACCTCATTTTGGAATTTACCAGCTATCATAACAAGGAGTGTGAGTGAATCTGAAATATTGAAAAATAAGAGGGAGGGACTGTGCCTTTGATTCACTGCTAATCTGAGAATTCTTAATTGGCTGGTTCTAAATAATTATAGGGCTAAGAAACAAAGGATTGTCCTGATCTATACCAAAGTATTGATTGTGATTCTTATTTCTTAATAATTCAGAAGACAGCTTGATACAAGGAGATGGAATGCAATAGAAGCTAAAACAGTAAATGGGTTACCTAATTTTAGCAGTAAAACCAGCCTAACCAGCTCCTTTCGTTCTGATACAAAAGTGAGGGAGGGATGTCTATAACCTAAAATGAAACCTCCGATGTATAACTGTATTTCAGAAACCTTAGGGGGTAGAGTTTAAATTTTATGATATTTTAATTTTTAGAAAGAAGGAAATCTCAAGTATTTTACATGTGTGATTCGTCTTAAGTCCATGCTATCAGATCCACAGATCCTTGCTATTTTATTAAAAATAGAAATGAAGTATTTATAGGTAATATAAGTAATTTTGTTTATAATAATTTTATTCTTATTGTAAAAATGTGGATATGCATAATTTATTTATTTTTTCTAAGGACCACCACCATCAGTGTTTCTCTTATTAGCATACAGTACCACATATGTTCCTTATCATGTATTTTGGATTTTTGTCAATTTATTTTATTTTACATTTAGAATGATTAATAAGGTAACAACATTCATGTTATACTTGTTTTGATTTTCCAAGATATTTAGTTGCTTATCAAAAGTAATGTTGCTTATAATTATGATGCACGAGTTCTTCTGATGGTCTTCCAGCTATACATGTCAACTTCATGTTTGTGTTACTATGAATATGTTTGTGTCCTCATCAAAATACAAAGCAAAATCTTAAATATGAAGCTACTGATTCTGAATTCTGCTCATTAAGAGCTTCAAATTGTTACAAAACAATGGTTGGGATTCTATGATTTGTAATAACAAGTTTAGGTATACCCATTTCTTACTTTTTAAAGATTGAACATGGGATCAAGTGCTTTCTTTGGTTGGAATGTCATTTTTCCATTTTAAATGCTTTTTGCTTGGCTATTATGATTGTTCACCACTCAGCCTTTAACATCATGTGATCTTTTTTGTTGCTGATGGTATATAAATTATTGTTGTCACTATTTCCTCAGCCACGAATTCTGATGGCAATGGCTAGAGATGGATTGCTGCCATCATTCTTTGCAGACATCAATAAAAGCACTCAAGTTCCAGTAAAGAGCACGGTTGTAACTGGTGTCTGTGCTGCAACCTTGGCATTTTTTTTAGATGTTTCACAGTTGGCAGGAATGGTAAGTTGAACTTTTGACATGGCTGGGTTTTGGGATAATGTATGGAGGTTATTCTGACTATGTTGCTTGAATCTGAACTTTAATAAAGCACATATGTAAGATGATAGCTTCTTTATCAGTGCAATGATATTGATTCTTTACCATGCAGACAACATAGAAGGGTGGGACTCACCATAATTGACCCATATAGGGTCATCTACACCAGAAATTGAAATTTCTTGATGAGCATAACTGTATGATATAAAGGCTTCTGTACCACAAATCAAATGCTTTTTGATCCTTATTTTGTTGGTGATCTAACTTTACAATTGCTAGATTTGGTCAATTTCTCTAGCATGAAACCTTAGTAAGATCCATATAATAACAGTGTCTATCTCTTGTACATTACATGAAAACTTGGTAATGCCTCATCTTTTATAAGATGACTAACATTTTCACCAATTGCAGACCAATGTTTAAAGTATCTGCTCCAGATTGGGTATTGGTTCCCTCCAAAACTTATATCTGTCACGTATTAGTTGAACTCATTTAACAAATGGGAGTTAATTTTGACCGGTATTTGCCGATGCCTTGACTAATAGGTTTTTATTAGCCACCTTCAAAACTAACATCTTCATCTGGTACTTTAAATCTTGAGCAGTGCAATCCCTTGTACCCAATATGTACATCTTTGTAATGCCTTGCCTTGTATGGGATGTCCCACAGCTCTCTTTATTATAGTAGCTGAATTATGGACGTTGCTCTATTTTGCAGGTTAGTGTGGGCACACTTCTTGCATTCACCACTGTTGCAATTTCTGTTTTGATACTCAGATATATTCCACCTGATGAGGTGCCAGTACCAGCTTCACTCCAGGAGTCAATTGATTCAGTGTCATTGCGTTATGACAGTAATAGCATGGAATTTGATGGGGAAAATAGGGAAGACTCTGTTGGCACAGTCAAGGATAGTAGTCAACATTTTTCGAGTGAAGTGCAAGCATCTGTTCAATATCCTCTTGTCCTAAAACAAGTCAATCCAGGTAAGTCAAGTTTGATGTTTTGTTTCTTATATTTCTGCAGTGCTTTCTAGCTCTATACTTTGAAGCTAACAGATGTGGCAACCAGGGACGGGTGGGGGTCCAGTTTGCTGCAAAATTTAATCAGCACTAAAAATTGTCCGAGTAAGATGAATACATAACCACACAATCTATCACATTCTTCTGATCTAAAAAAAAAAAAGGGATCGTAACCCGCTGTAGGTCCCACTGAAGCAAGGCCCCAGGAGGGGCATACTGGAAATACCTAACCTTTGCTATTCATAGTGGCTGTGCTCAGACTCAAACCTCATGCTGGCAGCCTGAGGAATCTACCATTGCACAATGATGGTCCCCTTATTTTGTTAAAAAAAAAAAAAAAAAACGTAAGTTTGAAAATTTGAGTTTATCATCTCTGTGTGCGCATCCCATTTCGGGCCGCACGCGAGGTGCATGCGAAGTGATGCTCGCCTCGGGATTGTTTTGGAGTCGCCACTGCCTGAGAGGTGCAGGCAGATACAAAGGGGCACCTATCCGGGCCTAATTTTCTGGTCTGCGGCTTTTTAGAGATTCTGGCTAAGTTTTCGGTTACGTCTAGCGAAGTCCGAAGATACTCTAGCCTGCCCCGTCGATTGACAGGTCCCATGGGTCTCCTTGGTTCTGAGTCAACTTAATTCTCACCCAATTCCTAAGCCAGCATGCACACTTATTTGGTCTGAGTGGGGACCATTGAAGGTGTGGGTCCCCTTTTTATTTGATTTTATTTTTTTATTAATTAATGTAGTGGGTCTGGTATGGGCCATGTTGGAAGGCCCAGTGTAATCCATGTTGGGCTTAAGTCGAGCCCAAGGCCCAATTCTGGTTATTGGGTAATCCTTACTGGATTTTGGTTATTTGGTTGAAAGGTTGATTTATATTTACACAATTTAGCGGGTTTGAGGTTTTTTATAGCCCATTGGGCTTGGATTTGGCCCACGGGGCAGTTAATCATGTGGCCTTTAGTCCGTTTATCGAAAAGGGCTTTGGTTGAGCCGGACTGGATGTGGGCCCTATTGAAGGGCCCACGAAGCCTTGGTGGGCCAATTGGGCCCACAGTCTCAAAAATTGGCTTGGAATTACCCAAGAAGCCCAATTGGTCGGGTTAATTTTATTTGGGTCGGATTGGGTCCGACCGGGTTAGAAAAAATGGAATTTTAAGTTATTTGCAAACTTGACCGTATTCTAATCACGGTCTGAACTGAACCGTATTCCAAATACGGTTTCGGCCTGATTTCCAAAAAACGCCGCCGCGGCCTCGAGATTTGTGCTGTCGACTCATTTTCACCTTCCACCAATTTCGGTTGGTGATTTAGCACCTTTACTGCTGTCTATGTGCTTGGTTCACACCTTCCTTTCTTGGTGTTTCGATTCTTCAACGTCCACTACATACGGGGATTTAATCAAGAATGGAGAGAGGGAGGAGAATTAAGGATACAAAAGATTCTTCAAGGAGGACAATCCCCTGCCAAAATATGATGATCAGATGAGCAGAAAGAGTTAGTGCAGAAAAAGAGGTGAAATACAAGAGAAAAATCTTGTTTTAAGCGATTTAATTCTGATATATTTCAAATATAAAATCAATAAATAGCTCACCTTGCTATTACTACCTTGTTCTGAGGAGTGGAGGTTCTCCAAATGATTTTGGCAGCGCTTCCGCACTCCCTTTGATTCTCTGAAATGGATTTGAAAGGGGGTTCCCTTGCTTTGGGTTGAGAGAGATAAGAGGTGGGGACAACGAGTGGATAGACAGCTCGGAATGCTCTATCCAATGGGATCAAATTGGGCAGTTGAATTGGGGTCAAGCAAAAAGTCAACTTTCGCTTCTCCAAAAATTTGACCGGGTCATAACTTCCTCATCCGGACCCCGATTCCAGCAAACTCAATTGCGTTGGAACTGTGTCGAAATGCTCTTTTTAATGAGAGGAAGTTTGATGGCCAATTCTCTTTGGATTAAAAAGTCAATTTTCAGGCCCCTCAGGGTTTGACTTTTTAATTGAAATTTTTATTTTTTGCATTTTTGGGGGTGCAAAAATCAAGTGCTAACACTCTGTTTATCGAACTGGTGCTTGCACACTTGATTAGATTTGATTGTGTGTTGCTTACAGTCCCCTGATCAAATCCATCAATCATTGAAGCTTGAACGAAAAATCATGCAAGCAAGCAGCTTCGTATATTTGAAGAAAAAAAAAGAAAGAAAGAAAGAACAAGTTTATAACCACTGGCTGCAATCCTCTAGCTAGGCCATTTGCTGTAGGCAATTTCTTGGAGAGTTGCTTGATGGTGGGATGCAGCGTCTTGCCCAAAATTGTTCTTTTGCTGTTAATAAATGGGCTTTAAAGACAATAATTTGCTGATGTCATGACTCATTAGTACTTCGTACGTGGAACTGTTAATGGGGCAGATTTGGCAAGGTTCTAACACATTCAAGCTGAGCTCAAACTCAAATCAGTTGGCCTGAATCCAGCCTGTCCCCAACTTGAAAACATAGAGCCTGAACCTAAGCCAAATTATTATTATTATTAGTTTGGGCTGGCTTTTTCTTGGGCCTACATTAATTAAACTATCCTCAAATGACCTTGAAATCATCTTCTAATTTTTATCTCATATTTATCTATGGAAAAACATATTCAGTTTTTCATGGATCCTGCCGGTCATGTTGTGTTGAGTAGCATCAGATATTCTATTTAGAGGATTCTTCCAATGGTATGGGCAATCTGGTTCATTTCTTTCTATATTATGTTTTTTCTGATGTAGTTTGATATGCCACTTGCTTAAAGAGATGGAAAAATCTGGAAGTTCTATTATGAGGTTAAGAAACATGACTTCTTAAGCTTTAGCGCAACCATTCTTTTATCTTTATACTATATGTGATGATGATTTGGTACCTTTTTTCACAAGAGGGCACCACATATTTCAGAAAAAGATGCTATTATTTGAGTTTTCCTTTTGCTTGATGTTTACTTATTTCTAGGACTGCAACAAGAAGGAACTGATTTAGCAAAGGAGATTTAGGTGGCATCTAGTGGCGATGCTGGATTCCTATAGAATCTAATTTTAGAATATAAGAACAGGTATTTGGATCAGATCTTTTGGGAGATTTTATAATTTGATTCTAAAATCTGACCATTATCATAATTTATCTCCAAGGTGGAGTCTGTGTATACAGATTATGAGATTCTAATATGCACACACACACACACACACTTACATATGAGATTTATATACTTTATAATATATTAGATAATATGATATATAATACTATATTGTAAAATATTATATAATATATAATATTTTATAGAACATTTAACATATGCATACATATTATGATATCTATTTAACATTTTTGTTATTATAAAAATTTTAAAAACATATTAAAATATAATATAAATTTATTAGATAATATAGACACGTCGATTATCATCTTATATGCATACATGTGTACAAACATAATAATATATTACATCTGTTATTATATATCATATTTTTTTATGTATGTAGTTATAACATAGAAATTACAAAATCCATCTCAATAATATGGGTCGACCAAATGAGATTCTAGATTCTAGTTAGAATAACTAAATTATAGAGTCAAATGTACCTGAGTAGGATTTTGGATTTTAAAAATCATTAATTAGAATCTAGGTTTTGAGAATCCAGGATTATAAATTTCAATCCACAATCTAGTATCGCCACTAAATTCCACCTTAGATCATAGAGATGAGTAGCCAATTAGAAATTAGGATTGATATCTTGAAGAGCTTGAAGATTTCTTTTCTTAGCAAAGAATAGCCTTTGGTTAGAGCTTACATTTGGAGTTTGTCATTTATGTATTTGTTTACATGTGTAAACTGCTGGATTAGAAGCCATCAGGAGCTCATTTCTTGGAAGTAAATAGTAGATGGATTTTGTGTGTGAGTGCCCGTGCGTCTGTGTCTTGTGTGTGATTTATTTAATATGTTTAATTAAGTTTGTCCAAGCTGGGAATCAGGCTTTATAAATTTCCGCCCAAAACCCAGCACAAACTTTGCTTTTGGCCTAAAATTAAGCCCAAACCAAAACCAACCCTATCAAACTTGGCTCAATCAAGCAAGGTTTTAAGTATCGGCCAATACCGAGAAGTATTGGCTGATAAAACTCGGTATTGGCTCGAGGCGATACCGACTATTGGCCCGATACTTAGGGTTTTTCCGGAAGTATTGGTCGATACCAAACCTGATACGGAGTTTTTAAACCTTGCAATCAAGTGATTATTAGGGTGGATCAGACGGGTTATGGTTGGGCACTAGGGCTGCAACTCGGGCCGGGTAAACCCGAAACCAACCCAAACCAAACCGACTTCGGTTCGGTTTGGGTTTTTAAAACTTCGGTTCGGTTTGGTCCAAAAAAACCTAACCCGAATTAAATCGGTTCGGTTTTGGGTTAGGTGTTTGGTTAAACCGAACCGAACCGAATTAAGATATTTGTTTAGACCGAATTGAACCGAACCGAATTATATATAATATTACAGTTTATAGTTTACCTTTCAAATTTAATAAAATTACAAACCACCCATCCCTTAAGTCGATCTCATTCACTATTCATTCAATTTCAAACCCTAGAACCCCATTACCCCATTGCTGCTGAGTGCCGACCGCCGATTCCCATCTTGTTCGTCTTCTTCAGGTAACATCTCCTTTCCCTCTCTCTCTCGCCTCTTTCCCTCCTTCCCTCCTTCTCGTCTCTCCCTCCTTCCTTCACTCTCGTCTCGCTCTCTCCCTCTCTCTCGTTTGTTTCATAGGCAAAAAAAATGGAGCAAAATAGCTTCCGCCAAAACTTGGTGGAAGTTATTTTCCGCTATTTTTTCCGATGCAAGCTGAAATCAGTGTCTTCTTTTCGATGAGCCCCACTATCGTCTTCTCTAGAGCACGATGATCCGCAATAAGTTGTCGTTTCTTCTTCCCCTTTCATTTCTTTCTCTTCTCCTTACTTCGACTTCCTCTCTCATTTCTACTTCACGTTCTTTTTGAAGCTTTATTACATTCAATCTCTGCTGCTCTCTGGCCAGCTGTAAGCGGTTTTTTCTTTTTTGTTTGGCTTACTTTCTACTGGTTTAGTACTTTTTGGCAGTGATTTGAAGCTAATCTTGTTTTCCTTCTTTTTTTTCTCATATGATCATTCGATTGAAAACATAAATGGCTAATGGCTAATTCCCAGACACTCGATTAATTACTTTATTTTCTCGAATGCTTATTCGCTACTTTTTGATTGCTGCACGGTCTTTATTTTATGTTTAACTCAGTGGGATTCTTAGTGATCTTTGTTTTTGTCTTTCCTAGAAATAGAGATTAATCAGTTTCCATATTCTTGAGCTTTGTTGAAGATTAGATCTGGGCTTTATAGATTTTTTTGGAAATACTAGTTACAGGTTCTAGTTTGGATCCACGTTAGTTACAAGTTCTAGTTTGGATCCACGTTTTGTCTTTCCAAACCCTTCGTGTTTCAGAGTTGTTGATTCGTGAAGTTTTGAGAAGTTGAGTAAAGAGAAGTACAGAAATGGAGAAGTACAAATCGGTTCAACCCATACCTAACCGAACTGAACCGACCTTATGGAGTTTGGTTCGGTTCGGTTTGGATTTCGGTTTTTTAAATCATTTTTGGTTTGGTTTTTGGTTTTCCATTTTTGGTTTACAATTCGGTTCGGTTCGGTTTTGGGTTGATGTATATAATTTCGGTTCAGTCTTGGATTAGCTTCAACCCGGACCGAACCGAACCGAGTTGCACCCCTATTGGGCACAACCCACCCTATTTATATGTCTAATTATAGAGATTCACCTATTCCTGACATTCACTCTGCCTTCCATCTTCATTGCTCTGACAACTCTTGCTCCTCTTCCTTTGTTGATTTTTTCAGGCAAAATTAATGAATCATATAGGCGAAAAGCGGCTGCTTGGAACATAACATTTGTATGTATAGGAGTGCTTATCCTTACTTCCACGGCATCAGCAGTGGACATTTCAAGGTAGGTTGACTATGTGGATATCTGTAGTAAAGTTCCATCACATTGATATTCCATGGATATTTGACTCAATTGGTGGGCCTTATTAAGCATGGTAGGTTCACTGCTAAGACTTCTGATTGAGGTCTAAAAGAATGGTTACTTAGTTGTCAAGGATCAGAACATAAGGTCTCTACTTCCTAGCAATGTAAGGTCTAGGGCTGTTCATTTTTCTGTACCTATTTCTTAAGTTATGGAATTTAATATTGGGGATCTTGATAATAAAACTACAGCTGGATGGAATTAATGGGGAATTGATAGTTATGGACCAGTGCATTCCATGCTACCTGAAAGGTAATTTAAGATGGACGTTAGACCATCTATGATATATGGTGCATGATGTTAGGTAACAATAGAACAGCACAGTCATGCGATGAGCATAGCCAATATGATACGTTGAGTGGGGTTAAGGTGAGGAATGAACTTATTTGATGAATAATAGGAGCAATCTTGATTGAAGATAAAGTCGGGTGAGATTTTTGTGCTCATTATTTGTGGACATGGAAGCAACCGTCCTTTGGTGACACAAATACAGGTTTTGCAAGACATGAGGATACATGCTATATATCTGTAATAAATGATTAAAAAAAAGGGTAACAAGGTTCAAAAACTTAAGAAGAAGGAGAAATGATAATGGTGTATCTATTGTATAACATCCAATTAGTATCAGAATATTTCCATTCAATCATGAATGCTTTTGCTGTAGAGGCCAATTTTTCTAGAACTTTCCTTTTAGGAAGAGATTCTCATTTTTTCTTAGGCCTCCTTTCATGGATGAAAGGTTTTCTGGTCTATCTCAGCAGTAGCTAGCTTCGGAAAAATTGGTTTTTCTGTGACGTGGAGTACTGACATAGACAGTCCAGACAATTCAGCTAATAGGGGACTAAATTGACCATATAATCAATCCTTGTATTTTGTATTTGTCATATATTTTCACATGTAATAGCAGCTTTCAAACTCTTCTATTTTTTTTTTCTTTTAAGTTCCATAAAATAAAGCTGTCGGATTAAGGGATCAGTATGTTCAAGTGGTATTGTGGAAACTTGAAAGGGTCCACCAGATCATATGCCACACCTCTTGCACGTTCTCACTCGCTCTCCGAACATATATTATGGATCTGTTTTTCCCTGTATAATGGTTTTTATTTGTTTTATTGGATTATTTAACTTCATATGGAAGATCTTACCAAGGAAAGTTATGGTTTTGTCTTTAAAAAATGATTGCCTTTTCTTGATCATATCTATATCATTATAATATTTTGGTGACATTTTAAGCAGAAGATAACAGGATGCCTTCATATTTGTCTAAGTAGCTTGGACATACCCGACCACCGTTGACACTTGGGGTATCTTCCACTGCATATCTTACATTTGGACATGTTAAATGGAAAAATCATGGTGGCACCTGTGAATCTGTTATATGGTTTATGTTACAAGTTGATCCTTCAAGTTGCATCAATCTTTGGTTCCTTCTAGTCATTCAAACTTTAAAGGCCGCATTTGTGGAACCTAAATTGTGTAGCGCTTCTGTTTTCGAGGGGAAATTCTCATATTACTGAAGAACCATTTTGACATATATATATATATATATTGTATTCCTTTTAGTGGTTTTATTATAGATCTTATTAATTTTTGTTTTAGTTTGCATATTATATTTTTCTATTTGAATTTTCAAGAGAAGACAAATGGGGTAAAGCTGTGTCTAAGACTCTAAGGGGACTGAGCTCATGCTGACATGTGTTGCTCTTGATACATTGATATGTTGGATCCTTATATGGTGCTGTTCCTACATATAATAGAATTATAGATTTTAAAGGTCTCTTGTGCATATTAGGTGTGATATGAAGTCAGATAAAAAGGGATGATATGAAAGAATCCTGATAGAGTGAGTGATAAAAGATTTGAAGCAACATATTCTGATTAGTGATATGGGTATTATTGGAATGGAAGAATATCATTCTTGTTGGAATTGGGATTCGTAATGTCTCTGCTTCAACCTTCTACATCTAAATGGATGGTATACAATCATCTTGGATTATCCAGTCATATCTCATCCGGAAACTCGTGATAGATATTTGTTTTCTAGTTGTCACCATATAAATATTGCTTTGGCACTCAGTATTGAAGTGCAAGAACTCTGTGACATGTGCGTTAAAAAGTTATTGGATGGTTATGAATGTATGGCTCTAGAATGCTATTTCAGTGGCTTTGAATTTCTCTATCTTCTGACTTTGGCTTCTTTTTTAGTCTAACTCAGTTCACACTATGTGGAGTTGGCGGCGCTCTTATTTTGTGTGGTGTGATTGTACTCACCTCAACAGACCAAGATGATGCACGGCACAACTTTGGACACTCAGGGGGTATGTTCTATTTAATCTTATGCAGCTAAAAGGTTTACTTAATCCAGAAAGAAAGTACGCCACATTTATTGGTCCTTCCTCTAAGCACGAGTAAACATTTGAAATCATGCATGGAGGAGTTCATGATGCTTAATGTCTGGCCTACAGGATTCCTTCATTGGATTTGAACATAATCACATAAAATTGTTAATGAATGGATTGATAATTCTTGCTGATGGAATGAATTCATTCTGTCATGTTGAACTAATTCTGTTAGTCCTCTGCATTAATATTTTGCTATAATTGTCACATCCCAAAAGCCAATAAGCATGGAACATCACCTTGCATTTGAATTCACAGGAGAAACTGATGGCTTTTTCAGGTTTCGTTTGCCCATTTGTTCCAGTTCTTCCCATCGCCTCCATTCTTCTCAATGTCTACCTGCTGATAAATCTTGGGTAAGTACCAAGTCATTTTGTTTTCTTATATATGCATGTGCGTCGCTGTGTTCTTCTAATGGGAATTTGGGTTGAACTACCTTCTTTTTTTTTCTCTCTTTTTCTTTGTTAGAAACTACTTTCCCATTATATGCAGTCTGTACTTTAACCACCCAAATGTAATGCTCATTTCCTCTTATAATCAATTTTTTACTCACTGCTTCCAGATCTAGTGCATGGATCCGTGTTTCGGTATGGTTATTTGTTGGAGTACTTGTTTATATATTTTATGGGCGGACGCACAGCTCGCTTCTTGGTGCTGTTTATGTGCCGGCAGCGCATGCTGATGAGATCTACCAGCATTCTTCAGAATATCTGGCTTAGTAGATTCAAGTATTTGGCCTTGACTTCACACCATGAATGCATTATCAATTTTTCATCAGCACCTCCTCAATGTGGGTCTCAGACCCATCTGCCCCTTATTCAAAAGCATCTATGGGTGTGCCTTTATCATCTTGTTCTTCTTCTCCCTGCTCCATCTATGATCTGTAGTCTTATCATTGCTGAGGGGGCTTGGTGAACCAAGTCATCTTTTTGTAGATAGCATACAAGTGCACATAAACATAATCCAGACGAACTTTAATACATTTTTATCACATTCCATATCCTGCTTCAAGCAGCAATTGTTCTTTATTTATTGTTCTGTTAAGTACACACTGCAGTAGCCATGAATGCAGGCTTCAGAACCAAAGGACTCCTTCAGCTCATTGAGATGATAACTTATCACAGGGGCCATTGTTCTTTATTTATTGTTCTGCCTTGAATTTTTTCTTCAACTAAGAACACCATGTTACACAGATGAAGTTATAAAGGGGAATAAACTGGGGAGGTTTTCTAAGACAAAGGTGAACATTGCACCAAGCATGAAAATGAAAAGGAAAGCCAGAACAATCTTCCCAATGTATAGCAAAAGGAATTTCCCCTTTGGGTCCTCTGACACCCCACGGGATCTCTGTACAGGATGGATCTGAGCTGAACTCTGCTAAGATGAAAATTTTTATAAAAAGTTAAGAGAGCAGGTATGATGATGCTTGTGCCAAATATCACAAGTTAAGCCATCCATTCCAAATGCCCTTTTCCTTCGTTTTCCCTTTTTCATTTTTCTCTGTTTCATTATGTCACTTCAAATTTAATCAAACTAACGATTATCATACAAAGAATGGGGAATTGATTACCAAAATACGGGATATTGGTTACAAATATCACAGAGATCAAAGAGCCAATAAGCAGATTATCGCATTATATCAAATATTGCAACAGTACTAATTCATCAAAAAAAAAAAAAAAATGCAACAGCACCAGCCTCTTGCTAAGACAACAGCAACAAGAACAAAATGCCTGTCTCAGCCTATGTCGGCCATATTATGTCCTTAAATCATTTCTGACCAATTCCTGTGATCTTTTGTTAAGAATTTGGGATTATAAAACTGAAAGAAGTTCAAAGGTAACAAAGGTTTTTGGGTAAGAAGCCTTAGCTCCCACTGTAAGTCTACTTAAATATGGATCTTAAGAATTTGGGATTATGAGACCGACAGAAGTTCAAAGGTAACAACGGAAAGATTGGGTTTTGGGTAAGAAGGCTTAGCTCCCACTGTAAGTCTATTTAAATATGGATCTAAAATTGGATCTATTATTGGATGCCTTAAATGCTCTTGGAGTCCTCTATCTATAATTTTATATAGGTCAGGATAGATTTTAAAATACCCCTTACACACACATGAATCTTTTCATTCCAAGGTACTCCTCCATAAGCATAATTTTCATTGATTTTCTATTTAGTCAGTGCACCAAAACTGTGTCTACTTCCTCTCAAATATAAGTACTAAATTCATTAACACTCAAAAAAAAAAAAAAAAAAGGTAAAACAAAATAAAAAGATCTCATCACTGCTCATTTGTCTCACTAGCAATTGTTCTCCATATGGTTATAGTTCTTTCTTTTACATGTCAAATTGACTTCCCTATTAGAAGAAATCAGCTAAAAACTTGCAAATACTACAAAAATCATTTCAGGAGAAAGTCTTTCTTAACAACATAGGTTAATAGTCATGGATGTTCATATAAGGATTTGGAGGACAAGAAAACATACTGAAATAAGCTAAAGCTAATGCAGGTAGAAGTTAAAAGAAGAAAAAATAATGGTTTTTAATTATAAACTGATGAGAGATGGAAGATAGGTTCTAGAGACAAACCTTATATAGATGTGAGGTGAAGTGGCTATTGCATTAAAAGAAAAGGATAAGAGGTTTTGGGAGAATCTAGAGGTAAAGATTAATACCAAAAAGAGACTTGGTAGTCGATGATATTATAAATGCTGTTGAATAAAAGGCTTTATTTTAAAATTTAGAAAATAAATCAGGAAGAGAATACTTAGAAATATAAATTTTCTAAAAAGAGAAGCTAAAAGCATAATAAGCGAAGCCAAAAAACAAGCATATAATAACTTGTATAATAAGCTAGGTAAAAAAGAGGGTGATAAATTCATAAAGAAAATAAGAGAAAAGAAAATACGATATTGGAGTGAAGATTAAGTTTGGTAAGGGATAAAAAGATGAGAGAGTTTAAAAAAGTATTCAATAGTAAAGGTATAGAGAACCTCATTTTTGGTACAAATGTGGTTATTGGAGAACTAAGGGAAAAAAAGAAGAAGGGGGGAATCAGATTAGGAGTGATCAAGGTGCAGATTTGCATCTATAAGCCTGCTCATAAATAGGCAAGCTTGAGTTGAGCAGCAACCTCTTACCATCCACTCTCAACCCAATCCACTTCAGTTTTTTATTTTATTTTGATGGAACCCAATCCACTTCTGTTTCTTGCCACCCCAAGCAATGACACAATTATTACCACCCAATAATTTTATGAACATCATCTCCGACAATAATACCACCATGGCCACTGTCTCTAGTAGTGGTACCACTACTACTGTCACTACAAACAGCATCAGTAATGGCACCAGTGAGCATTAGGTAAGACATGACCATCTTATACTAAAATGGTATACCCACCACATCAGAACTACTGGCATCACAACCTAAACCATAACATTTAGTGGCTGTTCCATTAGTAACACAACCATTAGTTGCCACCATAATTGCAACCATTACCAGTACTACCAAATATTGCCACCAATATTGTCATCTGCGAACACCACCTCCATTGATGGCACCATCTCCACCACCATTATCAATAACTATAACCTGACCATCATGAACACCACCTCCATTGATGGCACCATTTCCATCACCATTATCAACAACTATAACCTGACCATCACGTTTGAACCATTATAAATATTTTACATTATGATTTTGCTTGACGTTTTGCCAGGAAAAATTGGTGAAATTTTGTGGATATGATAGGAAATTTCGTCAAAATTTTGTGGTCATGTGGACATCGTGGGGAAATTTTATTAATTTCTAGAATATTTGAGGGTTTGGGCAAGAGTAAAATAAACTTAAAAACCTCAAAAAATCAAATTGAATACATAGAATCATATATGTGTGTATGTTTGTCACGTAGACAAGTCTAGCTATGAACTGTGCAAAAGAAAAATAAAGAGATTCAGCCTATATGATTAAACTATAGTATACAAATTTTAGAACTATAAATAAGAGTTAAAGGAATTATACAAAAAATGAATCATGTAGCATATATATAGGCTAATATGGCAAGAAAACATTAACATAAATTAAAGTAAAAATAAGCAGAGAAGTCAAATAACTCCATAAAACCAATATCTATATTTACCTCAAATCTAATGTTTGAGATTCTTCAAATCCTCAACAAATGCGCATAAAAGTGTTCAATATTCATACATGTATAAATAAGTGTTTTCTGAGTTATTAGGCCAAAAATAAGTTCATGGCTGTTTATAGCCCACGAAATGGAGAAGGAAGACAATTCGAGAAATGTAAGCAAAATGTGACCAAATTTACCTCAAAATTGTCCTTAGAAGAGAGATTTCAGATGACATGTGCGAAATCCCACACGTTGTGGAAGTTTCAATAGAGTTAAATTCATGACAAGCCAATGAAATTTTGTTTTCATTGGAGATTTTCATCTCCCAATGGGAATTCATACCGCCAAGTGAGGAATGGAAAATTTTCACTGGCATGCTGCCAAAATTGTTTACAATGATCTTTAATAGCAAAACGTTCCCGTAGGTTCAAGGCGCGATAAGTTCGTTTCTTTCATTCCAATCAAATGGAAGCAATAATCCATATTATCAACCATCTTATCAAGTTTATAATCAAACAACCAAAAGCAGATTTGAAAATGTATATTTAAAAAAAATCAAATACAAAACTTTCCACACGGCAGAACTTTTTATGACAAAAAGTGTAGATGAATGAGTAATAAAAAGAGTTAAGTTGGGTTCATAAATGCTAAGACAACCTTGAAACTATCATGGTGAAAACTTCTCGTTCTAGCTGCCAATATATTGATAAATACAGTTATAAGGACCTAAAAATTATATATTATTTGTTTTGAGCCCAATATATCTTTTTAAAATCAATGAATTTATCTGATATGTCACCAATCGGTATGAAATATTTGGTACTATTTACTTGGACAAAAACTCTCAGAACTCAAAACCATCTATTTCTTCCACAGGAAGCATCAATATATCCCAAAAGTGGTAGCCTATTTTTCCAGATTAATTGGAATGAGGTTAAAAGAATAAACTGATTTATTGACAGTTTGATACCCAGAATCTCTGGTAATTTTCACCTAGAGAAGCAAAGAACAGCTGAAGTAAATAGCAGTTTCATTAAAAAGAAAATTTTCCTTGTAATGCTTTTTGGAAGAAATAAATGATCCTAGACCAAAGAGATTAATTTAAACATAATTGATGAATTCCAATACAATATGCTAAATAATTTTTGACAGATCTATGATCTGAGTATCAGATACCACATTGAGCTTCACGACTACTAGAATCACACAAGAATGGGTGAAAATCCAAATTAGGAATACTGGACATGTATATAAAGCTGAGTTGGATCAACCTAAACCAAGTACGAAGTGACTCGTGAAATTTCGTGAATGAAGTGGATCTAGAAAAAAATTATGGTAAGCAGCATGCTGTCTTAGACCAGCATATTGCTGTATAATGACAGAGAATCATATAAAAATTAAGATTTTTACTGCTACTGAGTAACTGAGAAAATAATTCAATTTGGCAGTTCTATGAGGTGGATCTTAAAAATCCAAGCGAGATAAATTGAAAAATAGAGCAGAAAATTAGTACCACCGGTGAATTCAGTTAATTTCTCTGATGATTATTTTTTCATAAAAATTAAAGATTAAATCATCACCATGGGGGCATGGGCATTTCAAAATGTCTTCCTCCTCTACTACTCTTATCTAATAAACCATAACAACATTGCTGAGACAATGAATTAATAAAATAAAATAAAAATTGATATATTTCTCAGAATTTTCAAGCAAATAAGGCAGCTTCATAAATGTGGATATGTAACTTCAGAAGTCAACCACCTGCTAGAACTATTGTCAATATTCAAATAAAAAATAAAGAAAAATTTGTAAATGACATTAATGATGTCCTCATCCCAGTAGTAATTTTCCCTTTTTTGGGTCTTTTTCTACATTTAAAACATTTGAAGTTCATCATAGATCCTTTTACTTTTCCACAATCATGAAGTTTAAAAAGATGAGAGTAGTGTACCATTACAGGAGAAGATGTAAATGAAAGCCCTTGCCATTTTTCGATACCTGCTTCATGTGAGAAATGAAGTCAGTAAAAATTCATCAAATATCTTCCAGGTGCAATGGAAAACAAACTTCACTAGATCTGATGAAACTCATTACGGACGAACCTTCAGATTCTGTAACTGTCTGCAACTTCCATCCGTCACCATAATCCACTAGAACTGAATGAGGGCCAAAACTGACTGGTTCCTCCCCTTCTTTAATAGCTTCAATATATGAAACACGTGGAACCCTGAAATCAAGCTTACGGTTTATCAAAGACACAGCAAATTCAGCCTCTGTACCCGCAGCAAACCGCCTTACATCACCTGAACTTTTGCAAGTAACCTCGAGAAACTGCCCCATACAATCAAACAAAGTAAAACTCAATTTTTTTCCTTTAAGAACTGATATCATTTAGACATAAGAATTATACAGAACACTTAGAGCATATCAATATTGGTTGAAGCAATACATTGATTGATATCATAAGGACACTGTATTAGCGAGTGTAACTAGTGTGTAATACCAGTTGGTGGCGAGACCAATGAGTACTACCAAAAACAGTAGTCTTACACACTGTAAGCTATCAGTCCCTATCTTTTTCCACTAAAAATGGCGTATATAGTTTACTAGTAGTGTAGAATTTTTCAAATTTAAAACTGAAATTTCATTGCAAAAGAAAAAAGGAAAAATAAAAAACGTTAAAACTTCTAGGCAAAGCAAGGGTATAGAATTGCCTTCTAGGCAATTAGCTGGCCATAAAGGTGACAAGATTTGATATAATTCAAGTTACATGATTATAACTTTACAGGAAATTAAACCATATACGGAATATCTTCCTTAAATAATTATCAATGTCATATATTTTTTTATTAATATGGCTTAAAGTGACGGTCAACATAATAGATGTGACAAACTTTAAATAAATATGAACAACTAAATGTAAGGAAAGTCAAATGAGATAAATTACAGTAAAAAATTGGGATAAGGAACATGCATGCCTTTCTAGGAATGCATGAAATTTTACTGCCTATAAATAAATCCAGCAGCTGCTATCACTTGGTATGATGAGATGCCTAAGGCTGCCAACATGAGAATGCAACTTTAAGTCTAAGTTATAACCACTTCGCATAAATATCCTGAAGGTTAGGTTTACTGTCAATCTGACCTCTCTCAAGACCTTGCTTCAATGGGGCCTACACCAGGTTATGGGAAATGAAAGGAAGATAGGAGGTTCAAGTAGTTGTAAACAAAATTTAACAAAAATGAAATCGATAATAGATTGCAGAGTGCGGACAAGAGAGAGAAATATAGAATGCCACAAATTACATGTAAAGAACAAGAAAGGAAAAAGAAAACACAATTCATATGACCAATTATGGAGAAAGTCTAGAAGGCAAGAGTAAGCTTCTTAAAAGATGTACAGAAAAAATGCCCAGAATTTTAGTCAACAGTTTCTTCCCAAAATTATCTTCTAATGTTTTCTTCTGATCCTACTTGAGGTGCATGGGATGTTAAAAATCACTTGTCTAGTAGTTAATTTAATTACCATTAACCCATCACTAATTCTTCTAACACCCACAACATTATCCTTCATGTCCTTTCTACTGTGATTTCTACATCATTTTTGTTATTTCATTAACCTTGTATAATACAGTTTATGCTCATCAAACCCTTCAACTGTGCCAACTTGCACACAAGCACGCTCACACACCCAATTGTCCTATAAGTTAACTACCTTTAACCTGTCACTAATTCTTCTGACTCTTATAACATTATCCTTCACATTCTAATCTATTATGATTTCTATACGAATTATATTTTTCCATTTCCTTGTATAGTAGAATTTATACTTATCAACCTCTTCAACCTTGTCACTTTTCTTAGAAGTAGTAGGATAATCATATGGTTGAATGTTGTCCAATTACAAAGATTTTTCATATGAGAATTCCCATAACAGGGACCATACCAATGAAATCATTCATGTTTCAATAGAGTTTCCATGGTCATTTTTTTAAGAGATGAAAATTCAGATAAAAGATCTTCACTTATTTTCCTTTAATATTATAGAACAAGAGACTTAATATACAAGAGTTATGTCTTCCTTCTTGACATTAGAGTAGCTAAGCTACCTGATTAAAACTTAAAAGTCTTTTTGAACATTATCCAACTTCCAAGCCAAGGTCTCTAGATGGACTTGGTATGCCCAACATCCTGTATTGTGTAGCCGATGTTTGACACAGAAAGGGGAAAGAGGCACCTGAGTATCATCCAGGTCCTTATATGCATCCATCACCCATTTCCTTGTCCAACAGTAGACACATTTCCATGGTCTTGATCCGAATTATTCTTGATATCTAACAGATTGTTTTTCTATCAGGATGATAAAATGTTTTTTGATATTTTAAAGATTTTTTTTTAATCAGTAGATAAGATCCATATATCAATTATAAAAACAACATAAGAGGAACAAACCACATGAACAAAATGAGTACAGCAGCATTGACACCAAAAACAAAGCCAGCTCTACGCTTAAGTACTTGCATCTCCCACATTATATCACCTCTGTCATTTACCAAATCCACAAACATTACAGCATTAAAAATGGGAAGTGCGGATGCATAGTGAAAGAGCAAAAAATAAACTTCTTGTCATAGTCTGCTCCACTTGAGCTCTTTAACTTCAAAGATTCTTCCATTCCTTTTTCCAACAACAGACCGCAAAAGGGCATATAACCCACATAACTGCTTTCATAATTTTGCCCCTCCCCAGCCCAGACTCCCAACATATATTTTTAGCCATTTGGTTGTGTCCATTCCACCTTAAACTTCTTCAACCAGAAATACTGCAGCCTTCTAGCAAACTCAATGCAAAAATGATCACACATGATACATCTGCCGCCAAAAGATCGCACATGATACAACATATACATACTTCGGGGTTTAGGGAGGTGGCTATTGAGGGGGATGCAACTAACATTGTGGGATGGATGAGTAGAGAGGTCTCACGACCTTGGAGATATTTACAGTTGATTTGTCTAGCTCATTCCTTGGTGCAGGGTTTGAATGTCTCATTCAAACACATACCTAGGGTGGCTAATGATGTCACGGACAGATTAGTTAAGACTGGAGCTATCAGTCCATCTCTAGTCTTTGGAGATATGTCATCCTGTTTACAAAGACAATGCAGGTCCAACCTCTGTTCCTCAGAAACTTCCCATAGAGAACATAAACGTTACAAGTAAACGTCAAGAAACTAACTGATAATGAAATGATGTCAAACTTAAATTATTATTATAAACTTTTTTAAATCCTTCAAAAATAAAAGCTACATAGAACCAATGGATCATATTTATCTCAAAATTATAAACTGATGTAATTAACAATACTGTAAGAGAAAACACTAATCGATTAATGGCAAGGCCAATTAATTCTAGTGACAGCAAGTTTACATCAAAATTCAACTATGTACCGCTATGTTTATCCATTGCTTGTGGTTGACTTGGGAACTCACATTCAATGAGTTATCAAAATTTCTTTTTCCTTTTCGGGATTATATAGAAATCACCTTGATTATTTATTTACCAAAAATATAGCATTAATGGACCAAATATATAAGTGAATGAAAGCTATAATTGTGACTAAGACTACATATATTAAATAAAATATTAGTTATAACAGAAATAGGGGATAAACACTAACAATATTTGAAAGCTGCGAATTTCTCAAAGGTAATTACATCCATTATCTTAGATCAAAGTATCTAGATGAACAAGTTAAGCGCCTATTATGTGACCACCGTATTCCTGTCAAGCTAGAAGATAATCCAGTATTTCTTTTATTTATTTATATATTTATTTTTGGCATAGCAACTAAGCTAGCTCCTATAGAATTGGGGTTAAATAAATTGAAATGAACACTAAAAGTCGCCCAGGGATCACAGAATAATAATATGTGCAGTCCAAAAAATGAGTTAGAAACATTATGTATGAAAATTTGAAAGAACCAAATTAGAAGAGATATAAAATCTGTTCCACTTTGTCACGCTATGAAAGAATGAAATCCAATCACCCACCAAAACCCATCACCCAAATTTAATTGGGAAGCGAAATTCACACATTATACGCATATTCTTATCCCAAAGAAAAACTACCAATCAAGAACCGCACCTTCATTTCTAAATACCGAGAGAGAGAAATACAGAGAGAGAGAGAGAGAGAGAGAGAGAGATCTTACAGGAGGCGGGGTGGCAGTTTTTGGGGTTTCAGAAAGAAGGCTGCTCTTCCCAACCTCCTCCTCCGCCATCGAAGACTTTCGCGAGTAGAGAGTTACAGCAGCTGCAATCTGGGTCACATCAGGACTCGGGACTGCATCTAAATTAACATTAACATTGACATGTTAGTTAAAGAGCCGCAAGACAAAGACCCATCCAATAAACTTCTACCCCAATTCAACTAAATTCCTGAAACTCGACTTGACTGAACCCAAACCAGCCTAATTGGCTCTTATTAGGGTTGATCGAGTAAAGTTCTAACTGGCCAACAGGCCCAACACAATTTAAAGCTATTAGTTTTCTAAGTCAAAAGTTGGAGTAATGTTTAGAGTTTATAATATTCCCTTTTTTTTGGGTAAATTATGCTATTTTACTATTTTATTTTTTTGGTGAAAATATGCTATTCTACTACGAAGAGCTAAATAAATGCAGGCGAAACCGATAGATTTTGCTTTTTTTTTTTTTTCCTTTTTCTTTCAAGTCTATGAAGAGCTAAACTGATTAATGGTTTTGTACCATGATAACCAAAACCTCCCTTTTTTTTATTTTGAAAAATTTGAGAATAAAATGTTGAAGAAATAGAAATTTGGCATAGAAAGAACTTCAATTAGAACGCTTAATTTTTGGTTGAAAAAAGGTGCTCAAAATCTGATCAAAAATGTATTCAAAAATTTAGTTGTAACATGGTTCAAAGGCAAATCTAATCCATATTGGATCTATTGACAACCCTACCATCACAATTTGTTGTATGGCACAATATTTATAGACCAGGCTGGATTGCCTCGACCTTAGTCTGGCTGAACGGCACTCCATGTCCATACCTGCCAACTTCCCTCTTCTTCATTTATATACATACACCCATTACTCACACCTCCTTGAGGAATGGTTTCAAAGGGGACTTGCAAGCCTGGGGCATGATGACAACCGAGCAACTCCACAATGTCTCAACTGGAGGCAAATTGTTAAACACACTCCCTTTGATTTAGTAAGAGTAGGTTTCAAATCCAAGCCTTTGATATGAACATTACATGACTTTAAAAGGGTTTTGTTTAAAAGTAACATAAAAGTTAGCATTCATAATAGAAAATAACAAATAAAATACTTGAAAGAAAGAAGGCCAATTCTTTCTCCATGCTCTACCGACCAATCTGTCATTTTAGGAGTTGGGATTATCATTATCTTATCTTAGTTATTATCTTAGGCTTTATTTTAGGAGTTGGGATTATCATTATTTTATCTTAGTTATTATCTTAGGCTTTATTTTAGGAGTTAAGATTATTGATGTAGCGGAACAGTAATTGGCCTATTTATATGCCACAAACAAGAATAACAAAGAAGGAAAATTTCATTGAGATACACTTGTGGTTTATCCTCACCCAAAGAGGAATCGTTAATATTTTTCATTGATAAACAAGCTTTGATTGGACCTATCATTGGTATCAAAGCCTTGTTTCAATGACGTCAAACAAAGATCGTATTGAGAACTTGGAGGCCGGACTAGGTGGGATGCAAGATAGCATGCAAAGGGTGGAGGTAGCCATGGTTGACAAGCTACACCACCTTGAAGATGTGATTAACAAACTCTCGGAAGCCACGCTTTCGTCCAAGACGTCTCCAAACAACAACAACAACAACAATGACCAGGAAGGGTTCTCACATACTTCACAAGAGGACATTGGTGGAGGCAGAAACCGAGAAGACAACGAGAGAGGTCGGCTAGTATTCTCATCAAAAATGGCAAAGCTGGAGTTCCCAAGGTACGCTGGGGATGACCCCATCGAATGGTCCAATCGGGTGAAGCAGTTCTTTGAATACCAAGGAATGGTCGACAACCAAAAAGTATCATTGGCTTCCTTTCACCTGGAAGGAGAAGCCAACCAGTGGTGGCAATGGTTGCATTGGACTTACCATGAGGAGGGATGATTAGCGATGTGGGAGATATTTGAAGAAGAGTTGTGGGCTCGTTTTGGACCTACCAATTGTGAAGACTTCAATGAGGCATTATCTCAACTACAACAAGTGGGTTCCTTACGAGACTACCAGAAGGAGTTTGAGCGATTGGGCAATCGAGTTCATGGATGGACTCAGAAGGCATTAGTGGGCACGTTCATGGGTGGTTTGAAACCAGAAATTGCGGAGGACATCCACATGTTCAAACCAGATACGCTCAAAGAGACAATTAGTTTAGCTCGTATGAAAGCCGATCAGCTGCTTCGTCAACAAAATTTCATGCAACCGTCGGTTAGTACCCCGATAGCACTTCCAACACCACCAAGAGCTGCTTCTCCTTCATCGGTAAAGCACTTGACATGGGATGAGATGCAACGAAAACATGCTCAAGGACTTTGTTTTAATTATAATGACAAGTTTACATTCGGGCATAAATGTCGCGGACCACAACTGTAGCTGCTTGAGAAAGGTGACGAGTTAGATGGCATCATAGGTGAAGAGCTTGGTGAAATAGCAACGTTTGGTGGAAGAAGATGCAACTTGGGAGAACACGGATGAACTTTAGAATTCAGCGGACCTTGAGGACAAGGATCCGCTTCATGGGGGGAGTATTGATAAGTTATTATCATTATCTTAGTTATTATCTGAGGCTTTGTTTTAGGAGTTGGGATTATCATTATCTTATCTTAGTTATTATCTTAGGCTTTATTTTAGGAGTTAGGATTACTCATGTAGCGGAACAGTTATTGGCCTATTTATATGCCACAAACAAGAATAACAAAGAAGGAAAATTTCATTGAGATACACTTGTGGTTTATCCTGACCCAAAGAGGAATCCTTACTATTTTTCATTGATAAACAAGCTTTGATTGGGACCTATCAACTACTTTCCATTTAATCATTTGTGTCAGTCTTGTCAGTCTCATTAAGTTTCATGTTCAAGCAGACCTGATTTACTTCTTCCTATACATTATATTAGCAATATTGAAAAAAATAAAAAGGACAACTTCAAAACAATCTCATTCTTCACTTGATTATATTTGTTTTCCCTCTTCCTTCCTTTATTACTGATCCACAAGGAAGGTTCATTTTTAATATGTTCCTTCTTTCCAGTATTTCATAGAGTAGGGGCCCACCTCAGTCTTTTTTCTCATATACCCATTTCCTTTTATCTGACAAAGCTTGCAAAATATAAGGCCACAATAATCCATCATTCAATAAAGTCCTCGGAAGTGTTTACATTAATAAACGCTGTCGACAAATGTCATGAATGACAGTAAATCATACATGTTTAAGCATCTCCTATACAATGACAGCCACCAAGAACTTTATATCTGGATTGAAATATCGCCTGAAATGTCCCATTGCACAAGGAAGTTGGCAATTTACTTCAACTCCCAATCTTTCAACTTTTTGCTTCCTTTTGGTTTTGCTATTGATGCGCTCATTGCTGCCATTTTAGCATTGTACTTTGCCCGAAGTGGATCATTGTAAGTCCACCTGCATTCACATACAGAGAGGAGCAACATTAAGAAAGAGAGATACAAACATGCACACTTGAATTCCTGCCTTAAAACATTGAAAACTAAATGAATAAATTAATCATGTTGAGAAATGAATCCCAGCTGGATGTTATCCTGATAAGTGTTTTTATGTCATGAATCATTCACAAAACAATGGTTTTTTTTTTTTTTTGGTAATGCACAAAACCATGGTTACTCATCAATAAGTTTCACTACATACAGAAGGGGTCATAAATTGTCTGTCTGCAAGCTAATTGATGCCTTCCCACATGTTAGATATCTAGCCCCCTGGTGGCACACATACACATGTGTATGTGTTTCAAAATAATGTATGTGCATAGATAGGTTTATTGGTTAAAAGTGTGACATGTTCATCAAACCTGGTTATCCAAATAATAAGCAACTCTTTGTACATAATATCATAATTTTGCTGGTTATCATCATATTGATAGCCATAAAGGTAATATTGCTGAATTATATTCTGTAACAGGTGAGTCCAGATTGTTCAGCATCATGTCATCATGGAACGTATTACATCTATGCCAAAAACTTCCAGTTTTTCTCCTAAGGTAGAAATATGTTATCGAAATTATAAATCATTAATGCAGCAGATCTATATACAGATGACGTTGTAAGAGAAAATCGAAGTCTTAATCAATATAGAGTCAAGACAAAAATAAACTTACGGATTGTTCCAATCTGTTGTATCCTCATTGACAAGATGTGTCCATTTGGTCCTCCCACTGCGACCAAAATGCTTGACCTGCATCACCTTAGGCAATATAGTCTTATCCATCTTATCTTCCCCAGTTGGTGCAGAGAAATCGCGAGCATATATGTGATCACTGCCAGCAGTTGCAGCACGGTCATCTGCTTCTGACTGAAAGAAAGCACCTTTATGGAAATATTTCTGCATGAATCTCCACTTCTGCTTCGGTGCAGGAAGGGATTTTGGATTCTTCCTCTCCCATTCTCTACGCTCCTCCTCTGTCATGTTCCTCACTTTTTCAATCTCTTCCTTCTCCTTCAACATTGCCTCGCGGTCCTCTCTATCCCTTTTGATCCTTGCAATCTCTCTAACCTTCCAAGCTTCATACTCTTCTGCTTCATTAACCTCATCATCAGTATCAACATCTGCAATATCTGCCTCCACTTCCAAATTCTTCTGGATCTCTTCATCCTTACGGATCTCCTCAACCACTATCTGCTTCGTTTCCACCTTTCTCTCATCCAATCTTCTCTTCACCAACTCCTCAAGGGCCCGTTCCTCGGCCTCAAGTCGCTCACGCTCAGCTATTGTATCTCGCTCTGACTTTGGGACAAACACAGGCTTTACCATTGCCATACCCGTTAATTCTTCTTCGGAGTCAGTCTCATACTCAGATTCCTCCTCTTCCTCTTCTTCTTCTTCCTCTTCTTCTTCTTCTGGGATAATTGCAGCTTCTTGTTGCTCCCTCTCAATCAACTTCTCCCTGATTCTTCTTCTCCTTTCCTCCAGGGCATCCTCATCCTCCTCCTCTAAATCAAGACCTTCCTGCCTTCTGTTTTCCTCTTCAATGGTAGAAACAATCTCGGCTTGTCGGATGCGTCGGTGATCAGCTCTCACTTCTTCACGATTATCTATCCTACTTTCAGCCAGACGCCGCAGCCTGGGATCATCTTTCCTAACAACATCTGAATCATCCCGACTAGGGAAGGCTTTCTCCAAGGCCACTTGCCTGGTTGTCCTAATATCACCATCTTCTTCAGCATCATCTGCCCACTCAGGCGCTTTACCAGGCCAATACCTTTTAACCTTGGTTTGCCCTATTTTACCTTTAAGCTTATCCCTGATTGCAATTATAGTATCACTTACACCCGCCGTCACAGACATGGTTGTGAGTGATATGAGCCAAGAACAGTGTGAGATTCCAGAAAAAAACTTAAAAAGTAAACAAAAAGATCATCTCTCCTTCCCGGTCTTAAAACACTTTCCTGTTTTGATCAAAATCTAATCCAAGGAGCCTATTTTTGCCAATTTATCAGCAATCTCAAATCAGAAGCAACAAAAACAGCTTTATTCTTCAAGGAACGGCAATAACTGTATCCACCAAACCTCTACGTGAGATGGAACATATCCCACTTTACCATGTCAACCTGTATTCAAAGAGAAAATGATATATCAGTTGAAAACTTGAAATTTAGGTCATTGAATAAACAAATTTTCAATTATAAAGTTGAGAAGTGGGATACTTTGTTACATGAACTTGGCTGTGATTGTGCACGCATGGGGGATGTGTGTGTGTGTGTGTATAGATGATACATTTATCTAATCCCTTTATTTCAAGACATGGCAAGTTGACCCAATATAATATATGCTAAGAATATTTTATGCTAAGAGTTAACAATATATGATGCTAACAATAAATGATAATATTTTCCACATTTAAAACATGATAACCAACTGAGGCAGCACTATAACATGGTAGTAACAATCAATAGAAGCAATTCCCATTAACTTTAAACTTAGTGGAATAGTTAGTATTATTAAAAGGCAGTCCTTAAATATAACAATGATTTTAACAACAAAGCTAAAAACACTTTGGAAAACACAAATCTCTTCCTGGACCATATCCGCCAAAAAGAGTTAGTAGATTCAGATGTATGTACTAGGTGTATGGATCTTTTTAAAAATATTTTCGTCATCAACAGATTAGCCATGTAATGTGTGATGAAAAAAAAATAAAAAAAATAAAGGAACAAATCTTCAAAGGATCCTGGAACATGTTGTGTCAAACCAGGTACTAATGGTATAGTCAATGTATCATATATGGATTATACTATTTATGCAAGCTTAAAAAAAGGGAAAAAAACACTTAGTTTTGATAAGAAACAAATAATATGTTTTAATTACAAAAACATACAAAAGAGAATTCTGTGAACATAAAAATCATAGTTCAACATTCAAATCATGGAAACTGTTTCTACTAACACAATGAACATAATATTATCTGAAAAATATAATCTAAGAAAATCAAATTTAAATCTTATACCAATGTTTGCACAATATAAATATAGGCTATTCCAATGTGAGAAGAAGAGAATCTAACAAGAGCACTAAAAAAACAGTCTATCAAATAAAAGGGAGTGTCTAAGTTTCAAGAGACACTAAACTATCGACAAGAACAACTGATACCAAAAAGAAAGTATAGGCAAGGGAATTCTTCCAGAAACTGAACCAAACCAGAGACAAACTGACCAAATTGGACAACCAAAACACACTAATTCCATATGAAAGCAAGTAACCAATTGGATAAACTTAATTCAGACAACCGTAAGGTCACCAAATTAAAAAGAAAAGGCCTTCCCAAAAAATACAATAAATAAACAATCCCACTAAAGAAAGGTGAATCATTCAAGATAAAGATGTAAAGAACTGTCAACAAGAACAAAAGATCACATTGCTTGAGATATCTCAATTAAATAAAGGAAAAAAATTTGACGCTTTCAAACCTGGGATCAAAGCATAAACAATCTCAGATCAACTTGAATATAAAAAGAAAACAAACTGAACCTAGAAACAATGAAAGGTGAATCCCCATAGAAATCTATAAAATCCCAAATCAGAATTTCTAGAACCAATAACTTAAAAACCCAATGAAAACAAATCCTAATGGGGACCCATCATAATGATGACCCAAACACGGAGACCCTAATCAAAACCAACCACAGCCCTCTTTAGAAACATTTAGAATCCTCGAACTGATAGCTGTTCTTGACATTTTAACAAGAACATCGCTTCAGGGAAAAAAAATTTAAAGAAGAATATAAACAATTAGGAATGATTACGAAGAAGATGAATTTCAGATACCTAGAAGAACCTTCTCTCATTGCCAACTGGCAATGGGGTGAAGAGAAGTGCTTAGCTCTGCCCTCTGGGGAAGCTCTCTAACTACGATAAAAAAAATTTCTCCACCGTCATTAAATACTGCAAACAATGAGCCAATCAGATGGACTGGCCTCAGTCAACACTGAAATCGGTCAGGTTGGGAATCAAAGCTGCGGCTCGCCCATCTTTATATAAGTCCAACCGATTTATATACAAAATATTTTAGATATCTAATAATAAATAGCTAAACACTTTATTTATAACAATTATTAATTAATTATTTTTTAAAAATATTGAAATTTATATTTTTTTAGTCTTAATTTTCCACAAATTTTGTGCAATCAATATTTCATTAAGCTGCATGAAATGTAAATCAAATCATCTCAGTATGAAAAATTTCACAAAAATTTCAAACAAAATTTGAATCGGCGTATTCATTTATTACAACAAAATAAATTAAACTTCACCATTACATACAAGTGGTTATGAGTGGGGGTGGGTGTGTTTGGGTGATATATGTAATAATTATGTATGCATTTCTAATTTTTCATTTTTTTTTTATTTTGCATATTCAATTACATAAAATGAAATATCAGTCCACATAAAGTTAAAAAGAAGAAGAAGAAGAAGTGTGCTTGTGTTATAGATAATTTTATAATTTTTTGCTAATAAAAGTGCTTCAAATAAAATATTAGCCCACTTAAATTCAAAAGGAAAAAAAAAAAGGTGTGTGTTCATGCTATATTATTTATGAATGAATCTCTAACTTTTTATTTATATATAGAAAAATTACACTTACACCCATGAGATTTATCACTTACACATATGAACCCCTGGAATTTGAATAAAGCCAGCCTCATTTCACATATTTATAAGGTTACGAAGCTCCCTTCTGTTAGTTGACCCTCAAAGGAAGTAACAGAAGTTGCTTATGTCAGCAAAAAACATAATTTTACACACACAATACCTTCTAAGATGTAGCAAAGGGCCCTCTGCTTTCTTTTTTCTTCCCTTCCTTTTTTTTCCCTTCTCCTTCTCCTATTCTTCTTCTCTCTCTTCTTTTCCTTCTCGGTCCCCCTTCCCAATAAAGTTGCTATTTTCTTCTTCTTTTTCTTCTATTCCTTCATCTTCTATTGTCATTTACTCTTTTGCTTTTCTCTCTAGCTTGTGGTTGCTGCTATTGGCAACAGCAGTCAGTAATTCACCTTTTCACTGCTTCATTACCTTTTTTCAGCCCAGACTCTCTCATTCCCTCCTTTTGATTCAACCCATACCAGCCCCTTTTCCTCTTCATTTTGTCCCAACACTCATGCTATCTTGACTTCATTTCTCATCCCTTGTACCCATGCTCTCATGTTAAATCGATGGAATAAATAACACCAGAGAAAAGCAATGTTACAAACTGACGCTCTCGCTTCCCCTCCCTTAGTCGCTCCCTTTGTCCCCTCCATTTCCATAAATGATAGCTTTCACCTGATGCTTGAATTATGTCAAATATTAAAAATTCAATGTAACACTATCTTTTTCCTATTAATACTATCTTTCATTACTTTGCTCCAAAAATATATTTGTGAAATTTTAGTTTGTATGCAGTCATTGTATTGATTTTCAAGCCAAATATGAAAAATGGAAGGAACCTTAAAGTTGATATTTAAATTAGCTCTTACAGGCATCAGTTATATGAATTTATTGTTTATCATAGAAGGAAAAGAATGCTATCATGATATTAGAGCTAGGACTTCTTTCATATGAATGCCCACAATTATTAGCACCTACGCATCAAGCCAAACGTAAAGGCTCAAAGAGCCAGCCTCTGGAATGCTATCTTGGCCATTTATTCTAACTTTGCTCCTATAGTTAGGTCCAAGGTAAGGGCCAGAAATTCCACTAGGTTTTGGCTTGATCAATGGTGGGGGGAGTCCACCCTTGCTTCCAAATACCCCCACTTGTTTCAGTTACATTTAGTCTTGGACTCTATTGTTCATGATATCATTTCTTGGTCTTCAAAGGGGCCTAACTGTTCTTTCCATTGAGGAATTAGGGGCTATGTTGGAGGATCTCAAAAGCCTAGTCCAATACCCTGATACTCCATACTTATATTTTTGGTCCACTGATTCTACTAGGGTATTCACTTCCAAATCATTCTTTAAACATCAACTCCTTCAAAATGGTCACAATCCCCCCTGCTTTTCAGTACCATTTTGTGGCATGCCCCTGTGCCACCTAAGGTCAAGGCTTTCTCTTGGATGGCTCTTCTTGGTAAAATCAACACACTTGATGTCCTTCAACACAAGAGGAAAACCTGGGTCCTATCACCAAATGTCAGCTTGTTGCGTTTGAAATATGGTGAATTCGTGGACCATCTCTTGCTTAATATTGAGACCATAGACTGATACAAATCAAGTAGCGGCGGTGCCTAGAACCTTAAACTGGCAATTTCTTATATGCAGATTCTAAATCATCTAAATCCTTGGTAATGGTTTGAAAAAATATTAAGATTAGGCCGTTGATTTTTAAAGCCATTTTATACCAATCTACAGTCTAGGATGGAAACGGGGAGGGCTCAGGGCAAGTTGTTACCACTCTGACTGCGCCCCTAATGGTATATTGGCTGCCCCGACCCCGATCTGCCCTGGGGGTTGGGCTAGCCAATCTAATACCATTGCTGACTATTTTAAAATTTAGAAAATCCAACACCATCCCGCCCACATTAGATCAGATCGGGGCAGGTGTTCAAATAAGTTGGCAAATTAATTCAAACGAATTAAGTGCTAATGCAAATGGAAATTAAAGGGAAATTTCAGAAACCCCTATATGCAATGTTTTTCCAAAGAGCAACTAGCAATAAGAAAACAGCATAAAGAGGGATAAAAGACAACAAATTCAGGAAGTTGTAATTAAGAGACACCAAATTTTCCAATTAAAACCTAGCATCTGGTGGGCGAGTCAAGCAAACTAAATAGCAAGGACAAAAAAGTTTTCTTGCAAAAAGCGTTGGCAAGAAAATGCTTAGCAAGCCAACATCACCTACTCCAATACGAAAAGAAACTTAAACAGCAGCTGTAGTTGTTGCTACAAATTCAGGAAGGACACCAAATTTTCCACATTAAAACCTAGCATCTGGTGGGCAAGTCAAGGAAATTAAATAGCAAGGACAAAAATGTTTTCTTGCAAAAAGCATTGGCAAGAAAATGCTTAGCAATCCAACATCACCTACTCCAATACGAAAAGAAACTTAAACAGCAGCGTTGGCTGCTCTCCTCCTTCTGAAGCTCGAGGACGAAGCCAATATGTAGACATTGAACAAAGAATTGATGTCTTCGTATAGAAATTGATTTAGAGAACTCAATAACAGATGAGCAAAAAAACGAAATCAAAGTCGTTTTTTTTACTTTTCCCTTTTCATGTCTTCCAAAGTTTGAGAATGAAGCAAACAAAGAGTAAAGGTTTTTTTGAAAAAAAGAAAATTGGAAACAGATTTAGAGAAATCATGAACAGAGGCGCAAAACCAACAAACCAAAATTAAAAATGAAAAAGGAAATTGCAATTGCACCTGTTGCAACTCGCAAGTAGATGCGTGAACCTTGAAAGTAGGTAGAATCACAATCAGATATAGATAAACCACGAATAGAGGAATAGAGGAGTGTGAAAGAAAAATATTTTAGGGTTCCAAGACACTCACGAACGGCTTCTTTCAGTACCAATAGAAATCACGATTCTGTTTTAGGGCTTTGGTCCTCGTCTTAGGGGTTGAACTAGGGGTGGCAATCGAATACAGTATGGATGAAACCCGACGAATCTTTTATACCTAAATCCGAATTCAAAACCAAACGAATATCTGAAATCAAATTTGATCCGAATTAGAACCGGTTTGAACCTAAAACTCAAGTTAGATAATAAGTTATTTTATCTCTAAAATCAGAAAAAAAGGAAAAAAAAAAAGCCTTTTAAAATCTTCAAATAGATCAAAGATCTAAAAAAATGCAACAAATTTTCAATCAAAATCCGAAAATCTACATACGAAGAAAAGATCAAGTCGAACGATGTTTAGATCACTTAGATCAGGGGATCCAGGGTCATATAATCAAGGACTAAAAGAAAAACACAAACTCTTAACAATTCAACAATGAAGATCCGCAACATCGGATCTGATATGCATCAAACCTTTATAGAACCTGACAAAAAAAAGAATATAACCAACATTCACAGCCCATACAATCAGATATTAAACCGTTATCCCTATCCGATCAAAATCACAAAAGCAAAACGCAACCAGATAAAAAATCTGCTCCAACAAGAGAGTATCTTGTCTCTAATAAGTTCCAGATTCCTCCTACCTTAAATTCTGATCCCAGTAAAGAAACTATCTAGCAATCGCAAGACAGACTGGCAGAAGGCTTTTGTGAGGCAAGCAACGCAGTTGTAGAAAACGAAGGTTGTTCTCGACGAACGGAGAAGACCAGCAAGGCAGTCGCCAGAGGGTAGTAGCGGTAAAGAGGAGAGAAAGTTTAGGTTTAGGGCAAATCGTTCTCAAAAAGGTTTTTGGTTTTAGTTATGATGGTTCAACCGTGGTTTATAAATTGTCTACGGTCTAACCAATGTCTGCTCTGGGTTTATGTATAGGATATATATGATTTCGGTCGGATCCTGTTCGGATCGGACATATTTATATTCGTATTTGAATTTGAATTTTTTTGGATCTTAGATTTCAAATCCGTATTTGAAGCACGGATCTAAATCTTATATCCGAATTCATTAATTTCGAATCGAATTCGGGTCGAAGGATTGGATCTGGATCAAATTCGGATATATATTCGACCCATTGCAAGCCTAGGTTGAATGGTGTTTTGAGCATAACCCAAACTCGACTCAAGTTAATAACCCGTTAGTTGGATCAGTCACAACCCAAACTCGACTCAAGTTAGTATTCTCAAACCTTAACCCTAACCCACCATGAAAAAACACATCATTACTTCTTGGAGCTCCAATCCTTTTCAAGATTCCTTACTAGATGACCAAAATAAGGGGCACCAGAGTTTTGATTGGAAACGGCCCTTATCGAGGAAGATTGATTATTGAAAATCCTCTTTTTCCATAATGATTAAATAATTACAATTACTGTCAAACCCTAAAGCACCTTTTGGAGATATCCTTTCTTTTCCAAGACAAAAGAACTTCAAATTTTAAAACTCTTTCGGTTGTAACCAAAGCTTCCCAAACTTCGCTAGGATGTTAGACCATAATTCATGAGCCACATTCCAAAATCAATAGGTTGCCGCCTGTTGACTCTAATTTAGTTTTGCACGTAATATATCTGTTAGGTAGCTGCCAACCACATTGCATGGACTAATGTGGGTTTGGGGCGTGTGAGGGTTGAAATCGTCTGCAGTAGTGATCCTGAGGTAGACCTTGCAGCATTGTGGGATTCTGCCACGTGTAGCATCCCATGGATGTTGCCATTTTCACATTAAAAAATGTGAAGTATCATTTCAACTGACATTTCACATTTTTTTATTGTGAGTTTAACAGCATCTGTGGGATGCTAAACATGACAGTATCCCAGAGATACTATAGGGTTTGCTGCAGGACCACTGCGGCAGGCAATTTCATCTCGGCAAGTTAGTGTTGGGATAGACTAGAACCTAACTTGATTCCATTAGGAGCGAATCGATATCAGTTAACCCATTAATCTGCTCCGTTGCACAAACAACAAACGACTCACCCCTCAAACACAACTAGACTTTCCACGAGTTCCTCCTTTGCATCTTTAGATGGTTTAGGTTAGATTGGGGAATTTGTGGGCTCGTTAAATGGATATAGAGTAGAAGTGGCCACTTTTAACCTATTCGCCAACATATTGAACCCTACCATTGGTTAAGATCGTCTCAATTGTTTATTGGGTTGGGTCCAAGTTGTCTCATCGATTCAATTGTAAGTAGATAAACCTAAACCTTAAGAAAAACCTTTATAATAATAGTTTTCCAAAATTCCACCACCTTCTCATCAAACTATTTGATCACTTCCGAAAGATATATAATTCTGAATTTTTCTAAATAAATTATACAATTCCTTAATGAACACATGACACCATAAGTCCCCTAAAATTTAGGGCAAACTTAAATAGAATAGTCATACTCAAATCTTTGCCATATCTCCCCATCATAAAATTTTAAGTCTCTAAGATATAAACACATTCAAATCTCGTTTCATATTAATTTCAGAATTTCCAGAATTCAAAAAAAACCTACATATTAAATATAGTCTATTTATTTTCTATAGAATTTTTAATCATAACTATGTCAATTCTATATTTTCTGACCTAGTGGGATTCAAATCCTCATGACTCATTCATTTCTTAACTAAATTACATAAAATCTGATTTGTTAGATTGCTAACTCAATGTACTAAAATAACCTATAGCAGTTTTACAAAATTCCACCTATTTAATTAATTATAAATTTTCAAAGTCTACTTTATTTCAAAATTCTGTACAGACCAGCAATAGTAACAATTCTTTTAATATTACTAAATCATAGAATATTGCCCAGAGTATATATATATATATTTTGTGAAAATAGAGACATAATGGAACAACTTCCATCCAGAAACTGAAACCTAAATATGTCTCCAAAGTAGCTTAAAAATTCCATTTATCCGAAATTTTTCTACAGAAATCTGGTTTAATTTTAAGTATTTTCCAAGCCTCTCTTAGTTCTAACATGTTTAACTACAAATTAATGATAAAATTTATCGAAACCTCTTTCAAAGCATCTTAAAGGCAACTTCTAAACATAACTCATAATTTATATGTCTCATGAATTCTAGCCATCAAGGTTTTAATAGTATCAAATATAATACTAGAGCATTTCAACTAGTATTATGCATTCGGTGAATCCTTAAAATTTGAGAATTCCCAACCTCAACAAAACTCATGAAATCTCCATTCAAATAATCCCACATTGTCTCACCACATCATTCAAATTTTTAGAATCAATCCAATAGCTAGAGCATGCTAAAAAGTCAAAATTAGAGATAGCAATGATATGTCCATCGAATAAACCAAAAACAACAATTTTATGCAAGTTGAAGGGGCTAACTTACCTGTTGTTTTAGGTTAAATTCTCCCCAAAACTTCCAGATATTAACCCTTTCTTGAAACTCAACCAAAACACAAGAAGCCTTTACATCGGGTTCTGGGTTTTGCACATAAACAGCACACAAATTAGAGACTTTGCTAGCAAATTCGATATCAAACAAGGGCCTAAAATCTGATGTTTCCCTTACCTGCAACCTCAACAAAAAGCAATAATAGCTCTAGAAAAATCCCAGGTCCATACTCCCTATGCTTAAATCATGAATTGCACTTGATAGTTTCTTAACGCCTATACCAAAGAGACATGATCTCTGAATTTTTTTTTCCAGCAACACAAGACCATTCAAATGGAGTTAAAAAGGGTAAGTTTTCGATCAGATTATATACCTTGGACCCCAACACAAAATATCTTCTTATCCTTTCTTCAATCTAAACAAGAACATAAACTAGTAACCCGGAACCTTTTTTTTTTTAATCATGAATAAATTGATGCCTGGTCCAAAATATATAGATCTGATTTTTTTTTTCTAAATACCAGATTTCACGTATAAGACTCCTCTTGTCCAGATCTGATCAATTAAATCCAACTTTAATTTGGAAATTAAAGCTGCAAGCAAAACTCAATAGAAAGAAAAGCTTCCAGCACCTTCGTTCTCCCCTTTTTATTTTCTTCTCTTTCTTCTTCCAACGATCAACCTTCTTCTCTCTCACTCTTGGATCTGATCAGAACCAATCCAACAGCAAAAGGAATCAAACTTAAAAGAAACCTGAATGGAAAGAATGTGTACGACTCCTTTCTCTCCTTCTCTTCTTACGTGAACAACACCCACACGCCCATTCTTTGATTTGGTGTTTTTTTTTCTCCTTTTTTTAAGGGAAATTTACACGTACACCCCCTGAGGTTTGAGAAAGTGTCACGGACACCCCCTGTAGTTCAAAACGGATCACTTACTACCCCGTAGTTTCAAAAACCGTCACCCACCGCCCCTGCCGTTACATCCCACACAAACACCGTTAGTTCATTTTCTAAATGGCCCAAATACCCCTGGTTTAAGTCGTCTTCTTCGTTGCTCTACTCTAAGGTAAATAGTGTGACTTCCAAATTCATCAAGCTCTTCCTTGTATCGTTTATCTCAACGATGTTAGCTCAAGCCATTTTCTCCCAAACTCAACCACATATCACCTCCCACCAAGCCCAGTAGCCTTACCAGTCATTGGAAACCTTCACCAAGCCTTCACCAATCTTAAAAACTGCTCTGTTTTTAATTTCTTGACCAGCAGTTATTATCCCTCTTCAATTCCTAACGGAGCGTAATTGCAAGAGTTACAGAATTTCCATTCTTCTCTCCATTACAATTTTTTTACAGATTGAGTTCTAAGATGTAATGTACTAATGGGCTTGTGTATAATTTGATTCGATTACACCTTTATGAACTACGTCAAATACCAAACGGGCAATGTGACTGCTTATAACGCAGACACTTCATCCTCACAGCATAATATCACATGCAAAGATCCCGTAAAGAATGCTATCCGTGAATTACATCAGAAGATTCAGAACAGGAAAACGAAAGAAATTTTGAAGCAAAACTGAGAAAAACCGCAAATTTTCACTGAACAAAGAGTCAGACAACATTTATACCAGCAATGCATAATTCAAAAGTGCCGGCAACAACCGTAACACAGGAGCAAAGTCAATTAATTGCACATTTACATATCTATCTAGCAAATACTAATAGAGAAGAAAGCAGCCAACAAAGGAAGCAAAGATGACCAAACCAATTATCCTCTTCTACGCCCTCTCACCACGATGAGAACTGAATCGAAACCAAAATATCTGCAAATGCCACATCGAAACCAAAATGTGATATTTGATTGAAAATAAAACCAAAATGTGGGTTGTAGCAATCAGATCGAGCAGATCCTAAACGCACCTGGGTTTCTTCAAGAACGAAATAGGGATCGAGATTTGCTTGAAAATAAAACAGAAACGCACCTGGGTTGTAGCAATCGAGATTTTCTTGAAAATAAAACCGAAACGCCGTGCTCTATTCTCTCACTTCAATGGCGAGACAAAGGGAGGCTTAGGGCTTCTTTGTGGGTTCTCTTTACATTAGACTAGAGCGACGAAGAAGACGACTTAAACCAGGGGCATTTGGGCCATTTAAAAAAATGAACTGACGGTCTTTGGATGGGATATAACGGTAGGCGGTGGGTGATGGTTTTTGAAACTACGGTGCAGTAACTAAGTGATCGGTTTTGAACTACAAGGGTATCTGTGACACTTTCCCAAACCTCAGGGGGTGTACGTGTAAATTTTTCTTTTTTTTTACAACTAAACCTAAACCCTAAACCCTTAATTACCTAAATAACCCTTCCTTAAACCCAAGGTTAACCCCTTTCTTGTAAACCATCTTCCCTAACCATCAAATACTCATAGTCATTGCCACCAACCCAATGTTGGGTTCAGCCACATCAAGACATTTTTTTTAAAGAAGGGTCTTCCCACCCTCTAAATAAAATATTTACATCAATTAAATAAATGAAAATAATATTTATATACACGAATCCCAACTTACCTTAGATTTAACTTTCCACATGCATCGGGTCAATTGGTAACTCTCCGAGTTGGTCCTGATTCGCATTCTTTGCATAACATAACAACACCTCTAGTTATCTATTTATTTAATTTATTTTGTTTAATTTTTTAAAATTATGGGATTTTACAACTCATATATCTTCTCCAATTAAATATAATATTTGATTTTAATTATCCTTAGTAAAATAAATATCTATTTTTAATTATCATTAATTAGAGAAGAAATAGGTTTTTAATAGATTCAAAATCTATTAAATAAATGTACAAAATCTAATAGATAAGCATTAGGGAAGAAGTTTGATTTAATAAGACAATAATTATCATTAGAAGGACGTTTTATGTATTTATTTTTTAATTATCGTTAGTAAAATAATTATCTATTTAAATTCTGATTCAACATTTTGTGTTGTGTATTTTGCTTAGATTAAATAGAAGAGGAGTAGGGAGATCTCAATTTGATTTGAGAAGAGGGTAAAGGTCAAACATGGGGTTCAAGTATGTGACAGAAAAAAATTTCTAATCATTTTTTTAAGACTTGACATTAAACTATAGTGAGCAGAATTTTCTGATTGTGATAATTTATGTGAAAGTTTATCTCAGATTGAAGAGAAGAGAGGGATCATTAGATTAGATCTAAGGTGAACATTCAGACCTTAACCCATGCATGTTTTAAAACCCCATTCGTATAGTGTCAGCACTCCATTTTTACACCATAAAATTGCCTAAGATCCATATCTTAAACCGGCATATATGTGGGTACGTAAATCGAGGTTTTTATAGTGGACCAATCTTTTTGAAATAACAAGCCCATAATAAAGAGAATTCTAAGTCGATTCTGATGCATTAAACCGTGCTCAAATCGGATCTCAAATGGCTAAGTTATGGATAAAATAAATAAAGGGTAGTTTGGGGATTTTTGATAAAACTGAAATTGAGTGCCACATGGCAGCCACGTGTATGCCATGGTGGCTACCATGTGACCAATGATGACTAAAAATTTTGGGTTTCTTTTAGTAAATAAGATAAGTATCCTAATGAGGTTTGTTATGCAAATGAATAAAAATTTAATAACAAAGTTAATAAAAGTTTTGAGATTTAAAGAAAATAAAAAAATATATATGTGAGACACAGGAAAAATCACCGGGATGATTTCCCCTCCGTCCGTACACGGGCTCAACACAAAATTGGGAGAGTCGCCACCATTCAGATTTTTGGGGTGTGAATGGACACCAAAAAGTTCAAAAATATGCAAAAATAGCTAAAAGACAAATTCTAGGGTAAAAATAACCCTACTTGAAAATCAAATCCAGAGATGGGTAAGGAGATTAGATTATGAACGGGGGAAGGTGTTAGGCACCCCCATTCACTCACACAAGGTGGTTGCCAAGTGTTGTTCATGCTAAGAAATAAGAAAGCTTGCTAAAAATCATTAAAACTTGGAAAAAAGGACACATGTATAATATCTTTAAGTGAAGATCCAAATGGATTTTAGATCCTCTTTTATGTCAATATCATTTCTGGAATATCAACAATAAATAGAAATCAAAGCAAAAGTTGTACAAAACCAAGTTGAGTTCAATCCGGAGAATTCAGTAAAAGTAATGCCATTAGTCTTGAAATCATTCAAATCCAATTTTAAATTGAATCGAACCAAATCCATTTGAAAGATCATGGTAAATAAGAGACTCATGCAAAATTTCAAGTAAATCCGGTTGAAATCCTAGGAGTTATGCTCCTTTAAAGTTGCTGCTGGGGAAAATCAAAAGTGATAAGCATGCAAGTTTGGAAAATTATCTAGAAAAATCCACTCCATAGAAATCCACGAAATTTAGTGTGAGTGAAGTCTGTATGGCCAAATTTTAGATGAAACTAGCCTCATACAAAAATTCATTCGGATGTGCCTTGGGTGATCTCCCGAACAGGCCCGGAAGATCACAGATTTACCCAGGAAAGTACTGATGAGCAGTTTTGAGTAAATCTGTTACCAATAATAGAAATGGAGTCAACAAATTATGAAACGAACTGGATTTGAAAATAGACTCATAAAGGAGTGCCCAGAAACAAAAATCACTCGAATCGGATTTAAAACAAACACATGGCGCTCAGTCGAAGTGATAAGTTCCGTATTCAGATCAGAACTGACCTATCAACTTCGACAGAGAGGTGTCAAAAATATGCTTGATAGAAATTAATGAAATTTGGTAGGCATAAACTAGACAGCCTCACCTTTCCTATGGTTCTAAAATCACTCCAAAATTCATCCGGATGATGAAGTTATGAGTGTCCTAAGTCAGGGTACAGTTGCTGTCAAGTAAAGCCTTTTTTGGAGAAAAAATATTCAAAACTGTGATAAAGTGTGTGCAATTCGTGCAAGATGAACACAAATCCTTTAAAAATCATTTAAAGACATTCCAGAATTGATTGAGGCCATTTATTTCAGATTTATCACAATAAATGCAATAAATCCGAAATGTGAGCCTATCTCGCCAAAATCGTGCTATGTATGTGCAAGTGTGAAAAATCATACAAGAATAATATAGCAACATAGCATGCATTCATATTCATCAAAACAAGGTTCTAAAACAACCTAGGGTTCCGTTCCATTATCGTTTCCCTTAGTTCTCTCTCCCCGTTAAACACGGTTCTTCAAGATAATCTTGGGGTACTTTGAATATGAAACGATTTTCAATCATTCAAGAGGCTTATGCAAGATAGGTTCTAGCACTAGGGTCAATCCCCAGTCTCGTTTCTCCTAGATCCCGCCTTCACGTTTTACGGCTAGGGGGAGTCTTAAGATACTTTGAGCCAGGGAAGGGTTTTCATACACATAGAAGGCCTTATTCTACAGAAAGGTAGAAGAAGAGATCTAGATCTAGAATATAAAATGAAGAAAATAAAGAAGAGGTTTGAGGCTTACCTGGGGTTTTGGAAGCAATCCGGCAGCGGTTCCCTTCTTCACTCGGAGCTCTTGGATCTCCAACTTATTGGCCATTTGCTTGAGGAGTAGCCTCCTATTTATAGGCAAAGGCTAGGGTTAGGGTTGGTGAGAATGGTAGACACAACATAATGTCTATAGCCCACCAACCTTAACCCTAAGGCCATTTCCGAGATTTCCACTCATTTAATGAGGGATATGATGGTAAAAGTGAAAAGCTCTCGGAAAACCCTAATTTTGAGCAAAACTAGTGTATCCGGCATGTCAGGCTGGATACACAAGTGCCTTAATGTATCCGGCATATGATGCCGGATACACTAAAGCTTTCTTGTATCCGGTATTTTCCATCGGATATAAAGAAGAGTACTTGTATCCGGCTTGAGTTACCGGATACAAGTAAAAAACACTTTTTCTCAAATTTTGTGCTGGCTTTCAAGGAGATAAAGATTTTTGATGATTATTGATCATTTTGACTGTGCAATTTGGGGTGTCTACAATATAAACAAAGACAAATGGGTTGGATGAATTGGTCCAACTCATGGGATGTTGAGACTAAGCTTAAAATAAATAAGCCTAAAAAAATACATATTGGACAAATTAGACTTTGAGACCAAACTTAAATAAGTGGTGGTGTTTAAGAGAGGAAGATGAGAAGTTGGGGAGATGAGAGGTCTAGGTGTTTAAAAGAGGAGAAGTTAGGGAGAGGAGAGGTTTAGGAGTTTAAGAGAGGACGAGAACAGGTTAGAGGTTAAGAAGTTGAAGGAGTGAGAATTCTCTTATAAAAAGGATAGAAGTTTAGAGAAGAGGGGGGAGAAAAAGTGAAAGAGTTGTCTAAAAAAAGAGAGAGCAAGTAAGAGAGCTCTCTGAAGAGAAAGAGAGAGCAAGTAAGAGAATTCTCTGCAAAAAAAAAAAGGGGAGAAGGGAGCAAGTAGGAGAGTTCTCTAAAAAAAAGAGAGAGCAGAAAGTTGGAAGAAGTGGAGAAAATAAGGGAGGATGTCTGGAGAATTCTGGGGGAGCTGCACTAGAGCAAAAAAAAAAAGGTTAATTTCAAGAGAAAACAACAGTACTTGTGGAGGTTATTCTACATTGAAGTCACTAGAAGTAAAAAGGGGATGGCGGATCCATACCATCTGAAGTAGACGCAACAAAGGAAAGATAGTAGCTATTGTCCACTGCACCGAGGCTCCGAAACTGGTTCAACATTGGATTTTACAAGTATTTCTCTTTGTTCAAACATTGCAAAAGATCATCTCTTTCCTTTTAAAGTTACTGGACTTGAAATACATGATCCCATAAGAATATTGAGTTGTATTTGAGGTTTATATCAAACTCGTACACAGTCCATTTCTTGAATTCTTCTGGTAAGCTACACAACACTGTACCATAAACAAGTAAACTAAATAAAATAGGTAGTGTTGGGTTTGGTAATGGTCGAACCTCATTGAGTTCGGTCATTATCACATACAACCTTTTAATTAGTTTTATTTTTTATTATTTGCTTGGTTTAATTCATTAAAAAAAAAAAAAACAGAAACAAAAATAAGTGTTCGGCCAATGGCTGAACGTGACTTAATTCAGCCATTGCCGAACCCAACATAACCTGGTGCTTTTAATTCTTTTTTTTTAAAAGAAAAGGAAAAGGCAGGAAAAAGAAAAAACAAGACCGAACATATGGCTCCATGTTGAGATTTTTGATTTGGGTGTCTTCTCATTGTAAATGTTAAACATGTGCAATATGTTTTAGTCTTCTAGTATAGGATGTATGATTGCAATCCCCATTCCCCATGAAACCCTTGTATATGAGAAAGATAAAAAAAAAGAAAAGATTAAAGGATGATGGCAAAGTCAAAAGAAAGCTGCGTCCGGCCATTGTTTAGCATAGTAGTTTAATATTTGTTTTGGTGTGTGCTATAGCTTACAATTTTTTTAAAGATTATATATGTGCATGATATAATGGAAATAAGAGTAAAAATAAATAAATAAATAAATAAATAAATGGCCGAACATGGTTCCATTTGGCTTCCCCATTTTTATTATATTTGATCTTGTTTAATTTGGGCCTTATCAAATTTTGCTTTATAGACTATTGTATCATTTGTCATCTTTTGTATAGCTTGGCTAGATCTTGTTTTGTTTCAAATAATGTAGCATAGCAAAATCCCATTCCTTTAAATCCTTGTACATATAGACTATTATTTGCTATATACATGAAATGATAAAAAAATTAAAAAAATAAAAAAGAAAGAAAAAGAAAAAGAAAATAAAATAAAATAAAATAAAAGAGCCCATTAAATATCCAACTAATTTAAAGAAACCCATTTCTGTGGGGCAACCTAGGATGTTCAAGGACTTCTCTGGGTTGCAATCGGATCACTTACCCGGAATCATTGGTTTAGACCAAAAATCAATGGGTGTCTACTTGCACTATTTCAGGTAGTGGTGACTCCATAACAAATGTAACACGCCTTTTTTCGTGGGCCCAAGGTGCGCACAAATAGGTTTATGCTGCTGGAAGAACTAAATTCTGTTTGGTTATTTTATGTATGCGTTAAGTGTAGTTTGCGTTGGACTGCGAGAGGGGTCTCTTGGATGGTTTTCAGTGTGGATTAGACCTACTATCAACATGTAAGTTGTCCCTTCAAATTTGCATGAAAATTTGGATTTCGGGTTACTCGAATGGAACTGATGAATTTCATGTGTTACTGTAGTTTTAAACTTAATTTCATTCTTCGGTTTATTTTGTTGCACTTTGATATTGGTTTACAAAAGAAAATTTCAGAATTTATAAGCTAGAAATTGGACATTGAGATATGATACTTTGTGGTTATGATTCTTTTCAGATGTATTGAATAATTTAATGCCACCCAAATTTCTGCACTTATGTTTATGTTAAAAAATTTTTAGATGAAGTGATTTTGTTTTGGCATGTGAAAATTTTTAGGAAGTGTATGCATACACATTATATTCGGACATGAGATGGGTAGATATCATAGGTGATTTATGTTACAAAAAATTTCAAAATTAGTCTAATTTAAAGGGGTACTCGGTGGTTGGACTATATAGTGGGTATTATTTTACTGTTTTATTGGACTGCACCTAATTTTTCTATAAGAGGGTGGTTGCACTATATAGTGGGTATTATTTTACTGTTTTATTGGACTGTAACTAATTTTTCTATAAGAGGGAATTTTTACAGATACCAAATGGTATATTTAGAGAATATGATCTTCATGAAAGTTGTTTGTTTTTGAGTTTATTTTAACCTAAAAATATAAAAAAAGTGATATTTCTCTGTTTACTAATTTTAAACTTAATTGTTACTGTTGTTGGTCTGTACATGATTTTGAATTAAAGTAGACCTTGAAAACTTATAATTAATTAACCAGCTGTAATTTTGTAAAATTGCTATAGGTTATTTTATTGCATTTAGTTAGAAGTCTAACAAACCAGATTTCATGTTGTTTGGTTAAGAAATGAAGTATGGGGATTTGAATCTCACTAGGTCAGAAAATACAGAATTGATACAGTTATGGTTAAAATTCAATAGAAAAAAATAGACTATATTTTATGATGGGTTTAGGTTTGTTTCAAATTTTGGAAATTATTAAATTAATAAGAAACTAGATTTGAGTGTATTTACGTCTTAGAGAATTTAAGCTAATGTCAGGGAGAAGTGGCAAGGTTTTGAGGATAATCATTTTGCTTAATAATTATTGTGAACTCTAAGAAATTTATGATGTTTGTCTAAATTATTATTTTTAGGAAAATTCCGATTTTATATTTTAGAAAAAGTGATCAAATTGTTGATGAAAATATAGTGGAATTTCATAAAAGACCTATTATAATAGATTTTCTTAAAAGTTTATTTTTAAAGGTGTTGTAGGAAATACTTAAGACTAGAAACGAGCATTTTATCAAAAAATGAGATTTTTTGGAGAAATATATTGATTAACGGAGTTTTAAATTTATTCTTTTCAAAATATTCAAACATGATGTTTAAACTACCTGGAACTCTGTTTAAAAGCAGAATTTTGGTTATTTAATATCTTTTAGAAACCAATTTTTTTTAATCATTATTATGGTTTAATAGGTTATTTGATTCGACACGCATGTGTCTCTGCGTATGCGGGTGTGTTCTTGACACTTATGTGTCTCCACGTATGTGGGAGTGTTTCTGACACGTATGTGGATATTTTATGACGTATGTCTTTTACCTAGTATTGGTGATTTCCCTGTCTAGTGGGTTTAGCTTTAAATGGATCCATAGAGTAGCTAGTAAATGAAATGTTTTCTAGAGTGGTTTGAATTCTATGTCATAGGCACTCCATCATGTTTACGATGGTATTGCTCCGGTATTGGTTGGTTGCTACGTTATCCACTTTGGTATCGATTGGATCGTACATGCTAACTCAGTCTGATATCGGTTGAATACTTCTACCTAGCATCGAATAGCCTGACCAGTATCGCTGGCCCGCTTGTAAGTCAGTTAGGTAGCATATTGGCATAGTCTGTTGATCTATCTTTGGTTTCCTATTTCATGAGCCTTACAAGACTAATTATATGATTGCATCATTTTATATTTTATTGTGTTTATTTTATCTTGGTTATCCTGATTATTCGCTTGCATAATTTCGAACTGTTAAAAATTTATATTTCTGCATGGCTACTTATGGAGGTGTTGTTTCTCACATTATTGTTTTTATTTGATTTGTTTTCAGACACCTTGGGAGAGGATGCTGTTGGGTTAGATACATAGGGGGGACTACCCTAACTATCGAGAGGAGGATTTCTATCGTTTTGTGTAGGTTCTGTAGACACCCCAAAATTGCACAATTTTTGATAAATCTTGAAGGAGAGAAATATTTTATTGGAATTTTCAATTCTTTGCATTGGGTTTGAGATCCTTAACCCATTTGAATCCAAAACCGTAAAGGAAAAGGCCCGAATTCAATCTTTTGTACAAAGTCAAACTTTTTTCGGTATAATTTTGTTGACTTTTGACCCCAGAAAATGAAATATTTTTTAAATCAAGATTTCAAGATAATTTTTCTTGGTAATCAGGTTTTTAGCCATGTTATTGCATAAAAGAATTTTTTGAGATTTTAAATCTTGACGAATACCTTGGTTTTAACATGTTGAATCTTTTTACCGGACCTGAAAAACCGGAATTTAGCCTGGAACTGGAAAGTTGACTTTTTATTCACTTGGAATTTGGGTCTAGAACTATTTTTAATGGATTCAAATGGGGGGGGGGGGTGTTTGCTTATTTACATGTAATATCTTAAGTAAATGGAGATTAAAAAATATGAGGACATTTACTTAAACGATATTACATATAAATAAGTATTGCCTGTGTTAAAATTCGGATAAAAGCTTCTTTTTTTTTTTGTATCCGACAGATAATGTCGGATAAAAAGAGAATGTCAAGTCAGATACAAGCTTTTTGCTCAAAATTAGGGTTTTCTGAGAGTTTTCACTTTTTACCATCATATCCTTCATTAAAGGAGTGGAAATCTCGGAAATAGCCTTAGGGTAAGGTTGGTGGACTCTAGACATCATTTTGTGTCTACCATCATGCAAACCCTAACCCTAGCCTTTGCCTATAAATAGGAGGCTCCTCCTCAAGCAAATGCCCATAAGTTGGAGATTGAAGAGCTTCGAGTGAAGAAGGGAACCGCTGCCTCACTGCTTCGAGAACCAGGTAAGTCTCAAACCTCTCTTTACTTTTAAGTTTTTACATTCTAGGTCTAGTTCTCTTCTTCTACCTTTCTGTAGAATAAGGCCTATTATGTGTGTGTGAAAATCCTTCCTCTATTCAAAGTACCTCAAGACTCCCCCTAACCGTAAAACATGAAGGCGGGATCTAGGGGAAGCGAGACTGAGGATTGATCCTAGTGTTAGAACCCCCTTTTGAATAAGCCTTTTGATTCTATGAAAACCGTTCCATATTCGAAGTACCCCAAGATTATCTCGAAGAACCGTTAAACGGGGAGAGAGAACCAAGGGAAACGAGAATGGAACGGAACCCTAGGTTGTTCTAGAACCCCATTTAATTGATATGAATGCATGCTACATGTTGTGTTGCTATTGAAGGAATGATTTTTACACATACACACATAGCACCTATTTTTGTCGAGATAGGCTTATATTTCGGATTTATTGCATTCGCTGTGATAAATCTAAAATAAATAGCCCCAAGCAATTCTGGGATTTTTTTTATGGTTTTCAAATGATTTTGATTCCTCTTGCACGGTGTGAGACATGGATTCGTCATCTCGGATGACTTCCGAATATCATCAACGCGGGGATCGATAAATGTTAGAGTCGCCACCATCCATTTTAGGGTGTGAATGGACACCAAAGGGTTCATAGATGTCAAATAGAGCCAAAGTGGCTCTAATACAGGAAAAAATCCAGAGATTGGGTACGGGGAATTATTTATGAGCGGGGGAAGGTGTTAGGCACCCCCACTCATCCGTCTAAGACGGTTACCATATGCTTGCTCATACTAAGAATTGTTTTTCTAACAAAATAGACAAAAGGGTGCTTACAACAAGCACCATGTATGTGATCATTCCACATGAGAAGTCTAATGAACTTAGGCTCTCTTTGTGGATTCATCACTTCTAAAACTTCATGAGTGAAATGAAATCAAAGTAAAAATGAGGAAAATCAAGCTAAGGCAAATATGGAGAAATTAGGTCAAAAGAGCTTGAAGGCTTTGATAAACCATAACTCATTCAATTTAAATCCAAATCAAATGAAACCAAAGCCATTTGAAAACTGGTATATAGTAGAGTATACAGTAAAAAATTCAGCTCAATCCGATTCAAAACGAGAGAGAAATCGACATCTGAAATCTGCTGTTATAACTCAAAAAAAGCACTAAGTAGGCATTTTCAAAGCTCTATTCGTGGAGTTTGGCTCAATAAAAATCCATGAAAATTGGTATGGAGGAAGTATGCGGTGCCATCTTTCCAAAGAAAAAAACCTCACACCAATCTCTATCCGGATGTGACTTATGTGCTCACTTGAATAGGCCTAGAAGACCACAGATGAGCTCTGGACTATGCCAGCGAGCACTTCTGAGTCCATTGAGCACCCAAGGCACAAAACAGATTGAAATCTGCTGAAACCAGTTGGAAATGAAAATAGACTTCTCAAAGAAAACTCAGAAACTGAAATCACATGAAACGGATTAAAACTGAGCAAATAGTGCACCATCAAAGCGGCAAGTTCAGCAATCTGGGCTGAACTGACCTACAAACTTTGAAGAGATGGTGTCAAAAATTGGCTACATGGAAGTGGACGAAATTTTCCAGATATTAAGTAGGCCTTCCAATCTATCACATGTCTTTGGAATCACTCAAAAATTCATCCGGAGGATGAAGTTATAAGCATTCCAAGACAGGCCACAGATCTGCCCTGTTTTGAAGTTTTTGAAGAGGAAACATGGAAACCAGTGCATGTGTGCATGTGGATTCGACCAAAACCTCAAAAATCCAACAAAAGCAAACTCATGAAGTCCTAGAAGTTCATTCTAAGGCCTGGGACCTCAGATTTTCCATATTGAACATGGAAAGCCCAAGATCTAGCCTATTTGATGAAAATAGTGAAAAGTGGGTGTGAAGATGTGGAAAATCACATTCCTATGAGAAAGTTGGAATCCATGGCTATTGAGAGCATGGATTCACATCTTCTCCAAATATAAAATAAATCAGAGAAGCATTCATGGGTTCAAAATAACCATACAACATGCTTTTCATCACTTGAGGGTTCTAAACCTAGAGGATCCATTCCACCTTCCTTTTCCCCAGGCTCTCTCTTCACGTTTTACGGCTAGAGAGGATTTCCAGGTACTTTAGAAAGGGTTTGGGGCTACAAACAACACCAAGGCCTTACACTACAGAAAGGTAGAAGATGAGAGATTGCTAGAACATAAAAAGGAAGCAATAACTCAAATGGGCTTTACCTTAGTAGCTTGAACAGTTGAGTAGACAATCCAGCAGAGGTTCTCCTTCTTCTTGCAGAGCTTCTAAGCTTCAGACTGTCAGCCATTTGCAAGAGGAGGACCCCTCTATTTATAGGCAAAGCCAAGGGTAGAAGAGTCCCAAGGGTATGCCAAAAAAACCTTCTAGATTATTCCAATTCTCCTCAAAGGCTTGAATTTGAGTAATTTAGCAAGTTTCGGAGGATGAAATAGGGAATTCAAGTCCCTGAGAGAGAGGCAATATGCGTAAATAAGGCTCAGAGATCGAGCCATTTCGCAAATCCCCGAAACAGCCAAAACCGTATACTCAGTGCGGTTTCTATAGAACCGTCCTATAAGTGCGGTTTCTATGCAAATTCATATCAACCGCACATACAGGGCGGTTCAATTCAGTTACGCTCGTCATGATTGCTGTCGACGTGTCTCAACGGCCGAAGCTTCGCGAAGCCACGTGGCAGCTCACGCAACAAACATGAATATCAACCGTGCTGTGTATGCGGTTACAACCGCACATACAGAGCGGTTGCGAAGCCACGTGGCAGCTCACGCAACAAGCATGAATATCAACCGTGCTGTGTATGCGGTTACAACCGCACATATAGAGCGGTTGAGACCAAAATAACAAAAACCGCACATATACCACGGTCAGCACATTTTTGGCTGGTTTTGAGCCTTAACTGCACAAGCCAGGCTTATTTACATGTAATATCGTTTAAGTAAATGTCCTTGTATTTTTTAATCTCCATTTACTTAAGATATTACATGTAAATAAGCAAACACCCCCCATTTGAATCCATTAAAAATATTTCCAGACCCAAATTCCAAGTGAATAAAAGTCAACTTTCCAGTTCTAGGCAAAATTCCAATTTTTCAGGTTCGGTAAAAAGATTCAACATGTCAAAACCAAGGTATTCGTCAAGATTTAAAATCTCAAAAAATTATTTTATGCAATAACATTGCTAAAAACCTGATTACCGGGAAAAATTATCTTCAAATCTTGCTTTAAAAAATATTTCATTTTCTGGGGTCAAAAGTCAACAAAATTCAACCCGAAAAAGTTTGACTTTGCATAAAAGATTGAGTTCATGCCTTTTCCTTTGCGGCTTTGGATTCAAATGGGTTAAGGATCTCAAACCCAATGCTAAGAATTGAAATTCCCAATAAAATATTTCTCTCCTTCAAGACTTATCAAAAATTGTGCAATTTTGGGGTGTCTACACACGGATCACACACTCTTTATCACTGTTTTGAGTTGATTTTCTTTAAAAAGGTTGAAACTGGATAGCAGTTGTACCCCAACTTCGGACACTCATAACTTCATCGTCCGGATGAATTTTGGAGTGATTCCAAAGCCATGGGAAAGGTGAGGCTATCTAGTTTATGCTTGTAAAATTTCATCAATTTTTATGGAGTAGAGTTTTGACACCATTCTGTCGAAGTTGATAGGTCAGTTCAGGTCAAACTATTAAACCTATCACTTTGAATGAATGCCATCTACTTGTTTTAAATCCGATTTGAGTGATTTTTTATTCTGGGCACTCCTATATGAGTCTATTTTCAAATCCAGTTGGTTTCATATTTTTTTGATTTAATTTGTGTCGTGGGTAGCAGATTTACTCAGAACTGCTCAACAATACTTTTCTGAGTTAGTCTGTGATCCTCGTGGCCTGTTCGGAAGGCCATCCAAGGCACATCTGGATGAATTTTTGTATGAGGCTAGTTTCATCTGAAATATGGCCATAAATACTTCATCCTCACCAAATTTCATGGATTTATATGGAGCCAATTTTTCTAAATAGTTTTCCAAACTTGCCCACTTGTCACTTTTTACTATCTCCAACAGCAATTTTAAAAGAAGCCTAACTCTTAGGATTTCAACCGGATTTAATTGAAATTTTGCATGAGTCTCTTATTTATCATAATCTTTCAAATGGATTTGGTTTGATTCAATTTAAATTGGATTTGAATGATTTTAAGACAAATGGTACTATCTTTTACCAAATTTCCCGGATTTGACTCAACTTGGCTTTATGCAATTTTTGCTTTGATTTCTATTTATTGGTGATATTCTAGAAGTGATATTGACATAAAAGAGGATCTGGAATCCATTTGGATTTCTCATGTGAAAATATCATACATTTATTTGATCCTTTTTCAAGGTTTTTAATGATTTTAGCAAGCTTTCATATTTTTTCTAGCATGAACAACACTTGGCAACCACCTTGTGTGGGTGAATGGGGGTGCCTAACATCTTCCCCCGTTCATAATCTAATCCCCTTACCCATCTCTGGATTTTATTTTCAAGTAGGGTTATTTTTACTCTAGATTTGCCTTTTTGCTTATTTTAATGATTTTGGTGTCCATTCACACCCTAAAATTGAATGGTGGCGACTCCCATATTTTTGTTGAGCCCGTGTGTTGACGGGGGGGATCACCCCGGTGATTTTTCCATATCTCACAGGTTCAGGATGTCATAATTATTATTTGTTATAGATTATTTATGTGGGATGTATTGATATTTTTTTAGTGGACCAGACTTGAAATTGATGGTTTAGATGTTGGATAGTGGTATTTTATTATTATTATTCCACGCTTGTTTGAGGATTTTGTCATTATTTTTGCAATCTGATTATTATGAACATGAATTTATTTATGTCTAGTTTAGATATATTTGGGGTTTTTCTAACGTTTAGGGTTTAGGTTTATGATTTTTAAATAAACCTGGATCTAGGGTGTTACATTCACGTCAATAGTTAAAAAAAAAAAGAAAGAAACCATAATTGTAAAATAATAATCGTTAGAAGGACATTTTAGGTATGAAAATAAAAAACACATAAGGTAGTTCGTGCTTTTAATAGCAGTATAGATTAAATTAAATATTTATAATATATATATATATATATAGTTTACAAATATTAAATTCAGATATTGAAAACTATTTGTAAATATTTAATATTAAATATTGAAGCCACGTTTTATGGATTTGTGTTTAAGAATATTTAATCCACGTCTCACTAACTGTTGGAGAGGACTTATAATGTGATAGGATTTTATTGGAGAAAGACTCTACACGTGGAATTAAAGATTATAGGGAAGGAATTTTAGGTATATGAAATTTGAAAACACTTAAGGTAGTTTGTGCTTTTAATAGTAATATAGATTAATATAGAAGGAATGAAGGCGTTGTATAATACTTGAGGTTTATAATATCTTATTTTTTTGATTATATTACGTAATTGGATTTGGATATCGGATGATTGGTTGGATTCGAAATCAAATCGAATTCGATATCAGATGTAAAGATCCGTCTATTAACCGGTTCCAATTCGGAACCTGGATATCGATATTTCTTATTGGATTCGATTCGGATCATAGAAGATTTGTACCGAATTCGACTCGTTTACAACCTGCCTACTGCTACTAATACTGCCACTAGTATCACCACCATCAACCACAACTTCGAAGATTAGCATACTACCACTAATAGCAAACAAAATGACCATTAGTACCAACCACCATCATTACCACCACTATTATCTTACCACCACCAACATCACCACCTTTGGTACATGCGATTACCGACAACCGACACTACCATTGCCAACAACCAACAATACCACTATCACTGTTGCCATGACCACCAGTTGCATATTACTACCACCACCAACCACCATCTGAATACTATCACGACTGCCACAACATCACCAAAATTATCAACATATATCATAACGGTTTTTCCAATATCTAATTCTATTTTCCTGCGTTAATTTCAATCCAAGCATATCAAGAAGTGCAGAGTGTTCTCAAAATGTTTTCCCACGTTTCTAGAAACCAAACAAATTAAGAGTTATATATTTTCCCCAAAAATCGAATCCACATGTAAAATCATTTACATTGTAAAATATTTTACATGAAAAAACAAATATTTTCCACATGTACCTTTAGTCAAGCCTAGGTCGCATAATAAGTTCAAGCCCATAAACGTTGTAGACATAGAAAGGGCTCTCCTAAACAATTAAATTGCTTTATTGTTAATAACTTAAGAAATATTAAACATTGCTATTTTGTTCTTATGATCCCTACTTACAGTTTTGATCATTTGAGTTGTAGTTATCATTTAATTCAGTTGTTGGAATTAATGGACATTTGCTTAGCAACATGATTTTGCTATTCCTATCTTGTTTTGCTTCTCCTGCACAAACTATTTTGGGCATACCTACTCCAGGTGCTCTTTTCTTTTTCTTTTTTTTTTTTCTGGTTCTTCTTGTTCATACTAAGTTGAAAATTGTCTCGTCAATGTACAGATGCGCGTCATTTTCAGACCTTAAACATTTGTATCAATAAAGAAAAATATTTAATTATTTAAAAATTTTTTTTTGGAAGAAAGATAGTTTATATTAAACCTATATTAAGAAGGGAAAATTATGAAAAATGGTCACTTTTGGCCGATATTTATAAAAACAGTCCACTAAGATCCTAAATTACAGAAAACAATCACTTTTTGTCGATATTTATAAAAATGTCCATCAAAATTAATTATAGGATCACTTTTCAAAAATAATTAAATTTGATGATAATTTTCTTGGGACATAAGCTCATTATACATAGGACTCAAGCTTCTTACATGGGAGACGAGCCCATCTTACTTGGGACACGAGTGCATTCTACGTGGGATGCGAGTGCATCATACGTGGACTCAAGCGCAGTTTGTCTATAATAAAATGACACTATTTTTTAATTATTTTTGATAAGTGACCATTCAAGTTAATTATTTTAAAAAGTGCCCTTTTCTGCAATTCTACATCTTAGTGGAATGTTTTTATAAATATAGGCCAAAAGTGACCTTTTCATAATTTTCCCAATTAGGAATGTGAGAGAGAGAGAGAGAGAGAGAGAGAGAGAGCTGTAAGAATGATAACGTATAATCAAAGTAAAAGGAGAGAAGGCTAAATCTACCTAGATGGAAACCATAAATGAAAATGGAATATATTTGAAGTTGTAAGATCGATTTGATGTTTAATTAGTTAGATCTTATATTTTTAAGGAAGACATATAAATTAATATTGTCAATTAAGGAATGGAATTAAGCACAGATTAATAGAAGACAAAATGCTTTAAGAAAGTGCCCGTTTCATAATTTACTAATTGGCTAACAAATGTTGTTATTTATTTTAAACATCCAATAGAAGTGAAAATCTACAAAATGAGAATGATGCTTCAATGCACAAGCTAGAACAAAACAATGTCAAATTGATTAATATATTTTATCTTAAATGCAGTTATGTATGGGCCTAATCACATTATTTAGTCGAATATTTGGATAATAAAAAGTGGACAAATTTAAATAATGATATATGTTACCAAAAACTATAGTATACAAAACAAAAGGTACAAATCCAACACAAAAAGACACCTTTTGACTTACTAATTAATCTTTTTTACCAATAATTATGGACTCTAAATCATACCAAATTATGGGCATGAGATATTATTGACAGCAATTTCAAGAGATTGGTTTTGGGTATTATCATTACCATAAATGTGTTATTAATATTTTGAATGCCTAAAGTTTGTATTTTAGTATCTTTCAACAATATATGTATATGTATATGTGTGTGTATATATATATATATTATTTGTAGATTAATTGGCCCTAATCATTTGAAGAGAGGACAAACTTTTTATTGCTATAACAACATTCATATAGAAAATGAATTTGGACCACAATAACTTCCATACAGTACAAAAAATTAGGTTTTTTGCGGGGTTCATAAGAATGCCACAAAATCTAAAAAGAATGTTGCTATAGCTATTCGCGACGAACATTGCGACGGACTTACTTTTGGCACTAAAGGCCGTGTTGCAAATAATTTGCCAACGTTCTTTGAGTTTGTCACTAAAGCTGAACATTTGCGGTATTCTATGAGTGTCGCTATGTTTGTCACTATAAATGTAGTACAGCAACACCCATATGAATGCCACTATTTATTTATTTTAGCAACACACATATGAACGCCGTAATTTGCTTAATTTAGTGACACTTATGAATGCCGTGATAAGTGTTATTTAATGACGAACAAATGTATGACACTATAGGTTTAAATTTTCTTTTTTTTAAAAAAAAAACATTTTGTAGCTTCTTTTGAACCTGTAATAATTAATTAACCAATAAATCCAATAGAACTCTAACCACCACCACAAAATAATACATTTAACAAATTAAAACAAGCTTCTCAATTCTTCCAAATCAATGTCAATACAAATAACATCTTCATATTAACAAAGAAAAAAAAATTTACAAGCTATATGAATTGCTTTCCATAAACCAAGAGTCGATGGTTCCTTGAGATGAAGAGATTGGCATTCCTGCAGTCCATCTATCAACAAGGTTGAAACCAAAGTGAGAAGTAGCTAAGAGTATGGATGACTCATATACACGGCAAAAAACATGGCAGAGAACTAAAGCTGCTTTCTGGTCCTCTTTCATGCCACAGTATCCTTAAGAGCACTTACAACTGCAATTAACCCAAATAACACCCAAAAATTTTTTTTTTTAAAAAGTTAAAATACCAGTAAAGCTGCATCTCATCTCCTCTGTGCTACCAGACACAGTCAACATCATCCTCCATTTCTGAAAAGACCCGATTGCAGGAATTCAATTTAGAAATTGTGGTCTTGTTTAATCACAGAAGAAACAAAGGTAGGTAACAGTTCAACCAGATTTCAATCTTTCTGAAGAACCCAAACAATTCAGAGTGTTCTTCTCTGTGTTATAATTTGTATCATTCTCTTGCTTTCCACTTGAATTGGGCAATCAAAAGTGAAATAGTTACCATGGCTGTGGGTTCAACAATGCCAAAAACTGGAGTATTGGGGTCAATTGCACCAGAGCTCTTGCTGTCTTGCACTTGAACCTGAAATGGTCCATATTTATGTTGCTGCTGCTCCAGAAACAGAGCACCAGCACAGTGTATTACTTGAAGTCCATCAGAATGTTTTTGCTTTAACACAAATTAAAGCTTCCCTTCAGTTACTCTTCTAAGATTTATTAAAACTTGAGACTAAGTAATATCCATCAACCTGAAATCAAAACTCACTGAGAACTGGTCATTCAGGTGGCGACGAAATTAGATCCTTAATTTGCAGTTGCAAACAGGGGAGATACAGCTTAGCAGGTCCAGTTCCATTGTATCCCCATCGGTAGAAACCACAAGCTCAGCTGATTTTGCTGCAACCATTGAGCAGATACATGCACAGCCACAACCAAGTAAGGTATCTTCATAAAACATCTTTTCCCAATCAGTTCAGGTATATGGTTATATGCATCTAGGAAGCACAATATTGGCCAAGGGCATGAAACCCAAAAGTTCGCTGTTAATCGACTGAGTTTTTTCTATTTATCTAAGCAAAGGCTTTAGGCCTTGTCCTCTCTTAATCCGCATTGATGAAACTAGGTTTAATTTACTCTATTTGTTCCAATTAAATGCGGTTGGCTCTTTGTTTGAAGGTCCTTTCTACAGTATTTAGTTTACAAGCCTCAAAAGAGAATAAATACCAAACAAAATTATAAAAGATCACTAAATAGACATTTCATTTTATTTTTTCTAATTATTGTTTTAAGCAAACAAACAAAAGTTCTATATAGAGGTTCAACCTCTCTATCTAGTGCATGTAATAATTATCAGCATTAGAAACGTTGAAACTAATAATTCAATTTAGAAAAGCTATCAGATTCAGTAAATAGCTACCAGTATTGCTTAACCAGATTCAATAAAGCTACTAGTAAATAGCTACAGGAAGACTTCAATGATATTAAATTTCACATGGCAAGAAAACACAGTCTTACACAAAGTTTGCACACGATGATTTATTAACACAGATCCCAGTTCTATAATTGGAAGGACATTACAATCAAATATCAGTCACTTTTTGATGGAAAACCCATAGTGGTAGACAGATTAATAACTAATATGCTACATTTTAGACTTAAATATAAGCCTATTACCCTATCAATTCAAAGACTTAGGAAAGTGAAGTTCTTAGACTACCGATTAGAAAGCTGCAGCACAGAGCTTGGCTAATAAAGTCAGTCATCCAGTTATGCTACAAGGTTCAAACCCACACTTTGTGACTTGAAAAACCGACTCCCATTTGCTCTCGCATGTTAAAAGCTTTATCCTTCTTTTGTTTCACTTTTCAAGCATATGACTAATATAATAATGGATTTCAAGCAAATGTTGCAACTCTAAACAATATCTATGGTACAACCACCAGAAACCTTAACAGTGCAGTTTGTTGCCTAGTTCAGTTGTACAAGACACCCATTTTCTGATGGTTAAATTTTCAGAGCCGTAAAAGCAACCATCAGCAGCTCCAGTGTGCAAAGAAGCAGCAAGGCATAAAATAATTATTTCCTTTACTACTAAAAGAGAAAAGTTGCATTGCTAAATGAAGAGAAAACAACATTAGGACACTTGCATAGCTAAATGCAGCAAAGGTAAGACACAAACAAGTGAAATAAAACAGAAATACGGGGCTTACGTACGTAGCAAGTGCATTGACATGCCCTTAAGCTGGATGTCAGCTTGGCTGCATTTAGCAAAAAATGGGGAACAAGTTGAAAAGAATGGCTGCCATGCATACCCCAGACAAACAGAAGAACTTAACGCACTAATATGACATACACAGGAATAGAATTGCCGTTAGCAAATAAATGACAGTAAAGCACGTTATAAACTTACAACTGACAGAATATCCTCTGCTAGCCCTTGTTCATAAGATGGTGGACCATCTTTTGCACCAAATATCACCTGCCGAGCTGACTGTTATACAAACCGCAAGAAAAGAATTACAGAGATCCCTATTGTAGTACTTTGTGGGCGACCATATGCAATAATATCCAAAACCGAATTCAAAAGAGAGAGAAAAATGTCTCTCTAATTTGGATAAACAAAGAAATTTAAGAAAGACGAAATCAAGTTTAAAATCAATAGAGGCTCAGGTAGAATACCTAGAAATGACTCAACAGAGGCTGCAAATCGACAAAGCGACGGAAAGAATACCAGTAAATTTCTCATATCTAATCCAATTAAATATGTTATATACAAAACCTAATTTGAGATAAAGCGGATTAAAACAAGGAGATATTTAACCAAATCAATCCACAAACCCTAAATCAAATTAGAGAAATAAATTACCTCAAAATAGAAACATTCAGAGAACAGACCACTTCAAAAACAAAATTCAATCAGTCAACTATTTCATGAAGTTTGAGACTGACTCAAATTGATGTTGCTTTGAAGAGAAAGGGGAAAAGAATGGAAAGGCTTGATTCAAGGAGGAGATCAGAGACCAAAGCAGCAAGGAGCGGCTGGCGCGGCAAATAAAAGGTAGAGAAATTTAGGGAAGCAGAAAAAAAAGAGTGAGAGCAGGCGTTATTGTTCAAATAGAAGGAGTTGCTCTGTAGGTTCAGATTTGATCGACATAACAAAGACACAAAAAAAAAAAGCACAAACGCACCTTTTGATCGATCGACTGAATTTATAGCGGAACGAGCTTTGTGCAATTCGTTCGACTGAGTATAGCGGAACACGGAAGCCGATTGGTAGGAGCTCTATGCAATCCCTACTGTCACGTCAAGCTATGCCTGAAACCTCCAAAAGAGAAAAGCAAAGCGCCGTTAACAGCAAGAAGAGCAGTCGGCTGCCTCTGGCCTAAGATTCTGAAGACACTCACCTGATATGGCCTAGATCCCCTAAGACGAATTGACTAAGAGGGAAGATGCTGGTTCAGAGGAGATAGGCTTCAGACGAAATTGAAGACGAATCGTTTCGGTCAGAATGTAAAGAGCGCTTCTGTTTTGATCGTCTATACTCTTCTGATTTTAAGTTTCTCAGCGGGAGCGGGAAACAGAAGGCGCGCGTATTATAGCGTTACATAGGCAAAACTTAATAAATGTCGCAAATATTTTTCTAATTAACGGTGATATTTAGTGAATGCCACAAATATCTATTTAGGATTCTTTTATATATTAATGTAAATACTTTTTTTCTTTAACGACGAACATTCAAGTCTATCACCATATGATATATATCGCGACATATTTTATGTTTGACACAAAATTTGTGTCGCTAAAAATTAATTTTTTGTAGTGATAAATGATATTTCACTTGTGTAACCTTTAAGAATGCCTTAATACTTTACAAAATGATACTATTGACGAAAGGCATTTCACTCGTATAACCTTTAAGAATGCCATAATGTATCTTTACAAAATAATACTATTGAAATCTAAACTCAAAAAAACTAAAATGAAATGGTAATTTTAATATATTACAAAGAAATAAAAAAAAGACCAGGGAAGTGTGTGACCAAAAGTTGATTCTTTGCTTTAGGAGTGGTAGAATATGAGTGCCCTTCACATGATTATTAACTGACTTTTGACTGGTGCACTAAACACCTCAAAATTGATTGTGATTTTTATTTTGGGAAATTGGCACTTGGTTCTCATTTTACATGCTTTGTCTCTTCATCAAATCGAGCAAAAGATGTTTTTAAAAGATTATTTAATTTGAAATCACTTCTAGACCGTGTGTATCAATCTTGGATACCACTATCTCTCACTTTGTGAGTTGAGAGGAGTAATGGGTGTAAAGATAAAGGTAATAAATATTTGTTGCACTATAGCTATTATCAAATTTGAGTTGGTTGTACCTATGGAATTCCCTTAAATCTATAATACATAGCTTTCATTCAATAAGAATGAACTTTCAATTGTCTAATCGTTGATCAATTTTATTACTCATCCTAATGTCAAGATTCTCATTTGTGAAAGATACACCAAAGAAAACCATTTGAATGGTATCTGTATGTTGACGTGCGAAATTTGAATTAGCCAAATTGTCGCTACATGTGATAAGGAAACCATTTTCCCTAGAGAGAGAGAGAGAGAGAGAGAGAGAGAGAGAGAGAGAGAAGAAGAAGAAGAAGAAGAAGAAGAAGAAGAAGAAGGAAATGCTACTTCAAAATTGTTGCTACATGTGATAAGGAAATAATTTTCCCTAGAGGGAGTAAGGGAGAGAGGGAGAGAGGGAGAGAGAGAGAGAGAAGAAGGAAATGCTCATATACTACATAGGCAAGATTAACATCATACAAGATTGATGTACTTTATTTTTTTCTATATGAACTCCAAGCACTAGGAAAAAAAAGGAGGAGAAGGAGAAGCTCATTAACCATTATAGATAGGTTTACACACGAATTTTTCCCTTTCCCTTTTTATCCTTGTCACAATAGCATTTTCTTCTCGAAAGGCCCTTGCAATGACCACCTTTGATGCATTCTTTATTACATCGGCCACTGAGGCATCTTTTATGCAATGATTCGTCTTTTCGCTAGTGATGCTTTCCCTGCTTGGAACAAATTTCATTAGCAAAAAATTTTTAGAACAAATAAGAAGAAAGAAAAATTCTATTTTAAATATTTTGGTAAGTATGGTTAAAGGTAAAAAAATTAGATATTTAGTAGATAGGTAAAGTTATTATATATCCATTTGAGGCATTTCGATCAGTAAAATAGTCATTACATGTGACAAGGAAACTATGTCACATTAGAGAGAGAGATGGAACACAAAATTTTTTTTCCTACCTTTAACTTGGACTCGCTGCAATAGCAATTGCGAGTCAAAATAAAACCCTTGCCGCAATGGCCACCTTCCTTGCCCATATGATGGCAGTCTTTATTGCAGGCGTATTTGAAAAGGCATCCTTCATACAATTTTTCACTTGCTGGATCGGGATTCCTTTCTTTGTGTTCTTCTTCATTTTTAGCCATCAGCTCCCTTGCTTTTGCCATCTCTAACATAAAAACCATAAGATCATTTTTCTGTTAAGACAAGTTGGGAATGTAAAAGAGTATATATACGATTTAGTGTGTGTGCTTGAGTGTCTTTCTATCCATGATTAAGTTTTGAAGAGCTAATTCAAGATGGAATGAATGGAATTGTAGAAGAGCAAAGCTACCTTAACTTCAAACACTTTCCATAGAAATTGAAAAAAGCTAGTTTTTATGTATTGTCATCAACAATAGAATTGCTAAAATTTTGTGTTAAAGATGCTAAAGAAAAAGTAAAGAAAACTAACTTGTTGCCACAAGAACCAATGAGAGAGTGAAGATAACTTGAAAAAGATGTTGGCCACGCTCCATTAACAAAGAGAGATAGAGAAAGGGAGAGGGAGGGAATTCAAATTGCAAAAAAGTAGCCTTGGCCACGCTCCATTAACAAAGAGAAATAGAGAAAGGGAGAGGGAGAGAATTCAGAATGCAAAAGAGTAGCCTTGGGTACTACTTATATAGTACCTCAAATTACAGATGCCTAAAACATTATTTTATTTTTCCTTCAGATGGTCCCTAACATGGATTTTCCATAGATTTCTTCCTTTTTTAAACAAATTCATAGCAAGAAAATTGCAACATCACTAAACTTTCTATTTTTTTATTTCCTTTTAATAAAGTTAACTTCATTTTTGTGTAGAATACAACACAAACTCTTTCTCAGAACATTCATCCATAATTGTTTTCATCGTACTATGTGTCTCCACCAAGCTATAAATCATTATCATAAGCCAATTCATACCAAAGTGAGATCGACGATACGAATCTTGTCTTTCCATCCCGTTCTATCAAAAATCATATTTTCAGTTAATTTATATCTCAATATAGATATCATTTTCCTAACTTCTTTGATTCCTTCTCTCTAAGGATCTCATATCAACAAGAGGAATACAAAGCAAGTATCATATTGGATTTTTATAACCTAATGAGGTCGAATTTGGGCATATAAATAATAGACAGAGGTAGACATGCCGGCGGATTCTTCTTTTTTATACAACTTCTTAGCAAGAAAATTACAACATCACTAAATTTTCTATATATTTTTTTTTTACTTTTATTTCCTTTTAATAAAGTTAATTTCATTTTTGTGTAGAATACAACAAAAACTATTTCTTAGGACATTCATCCATAATTGTTTTCATCGCACTATGTGTCTTCACCTAGCTATAAATCATTATCATAAGCCAATTCCTACTAAAGTGGGATCGGCGATACGAATCTTGTCTCTATATCCCGCTTGATCAAAAATCATATTTTCAGTTAATTTATGTCTCAATTTATGTATCATTTTCCTAATTTCCTTGATTCCTTCTCTCTAGGGATTTCATATCAACAAGAAGAATAAATAGCATGTATCATATTGGATTTTTATAATCAGATGAGGTCGAATTTGGGCATATAAATAATAGATAGAGGTAGACATGCCGGCAGATTCTTCTTTTTTATACAACTTCCTAGCAAGAAAATTGCAACATCACTAAATTTTCTATATATTTTTTATTTTTATTTCCTTTTAATAAAGCTAACTTCATTTTTGTGTAGAATACAACCAAAACTCTTTCTCAAAACATTCATCCATAATTGTTTTCATCGCATTGTGTCTTCACCTAGCTATAAATCATTATCATAAGCCAATTCCTACTAAAGTGGGATTGGCAACACGAATCTTGTATCTCCATTCAGCTTTATCAAAAATCATATTTTTAGTTATTTTATGTCTCAATCTAGCTATCATTTTCCTAATTTCTTTGATTTCTTTTTTCTAGTGATCTCACATCAACAAGAGGAATACATAGCAAGTATCGTATTGGATTTTTATAACCAGATGAGGTCGAATTTGGGCATATAAATAATAGACAGAGGTAGACGCACTGGCAGATTCTTCTTTTTTATACAACTTCTTAGCAAGAAAATTGCAACATCACTAAACTTTCTATATATATTTTTATTTTTATTTCCTTTTTTAACTTCATTTTGTGTAGAATACAACCAAAACACTTTCTCAGAACATTCATCCATAATTGTTTTCATCGTACTATTTGTCTCCACCTAGTTATAAATCATTATCATAAGCCAATTCCTTCCAAAGTGAGATTGACGACACAAATCTTTTCTCTCCAACCTGCTCTATCAAAAATCATATTTTCAGTTAATTTATGTCTCAATCTAGCTATCATTTTCCTAATTTCTTTGATTCCTTCCCTCTAGTGATCTCATAGACAGGGGTAGACATGCCGGCAGATTCTTCTTTTTTATACAACTTCCTAGCAAGAAAATTGCAACATCACTAAACTTTCTATATATATATTTTTAATTTTTGTTTCCTTTTAATAAAGTTAACTTCATTTTTGTGTAGAATACAACCAAAACTCTTTCTCAGAGCATTCATCCATAATTGTTTTCATCACACTACGTGTCTCCACCTAACTATAAGTCATTATTATAAGCCAATTCCTACCAAAGTGGGATTGGTGACATGAATCTTGTCTCTCCATCTTGCTCTATCCAAAATCATATTTTCAGTTAATTTATGTTTCAATCTAGCTATCATTTTCCTAATTTCTTTGATTCCGTCAAGTGATCTCATAGATAGAGGTAGACGTGCCGGTAGATTCTTCTTTTTTATACAACTTCCTAGCAAGAAAATTGCAAATCACTAAAATTTCTACATTTTATTTTTATTTTTATTTCCTTTTAGTAAAGTTAACTTCATTTTTGTGTAAAATACAACCAAAACTATTTCTTAGAACATTCATCCATAATTGTTTTCATCACACTATGTGTCTCCACCTAGCTATAAATCATTATCATAAGCCAATTCCTACCAAAGTGGGATCGGTGACCACGAATCTTGTCTCTCCATCCCGCTCTATCAAAAATCGTATTTTCAGTTAATTTATGTCTCAATCTAGCTATCATTTTCCTAATTTCTTTTATTCCTTCCCTCTAGTGATCTCTTATCAACAAGAGGAATACATAGCAAGTATCGTATTGGATTTTTATAACCAAATGAGGTCGAATTTGGGCATATAAATAATAGACAGAGGTAGACATGCCGTAGATTCTTTACTTTCCCAAAAATCATAGTACAACCCTCGTATACATAAAAGCAAAATAAGAAATCCCTTTCTGACATTAATAGAGAATGAAGTTTGATATTATCGCCTTTTTGAAAATAAAGTTAAGGGTTGTGAATCAAGCCATAATCGCCATCATCATTTTACTTCTAAAGTATGAATACTAAAAAATAGAATGGAGTATAGTTAATTAGTATAAATTTATGACATCCCACTTCGATATTAACCACAAAACACAAGAATAAATACAAATTATAGATACACAACTAATAAAATGTCACAATTACCTCAAGTGACCTATCTATAGGATGAAACCAAGGTTTTAAGTTTCGGCGAAATTTCGACGGCACGCCGTTCCGTTTCGCCGGCACGCCGTCCGTTTTGCTAAAAAAAAAATTTAAAAAATTTACATTTTTCGCCCGTTTCGGTCGGCACGCCGACCGTTTCGCTCGAAATTTCGGTCCGTTTCGCCAACGATGCAAATTGACGATTTCCCCGAGCGAAACGCATCGCTAGGGGCATAAAAACCGAAATTTTGGCGGCACACCGTGCTGTAAACCTTGGATGAAATTGAGAGTTACTAGATCATGCAAGTGAAATCCTATATATTGGTTGGGAAAAGATATACCATGACGGCTTCTATTACGCATCAGAATGCAAACATTAATGCAAAACAAGAAGTTGTATTACTTAAAATAAAAAAATGATACGAGAGAGCTACAATGCCCGGTAAACAATTTCTCAATCTCCAATAATCAATTAATTTATTTAATTTTATTAATTTCTTTGTCGACAAATGGATATTATTCATAATCCATTTTCATGCCAAGCTAACCTTCTCAATTTTGTTATTCTAATATTAGATTATACCGAAACACAGATATATATCTTACCTAAAAATGAAATGCAATATTATATCGATCAAGAATAAGGGGGCATGTAGAATGGCACATTGGGCCCTAAAGATTGTAGAGAACATATTAGAAATTAAGAAGGGAAGGAGGAAAGGTTTGCTGAAAGTCGAGAAAACTACACTTGTAGGAAAATGATATTTAGCGACTTAGGTAGGTGGATCTACAGTTTATTTTCCAACAAGAAAGTTGGCATGTAGAATAACACATTGGATTCATGTTGTGGATGAGAAATATAGTCATGAACAGATGATATAGAGAAGGTTAACATGTGTATGTTAAACTAATATTGTAAGCATGTTTTTCATTGCTTGGATGGCTGTTTACATGAATTTTTATACTTGAATGTGTGAATGCACATGTAACCGACTTTTGGGGGGATGTCTACCGGATAGGAAAAGTTGGAGAAAATACTGGTTTATATGATATTGTTTACACCTTGTACAGACCAACAAATAAGAAAAAGCCACGCAATATCTACATGGCCTACTGCAAATAAAAAGGCCATGTCACAAACACACGTAGGCTTTGTTCAGTCAGGTAGGCCACGTTAGCATACACATAGACCGAGAGTTCAATTAAGGCCATGCAAGCCTATATGACGAACCATACTCATGTTGATCAAAGGATCGTGTCATCGGTCGTTTGAGAATAACTACTTTAAGATCGTGGCCGGACTGTTATCTTTCATGAGCAGAAGGCTGCAGATGACCAACCTCCATGAAGATTGTGCAAGAGTGGGACGTTGAGCAACCGTCAAAGATTGGTTATAAAAGGTACAAACTCGAAGAGCTGGAGGACAGAATCCATCCAACCGCAACCGGTTATCATAATATTATTTTGATCATCCGTGATCTTTATCCCGTCTCCTACACTATAGACAGAAGGATAAACTAGGACTTTTCTCACTGCTTCTAGTTGCATTGATACTCTAGGCCCCTGTTTACTCCGACTGACGTCAGAACCCTGCCACCAGCAAGAAGGTTGAGGCCGCCCTTGACTCGCGATCTTGTACCCTGATCAAGGCTACGGGATTCTGAGCAGCCGGTCCCGAGACCGACTTCGATCAAGCCAGGTGACTCACGTATGATCGGCTAAATAGAAATCCTAGGTGAACCCCCGAGTTTACTGTCTCAACAGCCACCCCCTAATTCTGTCCCCTTATACCCCATTCACGGCTATAAGGACGGGAAAGGCCGGTCTTGTTAGATTCAGTGGCTTTCTTTTTCTATTATTTGTTCACCTTCTTGAGGATCATCGGTTGTAATCTGCGGTCGGGTCTAATTCCGGCCGATTTTATAATAAAGAGGTTTCATGCCATTAGTTGCTTTTGCTTTCAATCACTTATAAGAACCCAAACGAAGACCGAACCCCTAGTCTTCATATTATTGCTTGACCGGTTTTATTACAGGTGACTTGCAGTACGACTGAACCGAACCCCGGTTTAGATTCGGAACAGGTGCCCGGGGTCAGGACTCGACCCAAAATCATTGTATCGAATGATACTGGCATGCCCGCGCAAAGACATATCATCAACATTGCCACGTGTCCACATCGGCCCAATTTCGGAGGAACATCCCTTTTTAGCATGCCCAGTGGGACCCCTTGTTTTTGAAAGAGCAACAATGGCAGCAAGGAGGAGTAATTAGCATGCTGAAAATATAACGCCCGAGGAACCTTCAGAGTCTCAGGTAAATCTTCTTCCAGTCCCAGAAGTCCCAGCTGAAGGACCTTCTAGTTCACAGCCGGATCTAAGTGAACGATTGATCCAGGCCATACAAGGTCTTAGCCACCAAGTGGCAGGATTTGGCCAAGGTCTTGGCAAAATTTGCTCCGATAACAGAAGGATCTTAGCAGTTTTTCATGAGGGATTTTCCGCAATGGCAAGACCGGCCATGGCTGCGGAACGAGCTGAAACATCCGCAGCCGGTTCTAATATCCAGGGAAGCGGGTATATCCCAGAATAGAAACCACCTCTAAATCTGGGTGGTAATGTTCGGCATGAAATGACCAACATTGCCGCTCCTAGAGGAGAGAATCCCCCAGACGTCCCAGTTCCCCCTAATGTGCCTCTGGTTGAGACACGCCCAGGGGGGCAAAGGGAGGTACAGGAGAACCATAGGGAAGATATTGGTGTAAGAAACATGGCCATGAACCGGAATTACATCCAGAATGTAATTCAAGAGATTATCGGAGATCAATATCACCGACGAATGACTAGGCTAGTGTATCGGAAACCATATCCAGTCTGGATCGACCAGCAATTCAAGTTCCCTAGGGGTTATAAAATTCCCGAATTCAGTTTGTTTTCTGGGGAAGGTCAACAATCCACTATTGAACATATTGGCCGATTCACGGTCCAATGTGGGGAGGCATCGGGTAATGATTTTCTCAGATTAAGATTGTTTGGAAATTCATTGACTGCACAAGCCTTTACCTGGTACATTACATTACCGGCCAACTTCGTTACAAGTTGGGCAATGATGGAAGAAAAATTCCATTCCCAATTTTACCGTACGGAATCGGAAGTAACTATGGTGGATCTTGCTCGTCTAAGACAACAGCCGGGAGAATCGGCCGATAAATATATCGTTCGATTCAAATACATGAAAAACAAATGCCGAATTCTCTTACCAAAATCGGAATTTGCAAATCTAGCCTTAAACGGACTACACTTTGAACTTCGAAAGAAATTCAAAGGAGAGTAGTGTGCGCGCGTCGGAAATGTGGCACGGGAAAATTTCGGAGTCGCCACCCGCCTGATGGGGTGTAGGCGGACACCTTGGTGCCTAATCTTGTTTATTAGTCTGGTCTGTAGCTTGAGATTCTAAGTAGGTTCTCGATTGCGGTCTGGGAAAGTCCGTAGACACCCCAGTCCGCCCCGTCGGATGACGGGTCTCGTGGGTTCCCTGGTTTGAGTCAGCTTGCTTAGGTTCTCACCCGATTCCTAATCCGATATGCAACTTGGTTCAGTCTGGCGGGACCACCTGAATGGTGTGGGTCCCTTTAATTGATTTTATCTTGCTTAATTTAGGTGACCTGAGTCTGACTGGGTGGGCCCCGTTGGAAGGCCCACGATGTCCTTGGTGGGCTTGGTCAAGCCCACGTGCCTCTGGAGGGCCTCCGTCTAGTCCTAGGGGGCCCTGTGGACTTGGGTGAAATGAATTAATTTTGCTTAGTTTATTCAAGTTGGAGACTTATGTGATTTTCATGCCATAAGGTTCGGCATTGGTTTGCGGGCCCCTGGGTGGGCCCCCATAGTGGATGCCAAAGTGTTTTTCAATTTATCTTCATTTAAATTTGCCAAGATGTTTTGGACGTTGGGCTTGGGGCCCGTAGTCCAGTTTCGGGCTTGAAAGCCCGAATTCCATGAAGTTAGGCTTTAAACCCACACTTGGTTTAGTTAGTGGGCTTTGGCGGGCCCGATAGGCCCTAGCCCTGGGTCTCGGTCAAACCACACAATTTAGAACACATTCAACAAGGTTGGTTCGGGCGGGCCGTATTGGGTTTGGCCCATCCGATTCAATCGGTTCATTTTACTTAACTTACTTATTTGCATGCTTTTGGATTTATCGGGCTTGGTGGGCCCCGTTGGAAGGCCCACTGATGTACCGAGTTGGACCGGTGGTCCATGTACCATGTTGGGTTTCTGGGTGACCTGGAAACCCTATTGGTTCACCTGGTTCAATGTAAACATCATTCAAATTCAACAAGGATCAAAGAAAACCAAAATTGGCATTTCTGCCATGTAGCCGACATTACTTGTCGGCTACACACAAGTCCTAGGTGATCCGACCTGAGTTGTCAGATCACCTCAAAATTGCCTTTTTCAGGCCTTTGCGATTGGGGTAACTCTTGTGGGCTTCCTAGAGGTTTCTACAAGTCATGTGGGCCTCTGTGAGGGCCCACACTGGTTCAGGTTTGGGGAGCACCCCCTTGGGTTTCCTTTGAGTTTTCCTAGCTAAAGCAAGGGGCTAGCCATGAGTGCATGGGGGTGCCACTCTCATTCTTCTCTTCAACAATTATAACGGCAGTGAGGTAGGGGCCTTGGCACCCCTACCTGGGTATTCCCGAGCCACCAACCAATGTGCACTCAAAGTCAAGGGGTTAGGCTCCCATGCTATGAAAGTTAATAACGAAACCAACCTGCTGTAAAGTATGGGGCAGCAATCAAAGGAGGAGGTTTAGGCATGCTACTAAGGCTTGCAATGGTGGATTAGGGTGGGGCAGCATGGCCATGGGTTCTCCTAGCTCATGGTGCACAAATTAAAGCACATCACACAACTTAAAAGACTAGAAACCAGAAATAATGGAGAACCCTAGCTGCTGCCAGCAGCAGCCCCAAAAACACCCTTCACGCTTGCTAATTCAGTGTAAGAGAAGCAAATGGGAACCCCGCATGCATACTAACTTGATACACAAGAAAAACAGTAAAAGGAAAGAGACATGTTGCATGCCTATATATATAAAAAAAAAAATAGCAAGGACCTGTTGTGCGCAAGGGGACAGCAACCATTAACTTGAATTTTATTGGGGTTTAACTTGCTACTGGGGATGGGGGTGCTGCTGCTGCCTCCAGCAGCAGCTCCGGTGGATCATGATAGTGGGCTAAGGGGATGGGAGCATGCTTATTAAGCCACAAAATAGCAAGTCAAAAGGGGCAAGGGGAGGGGGACATGTTAGGATTACAAAACAGTGAATGTGCCGAGGCCAAGAGGGATGCATTAGTGCACACACGGCATCAGCAAGTTGACCAAGTAAACACAAAAACACAGCAACAATAGTGAGGTAAAAATTGTGATAGATCATGCGAGAATGATAACAAAAATCCCAAGCATGCATTCTCAAATGAAATCCCCACCAGCGCATCAAACAAGGAACCTAGCATATATACATGCAAAGGGATGATTTAGCACGCATAAACAAGCAAGTGCAACTAAAGAAGCCTTGCACTTATTACAAAGAGGATCCACATGGCCAAATCTATGTAACCTGTTCCCATAACCTAAAAAATGCCTAGAGAAAGGTAGAGAAAGGGGATTATGTGGGGGGTACATGAGAAGAGCTATTAGCGAGGGACATGCTTCTTCTCAAGATAAAGCAAGGCACACCAACTGGGTATGCATACCAGCAGCCGAAAATTCACAAGGAGGCATGTGAGACCATCCCTCCTCCTCCCATGGGACCAAGCATGAGGTCTCACCTACCTTTGGAGACCTCCATGCTACCAGAAGTGGGAGAGAACACATGCAAATGGACATTAAGGTGAAATCATGCTAAGTAGAAACCGAGACTTTAAAATCACCCAAGAAGACCTCCATTTTTATATATATGTAGTAGGACATGGGAAGGAACTTTACCTGGGGGTCTTAAGACCTTCTGGAGGTGTGTAGCCTCCACCTTACAGCAAGAACAAGACTGGAAGTCCTTCTCCCAGCTCCCAACAGCAACTCACCCTTCTTTTGTTTCAGCAAGAAAGTGAAGAGGAGGAAGAAGACAAGGGTTGGATGGCCTTGGAAGAGAGTGGGGAGGCAATGGGGGTTGAGGAAGGAAGGATTCAAATGGAAACAGGTGGGGGAAGAAAGCTGAAAACAGCAAAAAAGACCCAACCCCCCGCCAGAGGTGGCTGCTGGGTTTTTATAGGCAAATTTAATGTATCCGGCATTATATGCCGGATACACTATCTCTTATTCATAGCCGGCCTCCATGGCTGGCTACACATATGTCACTTTGTATCCGGCATTAAATGCCGGATACAAAACACAATTATTTGAAATTTTAATGCCGCCGCGAATTTGTCGGGGAATCGGTGCGAATCTCGCGGGTTGATCTCCTTGTATCCGATGAATAGTGTTGGCTATACACTGAGGTATGTGTATCCGACATATTTGGTCGGATACCAATCGAAAAAATTACGGATTTGCCCCTAGATATTTGCAGATTCATCCAATACTCTTAGATATTCACAGATTTGGTCCCTGTGAAATTTTGCTTTAAACCCTGGGATATTTTGCATGTTTGGATATTTACGGATTGCCCCTCGAGATATTTTCTTGCGCCACTCGCCACGTGTGCGGCTTTTTACGTGTACAGCTTTCTGGGTTTTGCTGCTCAGAAACTTTGACAGCTCATATCTCCTTCATCCGGACTCCGATTTGAGCAAACTCAGTTGTGTTGGACTCGTATCGGAGCCCTCTATCCAATGATATAGAGCTAAGCACCTAGCATGGGGTTCAGCAAAAAATCAACTTTCGGCTCACCCTCGAGTTTGACCGTCCTGCAGAACCTTTATTCGGACTCCGATTCTAGCAAACTCAGTTGCGTTGGACTCGTGTCGGGATTCTCTATCCATTGAGATAAATCAAGGTTGCCAATTTTCACTTGATCAAAAAGCCAATTTTCCACCCCTTAGGGTTTGACTTTCTGTCTAGGGTTTGCATTTCCGGCTCTTCCGGGAGCGCGAAAATGAGGTGCTTACAAGTAGTTTGAAGACCTATTCGAGTTGTCTGCCTGAGCCACCAAATATGAATGGCTGTTACAAGAAGACAACGAGAAAAATGCCTCATCTTATGGGTCTTATTACAGAAACCCAAACTTTGAGTATGGAGTGGTAGAAGTGGTCGAAAAGCAAGCAATTACCTATCCGATTCTTAGCCCAAAAACCAAGGATACGGAAGAAACAAAGGAAACAAATACCTTTGGCCGAAATTACTCTTTTGACATAAATAAGACAGCCGAAATATTTGAGTATCTTCTAAAGCAAGGTTTTTTTCGGTTAACCAAGGACCACCCCTTTATCTCGGCCAATGTAGCGGCTAAAGGTAAAACGTGTAAATGGCATGGAGTAAAGACCCATGAAACTAACGAATGTACTGTGCTTCGTAATATGATCCAGGAAAATATTGACAAAGGACTCTTGAAGTTTGCAGAGGCGGACAAGGGAAAAATGCAAGTGGACACACAACCATTCCCTAAAGAGGTATCAGCAAATATCATCACCATTGGTTTACCAAAATGCACTTCGGCCGTCAAAGTCGACTTCGGAGGGTCCTCTTCAGAAAAAATGGGAACATAAAACGCAACCAGGTTAGAACCAGGTGAACTTGCGACCAAGAAATTATTGGAGGTATCCGGCCATGCAATGCCGATCGTGGCGACAGGAAAGAAAAGGTGAAATTTGGGGCGAATGGTGGCACAAGTCCAGGCGAAAGCCCAACGTGGAAGAAGACAGAAAGGGAGATTCTAATGAAACAATAATGAAGAGATTGACTTTAGTTTCCTCTGGATTCTCCTCTACTCAAGCTGCGACCACAAAACGATCGGAAACGATTGCTAGGTCCTCAGAGGTTTCTTCTTTTGATCGGGATATAGCATGAAATATCCCAGAGAAATAGAAGTATCACCAGATTACCTTTGTCATGAATGCAAACGAGGAGTGATAACAACATACCAACGTACTCAGTACGGCAAAGGAAAGTCCCTAAACGACGGAGGAAAACATCATACTCAGGGGGGGCAAGAGGCCACTTTCTTTGGCTTATGAAAGACACGTACACTCGCCAACGAGAACGGTGGCCCCATATAGCTCGGCTTGGGAAAGCGGTTATATGACTTATGAACAGTACATGATGGTAAACAAGGTCAAGCCCAGGATGGTAAAACCCCCTAATATTCGAGATGGTCGCTGGAAAAAATTGTCTCATCCTAAGTTTCCTTTTTATTCGTAGGGAAATGTCGCAGAAATGACTAGAACGCAAAGGCGACGCTGGCAACGACAACAGGCCAAGATACGGTACCAAGAACAAAGCACTGGATCTTCCGAGCCATATTGGTCGTCTAGGTATATTGCCAAAAAATGCACTCCAAAGCCACAGAAACTCAAGAAAAGCCCGATACCTAGTTCAACAGCTACTCTGGATACTGCACTAGAACATAATTCCAATACAGCAACTTCAGTAACTGGAAAGCCGGTTTCTGACGAAGACCTGATAGATAACTTCGCCCAGGGGGGGAAGGAGAACAGTTACTGGTTGAACAATTGTTAATTGAATATAGCAGGATGTCAACTCCTTCCACGGTAGAAGTGATTGAGGAGTTAATGCTCGAAATCCCGAAGGATGAGATTAGTTAATCACTGAGTCAGCCACCATTGAGTGCTGATGCGTCAATAGCCGAAATTTGTTTCGGCCGAATGCCCCCAATACCACTCGACTGTACCCATGACTTTTGAGGCAATCATTGACTTACCGCGATTAGAAGAAATCAATGAGGAAGGGGATCCAGTAGCGTTGTACGTAATTTATTTGGAACACCTCGAGGAAGAGGAAACAAATCAGAGACCGGCCGATGACGAATAGATCAGCCCGGTTGAAGAGGTATGTTTTGCTAAACCATCCTTAGATATGACCCAACATTTGAAACATTTATTCATAAAGGTTTATATGAACGGGATTCCTATGAATAGAGTTTTAATTGATAACGGGGCAGCAATTAATTTTATTCCGGTCACCACAATGAAGAAGTTAGGTAAGTCTTACTCGGATCTAATTCCATCAGAGATCACCATTACTAACTTTGCAGGTGGTATTACAGGAACTAGAGGAATCCTCCCAATCGAATTAATGGTTGGGGTGCGGCAATCTCTCACGGCATTCTTCGTTATTGAATCATCGGCCGGATACAACGCATTGCTGGGAAGATATTGGATTCATTCGAATGGATGTGTACCATCTTCTTTACATCAATCGTTGCTTTTTTGGAAAGATGGCAAAATCGAAGAGGTAAAAGCCGACAAGAGGCTTTTCACCATAGACTCTAATGCTGCACATGCATCCCTTTATGAAGAAGGGGTAAAACCAATTTCATTTGTCGGGTATGATAAGAACGGGCAGCCGATTGCTTCAAGTTCAGCTATGCTAAGAACGACACAACAACGGCTCATAGAGGAAGAAATAGCTGGAGTCGCTGAACTCAAAGAACTACCCAATGATGGTTGAACCATCAGAAGTTGCAAAAACCGTCTTGAGAAAGATGACGGCTTATATGCAGGAAGAAAAGGTGAGGGAATTTCAACATGATCATGAATGGCTGGGAAATGATGAGATAATGGCAAACTCGGCCGAATTCATTAATGAGCAGAGTGATGAAGGGATAACAGGTTGGGATTTGAAGGTGGATACCCAAGATCCTTTGGAAGAAATCAATGTAGGAATGGAAGCTGAACGGAAGCCTATTTTCATAAGCAAGCTATTGCCACCCTCGGTCAGGCAAGAAATGAAACAGTTGTTGGCTGAATACTCAAATTGTTTCGCCTGGACATACCACGAGATGCCAGGATTGGATCGAAAGGTGGTAGAACACAAGCTCCCTATCAAGCCAGAATTTAGACCATTCAGACAGCCATCTAGGAGAATGGGTGATGATGTAATCAGTAAGGTAAAAGTAGAAATAGAGCGGCTTTTAGCAGCCAGGTTTATTAGGCCAATCCGGTATGCCGATTGGCTTTCAAACGTTGTGCCTGTAATCAAGAAGAATGGTCAAATTAGGGTGTGTATTGATTTCCGCAATCTGAATTTTGCAACACCCAAAGACGAATACCCTATGCTGATCACTGATCTTTTGGTAGATAATGCATCACGGCATAAGTTTTTATCATTTATGGATGGTCATTTCGGTTATAATCAAATTTTTATTGCCGAAGATGATGTAGCCAAAATGACATTTTGTTGTCTAGGAGCATTAGGTACTTATTGCTGGATAGTCATGCCCTTCGGACTAAAAAATGCCGGTGCAACATATCAAAGGGCAATGAATCTTATCTTCCACGATATGATTGGTCAAATACTTGAAGTTTACATTGATGATGTGGTCATAAAATCTCAAACCGAATCATACCATTTGCAGCATTTAAGGCGGGTTTTTGAGCGACTTCGAAAATATAGTTTAAAGATGAATCCATTAAAGTGTGCTTTTGGTATGTCGGTCGGAAATTTCCTAGGCTTTCTTGTTCACCAAAGAGGAATAGAAGTTGAAAAAATAAAGCGAAGTTGGTCATAGAAGCCAAGCCACCGGTCAATAAGAAACAACTACAACGATTGCTCGGCCAAGTAAACTTCTTAAGGAGATTCATTTCGAACTTGGCCGGAAAGATCAGGGTTCTATCCCTGTTGCTGAAAATCAAGGATATTGAAGAATTCATTTGGAATGAGGAACACCAAGCCGCGTTACAAAGTATTAAGCAGTATTTGGCAACACCACCGGTCTTAGTGCCCCCTTCAAAAGAACGGCCACTAAAGCTCTACATGGCGGCTGCAGACAATTCAATTGGGGTCTTGCTTGCGCAAGAGAACGATCAGGGGTTCGAGCAGGTACTTTTTATCTTAGCAGATTCCTCAGCCCAGTGGAAGAAAGATACACTAACTTGGAAAAGTTGTGTCTCACTTTTTACTATGTAGCTACGAAATTGCGACATTACCTGCTTTCGGCAAAGGAGATCTTTGTCATTGCAGCCACTGACGTGGTTAAATATATGCTCACTCGGCCAACCGTGAGTGGTAGGCTTGGAAAATGGACCCTGACTCTAATGGAGTTTGATTTCAAATAAGTACCACAGAAAGCTGTAAAAGGGCAGGCATTGGCCGATTTCTTGGCCGATCACCCATCCAGTATTCAAGAGAAGGAACTTGATATCTCAATATTTCATGCCAGTTTCTTCTATGCTGAGTTCCAGCCATGGACATTGGAATTTGATGGATCAAAAACAGAATTCACTTTTGGAATCGGAGTAATAATAACGTCATCGATTGACGACAAGCACGAGCATGCATTTCAGCTCGAAGAAAGGTCCACAAATAATCAAGTGGAATTTGAAGCTACGATTATAGGGTTGGAAATCTTATGGGAAATGGGTGCCCGAGCAGTCAATATTGTTGGAGACTCCCAGCTGGTGTTGAAGCAAATGGAAGGTGTATATAATTGCAGTAGTGAATCTTTAATACTTTTACTGCGAAGGGCGAGATTTTTGGCCCAACAGTTCAATAGAATTGAATTTGAACATAGGCCAAGAAAGGAAAATTACCAAGCTAATGAACTTGCCCAGATAGCGTCCGGACTCAAATTATGTGATCCAATTAGAACAGTGACTGTACAATCTATCCCCAACTTCGAAAAAAGACCATTTTTGGTGGATTCACTGGCATGTTGTAATCAGACAATACAACAGGATTGGAGAGGGGAAATCTGGGAATATCTTAAAGATCCTACTATAAAAACAAGCAGAGCAACTAAAAGAAGATCTGCCAGTTATTTCATTTTGGGCGGTGAGCTATACAAAAAGAGTTTCGATGACATTCCACTCAGATGTGTTAGCCCTACGGAAGCCATGATAGTAATGGCCTAAATACATGAAGGAATCTGTGGCGCACATCAAGCTGGAATCAAGATGCCATGGTTATTACGTCGGCATGGTTATTACTGGCCTTCAATCTTAAAGGATTGCCAAATGTTTGCCATTGGCTGCCAAGAATGCCAAAAACATGGACCTGTGCAAAGGGTACCGGTGTTCGAATTGCAACCAATAGTCAAACCATGGCCATTCAGAGGATGGGCAATGAATTTAATTGGGAAGATTTATCTTCCCTCATCAGGGCTACATAATTTCCTCATAGTTTCTACCGATTATTTCACCAAATGGGTAGAAGCCAAACCTTTGAAAAAATGGAACAATCGGATGTGATTGAGTTTATCAAAGAACAGATAATTCATAGATATGGCATCCTAGAGACTATTACGACCGATTCCGGTACCGTCTTTGTAGGAGAGGAAATAACTCAATTTGCCAGAGCATATGGCATAAGGATGATTCAATCAACTCCTTATTATGCACAGGCAAATGGACAGGCTGAAGCAACCAACAAGGTATTGAAGAACATTTTGAGGAAGATGATGGAAGATAAGCCAAGAAGTTTGCATAAACTTCTATCTGAAGCCTTGTGGGCATATCGTACATCTTACAAAACGTCCATTGGGACTATCCCTTTTGCCCTAACCTTTGGCCATGAGGCGGTTATTCCAGTAGAGATCACAGTCAAATCCTTAAGGGTCGCTATTCAAAATAATTTTATCCCCAAGGAATACACAGAAGCCATATTAGTTGAACTAGAAGATTTGGGAGAAATGAGGAGGTTGGCCCTAGACCAACAGATGGCACTTAAATAAAGAATTGCCAGATCATATAACCGCCGAGTAAAACATAAATCATTCGCACAAGGAGACCTAGTTTGGAAAACACTTCTACTAATAGGAAAAAAGGATTCCTTATACGGGAAGTGGTCACCCACATGGGAAGGACCACTGCAAATCAGCAAAGTATTGCCCCAGGGGGCATACCATATACAGTCGTTAGATGGCTAAGATGTGAAGGTGATTAACGGCCAGTTTTTAAAGCGGTATTTTCCCACTCTATGGGAAAGCCGTGAAATCAGTAACCAACTTGAGGAAAATCAGGAATAATTTAATCCCCGACTGCTTAGTATCCGCAAGGCCAAATAAATGGCATTGTCAAATCAAAGCGCCAACGGTATATGGTACAGATTAAACTAAGAATAAGATCTCTTCGAGATCTGCTCGAACCCATTGATCTTCTTCTAAGTATTTGGTCTATAAATACCAGAGGTAGCATTCGCCATTGTTATCAAGAAAATGAGACTAGGTGGTATGACCAAAAAGAGATGGTGAGTGACCAAAGGCCGACTACGGACTAAGAAGATGACCTGAGAAGAAGAAGTCGACAAAGCCAATAACTTTGTAGGAATGGGCGGAATTGGAAAAGGCGGTTCTACTCTCGCTGACCCCATCACGGTAGGTCTTCTGCCACCGAGGTCTATGATGAGACAAGAGCTCTCCTCTCCGACCGACATTTACGCCGGCTGGATTTTCACCATTCTTCCCTCTCATGTCCCTCTGCTTAAATTGGCCCTCACTCACGCCATCCCTGGGGGCATTGGCATAAGAGGAAATTTGAGGGACATTCTGGCCCCGGCTGGATTATCCGGCCTTGGTTGTATGAAAGAGCCAGAAGAGCTCAGCTTTGGTTGTATGAAAGATCAATGTTGAAATAAATATATTTTGATTATTCTTGTTTTAGTTTTAGTCTTTTTGGTAACGAGCAGTTGATATAAAATAGAATGACGAGTATGTTATGCATCTAAAACATGAAAAAGACGACCATTCAAATAAAAATAAAAGCTGATAAACCGACTAAGGAATAGAAGTTTAAAATGCCAAACACATGGCATTACCACCAAGAGTTAAAATACCAAAAAAACGGTATATTGTTACTAACCATTTCAGGTAGGAAAAGATTACCTTCGTCGCCCAGACTTGAACCTCGTATGGTCATGCTCAGCTCTCTCCCATAGACACTGAACCTCTGCTCGACGCACCTCCAGTTCCCTTTCACCTTGTAGCCGTGTACGCAATCTAGTGGAATTTATCTCAAGCAGATCTCTTTCGGTCCGGATGGACGCCCAAATCCTATCTTCTTTGGCTTGTAGCCGAGATTCTGCTTTGGAGGATGAAGCTGAAGCACGCTCAAAGGGAAGATTAGGAAGAGATTGTCTCAGTTCCTCGATCAGTTTATAGCAATGGATACTAGAGTCAAATTCCCTACACAGTTCAGCACATCTAGCCGCTACTGAATGAAGAAAGCTAATGGCCTCCCTTAGCCTTGGGATGGCACTATAGAATTCAAACATTGAGAACAGGCGGCTCGCCTCTGAAGAGTCTTCGTTGGCCGCAATAGCTCTGTAGATTAGGAGTTGTAATTCTTCCATTGCATGATCAGATAATTCATCGGGACGGCGAAGGACTAACTCACGAAGTCGATCATGGTCAGGAAAACCAGAAAGAAATCGTGGACGAGGTTCCATGCCAAAATCAGCAGACTGAAGATAAGGCTCTATGGCCTTCAACCATCCTCGAACAAATCTGAAACAGCTGCTGGGAAGACCTTGAACTTTGTTGTCCATAGTAGGAGGATCACGTGTAGGTGAAGGCAGCTCTCGAGAGGAAGAATCCGATAAAGCATCGCTAGGGAGAGTAGATGGACCAGCACCATCAAAGTTGGGACGGGGAACAGGAGTGGTCTGCCTAAACACACTAGGCGGAGGATTGGCTGAAGTAGTGACAGGTTCCATCGAGGGGCGCGAAGAAGGTGTGATGTAATCAAACGAGCAGGGAGGAGTCGGCATGGGAGACGATCGGCCACTTCATCTAGAAACAATTGGACAACGATGCGGAGGACAAGATAAATCGCTATCCTCTTCCTCGGTCGAAGAATCATCAGCAACGACAATATGCTCACCCGGGTACCGAACTTGAAGCCGCATACTAGAACGAGTGGCATAAGCTCGGCTCCCAGATATTTCACTCATCTTTCGCTTCTTCAGCCGCGATTGCTTGGATGATGGTTCGGTCCGGCAAGCAGTGACCTTCGACGTCATCCTGCATTTCCCTCTCCTGCTTTGCCACTTGTGGGTCGATGACTTGCTGATAAACAACGTAAAGATTAACACAACCAAATACAGGAAAATAAATTCACACAATGATGAAGAAGGGTTACCTGAATACCGAGTCTCATAAAACTCACTGATTTGGCCAATACTCACAATATCGGCATCAGTTGGCTGAAAAGGTTGGGTATACGAGTCAAGATCAAGCTCAACAAAACCAGAATAAGTTCGAGCCCACCACGGCCGGAATGAAGGTTCGACCGAGGATTCACGGGGAGGAGGATGATTGCGAAAACGGTCAAAGAGATCACGAAATCGGTAGCCGGCTAAAGACAAGTAGTGAGGATTGAGGACCGATTGAGAGTCACCATTGACAGAGAAGAATCGAATGAGAGGAATACCTTGGCTATATCTAAGCTGCCTGCTAACAAAATGCAGCAGATAAATTTCAACTCCTTCTCTCCTAGAAGTAGAAGGAGCGTCTCTATTATGTAGGCCAAAAAGAAGCTCCCGGGCAAGGAGGAAACTGGCCATAGCATGCCGATGTGTCTCGGGGGAAGAATTGATAGTAGCATACAAAGGGGACCCATGAAATTCTTCCAAAGAAAAGCGATAGAATAAGGGCGGATTATCTTCTTGTATACCCACTAAAAAGAAACGAAGAACCTCACCAAAGGATAAGCGTCGAGGTGTTGTAGTGAGCCAGCGACGATTGGTGTAATAAAGCTCAGGAAGGGGATGGTCTACAGCTTCACAGAAGAAGTTGGGAAAGTATTCATAAAACCAAAATTGTAAAAACCAGAGAGGACCACTAGCAGTTCTTAGTCGGTCGGAAGATAAACTATGCAAGCCACGATAGACTTGGCTGAGAAAGAAAGGAGCCAAAGCTAGACGGCAACCCTGAGCAAGGGCCACCGTGATACCGGCAAACTCCTTCACCATTTGAGCAGAGGGACCACAGCAGACAAAACGGCAAAAAGGCATCAAATAGAAAGAGCATTGCTCTTGAAAGGAAGGAGCGATGTCAACATCTGTTGTGCGCTCGGCACGAATGAAGGTGCCAAAAGCCGTGTAAGCACCTCATTTTTGCGCTCCCAAAAGAGCCAGAAATGCAGAATCCGACTAAAAGGTCAAACCCTGAGGGGTGGAAAGTTGACCTTTTAATCAGATAAAATTTGGCCATCTTGATCTACGCCATTGGATAGAGAATCCCGACACGAGTCCAGTGCAACTGGGTTTGCAGGAATCGGAGTCCGGATGAAGGTTCTAAGGGCAGTCAAACTTGAGGAGGAGCCGAGAGTTGACTTTTCCTTGAATTCCGTGCCAAATGCCTTGATCTATGCCATTGGATAGAGAATCTCGACACGGTTCCAACGCAACTGGGTTTGCAGGAATCAGAGTCCGGATGAAGGTTCTAAGGACAGTCAAACTTAAGGGAAGGCCAAAAGTTGACTTTTCCTCGAAATCCGTGCCAAGTGCTTAGCCCCATGTCATTAAATAGAGGACTCTGATACGAGTTCAACACGATTGAGTTTGCTCAAATCGGAGATCAGATGAAAGAGATATGAGCTGTCGAAGTTTCTGAGCAGCAAAAGCCGGAAACTGCACACATGGCGCAGAAGCTGCACACGTGGCAGCCGACGCAGCAAAATATCTCGGGGACTAAATCTTAAATATCCAAAAATCATCAAATATCTCAGGGACTAAACAAAAATTCGTACGGGGCAATCCGTAGATATCCAAAAGTGTCAAATCGGTCAAATCGGTCAAGTCGAAGGGCAAATCCGTAATTTTTCGATTTGTATCCGGTCAAATATACCGGATACACATACCCTTGTGTATATCCGGACTCCAAGACCGGATACAAAGATTTGCTCGGCGAGATTCGCGCCGATTCTCCGACAAATTCGCGGCGGAAATCAATTTTGCCAATTATTATGTTTTGTATCCGGACTCCAAGTCCGGATACAAAGGCACCTTAATGTATCCGGACTCCAAGTCCGGATACACATGATATATAGTGTATCCGGACTCCAAGTCCGGATACATTAAGTTTTTTTATAAAAGGGGGCAGCAGCCCCCTTTCCAAGGGTTGGTTGATTCCACTGTTCTCAGACCTCCTTGCCCGACCTTTGCTCATCTGGACCTTCCCTCTCCAGCACCCATTGACCTCCACCACCTTCCCACCACCACCCCAAGGCAGCCCCACCCCTTCTCCTCCTCCTTCTTCCTCATCTCTCACCCACCAAGGGCCAAGAAGGAGAGGTTGCTTGCTGCTGCTGCTGTGGGAGGACTTACCAGCTGCTGTCCATCCTCAAGGGAGTGTCTCCACCTCCACTAAAGAGCCTAGAACCTCCAGGTAAGGTTCCATATCATGTTGAGTTCCTCATATATTAAATCTGGATTTTTTCTCTAACTTGCTTACTCTTGTCTCTCTTCTTGGCATGGGGTCATTTCCTTGTCTTATTATGCATGCATTTGACTTTCATTTCACCTCATGAAAACCTCCAAAAGTGAGAGGTCCACGTAGGGTGTTCTTGGGAGTACTAGAGAGTGGTTTTTTTACACATTCTTAGTGCTCATCAAGCTGCTGTTTCGGGCTTTATTTCCAGCAACTATTAGAGGGGCTTGTTCCTCTCCAATTCCATCTAATGTACCCCCATGATAAGCCCCCATTTCCCTTCTCCCATCTCCTTTTGTTTTCTCACTTTTTTAAGATTTCTTGGGCATTTTACTGCTGATCATGCACCCCAACCCCTTCTTTACCTCCTGCTGTACATATTTTTGTTGTCTTGTTTGTAATGGCATATGGTGGTATGCATGCATGAAGGTTGCTTATCTTTCTAGGGAGCCTGATAAGGGTCTCATGAGTACTCTTTCTTTCTTTTTTTTTCACTGTAATCACATGCATGATCGAGTAGGAACATGAGTGAGCTGCTGTTTTTTTTTGTTTTGTTTTTGTTATAAGGAAATCAGTCCCTAGGGACCATGTCTTGCATGCACATGCCTTGGGCATTATCGAAGCACTCACTAATCTCATCCAGAATCTGCTATTTATCAATGGTTATTGGGTGGCTTTGTCTCTGTTCATCATTGCTTTTTTGTGTGTTCACCCACTCCCTTTACACCCTCATGATTAACCCATTTAGGTTGCTGCTGGGGGACAGCAGTAGGCCTTGGTGCCACTGCTGTTCCCAGCAGGTTGGCCAGCCCCATGCAGCCCCCATGCCCAAGATTCTTAGTTCCTTTTGCTTTACTTTACTCCCCCAAGCATAGCCCATTAACCCACAGCCTTGTTCTCTTCTTTTATTAATGTGTGTTGTCTTCTTTTTTCCTAGATAGAAATGCATGTCCTTCTCCTTGGTTCTTTGCTGTTTGGGTGTGCATGAGCATGCACTTGCCTCTCTAATGTACACTGAACTTCAGCATACATCAGAACCTGGGGACAGCAGCTGTTCCCAGTAGAAGTGATCCTCTATCAGCATGCCTAACCCAACCCCACCCCATGCACACCCTTTTTTATTAAACCATGCCTGCTATGGGTTAAATGCACCAACCTTATCTTTGTTATTTGCTATTGTTTTTCGAGCATATATGTGTAAGTATGATCCTCCACCCCTTTGCCCATTGCCGTGCTTCACATGGGCTGCTGCTGGGGGTAGCAGCAGCACTCCCAGCCTGTAGTAGCATGGTAAGTCTTCTTAAAACTCAGTCCAATGGTTGCTGTCCCTGTACCTACAGCAAGCCCTTTTCAGTCTCTTGATGGCACATGAATGAGATCCCTTTTATTTTGTGGGGTTATTTAGAGCATGCGCCACCCATGTTTGCGCTGTCATGATCCCATTCCCCCCCTCCAACCTCCATGCAAGGGCTCATTCGAGCTGCTGTCCTCTGTTTTACAACATGTGGTTTTGTGATTGTTTGGCACGGTATGAAAGCCTGGTCATAGGCTTGGTATTGCTCGTCGTTTCGCGGGTTAGAAGGCCCAAAGGTAGGGGCGCCCAAGCCCCTACAACGCTGCTGGAATTATTGAAGAGGGCAAGGAGGGGCAGCAATCTCATGCCCTCCTTCTTACCCCATTGCCTTTGCTAGAAAGTCCCAAAGGAAGCCAAAGAGGGTGCACCATCAAATCTGAACCAATGTGGGCCCTCTCTGGGGCCCACATGACTTGTAAGAAGTCCATAGGAAGCCCATGAAATCACCCCAATTGCCTAAACCCCAAAAAGAGCAGTTTTGAGGTGATCCGGCAACTCAGGCCGGATCACCTATAGCTTGTGTGTATCCGGCAACTAGAACCGGATACACAACAAACATGCCTTTTTTTGTATTTTTTGATCATTGTCGAATTTTCATGCCACTTTTAAACCAACCAAGTGAGCCAATAGGGTTTCTGGGTCACCCAGAAACCCAACTTGGGACATGGACCGCCGGTCCAACTCGGAATCTTAGTGGGCCTTCCAACGGGGCCCACCCAGCCCAATAAAATCCGTTTGCATGCAAATAAGTAAGTTAAGTAAAGTAAACTAATTGAACCGGGCGGGCCAAACCCAATGCGGCCCACCCGAATCTTGTTGTGTGGAATGAATATACGAATTGCATGGTTTGGCCGAGACCAAGGGCTAGGGCCTATCGGGCCCGCCAAGGCCCGCTAACCAAGCCTAGTTAGGGTGCAAGCCCTAGACTTCAAAGAACTGGGCTTTCAAGCCCAAACCTGGATCACGGGCCCCAAGCCCAGTGATCAGCCCATCTTGGCAAATTTAAGTAAATCCAACATACTTTGGCATCCACTATGGGGGCCCGCTCAGGGGCCCGCAAATCAATGCAGACCCATTTATTGCATGGAAATCACATAAAACTCCAACTTGAACAAACCAAATAGAACCAACACACTTAACCAAAGCCCACAGGGCCTCCTAGGCTTAGACAGAGGCCCACATGGGCACATGGGCTTACCCAAGCCCGCCAAGGACACCGTGAGCCTTCCAACGGGGCCCACCCAATCAGACTCAGACAATTTAAGTTAAAAGCAAAGATAAAATCAACTAAAGGGACCCACACCACTCAGGTGGTCCCGCCAAGACCTAACTTAAATATCTGCTGGATTAGGAATCGGGTGAGAACCAAAGTGAGAAAGCTGACTCAAGATAGGGAACCCACGGGACCCGTCATCCGACGGGGTGGACTGGGGTGTCTACGGACTTCCCCAGACCGCAACCGAGAACCGACTTAGAATCTCAAGCCGCAGACCAAAAGCCCTAGATAGACAAGATTAGGCACCCAGGTGTCCGCCTGCACCTCATCAGGCGGTGGCGACTCCCAATTTACGCCGTGCCGCGTTTCTCACGTGCGCACAAGCCGAAGAGGCATAGGAGGTATTGAAGATAGAAGAAGAAAATGAAGATAAACGAGAGTCTATTTCTTCATCGAGAGCTGAAAGATCGGTGATACAACAAACATCTAAGATTGTTGGAGTTATAGGGCCATGATAGAAAGAAAAAGTGTTGGAACCCCGGCACTAGAAGAAGGAAGCTACGCCAAGCAGAATGGGATTGAAAGGGATGTAGAAGGTGGAATAGAGGATTATCTCTGATAATCCAAGTCTAACCCATGCTTCCATACAGTGTGGACGTAGTCTAGCTATCCAACTATTCCAGTCAGAAACACACTTCGGCCAAGAACGGGGAAGCTTAGTCAGGGAACCCCATTTCACATCCCTACTTTCACCGATCAAGTGATAATGAGACTTCATAACTAGGGGGACATCTACAGTATCTATATCAGTACATGGACCAAGAACAATCCCATCTTCACCCTCATCGAACAGGTTCAGGTCATTAGGGTTTTTGTCCGCCATGGTTGATGCGAGATAGGAAATAAATTTGTAGAGAAGAGGAAGAAGAAAGCAAAACGAGAAGAGCGTATTCCGAAAGAAAAAAGATTCATAATGATTTGATTTATCTATCGAGAAGGATTAAGATAAGACTATTGTCTTCCCGAAAAAGGTGTAAGGATTTCGATAGGACGATTGCCTTCCTAAAAAAACCGAAATGACGGCTCGAAATCTCCTCAATTAAAGCATTTCAAAAGTAAAGATCATATGGACGAGCCGATTTGAAAAGATGAAATTTGTCAAGAAAGAGGCCGATTTTGACGGCCATGACAGTTGGCACATGGATTTCAAAAATCATACGAATTCTTTAAACATATTTACAATGAAATGCTTGCAATTTCAGAATACAATTTGTCAAAGGACTCTTGGGCAGACCGTTTTCCTTCTAATAGACTGGAGCGATGCAGCAATGAAACCTGGACAGCTTCTATATTCGTTTCCAGCTCACGAGCAACTACGTTGCATTGACGGGTCTTTTTCGTCATGGTATCTCGGCAACAGAATTAGCACGGAGGAATTCCTCCCGTTGATTTTGTAACGCCCCGAATCCGAGTTACGTAGGAAAACCCATAACTTGTCTCCAGAGGTTATTATGTAACGCAGGACCGCACTATCAAAGTGAAGGAAAAACATGAATATAACCATAACTATAAAACAGAGTGCGCTAAAATAACCCCAAAGTAATGAACTCACATGACCAAGTAAACTACCTGCAAGTATCGGGCTCTCCAAGCGTATCTGAAAACAAAACAAAAGCAAAAGAATGAGATATGAATATCTCAGCGAGCAGCACATGCATGCACAAATACAATTTACTACTAGTTGTAAAATATGGATCAAATAATTTCACGAGTAACGATGGCAATAACTCGATTAATCCGACTAAACTTATAGTAATTCATTAGACACAATGATATAGCTAATGAAAACCAATATGTAATTAAATCTGAATACGGTTGTCAACAAATCCGAATAATCGCAAAAAGAACCAATATCATTATAAACACGACTCGACAAAAACCAAATTTCTACCACTATCCAATAATATGTCTCATGCTAAATAAAACAAAACCCAACATTTGGTCAATATCATGTAGTTGTTTAGATTGGTTAATCAACACACCAGAGCGACATCCACACCTCCATGTACATAGTTCCGGCCTACTCAGGGTATCAGACACTCTGAAATGATGGCCTACTCAGAGTATCGTCATCCAATGCCAGCCTACTCAGGATTTCGGTATTGACAACCAGGCCTACTCAGGGTTTCTGGCTGCTCTACACTGGTCGTGGCAACACTCCATAGCCATGCCATTACCCCAATAAAACAAATACTTCACATTACTACGCTTAAACTTTGGATCTAGGACTAGCTAAACCAAAACAGAAAACCATCGCATAAAACTCAGTATTTGCACAACAATAAACCCACACCGATTACCATCATGTGTATCCCAATACACTCATCACAAGTCATTCCAACCAGAATAGCAACTCATGAAATTTCAGTGGGTATCCCAACCCCAAAACAACAAACCTCATTAGCAGTAAAATACTTTTACTTACACAAGAAAATTTACAATACTATTTAGCCCTTTGATATCAATCAAATCCAGATTAAACAGATTTATAATCAGATAACAAATATAATACATAAAGAAAACTAACATATTATCTTATAGTGTCAGGAACAACCAATAACCTACCCAGATTCCTTCAATTCCCACTTCGGACACTTATAGAAATACCCAGAACTTGATTTAAGGCTCTCTCAATTGTTTTGAACAGATATAACATTTCTAATATCCTAATCTAGTTTTTGGGTAAGAGGTTGAAGTCTCAAATTATCAAAAATTGGCCTGGATTGGTCAGAACCATCTTTTGGTAGTTTCTATTGGGTGCGCTGACCTCTGGAGCTTGGCGCGAGGTCGGCGTGGACTCGGCACATACTAAAATAGCACCTCGCGCTAACTCAATTTACTTGGCGCAAGACAAGCGCGAACTCGGCGAGACTAAAAATACTTCTCGTGCCATTGGCGAGAGCTGAGCGCGAACTCGGCGAGAACAACTAAACATAGCTTGCACTGACTCTACTACTTGGCGCTAGGTAGGCGCCAAGTCAGCGGACCCTACCTCCGACTTGCGACTCTCTGTTAATCTCAGAACTCCATGACTGACCGTATTTTTGACCTCGGTAACCACTCATCTATGCTTCTACCGTTACCAAAACACCTTTAAACATGATTTGGGTTTAATCTAAACAACTTTATAATCACGACTATAAACCATCGAATAACTCATGCTCGAAAAGCATCTTATTCAGAGACCATGCTTTCGACAAATCTTAGAGATCAAACCCACTAGAAATCAAAACGATGCTACTCACCGAATATAGGATTTTCTTCTAGCTTCCAATCCTTTTGATAGACTCCTCCAGAGATCAAAGCTTATCGGCCGACGCCCTCAGGTACCAGGCAGCGGCCAATCTAAATACCTATGAGTTCGGCCTCTGGCTTCTTTTCCCCAACCTCCGAAATTTTTTAACTTAGCAATCTATTTATAGACTTCGCAAACCCTTAACCTAATTTATTTCTGGCCTTAACTTAACCTTCGAAATTCCCTATCTACCCCTCCCTAAAGTTGAGGTTAACATAAAATATTTATTTGTTAAATTCCTAATCACTACAAATTTTAAATTTCGTACTCACTTACTTAAAAAAAATTCTACTTATTTCTTTGCCACCTAATGACCCAAATCTCCACACAAAGTAATTTAATTAAATCTACTAATTAATCCTTTAATTTAATTCCTACTAAAACTGGGGTTTTACAGATTTACAAGTACAGATTTCTTAGTCTGTAGCTCTGCAATCTGATGGTCAATATCCGCAATACTATCATCGATGGTTTTCACGTGATGGACCGCTTTGACATATTGTTGTCGACAAACCTCTCGTTCATTCTTCAGTTGTTGTAAAAATTGATATCGGCCAAAAACAGAATTAGCTTCATTGGTTATTTCATCTATTTCTGCCGAATAATGGTCGAAGACAACTTTGGAGGAATAAAAGAGAGAGAGCCGAGAGAACACTAATTTAACATCAGAAGACACTGAAGGAATATGCTGGAGTTCTGCTGCCAATGCAATCACATGATTAAGAGTCGCGTCTGAAACTCCGACTATGCCTAGAGCTAGAGGTGGATAATCTCAGACCGAATACAGCTTGGAGATAAGGAGGAGGGAGCAGGAGAATTGCCCGATAGGAAATTGGACCGAACATCATTCAACACGACATCCAATCGCCCAAAATGGTCATCAGAAAGAGGCCCTGTGTCAGGAGCAAATTCTGGATCAAGAGATGAACTGGTACTCCTTACTTCAACGGCCACTTGCCTCAGTCGATCAACGCCTTCTTCCGCTCCCATAACAGAAGGACCCGGAGGGATATCAGTGCCAATAGAGGCAGTGGATGTAGTTGTTTTGGCAACCGGAGGTAAAACCTCCAGTTCATACCCAGGAGGTACTTCTGGAGAAGAATCTCTTTTTGAAGAATCCTCATGAGGAGAAAAGGGTTCCTGATCTTCAAGAAGTACTAAAGAAACCTCACCAGTAGTATTATCAAGAGAATCCATTGGTTCGGTAGGATCGACAAAATCGGCCGGGCCCAAAGCAGACATAGGATCAATGACAAGGGGAACTGGATCCGAAGAAGATTCCATGGCATTGGGAGGAAGAATGACCAGGCCCGAGGAGCTCACTCCTTAGAAAAACAGAGCGTTAAGAGAAAAAACGAAAGAAAAAAAATGAATAATGAGAAGCTTACTGGATCCAACACCTGTCGAGGGCATCGTCGTAATGGAGCATCATTAGGATCTTCGGCCTAATCCCTCAAAGGAGAGGTAGGAGACGAAGCTTCCAAAGCTAAAGAAGGAAGAACCGGTGCATTACCTATCGACCGAAAAACAGACTTAGTATAGCATAATTTGAAGCAAGAAGGAAGAGAATGTACCTTTTTGGATCGGCGCAGGCAAAGGCTAAAGTAGACATAACCTCCCAAGATAATAATCTGCCGGATGGCGGCAGATTTCATTCTAGAAAGAATCCCACCATACATAAAAATCATTTTGAAACAAGAAGGAAGAGAATGTACCTTTTCGGATCGCCGCAGGCAAAGGCTGAAGTAGACATAACCTCTCAAGATAATAATCTGCCGGATGGCGGCAGATTTCATTCCAGAAAGAATCCCAACATACATAAAAATCATGTCGACAATCGGCATGAGAAGGAAGAAAGGGAAGATGAAAGTCGACAGCCACTGCCTTATATTTATCTTCCATTTGAGCAGCATCGCCTATATTGACAGTCGGTCGCTCAATGGAGTTGGTGTCAATGGTGAATAGACCTTCCACATCAAGGTAAGGTATCCTTTGTTCACAACAGAATTGCCAGCCTGCACAATTCGGCAAGTAGACTTCGAATCCCGGTTTTTGTTGATTTCCGTTACGGAATAATTCAAATTTCGAGCTAGCAAAAAGCTGGCCAAGATAAGATGCTGTGCATCGGTTATGCCATCTACCATAGAAAGGAAACCAGGAGCTTGGGTAGAAATGTTGAAAGGGGGAGTAGGGAAGCGTCGAAGTTCGAAGAAGAAACGAAAGCATTCAGAAAAAAATTAATCAATAGGAGGCACTTTCAAACATACTGTGCACACCTAAATTTGACCTAGATCGTACACGGGGCGCACGTGGGTTCATGCGTGCCTCGGGACATTCGGAGTCGCCACTGCCTGAGAGGTGCAGGCAGACACGGTGTTTGCCCTATCCGGGTCTAAGTCTGGTCTGCGGCTTTTCAGAGTTCTAGCTAAGTCCTTGGTTACGTCCGGGGAAGTCCTAAGACACCCCGGCCCGCCCCGTCGGTTTGACGGGTCTCCCTGGTTTTGAGTCAATTTTCACCCTTCCTAGGCCAGCATGCCACTTTGTTTGATTTGACGGGATCCTCCGGTGGTGTGGGCCCCTTTTTATTTTATTTTATCTTTTTAATTTAGGTGAAGTGGGTCGGATATGGGTCCTGTTGGAAGACCCGTGGGTTGCCAAGGTTGGGCTTGGGGCCTAGTAGGGTTATTGGGTAACCCTTTTGCTTTATTAAATTATTTACACATATTAGGGCTTGGGTTTGGCCCATTAGCCAGGGGTCAGATGGCCTAGAGCCCGTTTGTTGAAAACAGGCCTGGTTTGGGCTGGTCAAAGGTGGGCCACTTAAGTGGGCCCAAGGGAGTCCTGGTGGGCCCATCTGGGCCCATGGTCTTTCAATAGGCTAAAAATAGCCTAAATAGCCTATTTGAGTCGAGTTAAACCACTCGGGTCAGTTCAAGCTCATTCAGGTTGAAAAAGTTAATTTTTTAAGTTATTTTTCAATTTGACCATATTTGATTCACGGTCTGGTCAGAATTGTAAATTTAATGTGGTTCAGGCTAGACCGTATATCAAATACGGTCATGCCTGGGCCGTAAATTTAATGCGGTTTTTGCTTGAATTCATTGTTTTGCTCCGATTTCGCCGAGGATCATCTTGGTTAGCTTCTTGGGATGTCCGAGGACCTCTGTTGACATTTTCCAGCTTTCCATAGCAATGCATTCGCTCCAATTGGCCTTGAAGTTCTTCCCTTTCTCTCTTTTGCACTCTTTGAAGAAATAAGATTTTCTTTTAATCACCCATAGCCAATACCAAGAAGGAAATAGAGGGGGAGAATAGGGGTACATGGGATGATTTAGGAGGACAAATCTCCCATAATCAGCAAGCAAAATAACCCAAGCAAAGCAACTTAAGGTTAGTTAAAAAATCCTTTTGAACTTTAAATTGCTTTTCTTCCTTCAAATGGAGTTTCCTCCTTATTATGGAGAACTCATAACCATGCAAAAATGAGAAGAAACAGGTGAGATAAAGACTATAAAATAAACAGTAAGTTAAAACCAATTTGGAAAAGATCAAAATGAATATATATGAATTACAATGTTATCAGAAATGTCTTTATACCATTACCTTCTCTTTTCGATGTGTGTGTTGATTCTCTGAGAATTTTGGCAGCGCTTCCGCACTCCCGTTGATTTCCAAAAACGGGATTAAAAAGAGTCTCCTTATCTTAGGTTTGGAGAGAAGGAAGGGAGGAGAAATTTGGGCAGCGCTCCCGCGCTCCTGTTGATTTCTCAAAGTGGGTTTGAACAGAGTCTCTCCTACTTCGGGTTAAAAGGGATAGAGGGTAGAGACAAAAGGGTATGGTATAGGGGCAAAATGGTAAAAGTTTTGGACTAGCAGAGTTTGGGCAGAGTAGGGTCGTGGAAAAACACCACAGAGGAGAGGGGGAGAGCTTATGGGGGTTAGCTTACACAAATGGGGGGGGGGGGGGGGGGGGGGGGCTGGCCCCCTATTTATAGGCATTTTTTTCCTTCCCATATTTGAAGTGTGGGCATGACTTGCCAGTACTTCAAATGCGGGCATGCCTTGCTCGTAATTCAAATGCGGGCGAAAAACGCATATTTTCAAATCTCGCCGTATCGGCCGTACGGGACGGGTGTCTTGCCGTACAGTGACACGCGTCCCTTCAAGAAGGTGTGCTTGTATTTCAAGTACGGGCATGCCCTGCCCGCACTTCAAATACGGGCGAGCACGTTTTTAAAATGTTTGGATTTCAAACCATTATTCAATTTGATTTTTTGTAAAGATTTTATTCGATTTCTTTGATTATTTTATTATAAAACGAGATTCTTTGATTAAAATATTTAATATATTAAAAACATATTTATTTTATTTATTTTATTGATTTATACTGCTTTTTGCTGCCTTTTTGCCACATAAGCAGTTTTTCTAAAACTTCAACTGCCCATAACTTCTTCGCCTGGTGTCCGATTTTAGCAAACTTAATGTCGTTGGAATCAGCTCGGAGTCACCTGTTCATTGGGATCAAAAAGTCAACTTTGTGCTCCCAAAAGTTTGACCGGTTCATAACTTTCTCATATGGACTTTGATTCCAGCAAACTTAGTGGCGTTGGAACCGTGTCGAAATGCTCTTTTCAATGAGAGGAAGTTTGATGGCCAATTATCTTTAGATCAAAAAGTCAATTTTTGGCCCCCTCAGGGTTTGACTTTTTATTTGAAATTTTCATTTTCTTCATTTTTGGGGTGCAAAAATCAGGTGTCTACACATATGTAACCACCAAACTCAGCAGGCGTGGGATTCTTCACCAAAGTAAAAAGCTTGGGCGGAAATTAGTGGTAAGTCCAGAATTGCAGAAACCACAACGGACCCCAAGGATTCTGAAGAGTGCCATGGACCAATTCTTGAAGTGAATGGTATAAGACCGATAAGAAATAAGGAGCAAGTGCAACTTAATAATCCCCCATAATAAGCTTGACCAGTGAGCTGTATTCTCTGGTAACTGCTTCAGCCTTAGGGCAGAAAACGAAATTGCAGAAAAAGTAAAGAAGGAAGTAGAAGTGCTCCACATCATCCTCATAGTCTGAAGATTGGAACTGTTTGCAGTCCGTAATGTAGGACTGATAAGAAGTCCAAATCTTCTTCGCCCGTTGAGGTCTACCCTCTGACAGCACTTTTTCCTTCTGCCGATAGGTTCCACCCTTCTTAGAAGGTTTTGGCTCTTTCATTCGGGGTTGCTTCTTCTTCTTTGAAAGTGCCTTTTTTCCCTTTTCTTTTACCTCTTCCAACGGTAAATGCTTGTAAGTCTCAAGATCCGTCATACCTAGCCGGACTTCATGTCCAGTCGCAAAGAAGCCGGTGATGAAGCAAACGTCCATAACGATGGGAGTCATCGGCGGGATGGGAAGTTTAAAGTATTGGTTTGGGCATTCCAAAATAAACTGATTGTGTAGAGAAGATCGCGATGAAAAGGAATCGGATGGCAAGAAAATTGAATCATATCATAAATACTAGTTTTGCACCAGGTAACTGTAAAACGCTCCCTCATTCAGTCGACCCAAGTTACCCATTTAGGATGAACAGTCGGCCAGCTCTGACAACGAAAAGATTTATTGAGGTTTTTTCCATCGGTAAGAAGTATGGGGTCCTTTACTTTATCAGTTGGGGCATCCAAAGGGAGCATCACTGGAGCAAGAAAAGGACCGACAAACAGCGAGCCATTGGAAGATTCGACCGAAAAAGGGTAACGAATGATATTGCCCGCCATTGAAGGAAAAGGAGAAAGGAAAGACAATACCTGAAAGAGACAAGGAAAATAAAATTCGACTGTGGTATTTTATAAGCAGGCCGGAAGATGAAGCCCAAAAGGTCTCATCATTTCGATCGTGGGATAGTGGGGAAAAGATGGCAGATGTTCCGTATCAAGCAATGGACAAAAGATATTTCGAAAAACCAAAAATACTTACTCATCACACCGGCCGATGACGGTGTAATAAGTAAGTAGGGGGGCCATGTTTACACCTTGTACAGACCGACAAATAAGAAAAAGCCACGTAATATCGGCCTACTGCAAATAAAAAGGCCATGTCACAAACACACATAGGCTTTGTTCAGTCAGGTAGGCCACGTCAGCATACACATAGATTGAGAGTTCAGTTAAGGCCACGCAAGCCTATATGACGAACCATACCCATGTTGATCAAAGGATCGTGTCATTGGTCGTTTGAGAATAACTACTTTAAGATCGTGGCCGGATAGTTATCTTTTATGAGCAGAAGACTGCGGATGACCAACCCCCATGAAGATCGTGCAAGAGTGGGACGTTGAACAACCGTCAAAGATTGGCTATAAAAGGTACAAACTTGAAGAGCTGGAGGATAGAATCCATCCAACTGCAACCGGTTATCATAATATTATTTTGATCATCCGTGATCTTTATCCCGTCTCCTACACTGCATCCAGAAGGATAAACTAGGACTTCTCTCACTGCTTCTAGTCGCAGTGATACTCTAGGCCCCTGTTTACTGCGATCGACGTCATAACCCTACCACCGGCAAGAAGGTTGAGGCCGCCCCTAGCTCGCGATCCTGTACCCTGATCAAGGCTATGGGATTCTGAGCAGCCGGTCCCGAGACCGACTTCAATCAAGCCAGGTGACTCACGTACGATCGGCTAAATAGAAATCCTAGGTGAACCCTCGAGTTTACTGTCTCAGTAGCCACCCCCTGATTCCGTCCCCTTATACCCCATTCATGGCTATAAGGACGGGAAAGGCCGGTCCTGTTAGATTCAGTGGCTTTCTTTTTCTATTATTTGTTTACCTTCTTGAGGATCATCGGTTGTAATCTGCGGTCGGGTCTAATTCCGGTCGATTTTATAATAAAGAGGTTTCATGCCATTAGTTGCTTTCGCTTTCAATCACTTATAAGAAACCAAACGAAGACCGAACCCCTAGTCTTCATATTATCGCCTGACCGGTTTTATTACAGGTGACTTGCAGTACGACTGAATCGAACCCCGGTTTAGATTCGGAATAGGTGCCCAGGGTTAGGACCTGACCCGAAATCATTGTATCGAACGATACTGGCACGCCCGCGCAGAGACATATCATCAACATCGCCACATGTCCACACTGGCCCAATTTCGGAGGAACAGATATGTACGTGTTATAACAGGAATATCATGTAGAAATCATGGTGTTCTTTGGTATGCCATAAATATATATGAATAGATCTATCTAGAAATCCTATGCATGGAATGGTGAATTTTGATATATGATGTTTCATAGCATGCTATATTGTGATTGATTTCGATCATCATGCTTGGTTATTTATTTGATGTTTTTTGAATGCTTGGATTGTTTGGATCAAAGATTGTGTAAAATATATGGAGGATTGGAAATCTAGAATCAAAGTAAAATAGTGTTGTTCGTTGCATACATCGAGCCATCATGGGATCTACGATGTACCATAAAAATGTTTAGATATAATTTTATTTTTTTTATTTTTGTTTGGTCCTAAGACTCCCAACAGTTTTGTGGGCTATCATTTTAGGATATATTTAAACTATTAAAATAATTATTGGAGAATAAGTCATTAGTAGGATTTTATTGGAGAAAATCTCTACACTCATTTATCATATATATCATCTATTATCTAAATAGGATCTGGCTAACGTGATAGCTATCCGAACCTTAAATCTTTCCTCTCCCTTACGACATGGGAGGTATATGGATAAAATTTTGGGAAAATTACGGGGAAGGCCTCCTTTTTGGGAGGCCTTTCCCAGGAGGCTTGTACGTCAAACCCAAGACGCTGCATGCCTCCTTTTGGGTTAAATTTATCAAAAGGGCCTCACATGCCATCAAAAGGGCCTCACATGAAAGGCATGTGAGGCCCTCATGATCTGAACCATGAACCCAACCAAACTGAATACATTCTTTGGTTTGTGGTTGGGTTCAAAGAAACCCAAAAACACTGTACCTACATTTTCTTCCCAACAGAACCTGCGTTTTCTTCCTCCCAATTCCACAAGCCCTAAAATCTACCATTCTAACCCCATCCCAAAGGTATTCGCGGAGAGAAAGGGTGGGTTTTCTCTTGCCACGAAATGTGATCGAAATCTCTCTTCTGCTCTTGAGGTAAGTTCTCAGACTACCTAAATGTATGCTTTGGTGAACTTCCATTTTGTTGTAATCATGTAGGTTTGCTTGCTTTCTCTTTTTAATTTTTTTTTTATTTTTCCGCAGTTCATATGAGATGCCATACATCTTCATATGAATCTACATTCATATGGGATGAATGCAATAGTATGATTTGTTGTCTATCCTCAAACGGAGGCTTGGCACCTTATGCATTAACTCGTTTGCCCCATTGCCTTGTGTGTTTTTGTTTGAACTTTCTGTGTTCTTCCCATCGTAACCATGTACCATGAATAAGCCTTTATTAAAAGCACATTGGGCCATTGGCTCCCAATGCTAAGATGATGCCAACCAGGAATTGTTGGGTTTATTGTTTAAAACTGATAAACTAAACCGAATTGAATAATCCTATTAAGTTGGTTATAGGTTTGCATTAATCGGTTTTGGTTCGAAATATATCGGTTTCAGTTTTTTAATCTATGTTATTATAAAAAGATTCTAAACAATCACAGCCAGAATCTCTATCGATTGACCAAAAGAACCCCTCTTCTTTTTCTGTATTGTTTTTTATATCCTAATTGATAACTTTGATCCATACAATATATATTAATTAGGGGTGGCTGGCTGGTTATGGCTTTCTACTCAAAAAAGAAAAAATTAGGGGTGGCTGGCAACCCTTCCATGTTTTATGCTATACGAAATTACCTTAACCCGTCCTGTTGGGTTGGTAACAATGCAAGACGATTACATTTTAGTACCATGATTCCATTCTTCCTTGGTCTTGTTGAACCCATCAGTGTTCATTTCTTTTTTCTTTTTCATTTTATTTATCTATTATTATAGTTATGAGCTGTGTCTTCAAGGACTCCTAGCTTTTGTTACAACAGTTGTATATTACTATATAAAAAAGTTGGTGTGCGCACCTGAACCTAATCTAGATCGCACATGGGGCGCACGTTGGGTTCGTGCGTGCCTCGGGACTTTCAGAGTCGCCACTGCCTGAGAAGTGCAGGCAGACACGGTGTTTGCCCTATCCGGGTCTAAGTCTGGTCTGCGGCTTATTAGAGATCTAGCTAAGTCCTCGGTTACGTCCGGGGAAGCCCTAAGACACCCCGGCCCGCCCCGTCAGTTTGACGGGTCCCTCGGGTCTCCCTGGTTTTTGAGTCAGTCTTACCCTTCCTAGACCAGCATGCTGTTTATTGGGTTTGGCAGGGCCCTCTGAAGGTGTGGGTCCCTTTTACTTTGATTTTATCTTTTTATTTAGTGGAGTGGATCGGACCTAGGTCCCATTGGAAGACCCGTGGGTTGCCATGATTGGGCTTGGGGCCCAATTGGGTTATTGGGTAACCCATTTGGTTATTTATTGAAGCTTTATTTATTTACAATTCATTTGGGCTTGATGGGCTTGGAATGGGCCCATTAGCCGAGGGTCAAGGGGCCTGGGCCTGTTTATTGAAAACAGGCCTGGTATGGCCAGTCAAAGTGTGGGCCACTCAAGTGGGTCCAAGGTGGTCTTGATGGGCCCATATGGGCCCATGGTCCATGGAGGGCTAAGAATAGCCCAATCAACTTCTTGGGTCGGTTTAAACTGGTTTAGGTCGGAATAAATCCAGCCGAAAAATTACATTTTTTTATGTTACTTTGATATCTGCCCGTATTTTCTATACGGGCTGCCCTGGCCCGTGAATGAAATCCGGTTTGGTTCGCCCGTGAAGTAAACACGGTCCTGCCCGGACCGCTCTGAGTTTACGGGCGCAGCTTATTTTGCACTTTTGCTGCTGATTCTGCTTGGGATCAGTTCCGTGGCCTCTTTGTGGTCTTCAGCAACTTCTGGGATGGTTCCAGCTCCTTCAGTATACTGCATTTCCTTCTTTTAGTTCAAATGACCATCTTTTTCTTCTTTTTGTTCTTTGAACAAGCAAGATCCTTTCTTGGTTATTCATCATCAACTTTTAGGAATGGGAAAGGGGTGATTTACAGGGGACATCAGATGTTCAAAAATAACTTCAATCTTCTTCCCATAATGGTGATCAAATGGGGTCAAATTTCCATTTTTGAAACATTTTTGATAACCCTTTGTTATCACCTCTTTTTTTTTTGCATAGGAACAACTACTTTTAGATGCAACTCCTCATCATATGCCACACTCAAAACAATGTTAGAAATAACATAAAAACGAAAAGAGGTAGTGAGGAAGAGAAAAATAAAATCAAAATTCACTTAATTTAAAGTAAGAACATACTTACAATGTAATTATGATTCTCCAACAATTTGAGTAGCGCTTCCGCGTCCTCCAAATTTTCTAGGTTGATTTTTGAGAGGGGTTTGGTAGGAGGTTATGCTCAAAGGACGATTAGAGAGGATTTGGACATGGTTTTGGTGAGACAGGGGTATTTTAGGAACAAAAAAGGTTTGGGTTTAGGGGTGGCAGCATTTGGGCAGAAGTTTATCATGGGAACTGCAAGGAGGGAGAGGGACTCGGCCTAAGGGGAAGGCTTGTTGAAATGAGGGGGGGGGGGGGCCTCTCTATTTATAGGCAAAAAGGGGCGTGCCCGTGATTCAAATACGGGCGAAAAACGCACATTTGTAAATCTCGCAGAATCGGCCGTACGGGACGCGTGTTCCATCGTACAGTGACGTGTGTCTTCTTCCAGAAGCTTGCCCGTATTTCAAATACGGGCATGCCCTACCCGTAATTGAAATATGGTCCAGCACGTTTTTAAAATGTCTGGATTTCAAACCTTTATTCAATTCGGTTTTTTGCAAGATTTTCATTTGATTTTTCGATTATTTTATTAAAAAGCGAGATTCTCTTTATTAAAATATTAATAAACACATTTATCTTATTTATTTTATTGGTTTATTCCATTTTTTGCTGCTTTTTTGCCACATGGGCAGTTTTTCTGAAACTTTAACTGCTCATAACTTCTTCATCTGGTGTCCGATTTCGGCAAACTTAGTGTCGTTAGAACCGGCTCGGAACCAACTATCCACTGGGATCAAGTTTGGCAGTTGAATTGGGGTCAAGCAAAAAGTAAACTTTTCGCTCCCCAAAAGTTTGACAAACTCATAACTTTTTCATCTGGACTCTGATTCCAGCAAACCTAGTTGCGTTGGAACCGTGTCAAAATGCTCTTTTTAATGAGATGAAGTTTGATGGTCAAATTCACTTGAATCAAAAGACAATTTTTTGGCCCCCTCAGGGTTTGACTTTTCATTTGACTTTTTATTTTTTCTTTATTTTAGGGGTGCAAAAATTAGGTGCTAACAGCTGCCCCTTTTTGCTGGAGTCACCTCGGGGGACGAATGGCAAAGAAGAAGAAGAACCTTATTTTTGCACCTTGCATTCCTGTCGACATGGTCGATGAGCTCAATTATTGAATTTGTTTTTAGTGAAAGGGAAGTGTCAGATGTCTGGTATCACTTCCTGACTTTTGGAATCCCTATACCCTCTTTCGGGTTTGAATAGGGCTGTTCCTTAGTTCTTTGTTTTTGGAAAGAAAGATAGGATTAAATCTGAGCTCATCAGCCTGTTTCGGCGTTGATGCAAGGCATTTAATAATGTTCTTTTCTTCTTGTTTGTTCTATTAAAGCTTTTAGTGACTTCAGTTTTGATTTCTTCTTGATTCTTTGAGTTTTTTTTTTGAAATAGGCCAAGGTATGGGTTTGGAAGTACAGGTGGGAGGACGGGAGGAAGCTTTCGCGCTGTTGTCCATCATCTCGGAGACCATACACCTACTCTAGCCTATGCTATTTACAAAAGTGAGAATCAAAATTTACAAGAAGGGGTGAATTGGCCCATTATTGCTCTTCCTTGTTGCTTCTCCTTGCCAGGTTCTTTCTCTTGTCGAGGCATTAAAGAGTCTTTTCCCATTTTGGGGTTACCCTTCTGGGGATCTGGTGAGAATATGATTTGTCAAGACGACTCCTTGGGGATTATTGTGGTGCTTTTCTTTGCTCTTGAAGTTCTGTTGGAGGGTCTGAGAATCTTGACGGTCTTCTTTCTTCTGAGCTCCACTGGGGATGAAAGGGAAGAAGCCTCTGCTGGGGAATGAAGGATCAATATATCCTTCTCATGTTCATCTTACATCTTTCTTCCTCCTTTAGACCTATACAAAGAACACAACATCAGTGTTTCCTCCATTGGGGATATGCAGAGCTGGTTTATTCTAAGCCTTTTACTCATCACAATCAAAAAAATGGCTATTGATTAAGGCAATGAACCCTTCTCCAAGGGTTAGCAGCATAGCTGGGGAAATTCCAAGAATAGTTAAGCAGAATAATTACGGAAAAACACAGATGTGGTAGTGTGTGTTTGTGCCTGCAATTATCACAAAAGTCAATCCTTAAGTTAGACACAGATTAGAGTGCTTGGTATTTTTAGCCTTGTCATCATAGGCCTTTGTGAAATGTTGACCCAAACGCAGTCTGCCAGTTTGGGCCCTTCAAGTCACTTGGCTGTCCCCACTCAGTGCACTGTCCAACCTGTTTCTGTTTTTACTGCATTGCCCTTTCTAATCAAGGTATGACCGGTTTTTTTTTGGACCACGACTGACCCTTTTTGCACATAGCGCCCTTTTGGGTTTTCACTATGTCTGGTCCTTTCAGGGAGAATTCAATTCCGTCATTACCAAAAAATGCGGATTTGACTGTCTTGCTCAAGATCATTCACTTTGGGATCCGAGAGGTCTTCAAGATAGGATAAAATGTAGGCTAGGCTGGGGTTTTGAAAGAAAGACAAGTGGCTCAAAAAGTTGTAACTTTAAGGGTTTGTACAGTGCTCCTTTTATTGTTGGGGCTTACATCCTGGCTTATTTTTGTGGTGTGGGGTTCATATTTTCCCCGTTTTATTTTGCTTTTTTCTTTTCTTTTTCTTATTTTCTTCGCAATTGCTCTTTTTTTTTTTTGCCAGGAATGCCCTTTTTGATGTGAAGGAACATCTGCACTAGGTTTGAAAAGAAATTTTCAGGCCCAAAAGTGTCTAACTAGTGGAAACCTTTTAGCGTGCTTGGGAGGATTTACAGGCTTGAGGGGGAGTCAAGGATGGCCTTTCTTCATTTTCCAATTGGAATGATCTCAAGGGTAATACAGTTTGACTGCATCTGCATTTATTGGTTCAGGAAAAATAGTTTCGTCCATCTCTTGTAGGATCAGTGCTCCTCTGGACAGAACTTTGTGCACTATGAATGGTCCTTCATAGTTTGGCTTGAATTTCCCTTTATTGTCTTCTTGGTGGAGGAATATCTACTTCATAACAATGTTGCCCACCTTGAAGTGTCGTGGTATTACTTTCTTGTTATAAGTCCGAGCTGCTCTCTGCTGATAGAGTTGCCAGTGGCATAAAGCCTTAATTCTTTTCTCATCGAGCAACTGTAATTGGTCAAACCTTGATTCTTCCCACTCAACATCATCAACCTCTGTTTCTTTCAGAATTCTGAGCGAGGGGATTTGCACTTCGACAGGAAGAACGGCCTCCATTCTGTATACAAGGGAAAAAGAAGTTGCTCCAGTCGACTTTCGGATTGAGGTTCGATATGCATGTAGGGCATAGGGCAGCTTTTCATGCCAGTCTTTGTAGATAAACACCATTTTCTCCAATATCTTCTTGAGATTTTTGTTGGCAGCCTCTACTGCTCCATTCATCTTGGGTCGATATGCTGTAGAATTGAGATGTCTGATCTTCAAATCTTCGCACATCTTGTCCATGTCATTGTTATTCAAATTCTTGGCATTGTCTGTGATAAGCGCTTCAGGTACACCATAACGACAGACAATGTTGTTTCTAATGAATTTCAGCACATGAGACCCCTTGACATCTGCAAAGGACACGGCCTCTACCCACTTGGTAAAATAGTCTGTGCGTGCGTCGGAAACGCGGCACGGGGAGATTCGGAGTCGCCACCGCCTGATGGGGTGCAGGCGGACACCTGGGTGCCTAATCTTGTCTATTAGGACTTTTGGTATGCGGCTTGAGATTCTAAGTCTGTTCTCGGTTGCGGTCTAGGGAAGTCCGTAGACACCCCAGTCCACCTCGTCAAGTGACGGGTCCCATAAGTTTCCCTGGTTTGAGTCAACTCTGGTCTCACACTCACCCGATTCCTATTCCAGCATGTAATTTGATTAAGTCTGGTGGGGCCGCCAAAGTGGTGTGGGTCCCTTTACTTGATTTTATCTTCTTATTATTGAATGAAGTGAGTCTGATTGGGTGGGCCCTGTTGGAAGGCCCACGGATCCCTTGGTGGGCTTGGTTGAGCCCACGTGTCCCTTGTGGGCCTCAGTCTAGCCTGAGAGGCCCTTTGGGCTTTGGTTCAAATGAATTGATTTTACTTTAGGGTTTAAGTTGGATTATTTGAATGGATTCCATGCCAAAAGTGGGCTGGGATTGCTTTGTGGGCCCTTGAGTGGGCCCCACAGTTGTTTGCCAAGTGATTTGGATTATCTTGATTTAATTGTACCAAAGCGGGTCAGGCCTCGGGCTTGGGGCCCTTTACCTGGGCTTGGGCTTGAAAGCCCAAGACTTCCTGAGTCAGGGTTTTGAAACCCTAACCTTAGTTGGTTAATGGGCTTGGTGGGCCCGATAGGCCCTACCCTTGGTCTCGGCCAAACCACGACCTAATTTAAGCATGCATGCCCCACATAGGGCTTGGGTGGGCCTCAAGTGGTCCGGCCCGCCTAGTTCCTTTGATTATTTTATTTAAGCACAATTCAATGGTTCGGGCTGGGTGGGCCCCGTTGGGGGGCCCACTGGAAATCAAGTCAGACCGGGTGGTCCGGGTCCCATGTTGGGTTCCCAGGTGACCCGGAAACCCTATCGGTTCCTTTGGCTCGATTTAGGAATGCCACCCATACTTAGCAAAAGTAGGTTACAGAACATAGGCCACAGAAACATATCAAAATTAATACTTAGCAAGGAGAGATTAGCTCATTATGCTGGGTCCAAGGGGAGGTACCCGGGGCCCCTGTGGGTGAAGCGAAGCGGAGCCCACGGGGTGGGGTACCTCCCTGCACCAAGGAAATAGTTGGACGCGCAGCGAACAAAGGGAGTGGGGGGTGCAGGGGGCGAAGCCACTGTGGTACAGTAAAGGGTATTTTCGGAATTTTTCAAAAATATAGCAATTCGGCCTGTTTTAGGGGTATGCGCTCACTTCCTGAAGTGAGCGCCAGTAGGTGGCTAAGAACGACGCAAAATTCGGACCTGGCACTCACTCGAGACTAAGTGAGCGCGAGCTGGCGCGGGAAATGAGCGCGAGCTGAGCGCGACATGGGCGCGAGATGGGCGCCAGAATTGCACATGGTTTTAAGTAAGCGCGAGCTGAGCGCCAAGTGGGCGCCAGCTCGGCGGGTAGTGAAATAAAAGGGCGCCTACTTCCTAAGTGAGCGCCAAGTGGGCGGCTACTCACTGTGATTTTCAACTCTCTGTTACTTCGAGATATCCATCTCTGGCCGATTTTTTTCGGCCTGTAATTGTTCCACTAGTCTCCTAATATGCCCAGGACACTTCCCAACTAGTTTTGGATTTAATCTAAACACATTTTGTGAGGATCAAACCTCCTTGCAAACCTACAAATCCGAACACCCAAACACTAACAGAACATGCAGGGAAGGGGAACTGGGGGCTTTATGGGATACAATAGAGAGGGAGAACTCATGGGGGAACATGCTCCCCCTTCGAATTAATCGAACAAGTAATAGCAGTGAAGAACAAAAAATGCTAGAAAACAGGATATCGCAATGAACTTATTTATTTTGGACAAGAGTTCGTCGGGAACATTACCTGGGTGTTTCAACACCTATCCGAAGTGGGTGGAGCCTCCTTATGCGAGCAGCCGCCAGAGCAACACCTCTCCATGCCCACAACAAGATCTCCTTAGGGTTTATCTCCTTCGGGTTTGATGAGGAAGAAGAGGAAGAGAGGAATGGGGAGGCCAAGTGACTGGTTTCTTTGGGGAAGATGGTAGCCCAGACCACCTTCGAATATCTCGGGCAAGAAAACGTCCAACCTCAGAAAATGTCGAACCAAAAATCCGAACCCCCAACAATCCGAACCCCTGCAAATGAAAGAGGATGCTGCTTTTATAGAAGAGGGCGGGGTATCCGCCGACTTCGGCGCCCAGCTCGCGCCCACTTGCTGTCGCTGGGCGCGAGCGACAAAATCATTAAAACATTAAATGCCGCCGCAGGTTTGTTTAAAAAATCCGAAAATTAAGATATAGTCCCTGGGATATTTTGGTTTAATATTATTTTATTCAGATATTTTCAAATATTTTCAGATTGGTCCCTTGGATATTTTGAATGTTTGGATATTTACGGATTTGATCCCCGAGATATTTTCCTGCACAACTCGCCACGTGTGCAGCTTTTTGCCGCGTGCGCAGTTTGCCGGTTTTACTGCTCGGGAATTTTGTTGGCTCATATTTTCTTCATCCGGGCTCTGATCTGGGCAAACTCAGTTGCGTTAGAATCGTATCGGAGCCCTCCATCCAATGGCATGGGGGTAAGCTCCTGGATCGGATTTTAGCAGAAAGTCAATTTTTTGGCTTTGCTCAAGTTTGACCGCCCGCCGAACCTTTATCCGGACTCCGATTCCTGCAAACTCAGTTGCGTTGGAATTGTGTCGAGATTCTCTATCCAATGATATAAAGCAAGGCCTCTGGATCGGATTGTAGCAGAAAGTCAACTTTTGGCGTCGCCCAAGTTTGACCGCCCGCAGAACCTTCATCCGGACTCCGATTCCTACTAACTCAGTTGCGTTGGAATCGTGTCGAGATTCTCTATCCAATGATATAAAGCAAGGTGGCCAAATATCACTTAATCAAAAAGTCAACTTTTTGTCCCCTCGGGGTTTGACTTTCTGCCAGGGTTTTGAGCTGTTTTGCTGTCTTTTAGCACATTTTTTTTGTTTTCTTATTTTCTTTTCTTTTCTTTTCTTTTTTTTATTTATTTTTTTTTTGGTTTGATCAAAATTTGGGTGCTTACATAGTCTATTGCAACCAAGATGAATCGATGCCCATTTGATGCCTTTGGATGGATTTCTCCAATCATATCAATTCTCCAGATGGCGAAAGGCCAAGGAGAAGTCATTGAGTACAAAGTGTTGGGTGGTGCATGAATGTTTTCAGCATAAACTTGGCATAACCGGCATTTCCTTACATGGATATGGCAATCATGTTCCGTAGTTAACCAGTAATAACCCATTCTCAAGATTTTTCTGGCTAGCATGTGCCCGCTCATATGTGCGCCACATTGTCCCCCATGGACTTCATCAATCAGCTGGTGTACTTCTTCTGTTACACATAGCAGCAGTGAATCATTATAGGACTTCTTGTATAGCTTGCCCCCACTGAGGAAGAATTGTCCTGCTAGTTTCTGAATCGTACGCCTCTCAGATGCTGTGGCGTTCTCTGGCAAAATCCTGTTTTTTAGGTACCTCATTATGTCTGTATACCAGGGTTCCCCTTTTGGTGTGCTCTTCTCAACACGAAAGCAGTAGACAGAAGAACGCCGCACCTCTATCTCCAACGGTTGTACCCAAGTGTCACCAGTGATGGTTGCCATGGACGCCAGTGTTGCCAGGGCATCTACAAACTGATTTCTGTCTCGTGGCATATAATCAAATGTCACACTTTTGAACTGTCCTTCCAGCTCCTTAATCAGTTCTTGATATGGCACCAAATTTTCATCCCTAGTCCTCCAATCCCCCATTACTTGGTAAATGATCAGACAAGAATCACCATATACTTTCAACTCTTGTATATTCATTTCGATTGCGGCTCGCAAGCCTAACACACATGCTTCGTATTCTGCCATGTTGTTAGTGCAATCGAACAAGAGTTTTGCTGCTATTGGATGATGGATTCCTTATGGGGAAATGATTACTGCTCCAATCCCTTTCCCATTGATGTTGACAGCCCCATCAAAGAACATTTGCCATCCGGTTTCCTTTTCTGCTGACTCGGCATACATTATTTCATCATTCGGCAATCCGGTGAGAAGCGGTTGATAATCGGGCACAGGGTGTTCTGCCAGGTGATCTGCTACTGCCTGTTCCTTTATTGCCTTCCTCGTAGTGTAGACAATGTCATACTGAGATAAAATAACCTGCCACTTTGCTATCCTTCCAGTGGAGATTGGCTTTTCAAAAATGTACTTCAAGGGATCTGTATCCGAAATCAAAAAGACAGTATGACTGAGCAGATAATGCCGGAGTTTCTGAGCTGCCCATACCAATGCGCCACAGGTCTTCTCAAGCAATGTGTATCTTACTTCATAATTGGTAAATTTCTTGCTCAGATAATAAATTGCTTGCTCCTTCCTTCCTGTATCATCGTGCTGCCCTAGGACACATCTGGTCGTTGTTTCTGTAACTGACAAGTACATGATTAGAGGTCGTCCTGATACATGGGGAACCAAAGTTGGTGGACTCATCAAATAGGCCTTGATTTTGTCAAATGCTTCTTGACAATCCTCATTCCAGACCACTGGGTTATCCTTCTTTAGCAACTTGAATATTGGTTCACACACGGGAGTCATCTGTGCTATGAATCGACTGATGTACTGTAATCTGCCAAGGAAACCTCTTACTTCTTTCTCTGTGGATGGGGGAGGCATCTACAGAATTGCCTTCACTTTGACAGGGTCAACTTCAATTCCTTGTTTCCCAACGATGAATCCGAGTAGCTTCCCTGAAGTAACTCCGAACACACACTTATTCGGGTTTAATCTGAGCTTGCATTCCCTGAGCCTATCAAACACCTTTCCAAGGTTCACCAAATGACTTTCCTTTTCTTTTGACTTTGCAATCATATCGTCCACATATACTTCCATTTCATTGTGCATCAGGTCGTGGAATAACAAAGTCATTGCCCACTGGTATGTGGCGCCTGCATTCTTCAACTCGAATGGCATTACTTTGTAGCAGTACGTGCCCCAATGTGTGATGAAGGAAGTTTTCTCCATGTCTTCAGGTGCCATTCGTATTTGGTTGTACCCGGAGAATCCATCCATAAAGGAGAACATGGAATGAGTTGCAGTATTATCAACCAATATATCAATGTGTGGCAATAGAAAGTCATCTTTCGGGCTTGCCTTGTTTAGATCCCTGTAATCAACATACATCCTGACCCTTCCATCTTTCTTGGGGACTGGCACGATGTTTGCTAACCACTTTGGGTAATCTGTAACTTTCAAGAACCCAGCTTTTAACTGCTTGGTGACCTCTTCCTTGATCTTCAGGGCCCATTCTGGATTCATGCGTTTGAGTTTTTGCTTCACTGGTGTGGCCTCAGACTTTATAGGTAACCGATGCACAACTAAATCCGTGTCTAACCCAGGCATATCCTCATATGACCATGCAAACACATCAGTGTAGGTTTTTAGAAAATCAGTTATCTGTGTTTTCTGTAATAATGTCAGCTTTTTACCAACTTGAAGAATCCTTGGTTGTGCTGTGTCACCTATGTTGATAGGTTCAGTTTCCTCAATGTTAGCTTGGAGACCCTTTTCATGCCTGTCCAAGGCAAATTGGATTTCAGGTGCGGTCTCCCATGGTTCATCATTATCCTCAAGTTCGAAAGAAACACTGGGGATAATTTCTGAATCATCGGGTTGTGATGAGTAAGTGTCGTTATCTAATTCTTGTTCGACACTATGGATTTCTTTTTGTTCTTTTTGACCTTTTGTTTTTGTTTGATTTTGGCAGCCTAATTATCTATCTCGTGCTCCGAATTTTTCTGGTGTGCGTCGAGATTGATATTAAGGTTGCGATTTTGGGTTTGCTTATTTGCAGAATTATTCACAAAAGCAGAAAAATAATCAAAAGACTTCACGCATTTATTAAAAAGTGCAGCAATATCTACAGGGGGAATTTCAGAAGTGGAAGAAACTCCCTGTGGTAGTTCGGCTTTGCGAGTGGTAAGTGGCGTCGAACTCCAGTTCTGCAATGCGTGCTTGTCCTTGTTTACAACAGTCACTGCATTCACCTTCCCGGTTTGTATCATGCTGATGCTGCTGTTGGAAGAGATACAGATGGGGTCATTAGCCATGCCCTTCTTTGGTTGATTCTGACTTGAATCTTCTGATGATACACTGATCCATACCCCGCGGCGGATGATAGTCCCTGGTACCCGAATAGTGACTTCATTGGGTGGTTCCACCTTAGGCAATGCCTTGGTTACGGATTTTCCTGATGATTTGCCCCTCCTGCTGGAAGAATGTTCGTCAGGGGCCCAGTTGCCATAAGTTTCATGATAAGCCAGCTCAGTAAGCAGTCCCAGTACTTGGGGCATATTCTGGAACATCTGACCCAGACCATCCCTTGTACTTGGGTGTATAATGCAGATAGGAGGTGGGGGAGACCTTTGCTTTGGAGTGGGTTCTCCTGAACTGTCTTGGCTTTCCATCATGTAGATGTATTGAGTTGGCTCTTCTTCTTCAGCCTCTGTTGGCGGTGCCTCGAACTCATCTGATGGGTAGGCAAATGCTTCTTCCGGGATAGCCGGTTTTTCGGTGTTAACTGACTGCCAAGAGAATAAAGCAGAAAATTCTTCCATCAACCCACTGAGGGCTTCTGAGTTCTCTTCTTTGACTGTTTCCTGGGGCAAGGGAGGTTCGTCCCATAACCTCTGCAGATAATTAGCTTCCGCTTGTTCAGCTGGATCATTGAATTCATCGCCCCATCCTTGGGGGACTATGTTCTGAACGGCTTGTGCAGCTTCCTTTTCCATATTGGTAAAGTGATGGTATAACTGGCCATGTACATAGATGGGCCAATGTGGGTCCCTTCCTTCTGCTCGTGCCCTTTTCCGTTCAGCTTTCATACCGAATAGCCTGGCATAGTCCTTAGGTTCAGGAATAAACCCCAGTCCAAAGCCCACAGATTTGTCACATGGCTGGATTGCAGACTTGATGCCTTGCTTGTATTTGCCCAAACCATCTCCTACTCGGAGACCCCAGTCGGCGCATTCAGCAGCATCGAACATGCTCTTTCTTTTCCTTCTCCGGGACAAGTCTGATTGCAGATGAGTAGGAATGCGGTTTACTTGTACCATTTCAATGGCTTGGAAGTTTAGGGAAGTAGACAGTTCATAATCAATTACGGGTACCCCTCCTTGTTCAAATTCTCTGTGATTTTCTGCATGAACCGTGATCAATTGATTTCCCGAGATAAGTCGGATCATTCGATGTAAGGTGGACGGGACTGCCCCTGCTTGATGTAGCCAAGGTCTTCCAATCAGCAAATTAAAGGAGGCATTGTTGTCCATCAACTCGAAGGTGACGAAGAAGGTCCTTTCAGCAATTGTAACTTCCAGAGTAACTTCCCCAAGGGAATCCTTCTTGGCATTGTCAAACCCGCAAACATTATTGGAGCTAGGTTTGATCAAATCAGCGTTCAGCTGCAGACTATGGAAGGTCCTGACTGGGCAGATATTCAGAGTTGACCTGTTATCGATCATGACCCGTCTCACTATTAAGTCGGAGCACCTTACAATGATAAACAGAGGCTTCGTGTGATTATAACCTTCAGGGGGCAAGTATGCTGAAGAAAAAGAGATTGCTTCTGGCGTAGCAATTATAGACATTACTGTCTCCAACTGCTCAGGGCTGATGTCGTCCGGCACATGAGTATCACCCAGTATTTTCATAAGGACGTCTTTATGTTTGTCTGAATCCAACAAGAGACGCATGATGGATATCTGAGCTAGTGTCTTATTCAACTGCTGCACTAGATCATACTCCGGAGTGAAGGCACTATACTGGAGTTTTTCAATTTCTTCTTCTGGGGCCTTCCCTTTCTTTTTGTGGGTCTGTGGCATTTCCGTGGCCACATCCTTCCCTTTTTCTTTCCTTGTTTTTTCTTCACTAGACTCTCCCTCTGGTGCAGGTGGGGGGTTAGGGTTTATGTATCGACTAGAACGGGTGATTCGATCGACTTCTCTTTCCGTGGAAGTGATGGTAGAATCATGGTATATGGGTAGGAATTGGTAAGGTGGAGGCACAGCGGAGTAGGTTGGGTAAAGGTGAAGTTGGTGTAAGTTGAGGGTGGGTGGTTCCAGTAGGAAGTCCACAGGCTCATTGAACGGGTTGTTCATCATGTCGAAGATGTTTAATGGGGGTGAGTTTGGGACAGGTGGAGGATAGAAAGGCTCTAGTTCGGGAAAGTTGAAATGCACCAGAGGGAACCCCATGAAGGTTTCTTCATTCTCCTCTTCATTAATGACATGTATCTGTTGATGAATTGCCCCTTCTTGGAGATGAATCTTGACAACTTGCCCCGGTCGTCCAATTAGTAAGGATGGGTCAACCTGTAGTTCACTGCCTTGATTACTGATGATCTGATGTACTGTTCCGCTGCCAGAAGCCTTATTATGGTCTGGGAGAGGGTTAGTGGCCGTACCAGTAGGAAGAGTAGGTGCTGCTGGTGCTGGGGGATCTACAGAGATCTTCTTACTGTCTATCAGATCCTGTATGTCATGCCTCAAATTCCAGCATCTATTTGTTGAATGCCCGGGAGCTCCAGAATGATACTCGCATCTTTCTGCTGCATTATAATTTCGTGAGTTGATCATTCTGGGGTTGGGAGGCTTGATTTGAAGGTACCCCTTCTTCAGCAGTGTTGCCAACAATTCTGCCGGTGCATAAGGTAGCAGGGTAAACATGTAAAACCCCAGTTTTGAGAAAAATAATAATAATAAAAAAATAGAATAAAATAAATTAACAGTCAAAAAAAAAAAAGAAAAAAAAAAGAATTTATTGCTAGGAAATTTGTGGTTCATTAGTGTTAAAGAAATTTAAGTGGAACTATAAATAGGTTACATTCGGACCCGGAAATAAATAAAAATTGGTTAAATAGTTAAGATCCGGGTAAAACCCTACATTAATAAAGGGTAGAACAGGGATTCGAGGAATAAAAGGGAAATTAGGTCAAATCTTTGTGATGTCTATAAATAGGAAGCTCCTATAAGTTTTCGGGGATTTGGGAAAAGTTGCTGCTCGGGAGAAAGTTAGGGCGGCAGTCCAGCGGGTTAGGTCTCGCAGTCAAATCCCCAGGATGGCCGGAAGTTTGAAGAAGGTCTTCAATACTAAGGTGAGTAGCACTGATTTACAACTGGGGTTTTGTGTTTTATGTTTTCTCGAGATTATTCTGATGCATGGTTGTAGTTTAAATGATCTCTGAGTTTCTTTTAGTTTTCTGGAATGACATGAAACAGAGTCGGAGAATGAGATTTATCTTGAAATTAAATGTATTCAGATTAAATCCAAAAGTGATTGGGAAGTCTTCTGGGAGTATTAGGAGGGTATTGGAGCGATAACAGACCTAAACAAACCAGCCAGAATTGGAGATCTCGAATATACAGAGAACTGAAAATCGCAGGGGGTATCCGCGAACCTGGCGCCCACTTGCGTTCACCTAGGAGGTAGGCGCCTAGTTAAAATCATTCTTACCGCCGAGCTCGCGCGAACCTGGCGCTCAGCTCGCGTGCACTCGAAAACCCGGCGATCAGCTCGCGCGAACCTGGCGCTAAGCTCGCGCCTATCTCGCGCTCACTTAGCGTCGAGTGAGCGCAAGCTAAATTTTACCCTATTTTTCTTACCGCCGACCGACGTTCACCTGGCGCCCACTTCAGGAAGTGAGCGCCTACCCTATTATACTTACTGAAATGGAAATTTGATTTAGCCAAGAGTAATTGGGTGTCTTAGGGGTTAAACCACTTCATTATTCACTTGTTTGGGAACCTTGGAATCTACTTTGCCTATGAAAATTATTAGAGGAAAATTTAGTGAACTTCTTAAAAGCTTCCAAGTTGAGTTTAGGTTATTTATGAGTGTTGTGCCGGGTACCAAACCACTAAGAGTTACCAGTTACATTTACTCTGTTTATAAACTGTTTTGATTGAGGAGTTATTCTATTCTGGTTTCACTTGTTTGGAAACTTTAAATGTATTGTAAAGATTTCCTTGGTATGAATGAATTGAGTTTTGTTTCTAAATGGCATGTGTTACGGAAATGAGAAAAATGCTGAAAGTACTTGAGGTACTGCTTGGTCCAGAGGGATAGGTGATGAACTGTGATGGGTTTTACATGATGTGGAATGAATAGTTTTACTTTGATATTGGAATTGAGATTATACGATGTTTTACTGTTTTGGTCTAGCTTGTCCTGAATCCAGATGTCTAAGCTTAGTAATGTGATACTTTTATTTTATTGGCGTAATGGCATGGCCATGGAGTGTTGCCACGACTGGTGTAGAGCAGCCAGAAACCCTGAGTAGGCTTGGTTGTCAATGTCGAAACCCTGAGTAGGCCGGCATTGGATGACAAAACCCTGAGTAGGCCGTCATTTCAGAGTATCCGAAACCCTGAGTAGGCCGGAACTGTGTACATGGAGGTGTGGAGGTCGCTCTGGCATGTTGATTAACCAATCAAATATTTGTATGACATTGACCATGTGGATTTGTTGTTCACTTATCAGTTGGAATACCATGGGATACTTAGTGGAATTTGTCTTGTTGAAGCATGGATTATAATGATAATGTTTTCTGGAACTGATCTGGGTTTTGTTGACCAAGGTATCACCGATGTTAATTGCTTATAGTTTATATGGTTTCCTATACCCTGGGGTCAACAATATAAAAGAAAAGGGTACACAGACTTCACTGATTATTCCTTGTTTTCTCGTCTGATTATTCGATCATAGAAGTTTTAAATTTGAAGATGTGTATTTCTACATGCATGTGCTACTCGCTGAGATATTCGTATCTCACTCTTTTATTTCTGTTTGTTTTTCAGATACGTATGGAGAGCCGATAATTGCGGGTAGTGAAATTTGGTCATGTGAGTTTTACTTTGGGATTGTTTAGCGCACTCTATTGCATAGAATTATTTAGTTCCATGTTTTTCTTTACTCTGGTAGTGCGATCCTGTAAATTATAATAACCTCTGGATACGAGTTACGGGTTTTTCATGTGACTCGGATCCAGGGCGTTACAAAACACCCTCTTCATCCTTGCCTTTGCTTCCTCTCTCGTCCTTCTCAGAGGTTGCCCCTGACTTTCATTCCTCTGGGCAATGTAATAGGGCTGTGTTGGCTGTACATAATTAACAGCCTGGGCCTCTTGCCCTTGGCTTCTACTATTCTGTCCTGCCGTTGGCCTCCTTTGTGTCGGACCATGGCCACTTCCATCTATCTTTCCAACCCTTACGGAATCTTCAATTCTGTCGCCGTTAGAATTAAGTCATTGAAGTTAGAAGTACTTTGCCACAGTAGCAGGGAAAAGAATGGCTGTCTAAGTGATGCAATGAACAAAGAGGTCATCTCCTGTTCAAGTAGTGGGGGTTGGACTAGGGTTGCCAATTCTTTCCATCTCTTGGCATATTCTCGTACTGACTCTTGATTCTTCTTGGAGAGCCTTTGTAACTCTGCCTTGGTCCGAACTATCTGACTGTTCAATCGGTATTGCTGGATGAACTTGGCAGCTAAATCATTCCAACTCTTGATCTTAGTCTTATCCAAACCCAAAAACTAATTGTATGCTGCTCCTGTCAGCGATCTCTGAAAGAACTGTATCATAATTTTTTCATCTTTGGCATATTGACACATATCTCCAGAGTATGACTGTTAGCACCTGATTTTTGCACCCCCGAAATAAAGAAAAATGAAAAGTCAAACCCTGAGGGGGTCAAAAAGTTGACCTTTTGATTCAAGTAAATTTGGCCATCAAACTTCATCTCATTGAAAAGAGCGTTTCGACACGATTCCAACACAACTGAATTTGCTGTAATCGGAGTCCAGATGAGAAAATTATGAGTTGGTCAAACTTTTGGGGAGCGAAAAGTTGACTTTTTGCTCGACCCCAATTCAGCTGCCAAACTTGATCCGAATGGATAGGTGGTTCCGAGCCGGTTCCAACGACACTAAGTTTGCTGAAATCGGACACCGGATGAAGAAGTTATGAGCAGTTGAAGTTTTAGAAAAACTGCCCATGTGGCAAAAAGGCAGCAAAAATGGACTAAACCAATAAAATAAATAAGATAAAGGTGTTTAATAATATTTTAATAAAGAGAATCTCGCTTTTTAATAAAATAATCAGAAAAATTGAATAAAAATCTTGCAAAAAACCAAATTGAATAAATGTTTGAAATCCAAACATTTTAAAAACGTGCTGGACCTTATTTCAATTACGGGTAGGGCATGCCCGTATTTGAAATACGGGCAAGCTTCTGGAAGAAGACACGCGTAGCTGTACGGCGGGACACGCGTCCCGTACGGCTGATTCGTGAGATTTGCAAATGTGCGTTTTTCGCCCGTATTTGAATTACGGGCAAGGCACGCCCGTACTTGAAGTACGGGCAAGGCAGGCCCGTACTTCAAATACGAGCACGCCCCTTTTTGCCTATAAATAGAGAGGCCTCCCCCCCCATTTCAACAAGCCGACCCCAAGGCCTCTCCCCCCTTTTCTTCCTTGCTGTTTGCACGTCCAACCCCTGCCCAAGTCCTGCCACTCCTAATACCAAACCCCAAAATACCCAAAATACCCTTGTGCTGCCATGAAACCCTGCCTAACCCTTCCCTCTCATTCCCCTTAACACAAGCACCCAGCAATCCCCTTTCGAATCCCAATTCAAGAAATCCATAGGGACGCGGAAGCGCTGCCGAAATTCTCGGAGAACCTCAACACATCTAAATTAAGGTAAGGTTAACATTGGAAGTATTATTTACAATTTTTCATTCAATATGAGTAAATATTGGCTGATTTTGGTATCCATCTAAGTTTATTTTCTACATTTGGCTCTTCCCATACTTGTTCTAACCTCTTTATTGCCTGTTGTACATCCCGAGGAATACACTTAAAGGTAATTAACTACCTAAGAAGGGAGGAGAACATCTACAAGCCAAAAAGGACGTTTAAGTTAACTTCAGGCCACTTTAATGAATTCATTTTGTTTGTTTATTATAGAAGGATATGTCCTTCTTAAAAATCCGTTGTACCCCGTGCCCTCCTCTCTCTTTCCTTTCTTGGTATTGGCCACGGGTGATTAAAAGATGGGCTCACTTCTTCAAAGAGTGCAAAGGAGAGAAAGAGAACTTTAAGACCAAATGAAGTAAATGCATTGCTGCGGAAGCGGATGAAAACCTTGACGGACATTACTGGACCCCCTAAAAGACCTACCGGAGTGATCCCAATCAAAGTCGGAGCAAAACGACGAAATTGGGCAAAAACTGTATACTCAGAGCGGTCAAGGCATGACCGTAGTTAATATACGGTCTGGCCTGAACCGTATTAAATTTACGATTCTGACCAAACCGTGAATTAAATACGGGTCATTTGATAAAGTAACTTAAAAAACCATTTTTTTCGACCCGGGTGGACCCAAATCCAACTCGAACCGGCTTGAACCGACCTTTTAGACATTTTGGGCCACTTTAAGCCCATTTGTGGACTGTGGACCTAAGTAGGCCCACCAAGGCACCTTGGGCCCACTGTGGGGCCCACTTTTGACTGCAAACCGGGCCCGTTTTCAATAAACGGGCTCCAGGCCACTTGACTCTGGCTAATGGGCCAAATCCAAGCCCATCAAGCCCAAATAAAATGTAAATAAATAAAGCTTAATAAATAACCAAATGGGTTACCCAATAACCCAACTGGGCCCAAGGCCCAACCATGGCAGCCCACAGGTCTTCCAACGGGACCCGGGTTCGACCCACTCCACTAAATAAAAGATAAAATCAAAATAAAAGGGACCCACACCTTCAGAGGGCCCCACCAGACCCAATAAACAGCATGTTGGTCTAGGAAGGGTGAAACTGACTCAAAAACCAGGGAGACCCGAGGGACCTGTCAAACCGACGGGGCGGGCCGGGGTGTCTTAGGGCTTCCCCGGGCGTAACCGAGGACTTAGCTAGAACTCTGAAAAGCCGCAGACCAGACTTAGACCCGGATAGGGCAAATACCATGTCTGCTGCACCTCTCAAGCAGTGGCGACTCCGAATATCCCGAGGCACGCACTGAAAGTGCACCCGGTGTGCGATCTAGATCTAGATTTAGGTGTGCACAATGACCTTAGGTGGTTTAATGGGCACTGGTGCCATCAAATTGATTCAAGTCAGGGCAATTGAATTTTGGTGGAAGTTGAATATCGGAGAAGAAGCAGAGGCTGTCTAAAGTAGTCTCCATAGGGACCGCACTGGGTCGTAGGCTTTTCAGCTCTTCACGCAAAGCATCTACCTCTGCCTTAGTGGCTGCCATCTTTTCATCAAATTGGGCCTGCTATGTTCTATACCAATCTTCCTCTTCTTGCCCCAGTTGGGCAGGTGCAATAATCTGTGGAAGAGGCACGGCTTGCGGAGGTGGAGGTGGTACCAACGGAGCGGGGTACACAGGGTGTGGTGGTGGAGCATCCGGTTGTTGCAGGGTTACTAGTGCAGCAGGGGGAGCCATCTTGAGTTCTCTTAATTCTGCCATTAACTCTTGAATAATAGTCCCCATACTATCAATCCTCTGTTGTAGATCAGTCACTGTCTGTGTCTGGCTGGACTCTACCTGGTCCTGTCCTGACGAGGTCTGTTCCCTTGGCTGCTCCATCTCAAGTCTTCTTCTGGATCTTAACAGGTAAGGGCTTCGAGAAGCAATTTTGGTACCTGGGAAGGGCAACTAGCGGATATTAGTGCAACTTATATGCATGATTATTGATGTATTCTAACTGTAAAGAAGGATCAAGGATTAATTTATTTAAATTATTTTGAAAATGATAGGGACTCTTAAGCTTGATCTATTTTAGCCGAACGGCTGGGAAAGAGAACCCAGTTTAAACTGATCTGTTTTAGCCAAACGGCTGGGGGAGAGAACCTGGTTTAGACTGGTCTGTTTTAGCCAAGCGGCTGGGGGAGAGAACTTGGTTTAGACTGGTCTATTTTAGCCAAACGGCTGGGAAAGGGAACCCTAAATTTAAAAGGTTGGTTTAAGCTCAGTATCACGAGGTTGGACTATGTTAAGTCTCCGCAGGGGATGAGCTAAACAGCAACATCCAGGTGTACCTTAACCAATTTTCAGTTTAATCTCTGATGGTTTTAGCACCTAACTTCGGCTAGTAGTTCCCGGGCGTGTCTTAGCTAGTTGTTGGTTTAATCACCATTGACTTTGACGCCTCACAACGGGGAAAGCTATGCCAGGACGATTTTCCACCAATTTTCTGGTTTAATTACCAGTGGCTTCAGTGCCCCAAGAGTTCGGCTAGGGATACCCGAGCGTGCCTTAGCTAGTCGTTGGCTTAATTACCTTTGACTTTGGCGCTCCTCAACGGGGTATGCTATACCAGGACGATCTGTGCGCGCGTGGGAAACGCGGCACGGGGTAAATCGGAGTCGCCACCGCCTGATGGGGTACAGGCGGACACCTGGGTGCCTAATCTTGTCTATTAAGGCTCTTGGGTCTGCGGCTTGAGATTCTAAGGTTGGTTCTCGGTTGCGGGCTGGGGAAGTCCGTAGTTACCCCAATCCACCCCGTCGGGGTGACAGGTCCCGTGGGTTCTCTACTTTGAGTCAGCTTTCTCTACTTTTGGCTCTCACCCGATTTCTAATCCCGCATGTATCTTGGTTAGGTCTTGGTGGGACCACCTGAGTGGTGTGGGTCCCTTTAGTTGATTTTATCCTTTCTTAACTTAAGTGATCTGGGTCTGTTTGGGGTGGGCCCTGTTGGAAGGCCCAACCGGTGGCCTGGATGGGCTTGAGTTGGCCCGCGTACCCTTGGCGGGCCTCTGTCTAACCCTAGGAGGCCCTGTGGGCTTTGGTTAGTGTATGGATTTCACATTGGGTTTCAAGTTTGAATATTAAGTGATTTTTATGCAAGTGGTGGGCCGGATTAGTTTGTGGGCCCCTTAGGTGGGCCCACATGGTGACCAAGTAAGTTTAATTTATCTTTATTCAATTTTTACCAAAGTGGGCTTGGTCATTGGGCTTGGGGCCCATGATCCAGGCCTTGGGCTTTGAAAGCCCAGTTCCTCGGGGTTTAGGGCTTGCACCCTAACTCGGTTCGGTTGGTGGGCTTTAGCGGGCCTGACAGGTCTTAGCCCATGGTCTCGGCCAAACCACACAGTTCATGCACTCATATATATGGCAAGGCTCGGGTGGGCCGCATTGGGTTTGGCCCGCCCGATTCAAATTGGTTCACTTTTACTTAGGTTATTTAATTAACATGCTTTGGTTTATTGGGGTTGGTGGGCCCCGTTGGAAGGCCCACTAGCGTGCCAAGCTGGATCGGTCGGTCCAAGTCCCATCTTGGGTTTCCGGGTGGCCTGGAAACCCTGTTGGTTCACTGGTTTTAGTACAACTCACCCAAGAATTCGGCAGAGCAACAGAATATGCAAAAATCATGCTTCTGTGTGTATCCGGCAACTCAGGCCGGATACACATGGTTTGCAGGTGATCCGGCCAGAGTGGCCGGATACACAGAGCCTATGGGTTATCCGGCCTTGATGACCGGATACCCTAAGGCCTCAGGTGATCCGGCCTGAGTTCCCGGATCACCCTGGAATGGTCTTTTTGGGTTTTGGCCTTTTGGAATGGATCCCAGGGGCTCCCAGGATGGTTTTGGAAGTCTCGTGGGCCCCTATGAAGGCCCACGTAGGTTCAGCCTTGGGAGAAGAAGCCTTCCTTGGCTTCTTTCAAGGCTTTCAGCAAAAGGGAATGGGAATGGGGAGCATGCTTGGAGGGTGAGGGATCATGCTTGCACAAAAACTGTAGTAAGTACCAAAACAGCAATAAAGCATTAAAACCAACCTTGCCTCAAATAAGTAAAAAAAACTTGAAGAAGGGAGAGAGGAGGGGGCTTATCATGGGGATACATTAGAGGTGATTGGGTAGGGAACAAGCTCCCCTTTTAAACATGCTTGAAACAATACCAAAACAGCAAGACAAGAGGACCAAAAAGTGGGTGATAGCTGGACTACCATGCTTCCCTAGAGGAACCTACGTGGGTCTCCTACATATGGTGACTCCATGCCATGAAAGGGGACACCAAAACATGCACAAATCATGCTCAACAAGGGTCACGCAGAACAAGGAGATAAATGAAAAAGAAATATTCCAAAAAATCTACATTTAATATATGTTAAACACAATGTACTAAGGAACCATACTTGGGGGTTCTTGAACCCTTGAGCCAAGTGGAGACCTCTCCTTGAGCTTGAACAGCAACTGGAGTTCCTCCTTTGGCACAGCAACTCCTCCTCTTGTTTTAATGGAGAAGGAGAAGAAGAAGGCAAGGGCCGGGGGTAGCTTTGCTTGGTCTTTGGAGGTGGAAGAGGGTTGAGGAGGTTGGGAGGGGTGGGATTCGGAGGGGGTAGGTGAGAGAAGAGAGCAGAGAAAAGGAAAAAACCAAAGCCCAACCCCGGATATGAGCTGCTGTTTTGCTATTTATAGAAAAAATAATGTATCCGGCAACTCAGGCCGGATACACTAAGGCCTATTCGTATTCGGACTTGAAGTCCGGATACACTAGCTCCCCTTTGTATCCGGCAACTCAAGCCGGATACATGACTTAATCATTTCAAAATTTAATGCCGCCGCGAATCTGTCGGCCAAGTGGCGCGAATTTCGCCCGAATATCTTTATGTATCCGGCCTTCAAGTCCGGCCATGAAGGATAGGCAGTGTATCCGGTATATGTGACCGGATACAGATCGAAAAAATTACGGATTTGCCCTTCGACTTGACCGATTCGACCGATTTGACCGATTTGACCCTTTTTGATATCTACGGATCGCCCGTACGAAATTTTTATATTTAAGATTTAGTCCATGAGATATTTTGCTGCGTTGGCTGCCACGTGTGCAGTTCCTGCGCCACGTGTGCAGTTTCCAGCTTTGCTGCCCGAAAATTTTGACAGATCATATCTCACTCATCTGAACTCTGATTTGAGCAAACTCAATTGTGTTAAACTCGTATCGGAGCCCTCTATTTAATGACATGGGGCTAAACACTTAGCACGGATTCCGAGAAAAAGTCAACTTTTGGCCTTCCCTTAAGTTTGACTGCCCTTAGAACCTTCATCCGGACTCCGATTCCTGCAAACCCAGTTGCGCTGGAACCGTGTCAGGATTCTCTATCCATTGGGCTAAAGTAAGGTATTTGGCACGGAAATCGAGGAAAAGTCAACTCTTGGATTTTCCTTAAGTTTGACCGCCCGCAGAACCTTTATCCGGACTCCGATTCCTGCAAACCCAGTTGCGTTGGAACCGTGTCGGGATTCTTTATCCAATGGGATAGATCAAGGTGGCCAAATTTTATCTGATTAACAGGTCAACTTTCCACCACTCAGGGTTTGACCTTTTAGCCCGGTTTTTACATTTCTGGCTTCTTGGGAGCGCAAAAATGAGGTGCTTACACGATCCTCTGCCAATTTTTTGGTTTAAACACCAGTGGCTTCAGTGCCCTAAAAGTTCGGCTAGGGATACCCGAGCGCGCCTTAGCTAGTCGTTGGCTTAATTACCTTTGACTTTGGCGCTCCTCAACGGGGTATGCTATGCCAGGACGATTCTCTGCCAATTTTATGGTTTAATTACCAGTGGCATCAGTGCCGCATAGGCTGACCGTATGATCTTTTAAATCAGACGGATGTGATCTGAGCTCAAGGGATTGGGTGTTCTTTATTCAGAACCTTGGGTTTTTAAAACTTAAACTTGAAATTTGAAAGTTTGAGAGTAAATAAGGATGGGGTGTTCTTTATTTAGAACCCTTAAAGATTTAAGATTTAAACAATTTGGCGAGTTCTTTACTCAGATCGCCTGAAAATTTTAGAGTTAATTGCAAAAATGGGGTGTTCTTTATTTAGAACCCTTTGCTTTAAAGATTTAAACAATTTGGCGAGTTCTTTACTCAGATTGCCTGAAAATTTTGAATTGGGTGTTCTTTATTCAGAACCCTTAAAGATTTAAGACTCAAATTTGAAATCGATAATTTCTGAAGATGGGGAAGTTGGTATGAATTGGGTGTTCTTTATTCAGAACCCATGGGTTTAAGGATTTGGCGAGTTCTTTATTCAGATTGCCTGAAAGTTTTGAAGTTGATGGATTGGGACCAGATTGTTTGAAAAAGGAATTCGGGGATGTCTTAATTGACTTTATTAAATTCAACACACTTCATGGAAAAATAAGTACAATGCCAAAATTTAGAACAAGCAATTACATGATCAACAAACCCAGAGTCTAGCTAGGTTGGTCATTATCATAATGAGAGGACACGTCTTGCCTTTTCAAGGCACGCAGAAGTTTGTTTCGCAGACGTCGGTCCTCTTTTGCGCGTTTGCGCATAGTGTCAAGCTGCTGCTGAAGGGCCTCATTGGCCTGCTTGTTTTTTCGGTCGGAATCCACGTATGCACGGTGGATCCGAGAATGAGATTCCCGCAGTTCGGCCACCCTATCCCTGTATGTGTCAGGGGGCGGAACTGGGATATCGTCAGAGATGACGATATGGAGAGGAGGTGGGCTGTCTAGGCCAGTTTCTCAAGCAATCCATTGTTCGTAATTACGAACGTCGGATGCAGTGAAAATGTCCTCTTGGAGTATGTGCACATGTTGCCATTCCTTCACCAATTTTTTCTTCAATTCCCATATAAGTGGGCCAGTTAATCCTTCCGCCTCATCCTTAATCGGTATTCCCTGAGACTTCCCAAACTGTCTCAGAATTCAAACCGGATAGTATGGCATGGCATGAGTCAAGCCTATTAAGGCTAGGCAATGTCTTTTCCTGAAAGCTATGACGGGGGTATATGTCTGGTCAAATGTGCCTCCCCATCTTACCTCAGTTTCTCCTTTCAATTGGAGAAAGTGGTCAAACCAGTCCTCTCTGGAGGGTAAGTCTGGTCTAATCTCTCTTCGGGCCATCAATGTGACATTGTCACGGACGTACCCATAACGTGGGCTGACAGGTTCAGCAACCATCAGGTGATCTTGAAGCCATATGTGTAGGAGAGGAGCGCATCCCTGAAACCTCCTAGTTCCGTTCTTGGTCAGGGTCAAGGCATGATATAGCTGAGCAAGGATCAGTGGTGCAATCCTGAATTTCACTTGGAGTTGGTCTACAATTTCCATGAGGGCCAAATTAATGGTGTCTCCCCCAGTAGGAAAGAAGAGTTGTGACAAAACCACGAGGGTGAAGGTGTCCCACCAAACACGGGGTCTTTCTTGCTTTTTGTCCCTTATCTTTTCAGCAAGGAAGGTTTTAGAAACCCGCGTGAATGCTTGGTCACCTCCTAAGGTCTGGAATTCTCCTCTTGGTAGGCCAAAGAAAGTACAAGCTTCATTCTTGTAGCTATCCTTGAGGTTTGGCCTGGCTGGTTCTCCATGGTCACGGAATCGGAGGAATAGTTCGAATTCCTCAATTGTGGGAGTCAACTCATTAGTCCCAAACCTAAAAAGAGAAAGTTGGGGATCCCAGAAAGGCAGGGCCGCTTGAATCATGTCCCAATTAATGGGCACATTTAATAGGGACAGAGTTTGTCCCATGTGGTATTTCTGTTCCCATTGAATTTTCTCATCTCCTTGTAATTGCCTTGTCCAAGAACGAATCCAAGGTGTATCAAAGGCACACTTCTCTATCCTGGGGAAGCGAACTCTCTCAGTCGAGGATGAGGATGCCATGCCGACTATCCGATTGAAATTCCAAGTCAATTTAGGGTTTTCCACCAAAAACTCTAAATTAGTCTAAGGCATGCAACAGAATATGCAAAAATCAAATCAATGCCTAAGCAGTTTATGCAATAAGCACTCAAGTTATGGGGTCTTAAGGGTTGTGTTTGGAAAACGCATTCAGGTCTTAGTCGGCCTTTTCTTTCATCTGTCCTTTCATCTGCTCTTTCATCTGCTCTTCCATTTGCCCCTAGTGTCGGACTGAAAACAATATTTACAGCTTGCCTTCGAGGGCGAAATTTTACAAAAATAAATCTGCAAAGAGAATCACCTTTAGGGTTGTTGAGAACCCAAAAGGAGGGTACAAATTTGCTACTCAGTAGGTGGGCTGAAATCCTATCTCTAGGGTTTTTCTGCCTTTGTTCTGACCCATTTCTGTCTGATCTGGCCGGCTTTCAACTGAACCAAGACCGACTTGGATGTGCGGATTAAATCGAGTTAATTTCCTTAATTTAGGGTTAAGACCAACAAAGGCGGGGGTTAATGCCCCATATTGATTTTACACCTATTTGTTTATTCATGTTCATTGCTCACATCAGGGTTTATCAGAAGTAATAGGTGGGGAAGGATACCCAGCCCAAGGCACCTGCCTTCAAGGGTCTGAGCCAAGTACTAGACCCTTCGCGTACCATGGCAAGAAACCAATGGCGCTTGAAGAATCCAGAAACCTAGGGAGATGGGTTTACCCTGCTTTCCTCTGCAAGCCACGGGAGTGTAGGGCTAATACCATCCCAAAAGTAAGTTTCTCGATTGAAGAAGGGTGGTTGCTAGAGAGATCTAGGTTTTGGTTAAGAAGAGCATTCAGATATTCAGACAGCATTCAGTTCGGATCATCCAGGCAGACTCCCTCATGCCTATCACCCCACGCAGTTAAAAAATTCATTCACGGTGTAGTGAGGTGCTTGTATGTGCAGTGGGATCAAGTTCTGTGTTTGTTCGGGTGATTCTCGGATAATGGGCTGATTAAGGGTTCCTTAATGTCACTTTTATAGTGAGAATACAGAACAGTATGCAATACAATGTTTGGATGGATCCCCAGGTAAGTGGAGGGTCACAGGGAACCGCTTAAATTCCACTTTCCTTAGGCAATTATCTCGTCCTTATGACAGGATCCCCCAATACCATGTAATTGCATAAGTTCCATAAACCACTAAGGTTGGACAAGAAGTACTTCCTAAATCTGCTTATATCCACCTAATTGACTCATTTGATAACCAGAGTCCGACTGGGTTGAGGGGTTCCCAGTGGAGTCGCCAAGCTGTGCGCACCTGAACCTAATCTAGATCGCACACGGGGCGCACGTTGGGTTCGTGCGTGCTTTGGGACTTTCGGAGTCGCTACTGCCTGAGAGGTGCAGGCAGACACGGTGTTTGCCCTATCCGGGTCTAAGTCTGGTCTGCGGCTTATTAGAGATCTAGCTAAGTCCTCGGTTACGTCCGGGGAAGCCCTAAGACACTCTGGCCCGCCCCGTCGGTTTGACGGGTCCCTCGGGTTTCCCTGGTTTTTGAGTCAGTCTCACCCTTCCTAGACCAGCATGATGTTTATTGGGTCTGGCGGGGCCCTCTGAAGGTGTGGGTCCCTTTTACTTTGATTTTATCTTTTTATTTAGTGGAGTGGGTCGGACCCAGGTCCCATTGGAAGACCCGTGGGTTGCCATGATTGGGCTTGGGGCCCAGTTGGGTTATTGGGTAACCCATTTGGTTATTTATTGAAGCTTTATTTATTTACAATTCATTTGGGCTTGATGGGCTTGGAATGGGCTCATTAGCCGAGGGTCAAGGGGCCTGGGCCTGTTTATTGAAAACAAGCCTGGTATGGCCAGTCAAAGTGTGGGCCACTCAAGTGGGCCCAAGGTGGTCTTGATGGGCCCATGGTGCATGGAGGGCTAAGAATAGCCCAATCAACTTCTTGGGTCGGTTTAAACTGGTTTAGGTCGGAATAAATCCAACCAGGCCGAAAAATTACACTTTTTATGTTACTTTATATCTGCCCGTATTATCTATACGGGCTGCCCTGGCCCGTGAATGAAATCCGGTTTGGTTCGCCCGTGAAGTAAATACGGTCCTGCCCGGACCGCTCTGAGTTTACGGGCGCAGCTTATTCTGCACTTTTGCTGCCGATTCTGCTTGGGATCAGTTCCGTGGCCTCTTTGTGGTCTTTAGCAACTTCTGGGATGGTTCCAGCTCCTTCAGTATACTGCATTTCCTTCTTTTAGTTCAAATGACCATCTTTTTCTTCTTTTTGTTCTTTGAGCAAGCAAGATCCTTTCTTGGTTATTCATCATCAACTTTTAGGAATGGGAAAGGGGTGATTTACAGGGGACATCAGATGTTCAAAAATAACTTCAATCTTCTTCCCATAATGGTGATCAAATGGGGTCAAATTTCCATTTTTGAAACATTTTTGATAACCCTTTGTTATCACCTCTTTTTTTTTTTTGCATAGGAACAACTACTTTTAGATGCAACTCCTCATCATATGCCACACTCAAAACAATGTTAGAAATGACATAAAAACGAAAAAGAGGTAGTGAGGAAGAGAAAAATAAAATCAAAATTCACTTAATTTAAAGTAAGAACATACTTACAATGTAATTATGATTCTCCAACAATTTGAGCAGTGCTTCCGCGTCCTCCAAATTTTCTAGGTTGATTTTTGAGAGGGGTTTGGTAGGAGGTTATGCTCAAAGGACGATTAGAGAGGATTTGGACATGGTTTTGGTGAGATAGGGGTATTTTAGGAACAAAAAAGGTTTGGGTTTAGGGGTGGCAGCATTTGGGCAGAAGTTTATCATGGGAACTGCAAGGAGGGAGAGGGACTCGGCCTAAGGGGAAGGCTTGTTGAAATGAGGGGGGGGGGGGGGGGGGCCTCTCTATTTATAGGCAAAAAGGGGCTTGCCCGTATTTCAAATACGGGCATGCCCTCCCTGTAATTGAAATACGGTCCAGCACGTTTTTAAAATGTCTGGATTTCAAACCTTTATTTAATTCGGTTTTTTGCAAGATTTTCATTTGATTTTTCGATTATTTTATTAAAAAGCGAGATTCTCTTTATTAAAATATTAATAAACACATTTATCTTATTTATTTTATTGGTTTATTCCATTTTTTGCTGTCTTTTTGCCACATGGGCAGTTTTTCTGAAACTTCAACTGTTCATAACTTCTTCATCTGGTGTCCGATTTCGGCAAACTTAGTGTCGTTGGAACCGGCTCGGAACCACCTATCCATTGGGATCAAGTTTGGCAGTTGAATTGGGTTCGAACAAAAAGTCAACTTTTCGCTCCCTAAAAGTTTGACCAACTCATAACTTTCTCATCCGGACTCCGATTCCAGCAAACCTAGTTGCGTTGGAACCGATTCAAAATGCTCTTTTTAATGAGATGAAGTTTGATGGTCAAATTCACTTGAATCAAGAGTCAATTTTTTGGCCCCCTTAGGGTTTGACTTTTCATTTGACTTTTTATTTTTTCTTTATTTTAGGGGTGCAAAAATCAGGTGCTAACAGTTGGGTTTTCTATGAACACTGTTTTTGTCTTTCTCCTTTTTTGAGAGAAGGCCCAAACAACTACTTTATGTGGACAAAATAAAGCAAAAAAAGCAAGCTTTGTCTTTCTCTTTTTTTGGATTGCATGATGTCCAATCTGGTTTCCGCTATTTTTGTAAAGTGGTCGAATACATTAATTACTTAGGAGGGCTTAAGCAACATGGTTTATCATTATTTTGGTTGTAGCAGTTTTTTATTTTTATTCGGACATTTGAATGAGTGAAAAACAATGAAAAGAAGAGAATAAAATAAACCCCCACCCAAAAAAAGAAAAGAAAAAGAAAACAATTGCTAGCGTGAGCTGTTGAAACAACTGCACAGTTTCTTTGAGTTTTGCCATGGTGGCATAACTCAAATCACATCTAGTTCAAGTTTACCTTTTTTTTCTTATCACTTTAGTTTAATTTTTCATTTAATTTCCTTTATTTTGTTGTCTTGTTTGTTTCAATTTTGCTTGTGTCACTTGCATATATATATATATATCCAAAAGTTTAATATTTTGATCAAAGTATTCAAATAATCAGATAACATTATGGTCTTTTTTGTGTGGGGAAATGTAGGGTCAATTATCATGGTTTCATGGTTGAAGAAGTTATTTTGCTTTTGCCACATCGATGGTGAAATAATCGTTGGTAATATTGGAGACCTCACCTATAAGAATGGTCGGGTTGATGGCTTGGCCATTGATGAACAATCTGAATACAATGATTTTGTTGATCGGGTATGCCTTAAGTTTGATGTTAGTAGAGAAGGATTAACAATGAAGTATACCATTGGAGTTGACAGGAGTCACCTTCTCCCCTTCACGGATCAAGAATCTATGTCTAATTTGTTATACTTCAATGAAGGCAAGGCAAGTTTGTTCTTATTTCAAGAACAACAACGAGAGGGTGTCACCTATAATATTAGCAGGTAATACTTCTAGACTTAAACTACCAACCAAGTATTAAATATTTCTAGCATGGATATGTTATTAATATTTTATTTTATTTACACATGTTAGGCCTTCAATAGTTGGGACGAGCTATCAGCCAACAACATCAGTGAATGTTGATAACATGGTAGCTCAACCCTCTCAGAATCTAGAATGGATGGATGCAAGAGCTTTTGATGGTGGTATTGGGAGTTTGTATTCAAATATGTAGCTTGCATCTAATTTATGGGAACATGAGATTGCTGGGGTGGGTCAGATGTTCCAATATGCAAAGGATGCTCGAGTAGCACTTCATAAGTTTGCCATAGCTAGACGATTCTCGTTCAAACTAGTGAAGAATAATGGAGAATGTGTTAGAGGGAGATTCTCCATAGAGGGATGCCCTTGGAAGATAATGGCAAGTCATATTAGTGGCTCGGAACTTTTTATGATTAAGAAGTATGATGGTAGACATGAGCATATGACACAGGATTGTATGAATATGAAGCCTCTAATTAGGTCAAAGTGGGTTGGTAATGTTATTGAGGAAAAAATTCTCCAAACTTCTAGTTATCTTCCTAGGCAAATAATAAAGGATTTCAGCATGGATTATGGATTAGACTTGTCATATCATCAAGCATGGCGAGTGAAGGAGGCAGCTAAGCAGGCAATCGATGGTGAGATTATAGATTCCTATCGTTTCATTCCTTTGATGTGTGAAAAGATAATAGAATCTAACCCAGGAAGTGTGGTAGTGTGTACTATAGGAGAGCAATCAAGATTCCACCAGTTATTTATTGTATTTCATGCCTCCTTGTATGGGTTCCGTAATGGATGTCGTCCAATTCTTTTCATAGATGGAACCCATTTGAAAGGGCCTCTTTTGGGTACAATGCTATCTGCAACCGCTCTCGATGCAGATGATGGGATGTTCCCAATTGCATTTGGAGTGGTCAAGTCAGAGACATTTGAAGATTGGTTTTGGTTTCTACATATGTTGAAAATGGCATTGGCTAATGGACGTGAGATTGTTATTGTATCAGATAGGACCAAGAATATTATCAGGGCTGTTAATGAGATATTTGGTCAGAATGTCCATTCACATTGCTATCGACATTTGAAAGAGAATTTCTTAAGTTTCTTAAGTAAATATATATTATCAAGGTAAGTGAAAATGGCACTTGTACATCAACTCGATCAAGCTGCATACACTTATATTAAAAGACAGTTTGAAGCTGCACTGGGGAGAATGTTTGTCATTTCAAATGAAGCACACAAGTGGGTTGTGGATAGTGAGCCTTCACATTGGACTAATGCAATGTTTGCCAAGAGGTGTTTTGGTCAAATGTATTCAAATCTTGTTGAGACTTTTAATGGATGGGTATTAAAGGAGAGAGAAATGCCAATCGTGGGTGCTGTTGAGGTCATACGTAGGAAATTGAGTGAAAGAATGTTCAACCAACAAGTTAAGGCAAGTAAATGGCAATTGGTGGGAAAAAGAATTGATGACAAGCTGAAGACAAACATAAAATCTGGTAGCTAGCTATATGCTCTACGTTGTTCAGAGTTTGAATTTGAGATTGGGCGAAAGAAAAAAGAATGTGTTGTTGATCTCTAAAACAGGGTTTTTTAATGTAATGTTTGGCAAGCCACAGGACTTCCATGTCAGCATGCATGTAGGGCAATACAATTGAGTAACTTTGATATCTATGATTATGTGGAGGATTGCTACCATAAGGAGACACAAATGTTGATATATTCCCAACGATGCATGGCATAGATACAAGTGAGATTCCTTTTCATTGTTCATCAAATAGCGATGATTTGGGTAAGGAGGATGAGCATGGAAATGAGGAGCCAATTCTTTTGCCCCATATGACAAGAAGGTCCCCAGGGCATCCTAGAAGGAAACGAATCGAATCACAGAGTGTTGATAGGAGACCATTGCATTGTAGTTGTTGTAAGGAGGAAGGCCACAATAGGAAAACTTGCAGGGCTCCTATTTAGTGTGTTTTCATTTGAAGTATTGTCATATGAAATGCTAACAATGGTCTACTGTGCAGCTTTGGGTTTAGGATTTTTTGAGAGGGGCTTCTTTTTGTTTATAACTTGTACAGTGGATTGTTAGGATTTTTGGAGAGGGGCTTCTTTTTGTTTATGACTTGTACAGTGGATTGTTAGGTTTTTGCTGTGTGGGTATACTTGGGGTTTTGTGGGGTTTCACTGAGTGTTTTTTTTTGGGTGTTATGATTTTATACTCCATACTCTATACTTTTTCTTTCATATAATATATATAATCATCTTCATTATTCATAAAAAAAAAACAATGGTCTACTTTATTATGGTGCTTGGATGCTTTTTGAACTAGCAATTATGTTCAATCATACACTATTTTGAGAACAAAATGTGGCTTATATATGATTACTGTGATTCACATAAATTATTGTTTGATTTGAATTAGAACATCAATTTGATCACACACCTATTTGGATATATTGTTTGATTACACTCTAATTTCAATGCAATCAGCACAATATCGGTCTTATATGTTTTTATTTCATTATGTTTTTCATTATAAACCACTCCTTGAAACAAAACAACAAAATATATTTGGATGACATCTTTTTGATGATGTAGATTTATGTACAATACGCAATACCATATGGCAGAACAAAGTGCACATACAACTGGGGGTGAAGATGCCTATGATGAAGATCAACGTTGTTTCACATTGATGCAGGCATTGCATTCACAGTTGGGTAAGATGATGGACACTGTTGGAGAGATGCAACGCTGTTACATGAAGTTGGATCTATATATCCAAAAATCCCACCCCCTAGATCCCGACAGTAAGCAACGAAGCTCACCCCATGATAGGGGTCAACCATCAAACTCCATGCAATATCCTTGTCATGTAGCATCAGAAGTAGGCCACAATGATCAACCAAGTTCACCCCATGATGAGGGTCAACCAGGTTCATCTCATGTAGTATCGGATGTAGGCCATGGCGAGCAACCAGGTTCACCTCATGATGGGGGTCATATAGTATCTAATATAGGCCATGGTGAGCAAACAAACTCACCCCATGATGGGGGTGGTCCACTAGTTGCATTTTTCATATTCAATTCTCTTTGTTATTTTCTGTTTATTGTACTCGTAACAACACTATATATAATTGATGAAGCATTTCTTATTTTTACTTAGACTCATAACAAAGATTAATTTTAATTCTAAATTACAAAATTTAATGTTGGATATTTTTCTTACATGAATATAACCCATGGGTTTAACGGTCTTCGTGGAGCAACTGATGCAATGGGAGAGGTTACTGCTGCATCCTTTGAAATTGAATGAGTTTGTCTTCTTACACGGGATGGATTTAGCACTTTCTTCCTTGCCATGACTATTTGCAACAAATAAAATGAACATTATAATTACAATTCTGCAATCCACCCTAGAAAACCAGATAACACAAATAATCCTCACATAAGTTAAGATATCTTCATTCGCATCTATTTTGCAACGAGAAGTCATTCATTTGCATAATCTTGTTGGAATTCGCATGAAATAAATTACGCATTGTACTCAGTGCCATATATACAGTATCATTCTATGATATAATGCATGCAGATGAATTGGTACTAATTCTTTGTAGTCATAGTTAATAACATTCCATACCAGCTATAAATAAAGCAAGAATTTAGGACTAAGTTAAGAAAAAAACATATTTAGAATAACATACTTAATAATACAAAGAAACACTCATTGGTTTTAGGTCTCTAAAGCATTGACTGAAGATTCCGTTCCACCAAGACCGTTGCTAATGGTTGGGCATGATGACACTTGTCCGTCGAGAAACATCATTTTAGCATTAACTTAGCTGAAAACAATTTTCTAGTTTAATGAGATCTTAAATTCCACCATTAAACCAAAGGATGATTATAGGTAGATCCTCAAGAAATTGTATGAACATTCCCTTTGTCCTATCACAAATTAAGTTCACATGATTTGTCAAAAAGTAACGAACGACATGTTTTGGTTATTTTTTGAACATCAAAACTTGAAAAATCACATTTACCCCAAATGCATGCTTTCAATGACACTTCAAATCTTCAAAAAATATTTTAAAATGTTTTTGATTCACAAATACTGATAAATATAGTTTTCTAAGATTTTGAGGTGAAGATAGGGCAACTAGGCCTTTTGGGTTGAAGAATGGAAAGACAAGAAAAGCAGCAGAATGATACCAAATTGTGGGACATTTCCCTCGAAATTGTGCTTTTAAAGGCGATTTGGCGGGACATGTGAGATACTTACAACATTTGCAAGACTCATTGATCTATGCTGAAATCTTTGGGTGCTTCATCTTGTTGACGAGCAAAGCACAGAAGAAACAATTCTTTTTTAGACAAAAAGCTTCTATATTGCACTAAAGGAAATAATTTCTCGTATCATTGGCTTACCCATGCTGCTTCTGTCAGATTTAGGTCCAGCTCCTCACTGCATGTGATGTAAATTGAAGCTTAAATTTCTTTGTAAAGGATAATGAAGGGCACGGTGATAAGAGATGCCAAATGTTGCGAAGAATAGAGTTATAAAAAGCAAGCCAATTCATATCGAAGTGTAAACTATTTCAAATCTTAGGCACTTGCAAAGAATTTCAAGACAACTTACCAGTTGATAAATACAGTTTTCTCATGCCAATGGACAAGAACTTCCAACTGACTGACTTAAGAGATATATCTATCTGCAAAGAGTTTGTACAAATAAACTCTAATACCAAATTAGACATCTCAAAAAAGAGAGAGACTTCAGCTTTATTCTTTCATCATTCAAAATAATTTGAGAAGCTTGTTCACAATTATTATTAGGAGTTTGAGAGGGAAGGTTTGAGAGCATGAGGAGATGACATTGCTTCTTCAAACCTGAAGAAATTTGTTGCATACATCTATAACTAATCATCTAATGTTGAATTGTAAATTACAATAAAAATATTCCCATGAAATTTTTTTTGCAAACCTGGGGAAATTCATCGGTTCCATCTACATGCTGATTATCTTATGCTGAATTTGTGTGTGTGTGTGTGTATGAACTGTTCTATGTTCGCTGATGACCATATCATGGGTATATTAAGGTAAGTAAGAATCAGGAATTCCACTTTGCTCATTAAGTTGACAATCTTACAAAGAATTTCTACAATTTCTGAAGCTCCGCACCAAGTACAGTTTGAAATCTAGAAACTTTTACAACAGATTTCCTCTATGACCATATTCTCTATGGCCGTTTTACGGCCTCAATCCGGTTAGGACGCGTGGATAAGAAGGTCTCGTGTGCCTCACGAGACCTTCTTATCGTTTTTCACCTGGTCGATTGGTCGACCAATCCGAACCGCTTTCGGCCCAAGACCACCAAACCACCAACCGGTTCGTCCAATTTCTCTATTCATCCGACCAATCCCCAAATCCTCTTCCAACGAGCGCGAGAGCGAGGATTTTCAAAAACCTTCAACGTCTGCCACTGTCACAACCTCTCTCGCGCCATATCGCTGTTGCAGCTTCCATCTGGTTGGCCTCTTTCAATCTCTTATCAGACTCTTTGTCGCAACACCGTCTCACTCGTCAGTCCAGGTAAGAGAAGAAGATCCTTTAATTCTTTGCATATCTAAAATGTGAATGGAAGAGAAGTAGTTCCCGTTTTTTGTTTTGATTAAATTTGGACGACTTTTTGTACTGTAGTTTCGAATGAATGTATGCAAACAATATGAATACATGGGCTTTGAAATCGATTGTCGTCTTCTGAAATGATGCTTTTGGGGTGATTGATTTTATGGATTGTTTTAGTCTCAGTGCGTATCTAAGCAGAAATAAAACCAAAGGGGTAACATGGATGATTCTGCTGCCTTTTGAAGCTAGGAACAAGAAGAAATTATTCTTTCTTCTTCTGATTTTGGTGCATGGATGCATAATCGCTTAATGAGTGTTAGCTCTTGTAAACACACGAGCCTAGCCATATATTATAACTTAAGTGAAGATAAAGGAAAGAATTGAAATACCCTCATGAAATAAAAATTTAATTGCTTTGTGTATTACTAGAAGAGTATTGTGAACATGAACCATTAAGCAATGAGAACATGTTCTACAATGATGCAATGGTTGAAGGGCTGGACTGGACTTCCCTCCAATGAGAATAATTGGGCATGCCAATCATATATTTTTGGATCAATTTGTTGGTACTCTTCTTTTAAAATCTTAGTTCTTTTAATGAGATTTATGAAGCCACTTGATTAGAACTCTTCAGAATTGGTTATCTTGTTGAGAATGTGCTTCCTTTATGTCTAATACTTTTCAATTTTCTCCCTTTGATGTTTTTATTTGCTTTACCTATTCAAGAGCTGTTGGTTGATTTAGAACGTCATCATTCGCAACCATTGAAATCATGAAATCTGATTGATTAAAGATATGACTAATGTGAAGATCATCAGTTAGCTCTACCATATAGACATTGGAACTCACCTATTTTAGAAACATCAGATTGATTATTTACATGCACCAATCCATTTGAGATGAACTTGTATTTTATTATTTTATTTATTTATTTTTGTGTCTCGGTGATATGTTAGCATTCAGAAAATATAAATAAGTCAATAAATAAAATAAAGAAAATAATTGTTTTTTTGTGTGTCTTGGTGATATGTTAGCATTCAGTACTTATTTTATACTTTCTATTAATACATATCATCACTTATCAAAAAAATATTTTAGCATTCAGTAGGTGGTTTGGTTTGGTAAGGCAGTCTTTGGAGAATCATCCAAATCTATCCATGAACCCAAAGTGTAGCCACAATGAATTTTATACACTATGTGGTTAGTTGCTATCTTTAGGATGCTCTCAAACTGAAATATGCAAGAATTAGTCATAGTTCTCTTATTGAAATCTAGCCAATTCTAGGGTTGTGGACGTTTTTGAACCAGAAACTTTGGCTTGTATACAATCTACTTAAGACACTATAATCTCACTGTTACCTTCTTCAAAATGAATATTTTATTCATCTTCACATGTGATTTATGTGGCAATGTTTTACGTGGTTTATAAATTTCTCAATTTTAAGTATCGTCTTAAGCCTTCAGACTGCCGAACTCTCATCTTGTAATAGCATATATCCATCTCTTTTAAATCATTGTGTTAGTCATTGACTGAATGTAGACAACTTAAGAACCATGTTCTTCCACTCCACATGAGAAATGCTGTATGCTTCCACATGAAAAACTGATGCTAATTTTTTTCCCTGTTATTGGTGTAATAGTAATAAATAACTGTAATTTCTTTGGCTTTGATGCTAAGTTTGACGTAGAGAGGATCTCTTAAATCAACAAGGATCCAATCTGATTTTGGGTAGAGCTGAAAATGAAAATGAAAGAGCAATTAAGAATAAACCTGCTGATGTGACCAACCAAAAACAAGTAAAAATTCTGCTTTCTTCAATATTTAAACTAGAACATATAGGAAAACTGGTTACATTTTCTAAAGGAGTGATGCATCTTATCCCCCAAGAAACAAAGAACCTCGGTCCTTGAACACACCTAATCTTACGTATACACTATTATTTCAGTAAGGATGAATGAAAAATCCGATAATCCTCATAAATTACAGTTTGATGTATTATGAACAGTATGGCTAAAATCCCAACTAGGATAATGGGGTGCTTTTGAAACTGAATGTGCTATGATCAGGGTTTTTAATGAGAGTTTTGTCTTTATTTGAAAATTCCTCTGTTACTTGATGTTGTTGGCTTTAATGAGAACTTTTTGGTTGAAGCTGGAAATTGGAATTGTGACATTGCCTTTGCTAATGTGCAGGAAATTTTTGACTACTACAATGGAAACTGTTGGATCATCGTCAACAAAAATAAAAAAGCCGCGCAAGAGTTGGCTACATTTCAGGTAAAGTTTCCTTCACTTATTTATTTGTTTTATTCTACAAGCAAGCATACTTATTTATTTGTTTTGTTCTACAAGCAAGCATGGAAGCAATACAATATTTTGGTTTAACTATTTGTATAAGTTTGGGTATGGTTGTTAATATGCCGGTTATTTTAATTCCTTTTGCATCCTTGTAATTATTAATTTATTATTGGCCATGATTTTTCTATTGTTTTTTCAGGGACTACTATGTAAATGAAAGAATAAAGAGTCGTATTGAAGGTCAACAAATCTGCACGAAGCAGCAGGTAGGAATTATCAATGGTAATGGTTAAGGAAATCATTTATTTTATTTATTTTGCACTTCGTCGATCCGATTCAAATGAATTTATCTATTTAGTTATTGCATTTCAGTTATTCGCGGATGTTGCTGCAGCATGGAAGGCAATAAATGAGGCTGAGAAAGAAGAATTTAAGAGAGTGTCACGGCTTGAGTGGGACGAATACAAGAGGGCTGTCCCACAACTAGGGCTGCGAAAAACAATTCAGGTTTGTGAAATGTCTTATCTATAATTGGAATTATTGGGGATAATTAGTTGAGACTGATATATCATTTCGTTTGACCTTTGTTTTTGTAGGCTGAGCTACAGACGCGTTGTTCGCCTGGACGTTTCATTGCGTTTATGCACGCTATTTCATTGACTGCTTCTCAGGAGCAATGCCATAGAGATAGCGGCTTTCAGTGCCTACTGAATTTGCACACGACAAAGCTTAATCGGCGACTCTGTCATTGGATTGTTCCGAATGTTGATACCAAGAAGAGATGTATCAAAGTTGGGGAACTGAATATTTTCTTTGACACACACGACGTGGAAATGATAATTGGGTTACCCATACAGGGGATAGATGTTGATACATCTAAATCAGAAATCCCCGATATGACAGAGTTGTATAGCTTTTACGGGGTAAAACATGGAAGCATACCTATTGAGAATGTTAAGAAGAGCTTGAAGAGCCCAAAGAACGATCATGAGTGGATCTGTTCTTTTGTATTATATTCGTTGACGACCTTAGTAAATCCATTTTCAAAGATTGACGTGAGTGCATCCTATCTTCCCTTGCTGGTCGATGTAGAAAGGATAGGAGGTTACAACTGGGGGAAGTATCTTTTAGACACATTGATGCATCACGTAGCCGAGTTTCAAATGGGCAAACGGAAATGCGTCAATGGGTGCTTATTATTTTTACAGATACGTATAGTATTTAATACATGCATTGGCTTGTTTACTCTAGCTTATGATAATGATAGTGCGTCTAATGATAATTTGATCGTTGCTTAGTTTTTGTATTACAATCGGATGATCGTTGGTCAAGCAACACCTCCCACTACTCCACTTATGGTAGCGTGGACGGATGCATTGCTTTTCCAAAGGGAGAAAGATGAAACGGCGCTCGGTGGTTATGGAAAGGGGAAGGTATACATATATATTTGAATTGAACTAATTATTATAGGTTTTGTTGTAAATTTTTTAAATAACGCAACATTTCTATGTACTCACTAATATTGTAGGTGGTTGAGCACCGCGCCGAGAGCCGGGTGGAAGATAAGGCATCAGGCAATGCAAATGAACTAAATTTCATTGATCTTGGGCAATTTCGTGGAGATCCAGATCCTGTAAGATTGGTTTTTTTTTGTCTTATACCTCACGTTTTCTCGAGCGTTAAGAACACCTCCGCATGTTTTATGATTGGGTGTTGTGTATTCCAGGTTATTCAGGGTCATCTCAAGAAGATATTGGACATGTATAGTGAGATACTAAATCATGTGAAGTCAAGGGAAACCATCGACCCCTCTGATATCCATGTGCCATGTGAGAGCTCTGATCATATGGATGCTCCCGATTCTCCCATGCCCGATGTTCCTGATGAAGCAAGGATGTCACCCTTCCATCATAGCACCCACGAGAGCGGTGATCATACCGATGCTCTCGACACGGCGGTGTTTGCGGAGGTACAGAAAGATAAAATGCAAGTGGATGAGGTGGCGATAGTTCCGGCTCGAAGCGGCACTGGGACCGAGGTAACCAAACCTCGAAGAGGGTCACGCAAGAAGTCACGTGGGAGACATTGTCGCACTCCATATATTGGCCATCGCCTCCGTTCTTGATTGGGCCCAGAAGAAAGCTCAGTCCTACAATACGTTCGCCAAAACAAGAAGTCTGAGTAAGATAATATTTCTAAACTAACTTGCAAATGTTATTTATGTATTATAATTCGTAGTGAATAATTCCTCATCGTTTTTTTCAGTGAAATTATATTCAAATTTGATTCCATCTTTGCGTCGGCATCTGAATTGGCATGTTTGTTAGACAACAAACATGTTAATAGTGTGGCATGCAAAGCCTATCTTGTGAATACTATATTGGTTGTTCAATTGTACATGTCATCGCTCACGGTATTTTTTTGTAATCTATCAATGCTTTTGGAGCATGTCTTATGAAGAACCAACAATTGTCGACTAGCTGCAAAGTCAGCTGACATTATTGCCTCACATATGTTTGTGTAAGGACTTTTTTGTATTTTCTTTGTTTGTTGTTCAAGGCCAGACTAATGAATAAAATTTCCTTCCATATATTATGCAGGAGTGGATAATGAATATTGATCGTGGTTCCACCGAATCCTTGCGCCCTTACTTCGATCTAGGGCGACTAGGGTATTCTGTGGTTTCATGCAATCTTGTAAGTTTCTTGGGATGCAATGTGCCACCTTCACAAGTGATTTGTTCCAGATTTTGTATGCTTTTATCCTTACTTAGCAGTCTGTAATCGGTTTTTTACTTATAAGGTTGTCTTACTTGTATGTAGATTTTTGTTCCTCTGTATCTGCGCAATCATTGGTTTCTTTTAGTTTTAAACCTAAAAGAGCGGAGAGTGGATGTGCTTGACTCAATGGATGGGGGGGTGTCGTGTGGAACATCAATCCATAATTGAAACACAGGTAATTTTTATATTAATGAATTTTTCTCATACCATTTACAACACTTATCATATTGAGACTCGCTTTGTCACTTGTAGATCCAGATGTTGGATAAGATCTTACGTGATTTCGGAGGTGGTGATGAATTTCCACTTTTATTGTGGGAGTTGTGGCAGGTTAAGGTCCCACACCAAACCAACGGGTAAGCCGTTAGGTTTGTTTCACTTCATACGTAGGTTTGTTTCGCTTCATACATATGTTAGCTTCTTACAAGTGATGTGATTATATACCGTTAGGTATGATTGTGGTGTCTTCATGATGAAATTCATGGAGGTTTGGGATGGCAGCACCTTGTCTCTAGGATTTGATTAGATGCGTATATAACTTAAATGTTTTTTTATAATTATAGTTATCAAGTACGTTGCTAGTAACACACAAGTACGTCTTCTATGAATTCAGAGTAATATCGCACACTTTAGGGATAAGTTCCTTGTTGACTTCGTTAAGCACCCTTCAAACCAAGTGCGGGACATCGTTCTTTCTAAGGCAGCAAACACAAATGAAGAGGAGACTAGTGAAGGTGAAGAAGCCTAAGAGGTAAGACCTACCTGTCACATGTTCAATAATAAGGTTATTTGAAACTAATAACATTCAGGTGCGTACATAAACTTATGATTGCATTGTTTATAGGTATGATTCACAACTCCGGCATTCCTAGCTTGATAGCAAGGTGAAGAAGCTGAAGGCCATCTTAAACATCAACGTACAACGGACGATTGTACATTAAAATTGTATATACATCAAATTGTACTTGTATGTAGATGGTTGTACAATTAAATTGTACATGAAATTGTTTGTGAGAGGAAGACAATTGTAAATTTGCAATATTATCAATCTCTTTTTTCAGTTATTTCCTTGTACTGTGATGACAGGTCTTTTCTGATGGAAAAGATGCTTCATTTTGTTAAGTTCTCACATCGTAGTAAATATTGCATTGTTTAAATCGTAAAGGATGTGAATTCGGAAATTTGTTAACTTAATTGATTTAAATCCTTATATTATGACAAACCAAACAAACACATGCAAGGTATTAATATCTTGTAAAGGAATTTGATAACAAAGGTTTGGTTTATGTTTATAACTCAAGATTTTCAAGCCTTAACTAGCTTAAATATCTTGCAAGGTATTTTTTTCTTACTGTCATCATTCTAACTCTTCTTTTTTAAATAAAATTTAGGAATCAAGAATAATGCATGTAAGCTACCAGGAAATTAAAAATTAAAACATTTTAGAAAAGACCTATTTAATTAGTTACATCAACAAATGGTCGACCAATTTGCTCTTCTCACTCTTTTAATTAAGTTGAGAAAATAAATTAGAAGATTAAATTTACGAATACTGAGTTGCCCTTTTACTTAAACCATGCCTAGTTACAAGTCAAACCATGTCTCGTTACAAGTCAAACCATGCCTCGTTACAAGTCCAACCATGCCTCGTTACAAGTCAAACCATGCCTCGTTACAAGTCCAACCATGCCTAGTTACAAGTCAAACCATGCCTAGTTACAAGTCCAACCATGCCTTGTTACAAGTCAAACCATGCCTAGTTACAAGTCCAACCATGCCTAGTTACAAGTCCAACCATGCCTCGTTACAAGTCAAACCATGCCTAGTTACAAGTCCAACCATGCCTAGTTACAAGTCCAACCATGCCTCGTTACAAGTCAAACCATGCCTAGTTACAAGTCCAACCATGCCTCGTTACAAGTCCAACCATGCCTCGTTACAAGTCCAACCATGCTTGCCTAGTTACAAATCAAACCATGCCTCGTTACAAGTCCAACCATGCTTGCCTAGTTACAAGTCAAACCATGCCTCGTTACAAGTCCAACCATGCCTAGTTACAAGTCAAATCATGCCTCGTTACAAGTCGAACCATGCCTGGTTACAAGTCCAACCATGCCTAGTTACAAGTCAAACCATGCCTCGTTACAAGTCGAACCATGCCTGGTTACAAGTCCAACCATGCCTAGTTACAAGTCCAACCATGCATGCCTAGTTACAAGTCAAATCATGCCTCGTTACAAGTCCAACCATGCCTAGTTACAAGTCCAACCATGCTTGTTACAAGTCCAACCATGCCAGGGACTAAATTCGTTAAGGTTGAAAAATTCGCTAAGTATGACGCTTTAGGCGCGATTTCGTGCCGCTCGAGCGGGAGGTGTCAATTTGAGCAATGTTTTTAAAAATTTCGGTGCATTTTGCGCCGCTCGAGCGTCAACCATGCCATGCACAAACCCAAAAAACTCTAAGTATGGTGCTTTCGGGGCGATTTCAGGCTGCTCGAGCGTCAAGACTAAATTGAAAAAACTCAAAGAACCCGAGAGTGATGCTTTCTGTGCGACTTGGGGCTGCTCGAGCGTCAAGGAAAAATTACAAAAAAAACTTAGGGAACCCGAGCGTGACGCTCTCTGCGCGACTTGGGGCCGCTCAAGCGTCACGCTGTAAATTTTAAAAAAAAATAGATCGAAACCATAAAAACCCTGCGATCCCTTATTTTGGTATTTTCTTCTAGTTGCGACCATCAAACCGCCATCCCTTCCACTACTCCAAGTCGATTCGCCAGGCATTTTCATCGTTGTGCTTCGGATTGGATCCAGGGCAATATTTCGTTCGCCCAAGGTATGCGGGGTATATCTTGTAATCTTTATTCCATGTTTTAGGATTTCATTTAGGATGGTTTATACATTGAAGAAAATGACTCTTGTCGTTTTTTCATCACAATTCTTAACCGATTTCATCTTATTTAACCAATGACTCTTGTCGTTTATACATTGGGTGTATCTTTTCGTTCATTTTAACCGATTTCATCTTATTTATTTTATTTTTGTTATATTTCCTTTCTCCTTCTTCCATTGCTTGAATATGTGCCTCTCAACCTTTCTTTTCATCGAGATCTAATACTATACTATTAATGCAGATGCCTAGAAGACGCAAAACCACCCGAGAGTCTATGTCTAACGTACAACCTCATGAGGTAGATACAGAAATATTTCTTGACCGCCATGCGCAAATGAGGTTTCGTCAATACCTGCACAACCGGAGTCTCCTGTTAGAATGGGAGGTAATAATCCGCGAGCTTGATCCCGAGATTACTTCAGTTTTTACTTCTAGGGGTTGGGACCCTTTACTCAAAAATCTTCCTGCACCCCAAGCCATCCTTGTTTGGGAGTTCTATGCAAACATGTATGGTTGGTCCCTTAGCCCTCCCGAATTCAAAGTGTCTTTCTGCGGTCAAACAATTTCCATCACCCCTGATGTCATATCTCAGATATTAGGGATACCCAGAGTGCCTGAGCCTCGATATCCTTACCATGAGACAAACCCCCCTTCACCTACTCAGATGGCATCTTTTGTATGCAACAGTACTACCCCTTTCCGTGGAACACATCTAGTGATTGATAATATTCCAACTCATCGGTCGGTTGTTCTTCGGATTATGAGCACCAACATATGGCCAGTGGGTCATTTACATACCCTCCCACTCCAGAGACTTAGCTTCTTTTATGCATTACTCCAAGGTCATTCAATAGACCTTCCTTCCCAAATGGTTCGTTTCATGCTACACATTATAATTAACGTCAAACGGAAGCGAAAAATTATATTTCCTTGCCTCATTACCCGACTCATGCAAGGACTTGACGTAGTAATCCCAGAAATTGAGCGACCTCTAGTGCTTCCACCGCCTATTGGGCCTACCACCATAGCACAAAGTGTTGCGCATGCTAATGCTACTACTCGGGCTGGTGCTCTTCGTCCACGTCGTCAATCATCTTCCCAGGCTGGAACCTCTCATTCTGGTTCATCTTCGACTGCTCCTTCATTTGATCCACCTGCCGTTATGGATTATTTGTCAAGGATTTATGAAGTCCAGCAACAATCGCACGTAGAAGTGGCGCTGATCCGATCAACCGAAGAGAGGTAAAGCCGGCAGCTTGCAGAGATATAGGGAGCAGTGTCGTAACTTCAACTGCACTTTAACCAGGAACAAGAGGACGAAGAGGGGGAGGAAGACGAGGATGATGACGATGAAGAAAGTGAGGCAGACTGAAGCAAGGAGGGGAGCTGAAATTTTAGTATTTTGTCATAGCCTTGAACTATATTTTGTGTCCAAACGTTGTATTTGTTTTATATGTATTTAAGGTTGTACCCATTAGTGGCTTGCACTCTTGAAAATTTAGCACACTAATCGTGCTCCTTATTCCAATGTTTTGGAGTTACGATTTATATTTTGCTTACTTGCTTCGAAATGCATATGGTGTTTCATTTAACATACGTTCACTTAGGGAAATTAGCGTATCTTCTTGGCAAGACATTGATTCGTAATATTCGGGAGTATTAATCATTTGCTATAACTATTCACTTTGAATTTTAAGTGAATCACAACCTATTGTAAAAAAAGATACAATACATAATTCCAAAAATTTGAAGTATAGAATTAGGTATCCCAACAATCAAGGAGCCTTCTATGCAGCTTCTGCTGCTGCTTTCTCTGCTTCAAGCTCAGTAACAATTGCATCAATTGCCGCCTCATCAAGCTGTTGCAGTCCCTTATCTTTTGTCATCACAGCAATTTCTATGTGTTTTCCCCCACTCTCAACAACCTAAATGCAAGATAACAAAATCATGTTCAAAATATAGATTAGACATTGTGCATTAGGACTTCCCCATTACAATGCAGCAACTTTGTATAGGTGTTCAGAAGATCAAAAATTGGGAACATATCATGTTTTCTGGATGAATAAGTTAGCAGGCATTCCTTCAGTTTAAAATATAGATTAAACAATTTGCACGTGAAATAATTTCTAATAAAAGAATTCAATTACTTGTTTGCGACCTTCAAACGTTCCTATATGGTTGAGATCCAACAGGAGATAAATATGTCTGAAGGAAAAAGTGTTGCGTTAAATACATGTGATATTATGAAAAAAACTCAACAACTTACAGTATTCGCACCTGTAACAATTGAGTAAAAGGTTGATCACATTGGCGAAGGGAATCCTTGCTGCATTGAGATGAGTCATACGTGCTTGGTGTCGAGCCATTAGTGTGTTCATCCACACTGCTTTCTACCCCACGCATATAACGTAACGGTTGCTGTACAACGCACAAACTATCCAACATAAATAATCCGCCACAATTGTAGAAAGTGAATAAAAAATTAAAGACAACAAATACCTGAATGCAAGGAGTATATGGATTCAAATGGACATCGGATGGGATCATCAATAGCTCATTTCCAAATGGAGCCGATGGAACACTATGATTGACAATAGGAGTTGCATTGGAACAGGTACCAACATCAAAGTTCGAACGTTTACCCTTTGTTCCGCTTTTATGGTTCTGGTTGATAGCATCTATATGCAATGGGCTCCCAGAATATTCTGATCTTTTGGATCTCTTCCTGATGGCTTTATTGAGTGCTCCTGGAATTCGACGCACACTTGTTCCTGCACGACCACCCTTATCCTTCTTCCGAATACCTTTCACTTTAGAAAGTACATCTTCTATCAAAGCTCCATCATTAGAAGTATGATTGTCAGTAGCACCGCTCGTGCTTACTCCCTCAGTGCTGCCTACAATGTAGTGAGCGGCTGTATTTTGGGAGCCGGCTGTACTATATGTTGCGGTGGGATGGTTTTGAGATTGATTTTCCAATGTCTTGCCAATTGCAATCTTACGGACTCCGTCTTTTAACTTCTTTGTCCATTCCACAGCATGCTCATACGACTCCTGGTATTGTGCAGCTTGCTTTATTATTTACATATACATATAACATAGATCTTTATATCTTTTGATTGTTTTGACTTTAGGATCATTCTCCTCCATTGATCCCTTGGTTCGTGGCAAAACATCTAAGTTCTTCGCATCCCTTGTCCATCGCTTCATGATGTAATGCTTCGGGATATGTGTAATTCCATTCACTAGCAACACAATAAGGACATGGCAACAAAGTATTCCCGCGTACTCATATTTCTTACAACAACACCTGATGGTGACAGTCGAAGATTCAAATGTAACTGTGTGCTCTCTACGCCGACGCTCAAGATTATTAACAACCTTATACTCTGAAAGTGTACCAATCTCACCACATTTGCAGGGGACACAGTTCATGACATTGTATGCCTCTTTCTTAACCTTCTCAAAAATTGCCATTGTGTATATCATCTTGACAGCATCTAACATCATACTTGGCACCTCAATAACTGGAACACTATTAAGCATTTTGCAATCTGCTTTCAACTCCTCATACCTTCTATCCTCTAGTAGTCTGTCAAAATGCCATAGGAACCGCATAAATTCTTTCTGACTTTGCAAATGCTTCTTCAAGTTTGCATTCATGCTTTCAGACCTTTGTGTGGTGCTCATCTCAGCAGAAAACGTATTCCTACCGTATGCCAATGACCATCTCTCTCTCATCAAATCTTGCCTGCAACCAACTATTGTTAGACATATTATATTTGGTAATCATCGCATTCCACGCATCCACAAACTCATCTTCATTCTCATACTCATACACACATCGTGAAAATTCATTTGCAAAAGATTTCTCACGATTAAACACATCACTTAGATGTTTTGCCGCGTTCTGAAACATGTGCCACACACAAAAACGATGATACGTTCTTGGTAATACACAAGCAATTGCACTTGTCATTGCTTGATCATGATCAGTGAGAAGTGTTCTTGGTTCTTTCCTAGACATAGTTGTAACAAATGTTTTGAAGAGCCAGCAAAACGTCGGTATTGTTTCGTCCTAAAGTAAGGTTGCTCCAAAGACAATACTTTGTCTGTGATGATTTACCCCAACAAATAATCCAAAAATACAGCCCTCCTTATTCGTCTTATACGTTGAATCGAAACATACAACGTCACCGAAAGCCTTATAGTCCTCTATCATTCCTCCATCCGCCCAAAAAAGACTTGTTATCAGATCTTCGATGTCGAGCTCAATAGAATAGAAAAATGATTGATCCTCTACCTGCCTCTTAACAAAATATTGAATCAAGGCCCCTGCTTGCCCAGCTTCTATGGCAGTCGTGCGCTTCGAACGCAAATAGTTTTGACAATCCGCATGCATAAATCCAAGAGTATCAACACCCCCAGCTTCTCTTTGCATAAGTTATACAATTTCTTTCGGAGCAATTCTTGTTTTATCTGCTAAATCGATTTCCGTAGCCTGGATCTCACTTACTTGCCTATGAGATCTTAACATATGAGCCATCTTAGGCAAAAGTAACTGATGATTATGCTTTGGTTCAAATTGCGACACCACAAATTTTCCCTCGCCATTCATCAAAATCCTCAATCGTGCCATACAACCAATCCTGGTCTCAGCACGGTGCTTTTGGACTTCAGTATCTCTTTTATCATGTCGACGATGACCTTCTCTTGAACAGCAAAAAATTCTATCAAAAATGACCCCCGATCCTTTCTTCTGTGAACCGTATCTCTTCTAATACCAAACCCAGTGCTTCTGGCATATTCCTTATAAAATCTAAAACCGTCCTCTTCAGTGGCAAAAACCGTGCCAACCATTGGTATCAACTCACTTTCACTACTCAATTCTACAAAGTCATATTGGTCAACCAAATGAGCGTTGATGTCTGCGATGCCATTTATTGGCTCAGACATCATTTGACTCCCATTTTCCATATCTGAACAAAATTGGTTTCGATGTGAAACGTGGGTTCAAGAATAAAATAAAACAAAATGAACAAGGGAAAACAAGTAGCATAGGATGAACTTACCACGATTTGCAAAAGACGCAGAGGTAGAAGAAGGCTCAGAAATCTTCATCCCGATTGAAATTAGTTGTGCAACAACAGACACAACTTCAAATCTCCTACCAATCCACAATGAAGTGGCAATGAAAGAGTAGAGGAAATGGGTTGCTCCACTATTTCGTTGCATCCAACAAAAGGTGTAAACGAAATGGTTGGCGGGAAGTATTTTTTGGAAAAAGTTGAAAATCCCCACGAGCTATCAGTCGCCATCGTCCTCTCCTCATTTTCCTTTGGACCAACCAGATGGTCGATTGGAGCTTTGGGTCATGGAAAGCGGTTCGTCTAGGTCGACCCATTGAACCAGGTAAAAAACAATACGAAGGTCTCGTGAGGCGCACGAGACCTTCTTATCCACGCGTCCGTGGGTGATTGAGGTCGTAAAACGGCCGTAGGGACGGAGACCGTAGAGGAAATTCGTCGAAACTTTTAAATGTGGGTCAGTCAAGCATTTTAGGTAATTCGAAACAATTATTGCATGCTCACAAGTTTCTGATATGGTGAAGTCACATATCCTCACAAGTTTCACGCCCATACTCACTAAATTACTAATAATACCAAATGATAAGTAAGAAGCAGATGTGGATGAAATGGTGAAGTTGTAATCGTTCACTACCTTCTCCAGTTTCTCAAACTTGTCCGCTCTGAGTGGCACCCATCCTTGAATAGCTTCACCGGCAATGACACTGAGCCAAACAGGCCATCCAACGGCCACTTGCAACAAAATGGAAGTTCACCAAAGCATATGTTTCGTGGCAAGAGAAAACCCACCCTTTCTCTCTGCGAATACCTTTGGGATGGGGTTAGAATGGTAGAAGGGGATTTTAGGGCTTGTGGAATTGGGAGGAAGAAAACACAGGTTCTGTTGGGAAGAAAACGCAGGTACAGTGTTTTTGGGTTTCTTTGAACCCAATCAAAGACCAAAGAATGTATTCGGTTTGGTTGGGTTCATGGTTCAGATCATGAGGGCCTCACATGCCTCTCATGTGAGGCCCTTTTGATAAATTTAACCCAAAAGGAGGCCTGCAGCGTCTTGGGTTTAACATACATGTCTCTTGGGAAAGGCCTCCCAAAAGGAGGCCTTTCCCATATTTTTCCCTTGATTTTAATGCAGTAGGTATGGCTTGCTAAGTGGATTTTTATTCATGGGCTTTAGTGCCACCTAAAATTCTGCCAAACAATGACGTTAGCTGAATGGCATAAAGCAAAAACAATAGTTTAAGCTCTTTATTTATCTTATAAAATTATAATATTATTTTCAAAAATAGTTCTCTGTTCTTTAGTTTGGTGTTTGTATTGTTCTTTTATTATTTGAAATTTAAAAAAAAAGTTTAAAATAATAAATTAATTTTATGAAAAAAGAAAATATTGTAATTTTGAAAAAATAAAAATGTACCCATATTGGAAAGATATGTTTTTAGTCTAATTCCAAACCTGCAATAGTTTCTTTGCCACAATTTGAGTGCATGACCTTGAGTCCTCAGCAATATAGTAAGACTAACTAAAGATTCTGATAATTAAGAAGAGAAATTTTTATCCCATCGAGTCATCCTCATAACTAAGGAAAGAAATTTTCATCCCATCAGCTCATCCAAGTGATAAGCCCTTATAGGATGTCTTGGAACAATATGGATCTCTATTTCTAGCAGTAAGCACGAAAAAAATCCATCTACTAAGTAAACAGAAACTTCAAAGAGCATTACCTTGGACCTATAGTATTTCTTAAAAAAGGTTCAAAAATGTGTGGATCTTTTCTTTTGTTGAACAATACAAACAAGTGATCTATGCCTTAATGTTTATGTAACTTTCATTTTGGTGTGACTACAAACAACTTGCTCAAAAAACCTTTTTAAGAACTCATGTTACGTTCCAAACATGTGCATATTTCTTTGAAAATACAAACAACAACAATAGTGTTTTTTTTTCCAAATTTTTTTTGTAGAATAAACAACTTAGTTTGACAAGAACTACCACTTCGACCCTAAATTATAAGTTAGACATATATGCGGAATTCATCTTCCTTCAATTTTCACAGGTAATGATCATCAATTGGATTGTGTTAAACTTTTTTTACTACTCCTATTGTAATGTGTTTTAACACAACAAATTTCTCGTGCGTAGCACGAGTTCCAATGCTAGTTACTATATATTAAAGTAAACAAGCGGGGTTGACGTGGCAGCCCTGGCTATCTGAACCTCTAATCTTTCCTCTTCCTCTCTTTTTTGGCTTTTGTCCTTTTGGGTGGTTACATGGCATGTAGAGAAAATTTAAAATTTTTAATAAATTTTTTTAGGGTTTTTATCCTTTTAAATTAAATATGAAGTTGACGTTCTATATTTTAAGTTTTTAAATCAAAAGTTTTGGGGATCTTAATTTTAGGATTTTTATCCTTTTAAATATGAAGATTACGTTCCATATTTTAAGTTTTTAAATAAAAAGTTATAAGTATCTTTAAACATTTTAGGGTTTTTATCCTTCTAAATTAAATATGAAGATAACGTTCCATATGTTAAGTTTTTAAATCAAAAGTTTTAGGGATTTTATCCTTTTAAAAATTTTATGGTTTTTATCCTTTTAAATATGAAGATGACATTCCATATTTTGCTCTATATTTTAAGTTTTTAAATCAAAAGTTTTATGGATTTTATCTTTTTTAAAATTTTAGCGGTTTTATCATTTTAAATATGAAGATAATGTTCCATATTTAAGTTTTTAAGGATTTTATCCTTCTAAAAATAAAAAGGTTTTTAGAATTTATCCTTTTAAAACAATTTGGGCTTGGTTCGGGATGATGCAGGCATTTTCTTTTCTTTTTTTTTTCGTTTCGTCACCTAAAACGCCCATGCATCACACGGGCTACATGCAAGCAGAATAAAAAAAATACCACCTTCTCTCTCCTCCACGTGGATATCTCCTTCTTTCTCTCATGGCCCTTTTGGGCCCCACCTTAAAATAATTTCTTAAAATACATTCATCTTACCTCCACATGGACATAATATCTTTCTCCAATATTATCTTCAACTAAATTAAAATTATATAATTAATCTTTATCTTTTTAGAGTCCTACAAAACCATAATTATCTTTTAACTAAATTAATAATGAAAATAATCAAAGACATACATCTCTCTTTTTCAAAATAATGCTAATATTCAAAACACAATAAAATAAAACTCAAGAACGCAACAAGATCGTATGATTAACAATGAAAAAAATTCAGTAAACTAGTTGTTGATATATTTTAAAAATAAATTGAATTCAGTCACCTAGTTCTTGATAATTGTAAATTAGTTACACTTTTTTAGAACAATTGAGTTTGAGTGTTATTTTAACAGAAACGTATTTCTTACATAAATACCCTCATAGTCTTGCAACCAAGTTGTAACCTATTATTAAATTAAACAAGTTGTTTTACCTGTGGTAAGCACATGAATATATATATATATATATATATATATATATATATATATATATATATATATATATATATATATATATATATATATATATTTAAATATGTTCTTTTTAAATAATTTAAAATAACTGCTACAATGAGTAAATATAATATGAGAGAATGACATGTTTGTAATTTTTGTGTGCACTTGGGAGAGTGGCAAAGAGGTAATTATATGTGTGTTATGAGAGGAGGGGCAAACTTGAAAGTTGCCTTGAAACACATTTGGGGAAAAACTTGTTAAATATAAAAGGGGTTTGTTTGCCCCATTTGTATGAACCCAAAAACAAACCTCTTCTCCCCACACCCTCTCCTTTCTACACTTTCTTCTCTTCCCCATTGAGCAAACTTGGGGGAAATACTCTTGTTAAAGTGAAGGAGAGTTGAACCCTTTTTGGAAGAACCAAGCCTTGAAGATTTGAGTGTTCTTTCTATTTCTATTTGGTGGATTGTGGAGAAATCTCCAAGGAGCTCAAGAGTGAGCTGCTCGTGAGTTGCATTTGGGAGCAAAGAGTTAGTTCTTGTTTGAATCAGGTAAGAAACACCCTTCCAACCTAAACCTTGTCTGATTTCTCGATTTGAAAATGGATTTTGGAATTAGGGCATTTTGTGTTTTTGATTTAGTTGCCAATGAAATGAGCATATATGCATGGTTAGATAGATGCTGATTTTTAGGTCATTCTATGTGGATTTGAATGATGGAAACAACAATGAATGATTTGGATTTTGGAAAAATCACAAAAAAATCACGTAAGGATTCGCGACCTGGAAAATTTCTAGGGTGCTCGGTATGACGCTCAAGCGCTATGCAAGGCGCCCATCCTGTCCAAAACTCGAGTGTCATTGTGAGTGCCTTGCCTATGTTCTTTTTATTTTGAAAAATTTGAGAGTAGCGTTTGAGAAGGTTGGAGCTGTCGTTCGAGCAGCGTATTTTTAAAGCGTGGCATTAGACAACGTTCGAACCAGAGAAAAAGAAGCTGTTTTACGCGTTGAACATGAGACCTACATTAGATGTAGTGCTTGAGCGCTTCGTTGAGCGCCCATGCACAGTTTTGTGTATTTTTAGGAATTTGTTAATTTTCCAATTTTGATTATTCTTAGCCTAGACCCTTATCGTGTACACCTTCCAAATGATCCTTGGAAGTGGAGAATCAAAGCCAAATGAATTTTAGAAGTGTTCTTAATGAACTGGGGTCTTGAGTACTTCGTTCTTAATGTGTGTATTAAAACTTGACTTATCACCATGAAGGGCTTCTTTATTCACCATGAAAAGGGCATTGGCCCAAGTGTCTTTGGGTAAGGCTATGAGGCTATTCTTTATTTGTACATGCATGAGTGGCATGAGATATGATTTTTGGGTTAAGTATAACCAAATTGGTGAAATAAAGAATACTGCATAATAAACAAACCTTAGGTTATGAATTCATATATCTTAAGTGAATTTTGTATATAGTGCCATGACCGTTGTTACTATTTTTTCTTGTATCATCTTGTTTTATTTTAGCATCAAGCAACACCGGTCGCTGATGCACACTGCTAGTCGATGCACATTGCTAGGGGGGATCGGCGTATGGATGTCCAACATCAAGGGGAATCGGTGTTGGATGCCTAACCCACCACATGGAATCGGTGGAGTTAGATGTGGTCATGGGTACTGTATATTAAACTGCTTAGATAAATAATTGATGAGCTGTGCTCGGGTATTATTTATTGATTGCTTGACTTGTTCATTTCAGCATGGAATCATATAACCTTGATTGATATTGAATTGTCGACAATTTAGCTGTTGTTTTAACTATCCAAATTCCATAGTTTATTTCAAGTGATATTAGTATAAACTGTGTTTTCAAGAGCATGCATGTGTTGCTTACTGAGATTTTCGTCTCATAAGTTGTTTTATCGGTTTTGTTTGCAGAGCCGTCTACTTCCGGTGTAAAGGACCTGCTTGGGGAGAAAGAAAAAGAGAAGGCACTTAGGTAAGAGAGGAGGACTATTATTGTCCCACCTAGGGTCTTTCATTTATTATGTACGGTTTAGTTTCATTTTGGACTTGTAGAATTTTGTAATCGAGAGGTGTGGTTAAATGCCCCATTTTGTATTAGCCACACAGTATTTAATTTACAAACTTGTTGTTCACCCTGGGACTTTTGTTACCTTTATACCCACCTTTGATATGCACATATATGAATTGTTCCACCATTGCTGCTTGTACAAGAAAGTTTTAAATTACCCGTGTTTTATTAGGCCCACAAGGCCTACATGTAAGGACCGGGGACAGGTTAGTAACTTGGATGGGCAGACTTGGTTCCAAGTAGGACTGTCAATGGATCGGATTGTAATCCGAATACCATCAGATTCCGATTAAATTATTCTATTTAATTGGATTTTTTGTCCGATTAGATGTTCGATGGACCGAATATGGATCTTACTATTCAATCCTATTATAATCGGATTCGGATTCGGATTTAGTCCTATCCGTTCGATTAACTAACGTATATGTTTCGTAGTTTTTATAAATTTAGAAGGATACTTAAGTCATTTAAGGTCATTCATTAATTGTCATTGTCCTTTAGTCAAAGAACCATCGTTTCTCGTGCTCATCTTTCTCTTCCGAACACTATTTGGCCGTCTTCTTTTAGTGCAAGCTTTTCCCTTCTCCCAATGCAATATTATTATTTTTCGTACCATCATTTTTTCTTTGCAAGCCTTCTCTGTTAACATACTTCTTGCAAAACCAGGCTGGTGGACAATGGACATGACGAACGTGACTGTTGAAACTCGGAGGAGCAGCGAGAAGTACAAGTACGCAAGGCCAACTACTCTTGAAAGGAGGTCGATGGCTCTGTTCGTCGAGAAGATCTACAGCCATGGCTCTGTTCATCATCTTCTTCTTCAGATCTATAGCCATGGCTTTGTTCTTCAGATTCAAAGGAAATAGAGAAAAGCTCAACTTCCCAGAGAACGTCAGACTTCGACCGTCTTCTCCCGTTTCCCCGGCGACCCAGTTCATGATTTCCGATACCCCGCATACCCATTTCCCGGTTTCTCAATCGCCTCAGCCGTTCATCCAATCGCAAGTTCCTCAACTGCTACAGGCCTCTGACATTGCAAGAGATTATTTACAATACTCTCAGTTACTCCAAAGTCCCGGCGATTTTCAAAGGCAACCCATGAGTTTGTTGGAACAGATGTTATATTCTTTGTCCTTGGCTTCTCATTTTCAATCCACATCTTCCACTTCAGTCACCTCCTCTGCTTCATTATCATCTCCATCGACGCATCCTCAATCTTAGGTATGACGCCAACGTACTGAACCGGAAGAGATGAACCTAGAAAACGTCAGATTGAGTTTTAGATTTGTTAACGGATTCGAATCATTAACGGATTTGAATCCTAATCGAATTCGAATATGGATTCCACAAAGTTAATCGAATTCGGACTCAGTAATTCATGTGAAAGATCCGTCGGATTTTAATCGGATAACGGATTCTCTTAAATTTAATCGGATTCGAACTCGGATGAGTATAGATCCACTCCGAATCCGATCCGTTTACAGTCCTAGTTCCAAGTAGTTACAGGAAAAGTATAGTTTCTGGTAAGATATTTATGTTATTTAAAAATTTTTATAATAGATTTTAAATTTATTATTTTAGAAGGTATTTAGCCTGTTTCTTACTATTAATCTTGTTAGTGTTTGAATATTGGTTAAGGCCCTCTGTCTACGTATGTGTGATTTGAGAATAAATATATCTTAACGCTTCAACATTAGAATAATAAAGAGTGACGAATTTTATTTTTATCAGAAAAAAAAATAGTTGTTCTAATATGGTAGGACTCTCTTTTTCCCTTTTCTTTAAGATTTTTTCCTCTAACATTGCAAGTTTTTGTTCATAAAGAATTGGAAACTCTAAATAAGATAATAATTTTTGGAATTAAAATTTTAATAAAGGGATTTTTTTTTTTGGATTTGTGAAAATAAAAAACACTAAAGATAGTTCGTGCTTTTATAGTATTATTATTATTATTATTATTACTAGTCACAACTAATTAAACTCAGCAACATGAATCTGTTCCAATGTCCCAATTAGTGAAAAACCATAGCTCCAATCGATTGTGTGTATATAATTTTTTTATAGCTGACTCTATACATGTCCTTTCTAGTCTTCCTCTAACCCTTTAACCGTCTAAATGTGTGCTTTCTCTAACCATTTTACTCGTCTAGGACATCTCAACACACTTCTCCTTATCTCCTATTAGGTTACTCATATACACTTCGTTATATGCATTTCATACCCTTTCCATTCTGTCCACATATCCATTTCAACATCCTTATGTTAGTAAATTTTGGTTGTTAGTTGCTCTTTCAACTACTTGGGGTTTGCTTTGGGGACACCTCATGTGACATGTATAAGATGTAGGATCAAATAGTCGGCAAAATGGATATTTGGAGCAAAGCTTCACGGGCTTGGGTAATGTATTGATAGCAGTAAGAGAAAAGCCCCGTATCGGTAAATAATAAATTACGAAAGAGGGTCATTGTTTGTGGATAATTATAAAAACATTCCATCATAATTGTGAATTACAGAAAATGGTCACTTTTCATCAATATTATAAAAACAGCCCATCATAATTAAATTACAGATCACATTTAAAACGTAATTAAATTTGAGGATCGCTTTAAGTAGGATATAGGCACATCTTTTTTATGTGGGATACGAGCGTATATTATATAAGACACAAGCACATTTTACGTGGAATACAAGCGAATCATATGTGGACACAAACGTGTTTTACCTGCAATAAAAAGACACTTTTTTAATTTATTTTTGAAGTCAAATACTTTTGACATGTGACCCCTTTTTTTTTTGTTTTGTAAAATGAGTTCTTTATGGAATGTTTTTTATAAATACAAACCAAAAAGTGACCCGGACTTTTTCATAATTTTCCATTAATCCTTTCAAAATGTGGGAGAAAAGACCAAGGTTTTTAAAGTAGCGGTGGCTGGTTAAGCTGCTTGGCTTGACATTTAGGCATGCTGTAAATCAGCCAAAAGTGGCCCAGCACAATCAAATTGTTGGTTATTCTATGTTAAGGAAAGTGAAAACCTGAGTCTCGCTCAATCATAACATATATTAACATATTTGTCCTTTTAAATAGGTGAATGTTACACTCATACTATGATTCTTAGCTTTCCAGCAACGCATATGTACTTGTAAATATGTAGTCTACAAGATACATCAAAATTTTAGCTCTTCTAAAGATAAATTCTGAAATATTCCACAAGAAAATTTAATTGTAAAGGTGAATAAATTGAATTTTAGAGCCAGTCTCTAGCTTGGAGAATCTGAAGTTGGACTAGGCTAGCTAAGCCTATCCTTTTGAGTCTGAAGGTTAGAGTCATTCCAGGATTAGAAATAAATATCAGCTATTATGTAATTTTGTTGTGCGCAAGCTCTATAGAAGATAGTGTGTGGAGAAACGTTTGAAATTACGTGATCAGTTTTAGGCTGTTACAAATTTTACCAAAGGTTTGCATTAATTTCAGTGCACAGCTGCAAGTAAAGAGTTTTACTTACAGTTGCTTTCTATAGAAAACCATTCCTACTAAAATGTAAAATCCTGAATTTTTGAATATAATAATAATATAATAAAATAAATTAAATAAGCCTAAACATATTGAGAGGTAAAGAGTTGATTTAGGTATTGGAGGATTAACATTATAATCCAAAGATATATTAGTAATTAAATAAATAAATAATAATTGAGTAATTAGGAATTTAAATAGTAACTTCAATTAATTAGGAAAGGGGAAGATTGATTTAGATAAATTGGGAGAGTAAATTAAATATGAATGTTTGGGAAAGATAGGTATTAATCCAAGTGCATTTTATGATTAAAAAGGATGTGGGGAATAAAGATGAGAATTTTTGGAAAAAAATCCAAAGGTTAGATATGGAATTATAAGAAAAGGGTATTTTAGTCATTTTCCAATTAGCCAAATTACTATAATGAGTAATTAAATAATTATTAGACTTGAAATATTTAATTAGACTTAATTTTGGTTAGGTTTGAATTCAAATAGCAAATTTATGGCTTAAAAGAAGGAAAAAGGCTATATTGGCAATTATGGTTAATAAGGAGCCTTAAATTTGAGGATAAGAGGAGCCTTGAGGTGTTTTAACAATATTTTAAAATAAGGAATTAAATTAAGACGAAAATAGATTAAATCGAGTCTTTCTTTTGTATGAGATTCTTAGAAGAGAAATTAGGAGGGGTAAAGGAGGAAAAAGTTTTACATTAGAATGGGGGAGCATACTAATTAGGGGGTTGCTTATTATTGAACCTATAAAGAGAAGTTTTAGAGAGGGTCTAGGGTTTCAAATGAGTCAAAATGAGGAGAAATTCGTGTATAAGACCTGGAGAAAATAGAAAGAGGAAGGGAGAAAAGAAAAGAGGGGTTTTATGAAAAAAAGGGCAGTGCTGCAGATGGTCGACTAGCCATGTTCAAACAATGATCTAGAGAGATCCAGCCGTCGGATCGACCTGAAATTTTGAGGTTATGTTCTTCTCTCATAGAGCTTTAATCTGAACAGTGAAGATTGGATTTGAAGAAATCTAAAGTGGTGTGATCAAGCTCAGAAAAATCAATGGATGATTAGGGTTTTGGAAGAAATGAGTTCCTATGTTGAGGCAAGTAGCAAACCCCTTTGAAAACTGGAGAATCTGCATTTTTTACGTATGTTTTAGATGTTTAGTCGTGGTTTATTTTGATTCAGATTTCATTTGGTAAGTTGGTGATTTATATGATGGTTTTTGTTTCCATACTCATTCAAGAATTTAGAAAAGTGTTGATTATAGGAGATTTAATTTGGATGGAAAAACTTAGATAACTTTTAGTCAATGAGATTAGGTTAGGATTGTCTTAGAAGTAAGTTAGAATGAAAATAAGGAGATTAGAAACAATTTAAACCCATAGAAATTTGTGAAAGTTTCGGAAATCAGAAAACCTAGAAAAACAGTGAGTTTTGGCCGAGCGCCCAATTGCTGCTCGAGCGCAAATGCAGGCCCCTCCACTATAGACACCCCAAATTGCACTGCATAAAAAGATGAATAATTGGCCAAAATCATTAAAAAAACAGTTTTTCTTTTGTATCTGAAATAAAAGTTCGGATAAAAGCTTTTTCTGTGTATCCGAAAATAATTGTAAGATACAAATTATTTTGTTTGTATCTGACAGATAATGTCGGATACCAATGTCATTAGGGATGGCAACGGGTCGAATACGGTATGGATCTGCCAGGATCCAAATTCGAACCGAAAATAAAAATCCGATATCCGAATTCGATCCGAAATCCGACGGATCTTTTATACCTAAATCCGAATTCAAAATTCAATGAATATTCGAAATCCGAATTCGATCCGATATCCGATCCTAAATCCGAATTCGATCAAAAATCCGAATTCGAGCCTATTCGAGCCATGGTTTAACTTATTTAACTTATGATTGAACCATGGTCTGGGCTAAGTTTATATATACTGTAATTATATTTTCGGTTCGGATCTTTTTCGGATCGGATACATGTATATCCGAATTCGGATCCGAAATTTTTCATATATGAAATTCTAGATCCGTATCCGAACCACAGATCTAAATCCTATATCCAAATTCGGTAATTTCGGATCGGATTCAGGTCGGATTCTGATATATATCCGACCCATTGCCAGCCCTAAATGTCATTGCTTGTATCCGACCTGAGTTGTCAGATACAAATGTTTTGCTCAAAATTGGGGAATTCCGAGAGTTTTCACTTTTTATTGTTTTACCTTTGTTTAAGAGGTGGGTGTAAGCACCTCATTTTTGCACCTCCCAAAATGCAGAAAATGATATTTTAATTGAAAAGTCAAACTTGAGAAAGTCAAAAAGTTGACTTTTTATCTGGTGCAAATCAATCGCCATGCTTCCCACCATTGGAAAGAGGATTCCGATACGATTCTAATGGAACAGAGTTTGCTCAAATCGGAGTCCAGATGAAGAAGTTATGGATTGGTCAAATCTGAGAAAAGCGGAAATTGACTTTCTGCTAAACCCCAGATCAGCTACCTCATTTGATACTAGCAGAAAGAGCATCTCGACACGATTCCAACGCAACTGAATTTGCTGGAATCGGAGTCCCGGATAAGGAAATAAGAGCAAAATCGGCTTCCGGACGCGGCCTGGCACTTCTGCTAAAAAACTCGAATTTGCTGCTAAACTGAAATTCAGTGGATAGGGAATCTCGCACTGATTCCAACGCCACTAAGTGTGAGACATGGGAAAAATCACCGGAATGATCATCCCTCCATCAACACACGGGCTCAACGCAAAAATGGGAGAGTCGCCACCATTCATGATTTTGGGGTGAGAATGGACACCAAAGAGTTCAAAAATAATCAAAAAGCCAAAAGACAAATTCTAGGATAAAAATAACCCTACTTGAAAATCAAATCCAGAGATGGGTAAGGGGATTAGATTATGAGCGGGGGAAGGTGTTAGGCACCCCCATTCATCCATACGAAGTGGTTGCCAAGTGTATGTTCATGCTAAAAAGAAAATAAGAAGCTTGCTAAAAATCATGAAAAAGCCTTGAAAAAGGAACAAGTGTATGATATATTCACATGAAGATCCAAATGGATTTTAGATCTTCTCTTATGTCAATATCACTTCTGGAATATCTCAAAAGATGGAAAGCAAGGCACAAGTTGCTCAAAAACCAAGTTAAATCAAATCCGGAAAATTCGGTAAAAGTATGCCATTTGTCTTGAAATCATTCAAATCCAATTCTAAATTGAACCAAACCAGATCCATTTGAAAGATTAGGGTAAATAAGAGTCTCATGCAAAATTTCACTTCATTCTGATGAAAAATCTAGGAGTTATGTTCCTTTGGAGTTGCTGTTGGGGATTTTTAAAAGTGGTAAGTGGGCAACTTTGGAAAATTGTCTAGAAAAATCCACTACATAAAAGTCCACGAAATTTGGTGTGATTGAAGTCTGTATGGTCATCTTTCAACAGAAACTAGCCTCATACAAAAATCCCTTCGGATGTGCCTTGGGTGGTCTCCCGAACAGGCCCCGAAGATCACAGATTTACCCAGAAAAGTACAAATGAACAGTTCTGAGTAAATCGGCTACCAATAATTCAAATGGAATCCAAAAATTATGAAACCAACTGGATTTGAAAATAGACTCATACAGGAGTGCATAGAAACAAAAATCATTTGAATCGGACTTAAATCGAACACATGGCGCTCCGTCGAAGTGACAAGTTCTGTACTTAAACCTGAACTGTCCACTCAACTTCGACAGAGAGGTGTCAAAAATCCGCTAGATAGAAATTTGTGAAATTTGGTGTACATAAACTAGACAGCCTTACCTTTCCCATGGTTCTGGAATCGCCCCAACATTCAGCCGGATGATGAAGTTATGGGCGTCCGAAGTAAGGGTACAGGTGCTGTCAAGCTAAGCCATTCTTGAAAAAAAACCAAATCCGAAAATTGATAAAAATGTGTGATTCGTGCAAGATGAACACAAATACTTTAAAAATCATCCAAAAGACATTTCAGAATTGATTGAGGCCATTTATTTGAGATTTATCACAATAAATGCAATAAATCCCCAAATATGAGCCTATCCCGCCAAAATAACGATATGTATGTGCAAGTGTAAAAAAACCAAACAAGATCAATAGCATGCATACATATTCATCCAAATAGGGTTCTAAGATAGCCTAGGGTTCCGTTCCATTATCGTTTCCCTCTGTTCTCTCTCCCCGTTAAACACGGTTCTTCAAGATAATCAAGGGTACTTTGAATATGGAACGGTTTACAATCAATCAAAAAGGCCTTATGCTACATAGGTTCTAGCACTAGGGTCAATCCCCAGTCTCGTTTCTCCTAGATCCCGCCTCCACGTTTTACGGCTAGGGGGAGTCTCGAGATACTTTGAGCCGGGGAAGGGTTTTCACACATACAAACAAGGCTTTACACTACAGAAAGGTAGAAGAAGAGATCTAGATCTAGGAATGTAAAGATAGAAAATAAAAAGAAAAGTTGAGGCTTACCTGAGTTCTGGAGGCGATTCCACAGCGGTTTTCTTCTTCTCCTGGAGTTCTTCTTTGCGAGAATTCAAAACAAGAGTTGATTGCCTTTTGCTCAAGGAGGAGGCTCCTATTTATAGGCAAAGGCTAAGGTCATTGGTAGACACAACTTAATGTCTAGAACCCCCCAACCTTAACCCTAAGGTTATTTCCGAGATTTCCCCTCATTTAATGAGGGACATGATGGTAACAAGTGATTTCTCTCGGAAAACCCTAATTTTGAGCAAACTTAATGTATCCGGTATATCAGACCGGATAAAAAGGGCCTTAAGGTATCCGGTACATGGTACCGGATACACTAAGGCTCACATGTATCCGGTATGAGTAACCGGATACAGGAAGGAGTACTTGTATCCGGCTTGAGTATCCGGATACAGGTAAAAGTTTATTTTCTCCAATTTCTGTGCTGGCTTTCCAGGAGATAATGATTTTTGATAATTGTTTGTGCAATTTGGGGTGTCTACAACTGCCCCTCTTTGCGGGAGCTGTGAAGCAGTGAGCTGCAAAGAGTAGACAAGCCCAAATTGCATTCCCTTGAGCATGATTTGCTCGGTTCAATTCAATTTTGTAGAAAACAATTTTTGAGTGGAGATTTGCCAAAAAGCCCTCACTTTAAGGGGGGCATCTCTCCAAGAGTTCTTAAATTCCACTGAGCTCTCGTGGCTATGAAGTGGATTTTAAGCCCAAAAATAGGATTTTTTGAAAACTGATTTTTTTATCAAACCAAGTTAAAAATTGATTGGATATCATCCTTTTGACCAGGCACATTTCCCAAGGTTGTCCTAAATTCCACAGAGCTCTCGTGGCTGTGAGGTGGATTTCAAGACAAAAATAGGATTTTTGAGAAAATAGTAAGTTGTAGCACAAGTTTGCTCTTTTTTTTTTTTTTCTTCTTTTTTTTTTCTTTTCTTTTCTTTTTTTTTTCTTTTTTTTTTCTTCTTTTTTCTTTTTCTTCTTTTTCTGTTTTTCTATTTTTTTCCTGTTTTTCTATTTTTTTTTCTGTTTTTTTCAGCTTTTTTCTGTTTTTTTTCTTTTTTTCTTTGGTATCCGGTATGTGTATCTGGATAATCTTGGGCCCGTTTGTATCCAGCCTGAGTATCCGGATACCCCAGGTTTACTTAAGTCGCGCGCGACCACGACTTTTCATTTCTTTTCTTCATTCTCCGATAACTCAGACCGGCTCCAGGCTTTGCTTCTTCGACGACCGACGATCCTCCTTCTTCTCCGGCGATCTCCGACGACTCCGGGGCTCCTTTTGCTGCCGGTGACGGCCTGTGACTCCGGCGACTTCCATTGTCGCCCATTTTTGGCCGTGGTCAAGCCCTAGCTCTATTTCTTCAGATTTTTGGTGGTTCTCTCAACCCAACGCCCTTGTCCTTGCTCCGGTGATCTTCTTTGAGCTCCGGCGACTTGTTCTTTATCAATCTGACTTACCTGTTTGTAATCAGGTACCCCTTTTATTGCATTGTTAATCAACAGTGATGGCTTGGTATGTTCTTGTTTAGCTTAGCACCGAATTCCCACTAGCATTTTCCATTTTGTGAATTGATTGCTCTTGATTGCTCGCTTCTCCATGTAAGCAAGATCAGTGAACATACTTGGCATGTTTATCTGTAATTGGATCCTGGCTAGTGATAATTCCGCCCAATTAACATGCTTTTGGATTAGATATCATGCTCCATATGCTTTGACTCCACCATGATTAATCCATTAGCTTGCATGACCACCCCATGGTAGACAATTTTGATGAATTTTGAAACATGCTTTCATTTCTTGAATGCTACAGATGTGTCTTTGTTCTCGTAATTGGCTCCACTTTTCTGTAGCTTGTTTTGTCCATGAATTTCTTTTCTTGCAATTGTTTTGGACAAACCATGATGGCAATGTATCAACCTTTGTGATGTTATGACTTTTTCTTGCATTGATGGGAATTCCTGCTGATGAGGAATTCTGACTGAATTGATTGCTTTCAAATACCATGCTGTGCTTCTTCTTTTTTATGCAATTTGCTTTGGCTGTCTATTCTTGAATTGCCCGCTGACGAAGATCCAATTGCATGCTCCTTTGATTGGCACCTGGTTAGTGGTGATTCTCTGTTGAGTAAGCCTTGCCGGTGTTGAAGGATTTCTACCGACCATACAGCATTTCCTCTTTTTTGGTAATTCTTGATAATTCCTGGGACTGGCTTGTATCCGTCTTGAATCTTTCCAGAAACATTTGAACTGAAACAAATAACAAGATTAAGTTAGAATTCCTAGCTTTGAAGAGACCAAGGTCCTAATAAATTTGAATTGAACCTAGACCAAGAGCAAAGTAATATTCCTAACAATCTTGATAACAGCAAAGTAGGATTCCTGATAAATTTGAACTGAATTTAGATTCAAAGTAAAGTAGGATTCCAGCTAAATTTGAACTGAAACTCATAGGACACTTCCCTGTTGTCTGTAGATGGCTAGGAGTCGTTCCCGGGTTAGAGAGGATGTTGACCTTGCGGACCAGCCTTCCACTTCGCGGGCTCGGACAGAGGTGAGTTCTAGTGCCACCTTGTCTGAGCCGTTAGGTGACTCCCGAGAGAGCTCTGCTGAGGTAGGCTTTCAAGTTCTTTCTTTCTTTTCTTTCTTCTATTCTTTCCCACACAACCTTCACACTTTTCTCTTGAAATTTAGCCCGTGGTTGCATCGGCTCGGGGTCGAGGCAGAGGCCGAGGTAGAGTTCAGGATCAGGCCCCTGAGGGCGAGAGAGGCCATGGTCGAGGCCGAGGCAGAGCCAGAGGTGCGGCTCAGGAGGGCACTGCTGTAGCTCTATCAGGGTCTCCGAGGAGTTGAGGGCCTCTGTTCATGACACAGAGCTCCTCAGTGGCTTGGATAGCCACCCCTCTATGTGCATCAGGGCCGATGTGCCGCTTCCATATCATTCTTCCCATCTGCAGGGTAGTTGGGGCAGATTTAGTGAGTTAGCTCAGTCACTTTCTCTGGCTCTCCGGCGCGAGTTTGGGAGATGTCATCTGGACCACTTCCTTAGCATTCCATCATTTAGAGCCGACCGTCCGCTCATTTTTGCCATTATGGAGAGATATTTCCCAGAGACGCAGTCATTCCATCTACCGGACATGGAGCTGGGGATCCGCCCCTCCGATTTGGTGATGATTACTGGCATTCCGTTGACGGGGCGGACCATTGTCTTGGAGCGGCCTTCTGCGGAGGATATCGGCCTCCTTCTGGGATATCCGGCCCTGCCCCCTGCTTCTTGGGATGGGCGGAGTGGTCGCCTCTCCATTAGCTGGCTGCGGGAGAGCCTAGCTCGACGTTATGAGGGGAGACATGCGACCGTCTCTATGGAGGATGCAGCCTTTGCACCGATCTTCCAACATGTTTTTCTGTTGATGCTTGGGAGCTGCTTTTTTCTGGAGGATACGACTGGCGTCAGTCCGCTCTTTTTGGACGCCTTGAGAGATTTCCATCAGACCCGCCAGCTAGCATGGGGTCGGCTCATCTATGGGACCATCCTAGCCGGGTTGTGCCGAGCGGTTCGAGGCCTGGCATCCCCGAGGGGTGATGGAGTCAGCAGCCGGTTCTTCTGGCAGATTCTGCAGGTATTGAATTCATCTGTCTGGTTTAATTCCTTAGGCTTTATCTTTTCTTGGCTGATTTTTCTTTTGCTAGGTGTTCATGTACACCTATATGACCTTCTTCCGCCCCTCCCCGGTTCCTGAGGTTGTGGATTTCCCTGTGGCCCTGCGATGGTCGGCCCAGGTTCGAGATGCTGATAGGAGCCAGCCTCGCACTGCCCGGGTGCACTTAGACCGTGCCCGCCGATCTGATGTAAGTCCTCTATCTTTTTTCTTTTATTTCCTTTCCTGTATCTTGACTGTACCTGACAGTTTCCCTTTTTGCAACTCCTCCTGTCCCGATTTGATGACGTGGATGTTGGAGTGGCTCGTGAGATGGCGGTACAGGACGCCTTCGATAGAGATCGACGACGTCAGCCCTACCAGTGCTTCCTCGGGAGGCTTGGTAGGGTGATGTACTTAGGAGAGCGCCTGTACTTCCAGCACACCAGCGCACTTCGCATCCCCGTCCCTCCTCCTCCTGTGGGTCCCGACACACTCCTCCCAGGTTTTGATGTAGATCAGTTCGATCATTTCCTGGATGCAGAGGGGCTCACAGTAGCCAGAGATTATGACGAGTGGTTCCAGAGGGTATCTATTGGATGCTTGATGGATCGACCCACTCGTGCCGGGGTGACAGAGATTAGCGGGATCCGTATCCGGATCCATGAGGACACAGTAAGTCTTGTACTTTTCATATCTTCATCTTTTCTTCCTTTCTGACCCTGCTTCTGTTCTTGTTGGCAGGTACACGAGCTGAATACTATCCGGGATCGGTTCGAGAGCCAGCGGGCTGCGATCGATGATATGATCACTGAGCACGATGCGGTCGTGGCCCAGCGGGATGCCCGGATCAGGGAGCTGCAGGCCTTGGTTGCTGAGCTCCAGGCTAGACAGGTATCTGGCCTTCTCATATTTTCATTTCTTTCATTTTTCTATTTCTGATATTCTGATATGCTTGTTTGCCTTGTGCAGGGCCCGGTCTCAGATCAGGATGCTGCCTTCGAGCCTGATTTCCTCATTCCTAACCCGTCTCCTGTTCGGGCTACAGATCCTGTGGATGTCCCAGCTGCTGATCCTTCATCTCCAGTGATGGTTCCTGAGCTGGAGGAGGTCCCTGCTGCTGGCCCGGTGGATCCGGATCCCATAGTGCCTGCTGGTATGTTTTCCTTAGTTTCTTCTCTTTTATTCATTTTAGTATCCCAATTCCTGATTTTTTCCTATTTGGTACAGATATTTCTGATCCTGGCCCTTCTTCTGATGCCGGGCCTTCTGGAGCTGCGGGAGCAGAGCCTGCTATGGATGAGGTCTCAGCTGGGCCGGTTGCTGTTGAGCCAGAGGCTTCCTCCCCAGATTCCACTTCTGCTCTGCCCCCGGACATCGAGGAGTATTGCCTGGAGTATTAGCTCCAGCAGGTGGTGGGTCGGCATCCTCGCCATGCAGCCGAGCGTATTCTTGCCTACTCTAGGGACAGAGCGCTTCGAGGGAGAGGCCGTAGAGGTGGACGCGGCCGAGGACGCATGGATGATCCTGCACAGGAGTAGTAGATTAGGATTTTTTTTCTTTTCATGTATTGATCTCATCATTCCTTGTACAAAAACTTGCATATATATATGAAAAAAACTTTTTATTCATTCTATCTTGTCTTGCACATCTTTTGCTCTCAATTTTATGCAATTATGACTTGTACACAGGTAAAACAGGTAAAAAATTCAGATTTTTCATCCTTAGCTCTTTTTTTTGCTGTTTTTCTTTGTATCCGGTCTGACATACCGGATACCTTGATTGGTCCTTGTATCTGGTATGTCATACCGGATACTCATGTCATCCTTTGTATCCGGTCTACTTATCCGGATATTAATAATGCCTTTTGTATCCGGTCTGAGTTACCGGATACGTTAAAAGATGCTATAAATGCAACCAGCCTCGGGATTTGAGCATTTTTTACGAGTTTTTGAGTTTAAAAACCCCCTTTTTCGCCTTTTTCTTCCTCTTCTTGAGTTCTAGCTTGCTCCCGTCAACTCCAATGGAATCCGGATAATTTTCTGCCCCATTATTGTCTGTCCACACTGCCTCCCTTGCAAAACAACCTTTTAGATCAAAACCCCCAAATCTCACTAGGTACAACCCTGTGGATTCCTTTTACACAAGGTGGGTTAACTCTATGACCCTAGATGAGGAGGGGAGATGGGGTACTACTAATCTAGGCCACATCCTGCTTATTCCCAAGGTTCCCTTCAGGTGGGAGATTATAGAGGCCATGATTGGTCATTGGGTTCCTGACCTCAACTTGTTCCGTTTTGAGAATCATGAGATGACCCCAACCATTGAGGAGGTGGAAACCATCCTGGGCTTGAGGTTTGATGAGAAGGTGGTGAATCCACCTCTTAGGCCCAGTTACAAAAAAGAAGCTTCTACATTCTTGGGCATAGGGAAGAAGGACTTGGGGGATTCTGACACCCTTTTGATCCTATCTAAGGCCTTTTTGACTGAGAAGCTTTTGAGGGGGGAAGATAAGGAGGCCCGGTTCAACGCCTTGACCTTGATTGTGGTCAACCAGTTACTTTTCCCACGGGAGGATGACGAGGTGGACTTGGCCTTGATCTCAGTGATATGCCAGGTTAGGGAGTGGGAGAGGTTGGCCCCTATGATTTTGGCTGGGATGTATCAGGCCTTGACCGACTGCTATAATAGGAAGTCGAAACGCTTCCTAGCATGTGCCCAGATCCTGTAGGTAAAAAAAATTTTTTTTTTTTAATTTTTTTTTCTTGCTTTTTGGCTTTCTTTTTGCCTTTTTTGCTTTTTTGCTTTTTTTTTTTTATTTATACAATGTGCTGACATATCTCTCTTCCTTTGCAGCTTTGGCTACTTGATCATTTGAGCCAGATTGAAGAGATCAATCGACACTTCTTCCCGAGTCTAAAAGTCCCCCTCTTGATGAGCAACAGGGGGTGCCCCGATATTCCAGGGGCAAACAGGGCTGGTTCACTTTCTTGGGCTCGCTTCAGGATGACCAGGTGAGATGGCCTGGTACTTATCAGCCTAATGCGGAGACAGTGATTAGCTTCCGAGACCGCAACTTTCTGATTCTGGCTGGCCTGAGGCATGCAGTGCTTTATCTTCCTCTGCGGGTCCTTCGTCAGTTCCGAGCGACCCAGGGGATTATCATCCCAAGTGGGTATGAGGATCGTCTTGGGCCCCTTTCTCCAGATACCATGAAGCTGAATACCTGGTTGATGAGGGAGTGGTCCTATGTTCGCTTTATGCGTGGCCCGGTCTTCTCAGAAGCCCATGTGAAGGATTATCTTTTCTGGATTAAGGAGCAGATACAGAGTCAGGCACCAGTACCCGAAAATCCTCCTGTAGTCTTGGCTCCCACCTATGAGGACATTCTAGAGTCCGAGCGGGCTTCTCATAAGCGGCTTCAGCAGATATGGGTACAGGAGGCCCAGGAGCTCAGGATACAGGGCACTTATCTGGAGAGGCAGCTTGAGGAGCAGATCTCACGCCGTATTGCCGTGGAAGAGAAGCTGGAGGAGCAGAGGCAAGCCCGTCGCTTCGAGGTCCGTATGATCCGGCAGAAGTACCAGGATACTTTGGCCAACCTTAGGAGTATGCGGATCAGGCAGGCCCTTTCAGATGAGGTCATTTCCTTCTTGAGTGATCCCGCTGCAGAGGGGGCTTCTGGGGTTATCGCGGCTCAGGCTGCTCGGATTCGGGAGCTTGAGGAGCGGCTAGGGGACATTGATTAGCTTTACTTCCTGCACATTTTTCTTTCATACCTTTGTACGAAATTGAACTCCAATAGTGAAAAGCCAAAGTATTCAATTCAAAATAAAATTTTTATATTATTGGCCTCAGAATGCTCAGATGCTTGTAAAAACAAAGGTTTTATGAAAAGTATTTGATTTCTCATCACTGGCCAAAGTATAATTTTTCCTTTTTATATTTTTTTTTGTATTTTTGAAATTTGGTCCATGCACTTAATCACCTTTTAAAACCAGGTTAAATAATGAAAAGGGTAGTCCACAAAATACTGCGGGATCAGAACCGTCTATCTTAGGACCTTTAGAGTCATCCCCTAATGCCAAAACTTCCCTCATTCTGCTCATGCCAACTTTGCTTCAAGTTCAGATCTCCATGATCAACTCAACCTCTGATTTTTCTTTCATTTTTCTTATTATTTTTTTTCTTTTTGCCTTTTTGCCAATATTACCCCTAGCGCCAGTTACGGTTTTCACTAGGGCCGGCTTCTGAATTCCGTCATCACCCATCTTACTCTGACATTTGAATGAACAAGCTAAGATCACCGAGGGCTTAGAAATAGGACGAAATAAAGGCTAGGCTCAGTTTATGAAAGAAAGGGTATTAAAGGCCCAAAAATTTTCAAGTGTGGAAATAGGTCAACCGGACTTACAGTCATGATGAATTTAACCCTTTTTCCCCAAATTGCATTTTTTGCTTTTTTTTCACACTTGGCTTTCATTTGCCATTTCCATTGCTTTTCCTCTCTTTTTCTTTTTTCCTTAACTTTGCCCCAATTTGACTGTAAATCCGGTTTGGGTTTATCAAAGAAACGAACCGGCTCAACTTGGCTAGACTAGGGATTGAAATTTTGAAGGAAGTGAAGAAAAATGGCCTCGGATCATTTCCTAGAAATATTCACTCAAGGAAAATACCTTTTTACTGCATCAGAGTTAATGGGCTCAGGAAAATCTGACCCATCCATTTCTGCTAAGATGAGTGCACCCCCTGACAGGACTTTCTTGACGACATATGGGCCTTCCCAATTGGGCTTGAACTTACCACGAGGATCTTCCAAAAATGGTAAGATTTTCTTTAGCACTAAGTTTCCTTCTTGGAAAGTTCTGGGCCTCACTTTCTTATTGTAGGCCCGGGCCATTCTCTTTTGGTACAATTGTCCATGGCAAAGCGCTTTCAATCGTTTTTCTTCTATCAGGTTAAGTTGATCATGTCTTGACTGGACCCATTCGGCTTCTTCTAGTTCTGCTTCCATGAGCACTCGGAGTGAGGGGATCTCTACTTCCACGGGCAAGACTGCTTCCATCCCATAGACTAGGGAGTATGGGGTTGCCCCAGTTGAAGTCCGGATCGAGGTTCTGTAGGCATGTAGAGCAAGTGGTGTGAGACATGGGAAAATCACCGGAATGATGATCATCCCTCCGTCAGCACACGGGGCTCCAAATAAAAGTGGGAGAGTCGCCACCATTCATGATTTTGGGGTGAGAATGGACACCAAAAGATTAAAAATAAGCAAAAATAGCCAAAAGAACATTCTAGGATAAAAATAACCCTACTTAAAATTCAAATCCAGAGATGGGTAAGGGGATTAGATTATGAATGAGGGAAGGTTTTAGGCACCCCCATTCATCCACGTAAAGTGGTTGCCAAGTGTATGTTCATGCAAAAAATAAGAAAGCTTGCCAGAATCATAAAAAAAACCTTGAAAAAGGATCAATGTATGATATTTTCACATGAAGATCTAAATGGATTTTAGATCCTCTCTTATGTCAATATCATTTCTGTAATACCACAAAAGGATGGAAATCAAAGCACAAGTTGCTCAAAACCAAGTTGAATCAAATCCGGGAAGTTTGGTAAAAAGTATGCCATTTGCCTTAAAATCATTCAAATCCAATATTAAATTGAACCAAACCAAATCCATTTGAAAGATTAGGGTAAATAAGAGTTTCATGCAAAATTTCAATCCATTCCGATAAAAATCCTAGGAGTTATGCTCCTTTGAAGTTGCTGCTGGGGATCTTTAAAAGTGATAAGTGGGCAACTTTGGAAAATTGTCTAGAAAAATCCACTACATAAAAATCCACGATATTTGGTGTGATTGAAGTCTGTATGGCCATATTTCAACAGAAACTAGCTTCATACAAAAATCCCTTCGGATGTGCCTTGGGTGGTCTCCCGAACAGGCCCCGAAGATCACAGATTTACCAAAAAAAGTACAAATGAACAGTTCTGAGTAAATCGGCTACCAATAATTCAAATGGAATCCAAAAATTATGAAACCAACTGGATTTGAAAATAGACTCATAAAGGAGTGCATAGAAACAAAAATCATTCGAATCGGACTTAAATCGAACACATGGCGCTCCGTCGAAGTGACAAGTTCTGTATTTGAACCTGAACTGTCCACTCAACTTCGACAGAGAGGTGTCAAAAATCCGCTAGATAGAAATTTGTGAAATTTGGTGGACATAAACTAGACAGCCTCACCTTTGCCATGGTTCTGGAATCGCCCCAAAATTCATCCGGATGATGAAGTTATGGGCGTCCGAAGTAGGGGTACAGGTGCTGTCAAGCTAAGCCATTCTTGAAGAAAAAACCAAATCCGAAAATTGATACAAATATGTGATTCGTGCAAGATGAACACAAATACTTTAAAAATCATCCAAAAGGCATTCCAGAATTGATTGAGGCCATTTATTTGAGATTTATCACAATAAATGTAATAAACCCCAAATATGAGCCTATCCCGCCAAAATAGTGATATGTATGTGCAAGTGTAAAAAAACCAAACAAGATCAATAGTATGCATACATATTTATCCAAATAGGGTTCTAAGACAGCCTAGGGTTCCGTTCCATTATCGTTTCCCTCTGTTCTCTCTCCCCGTTAAACACGGTTCTTCAAGATAATCAAGGGTACTTTGAATATGGAACGGTTTACAATCAATCAAAAAGGCCTTATGCTACATGGGTTCTAGCACTAGGGTCAATCCCCAGTCTCGTTTCTCCTAGATCCGCATTCACGTTTTACGGCTAGGGGAGTCTTGAGATACTTTGAGCCGGGGAAGGATTTCCACACATACAAACAAGGCTTTATACTACAGAAAGGTAGAAGAAGAGATCTAGATCTAGAAATGTAAAGACAGAAAATAAAAAGAAAAGTTGAGGCTTACCTGAGTTCTGGAGGCGATTCCGCAGCGGTTTTCTTCTTCTCTTGGAGTTCTTCTTTGCGAGAATTCAAAACAAGAGTTGAGTGCCATTTGCTCAAGGAGGAGGCTCCTATTTATAGGCAAAGGCTAGGGTCATTGGTAGACACAACTTAATGTCTAGAACCCCCCCCAGCCTTAACACTAAGGTTATTTCCGCGATTTCCCCTCATTTAATGAGGGACATGATGGTAAAAGTGAAAAGCTCTCGGAAAACCCTAATTTTGAGCAAACTTAAGGTATCCGGTATGTCAGACCGGATACATAAGGACCTTAAGGTATCCGGTACATGGTACCGGATATATTAAGCACTGCTTGTATCCGGTACTTGTTACCGGATACGAAAAGGCCTGCTTGTATCCGGCCTTAGTTACCGGATACAGGTAAAAATTCATTTTCTTCCATTTCTGTGCTGGCTTTCAAGGAGATAGTGATTTTTGATGATCGCTTGTGCAATTTGGGGTGTCTACAACTGCCCCTCTTTGCTGGAGTTGTAGCACAATGAACAACAAAGAATAGACACAACTCAAAATTGCACGGTTGAAAGACACCTCATTAATTGAACTTGCTTTGGTCAAACAAATGAGTGATAAAAACATGGATTTGAAGATAACCAATGAAACCCCTGCTATGTATAGTCTGACGGGGTGGCGTCTCTTCCTTATCTCAGATTTCTTTGAGCTCTCGTGGCTATGAAAAGAAATCTGAGACAAGCAAATTTTGAAAAGAATGTGGATTTAAAATTGACCTCTGCAAACTCAATTGCTTTTGATGTTTTTCAACAATAAGGAAGGAAATATTTTATTGAATTTTCCTGATTCATTTTCTTATTTGATTTACCTGGGTGCATTTGATGCCCAAACCTGTGCTTGAATATTCTGCAACTTGCTTTTGCTTCTTCCTCTTCTTGCTCTCTCAATAAGGATGTATGTGCCATTGCTGCCCATAGCCTGCATTTATGCTTCTCAACTGCCCAAGTGACTGCCTCTTCTTGATTGATGGATTTGAAAATCATGATCTGTTGATCTAACCTCATGCCCTTACCACCCATGACCTCTCATTCATGCCTTTTTACTGCTTCAGTAAAATCCTTCTTCAGAATTAGAAACCTTTGTTTAAAGGAGAAAACATGCAACTACTTCGAAGTTTCTTTTTTTTTTTTTTTTCAAATCCAAAGACTAAGGCCTGACTACTTCTTCCAGATGCTGTAATTTATTCCAATGAAAACCCAGAGGGAAAGGCGCTGAGCATGCCCCAGTTTTGATTGCTTGAAGTAGTATTTGCCCCTCAGCAGAGATGATCCTCTTTTTTCCCTTTTTTTTCTTTTCTTTTTTCTTTCTTTTTTTTTTCTTCTTTTTCTCTTTCTTCTTTTTTTTCTTTTTTTTAACATTTGCAAAAAGAAACCCTTATAAAGGAATGCAAATACAAAAATAGGTTTTATACTAGTGGCCTCAGAATTCTCTAATGCTTGCAAAACCAATGTTTTTATGAAAAGACATAGATGCTCATCATAGGCCAAAAATATATTTTTTTGTTTTTTGTGCTTTTTTTTTGTTTTGAAAAATGATCCAATCACTTATTAGCATATAGTCCAAAAGAATTAAAATCAAGTTGAATAATGAGAAGATTATTTCAGAAAATGAAGAAAGACCAAAATAAGCCTTCAGAACCTTTAGAATCATTCCCATGACCTTCAGCTTGTCAATTGATGCTCCCGATATGCCGACTCTTTTAATCTGACTATTTTGCCCCAGTCTAGAAAGACATTTTCCTTCATCCAATTGAAGAGCAATTGTTTCTCCATTGTATCCATGATATGAGAATTTATGATTTCAACTTCAGCAATAATTTCCTAATGGCAATTTTGATGGCCATCAACTTGTTCACAAATGCTTTATACCATAGCTCTGATTATGTTTGCTTCAATCTTGAAAAGAAGACTTTCCTCAATCACTTGAAGAGTAAAAAATAACCACCAACTTGAGGATTTCACCTGGATCTATGCCAATTCTGGACTTTTCTCTCTGACAATTTCCTTCTTGTAGATAGCTGATTATTTGCCATGTAGCGCCCTTCTAGGTTTTCACTACATTTTCTCCATTTTTCTCTTTTTTTTTTTCTTAATCCTTCATCACCAGCAGCTATGTAGTTAAAACTGCCTTAATTCAAAATTTCTTAATCAAAGAGGACTTAAGGATTGGATGAAATGAAGGCTTGGTGTTTGTTTAGAAAGAAAAGGAATAAAAGGCTCAAATACCATATGATCTAATGGGTTAACTGAAATTGCAATTTTTAAGACATTTCTTCCCTTGGAATGAATACAAAATTGCCCCTAGTAATGAAGTTCTTCACCCACTTTGGTTTCTTCATTTAAAACTCATTTCCCATTAATGAACTTCTTTTCTCATTCTTCCTTTCACAATTTTGAAGATATAGCATTTGTTGATCTGTTTTTCTTCTTTCTTCCCTTTTTTTTCATTTCTTTGCCCCCTTTTCTGAAAACATCTTCAAAATCCCTTTTGAACTTCAATAATGCCCCCCTTCTCTTGTTCCTTCATTCTTTTCTTTTCTTTTTTATGCCTTAATAAATTTGCCCCAGTGTGGGGTTGCAATTCTCAGTTTAGGTTACTTGGAAAAATTTATTAAGCTCAAAGGGTCTAACTAGGGATTTCAAAAATTTTGGGGATATAAAAAAAGAAAGGCCTCTTATCATTTTAAGAAAAGTTTGAATTTTCAGACTTGACAGAGTTGTACTACATGACTGGCTCAGGATTTTTCTTTTTTTTTGTTGATCGCCGTCACCGGGGAAGATAAAATTTCAACCATAAAACATCCTTCTCATCGGATCAGCCTCTTAAATCGCAATCCAAATCTTTCCATATTTTCCGATGGAGAGTGCAAACTAGGAGTCATCTTCAAATGCAAAAATTTCATCTTTCAGTTTCTTCTCCATTTGCTTTTCCTTGATGAGCAAGTGATGCGATCCTCTCTGTATTTTTATGAAATAAATCTTTGTACTTGCTGCTTTCAAGTGAAAACTTCGGGTCATCTTTGGTTCTAAAGTCCATAAGATTGGTCACTTCAAAATTTTGCAGAAATATTCTTCTCATGACACTTAAAAAGATTTGAATTTTCATATAAAATGTCTTTTTCTTCGATTTCGGTCTCAAAATTGAGCCCAATGTCGAAGTCATATTCAACTTAATGAAATTCAATGAGAGATATGACTCATAAGTAAAACAGGACCTTGTTGAAAACCTTTTTTTTTTTTTTTAGAAAAATGTTAAAGGGGAAAATCTTTTTTTTTTTTTTATAACAAAAATCTTAAAGGAAAACTCTCTTTTTTTTTTTTGAAAAAGCCTTTATTGAAATCACTTCTTGAGAACAAGGCTCCTTAGGATCCTCAGGAAATGTGCATTCTTCTTAAGGGGGTTTCTTTTCAGAGAACAAGTGAATTTGAAAATTGCCCCTGTTCTCAAAGGCAAAAGCTAACTTTTCTTTCTTTTTCAGAAAATTTCTTTCTGCTGCTGAGTGAGGCAAGTTTCTCTTTTCATGATTTGGGATGATCCCCTTCTCTGGGGTATTGTGCTCAGTTTCTGAAAGAAGTGACATTCCTTGATACGGAATCTGGATAGCAGCCCAGTCAATCAATGGTAGCTTAAACCTGGCCTCAATCTTTTCTTTTGATTCTTCTTCTTTCTTTTCCTGGGATTCTCCCTTTTCAATTGCTTCTACTTCATTTTCTTCTTGTATGAAGAGTGATTCCATACCCTTCAGACAATCATTATCGTCCATACTGACTTCTTGTTCAACATCCCGTGCTAGGCCACTTGTTTGCTCAAACTGCTCAAATGGAATTGTTTGCACCTCCTTTGCCCTTTCACCTGTCATTTCATTTTCTTTCACCTTCGGCTTAAAATCTGCCCCTGTGTGAGTCTCTTTCTCCACATGGCCCCCTTCATCTTCTTTTTCAAAATAAACCTGGATTGTGGTACCAACCGGAGCAATAAGTTGAGAAGGGTCAAATCTTCTTTTTCCTGAAAAAATTGACCCTATTGCATTTGAGCTGCTTGCCCCATTGTTGCTGGTGGGAGGAGGAGTGGGTGTGACAGAATTGAATGATAAAGAGTTATTATCCAGCAAATCCTGAATTGCATGCTTTAGGGCCAAGCAACGATCTGTGGTATGCCCTAGAGTGCTCATATGATATTCACAGATTGCAGATGGATCATAACCCTTCCCCTTGCTTGCATGAGGATTTGGCAACCTCAAAGTCACATAACCCTTTTGAAGTAGGGTAGGCAAAAGTTCAGATGGTTTCATAGGCAGTTTTGAAAACTCCCTTCTCTTCCTTACTTCTGTTTCCTCCTTCACAGGCTGTGCAATAGGGACATTAATTTGGATAGGCAGCAAAGGAATTGGATGGGCATTGGCTTGAAAGGGTCCCTTGGGAAGCTGCACCATATTCACTTCTGCTTCTCTCCTTTCCTCAGATTTTTTCTTTCCATTTGCATTTCCCTTGTTATGAATGGAGTCTTGTTGACTGACCAGGGCGGAATAATCAATTATCTTGCCAGATTTGATCCCATCCTCAATCTGGTCTGCCACCTGTACCAGGGCAGCAAAATTGGTGGTGATCTTACCCACCAGGTGATTGTAGAAAGGCTGCCCTAGCGTACCCATGAATGTTGAGATCATTTCAGGTTCCAGCATAGGCGGCCTGACCTGGGAGGCAGCCTCTCTCCACCTCTTGGCATATTGCCGCACAGATTCATCTTTGCCCTTGCTCATCCTCATAATGTCGTACCGGTCTGGCACGATCTCCGAGTTAAATTTGTATTGGTCTAAGAAGGTGTCTGCCAGATCCTTCCATCCTCTAATCTTCCCATGATCAACTGTGGCGAACCACCTCAAGGCTGATCCTGTCAAACTCCTCTGGAAGAGTTGAATCAGTATGCCATCATCCCGACCAAACTAGCACAAAGCCCCGCAGTATAGTTTCAAATGGCTCATAGGGCAGCCTGTGCCGTCGAACTTGTCGAAGTCCGGGCACTTGAACTTGGCCGGTAGACATACGTCAGAATACATGCACAGATCCTCGAAAGTGGTGCCTCCATAGCTATTTCCCCCTTTCACCTCTTTCAGTTCTTCCTGGATCCTTTCTATCCTGAGCAGCATTTTCCTTTCAGTTTCTTCCCTGGCTTTTTCCTTCTCCAGTTCTTTCTCGGATTCTGCTGTATTTTCCCTGATCAGAATGGGTTCAGGGACTGGTTCAGAAATGGGCTCAGGCATGGGTGGAGCCGGAGGCGGAATGTAGGCCTGAGGTGGTGGTGCTTGATGGGAAGTCGATGCTTGGTTTTGGGCCTGGGTCTGTTGGGCCTGAGCCGCTAGTAGGTCTCCCAACATCATGGCTAGACCAGCCACTTGCTCCTGCAGCTGAGCAAAGTCTTGAGCGGGTACGGTGGCTTGGGCTTGGTTCTCTTCAGTGTTCATAGCTCTGCCTTTGGATCTGGTCACGGGAGCAATGATTGCAAATAAGTGTACCTGGATAAGGAAAAGCAAAGAAACATGTCAGCTCCCATTTAATCTGAGTCACACACCTATAAATGTATATAAGTGGGTTAGGTGAACACAAGTTCGGATTTATTTGTTTTTTTTTTTTCTATATTTTTCCATTTTTTGTTTTGTTTTTTTTGATTGTTGGAATATTTTAGGGCTTCCAAAGGTCCCAAAGAATGAGAAATGTCTAAAATTCAGAGGCTTTTAGACGGCCCAAAGGATACGTGTCTATAATTCAGAGGCTTATAGACGGCCCAAAAAGGTTGTGTCTAAAATTCAGAGGCTTTTAGATGGCCCAAAAAGGTTTGTCTAAAATTCAAAGGCTTTTAGACGGCCAAAAGAGGTTTGTCTAAAATTCAGAGGCTTTTAGACGGCCAAAAGGATACGTGTCTATAATTCAGAGGCTTATAGACGGCCCAAAGAAATAATTTGTCTAAAATTCAGAGGCTTTTAGACGGCCCAAAAAGGTTGTGTCTAAAATTCAGAGGCTTTTAGATGGCCGATATATGTCTATAATTTAGAGGCTTATAGACAGCCCAAAGAAATAATTTGTCTAAAATTCAGAGGCTTTTAGATGGCCGATATATGTCTATAATTCAGAGGCTTATAGACAGCCTAAAGAAATAATTTGTCTAAAATTCAGAGGCTTTTAGACGGCCCAAAAAGGTTGTGTCTAAAATTCAGAGGCTTTTAGATGGCCCAAAGGATATGTGTCTATAATTCAGAGGCTTATAGACGGCCCAAAAAAGGTTGATGTTTGAAATTCAGAGGCTTTCAAATGGCCCAAAAATGTTGTGTCTAAAATTCAGACGCTTTTAGATGGCCCAAAGGATATGTGTCTATAATTCAGAGGCTTATAGACGGCCCAAAAAAGGTTGATGTTTGAAATTCAGAGGCTTTCAAATGGCCCAAAAAGGTTGTGTCTAAAATTCAGAGGCTTTTAGACGGCCCAAAAAGGTTGTGTCTAAAATTCAGAGGCTTTTAGATAGCCCAAAGGATATATGTCTATAATTCAGAGGCTTATAGACAGCCCAGAATAGGTGGATGTTTGCAATTCAGAGGCTTTCAAATGGCCCAAAAAGATTGTGTCTAAAATTCAGAGGCTTTTAGACGGCCCAAAATAAGTTGATGTTTGAAATTCAGAGGCTTTCAAATGGCCCAAAAAAGTTGTGTCTAAAATTCAGAGGCTTTTAGACGGCCCAAAGAGGATGCGTCTATAATTCAGAGGCTTATAGATGGCCCAAAAGGTTTCAATTTATTGGTACGAAAAAGACCAACCAAGGGTTTTTATGGAACACTTTAGGGCTTCCAAAGGTCCCATTTTTTTTTTGATTTGATTGATAAAAATAACCAACCAAGGTTTTCATGGAATATTCTAGGGCTTCCAGAGGTCCCACTTTTTTTTTTGTTTGATTGATAAAAATAACCAACCAAGGTTTTCATGGAATATTCTAGGGCTTCCAAGTGTCCCACTTTTTTTTTTTATTTGATTGATAAAAATAACCAACCAAGGGTTTCTTGGAATATTCTAGGGCTTCCAAGCGTCCCACACATGTTTTGATTTGATTGACAAAAATAACCAACCAAAGGTTTCTTGGAATATTCTAGGGCTTCCAAGTGTCCCACAAATGTTTTGATTTGATTGGTAAAAATAACCAACCAAAGGTTTCTTGGAATATTCTAGGGCTTCCAAGTATCCCACAAATGTTTTGATTTGATTGATAAAAATAACCAACCAAAGGTTTCTTGGAATATTCTAGGGCTTCCAAGTGTCCCACAAATGTTTTGATTTGATTGATAAAAATAACCAACCAAAGGTTTCTTGGAATATTCTAGGGCTTCCAAGTATCCCACAAATGTTTTGATTTGATTGATAAAAATAACCAACCAAAGGTTTCTTGGAATATTCTAGGGCTTCCAAGTATCCCACAAATGTTTTCATTTGATTGATAAAAATAACCAACCAAAGGTTTCTTTTTTTTATTTATTTTTTTTTTCAAATTTGCTGAATTTTCTCAGTTTTCAAGTTCCAAAGTTTGACTGACACATGTTTGAGTTGAGTTGGTGTCAAAAAATATGACACCTTGGTTTCCTCTTTGATTTTCAAACTTAGGTTAAATCCTGAAAGAATATTTTATTTTATTCTTTTTTGTTTTTTTTTTGATTTTGTATTTTGGAACATTTTTATGTTCTTTTCGGGGTGCCTAAGGATTATCCACAGTGTTTTAGGCATTTTGTTCTGAAAATTTGGGCTGAAAAGCCAATTTGTGCATTTTTTGAATGTATCCGGTATAATATACCGGATAAGAATATGCCTTATTGTATCCGGTCACCCTAACCGGATACACGCATATGCCTTTGTATCCGGAAATACATACCGGATATGAATAGAGTTGTTATTAACCGGCCTGAGTTGCCAGTTATTGCAGAAATGGCCCTTTTTGACTCATTTTTTTCACCCGATTTGATTTTTTTCATTCCCACTTGGTGTTCACCTTAACTTGACCTTCAAAACTTGCCCCAAATTGGGCTTGGACATCATACTTGCAAAATTCCCTAAATTTAGGAAAAGAACATGGCTTTACCTTGCCACCTTGTATTACCTTCATTCAATATGGTATTCACATTATACCTTGGCCTGTAAAACATGCAAACGGCCTTCCCACATTTACACCCAATTCCCCAAACGCAATTGTGTGCTTTTAGCTGAAAACGTGTTTCTCCACCTTCAAGCGTATGGTTTTTGGGTTTTGGCTTAATTGGCAACTTAGAACTCAAGTCTAGTGATGCCCGGAATCGAATCACAGATCCCATTGTCATCACATCATTGACCCAAATTCTAAGGTAAATGTTTTCACTTTCGCTTTCCGAAGTCACGACCTCGGTGCGCCAAGCTACACACATTCATGGTTCAACTTCCTAATAGGTAATGGGTAGGCTGTGCAAATTGTTTCAAGTGCTCAAGTGCAATTTTAGATTGTGGTAACATTCACAACGTCCCAGCCCCTTGCCACTCTTTTTCGTAGCCATGCATTCACTTTCAAGCCAAGGTACATATGACAAAAATAATGAAGCTAAATACAAGCAAGCAAGCACCAAAACAACTAAATATGCACAAAAAATATTACATGCCCAAAAAGTGGTATACAAAACATGTTATTTGTACAAACAACAATTAAATCATGTAAGCATGCTTGAAACCCAAAAGCATTCCCTAAAATCCCAGATTTTCATGTTCTTTTTCATGCTCAAAGTGTACCATTTACCCCAAATTGAAGCATAAAATTTTAGCACTTACTTGGCATGGTTCAAAAGTGTTTCAATGAGGTAAAATATGCTTTAAAATCTCCAGAAATATGCACTAAAATTTTCAGATTTCTCATGCCCAAAAGTGCATCCTTTATACCCCAAATTAATGCCTAAAAGTTTAGCAACTACTTGACATGGTATATTGGTGAACATACTAAAAAAACCACAATGTGCACTAAAATTCGAGATTTCATGCTCTTGGTTTTCATGCTCAAATTGAATTCCCCTATACCCCAAATCAAAGGCATGGCATAACAAAAATTTTTAAGCACAAAAAAGCATGCTTTATAGGAATCATGTTTGAATACCCAAAAATTCTGAACTCATAGATTTCATGCTACTAATTCTCATATTCAAACCATGGTATTCAAAATTCAAATTAGAGCATGTTATCACCAAATACAACCAAATCAGGCTTCAAGATAGGCTTCTCCTAAATCAACCTTTAGGCAACATCAAGCAAAATATACATGACTTGATTCATATAAAATTCAAAAGCATCCCCATCAGATTTGAAATACAAGAATATATACAAATGAATTAAACAAAGTAGCAAGCATTCAAAAATAAGTAAAAAGCATGAATATACACAAATAGGCTTAAATCCACAAGTCCCCAGCAAAGTCGCCAGTTGTGAGACATGGGAAAATCACCGGAATGATGATCATCCCTCCGTCAGCACACGGGACTCCAAATAAAAGTGGGAGAGTCGCCACCATTCATGATTTTGGGGTGAGAATGGACACCAAAAGATTAAAAATAAGCAAAAATAGCCAAAAGAACATTCTAGGATAAAAATAACCCTACTTAAAATTCAAATCCAGAGATGGGTAAGGGGATTAGATTATGAATGAGGGAAGGTGTTAGGCACCCCCATTCATCCACGTAAAGTGGTTGCCAAGTGTATGTTCATGCAAAAAATAAGAAAGCTTGCCAGAATCATAAAAAAAACCTTGAAAAAGGACCAATGTATGATATTTTCACATGAAGATCTAAATGGATTTTAGATCCTCTCTTATGTCAATATCATTTCTGTAATACCACAAAAGGATGGAAATCAAAGCACAAGTTGCTCAAAACCAAGTTGAATCAAATCCGGGAAGTTTGGTAAAAAGTATGCCATTTGCCTTAAAATCATTCAAATCCAATATTAAATTGAACCAAACCAAATCCATTTGAAAGATTAGGGTAAATAAGAGTTTCATGCAAAATTTCAATCCATTCCGATAAAAATCCTAGGAGTTATGCTCCTTTGAAGTTGCTGCTGGGGATCTTTAAAAGTGATAAGTGGGCAACTTTGGAAAATTGTCTAGAAAAATCCACTACATAAAAATCCACGATATTTGGTGTGATTGAAGTCTGTATGGCCATATTTCAACAGAAACTAGCTTCATACAAAAATCCCTTCGGATGTGCCTTGGGTGGTCTCCCGAACAGGCCCCGAAGATCACAGATTTACCCAAAAAAGTACAAATGAACAGTTCTGAGTAAATCGGCTACCAATAATTCAAATGGAATCCAAAAATTATGAAACCAACTGGATTTGAAAATAGACTCATAAAGGAGTGCATAGAAACAAATATCATTCGAATCGGACTTAAATCGAACACATGGCGCTCCGTCGAAGTGACAAGTTCTGTATTTGAACCTGAACTGTCCACTCAACTTCGACAGAGAGGTGTCAAAAATCCGCTAGATAGAAATTTGTGAAATTTGGTGGACATAAACTAGATAGCCTCACCTTTTCCATGGTTCTGGAATCGCCCCAAAATTCATCCGGATGATGAAGTTATGGGCGTCCGAAGTAGGGGTACAGGTGCTGTCAAGCTAAGCCATTCTTGAAGAAAAAACCAAATCCGAAAATTGATACAAATATGTGATTCGTGCACGATGAACACAAATACTTTAAAAATCATCCAAAAGGCATTCCAGAATTGATTGAGGCCATTTATTTGAGATTTATCACAATAAATGTAATAAACCCCAAATATGAGCCTATCCCGCCAAAATAGTGATATGTATGTGCAAGTGTAAAAAAACCAAACAAGATCAATAGTATGCATACATATTTATCCAAATAGGGTTCTAAGACAGCCTAGGGTTCCGTTCCATTATCGTTTCCCTCTGTTCTCTCTCCCCGTTAAACACGGTTCTTCAAGATAATCAAGGGTACTTTGAATATGGAACGGTTTACAATCAATCAAAAAGGCCTTATGCTACATGGGTTCTAGCACTAGGGTCAATCCCCAGTCTCGTTTCTCCTAGATCCGCATTCACGTTTTACGGCTAGGGGAGTCTTGAGATACTTTGAGCCGGGGAAGGATTTCCACACATACAAACAAGGCTTTATACTACAGAAAGGTAGAAGAAGAGATCTAGATCTAGGAATGTAAAGACAGAAAATAAATAGAAAAGTTGAGGCTTACCTGAGTTCTGGAGGCGATTCCGCAGCGGTTTTCTTCTTCTCTTGGAGTTCTTCTTTGCGAGAATTCAAAACAAGAGTTGAGTGCCATTTGCTCAAGGAGGAGGCTCCTATTTATAGGCAAAGGCTAGGGTCATTGGTAGACACAACTTAATGTCTAGAACCCCCCCAGCCTTAACCCTAAGGTTATTTCCGCGATTTCCCCTCATTTAATGAGGGACATGATGGTAAAAGTGAAAAGCTCTCGGAAAACCCTAATTTTGAGCAAACTTAAGGTATCCGGTATGTCAGACCGGATACATAAGGACCTTAAGGTATCCGGTACATGGTACCGGATATATTAAGCACTGCTTGTATCCGGTACTTGTTACCGGATACGAAAAGGCCTGCTTGTATCCGGCCTTAGTTACCAGATACAGGTAAAAATTCATTTTCTTCCATTTCTGTGCTGGCTTTCAAGGAGATAGTGATTTTTGATGATCGCTTGTGCAATTTGGGGTGTCTACAAGTGGTAGCATTTCATGCCAATCTTTGTAACTCACTACCATCTTCTGAATGATTTTCTTTATATTCTTGTTTGCTGCTTCCACTGCCCCATTCATCTTTGGCCTGTACGGAGCTGACTTATGGTGGGTGATCTGAAGCTGCTCACACATTTTCTTCATGTCCTTGTTCTTAATATTTGAAGCGTTGTCTGATACTATGGCACTTGGCAGTCCATAGCGACAAATGATATTGTGCTTCAAAAATTTAATAACATGGTTGTTTGTGATATTTGCGTATGATGCTGCTTCTACCCATTTAGTGAAGTAATCAATTGCCACTAAGATGAATCTGTGTCCGTTCGATGCCTTAGGGAAGATCATGCCGATGACATCTATGCCCCACATAGAGAAGGGCCAGGGTGATGTCATGTTGTGCAGCTCACCTGGGGGTGCATGCTTATTATCTGCATAGATTTGACATTGATGGCACCTCCTGACATGTATACCGCAATCATGCTCCATGGTCGTCCAGTAATATCCTAACCTCAGGATCTTCTTTGCCAAGATGTTCACATGAAGTGGCTTCTTGGCTGGAGGAGCCTGGACCAGGTTCACCTCCCCTTCTTTTCGGGCCCCCGTCTTTTTAAATCCGGCCCCTTTCTTCTGGGCCATGGAGGCAGAGGAATCAGACTGCCCAGTCAGAGTAGAGTAGTCTATCAGCCTTCCTGACCTGACCCCTTCCTCAATCCGGTCCGGCACTTGTACCAGGGCAGCAAAGTTGGTAGTTATCTGACCCACCAGATGGTTGTAGAAAGGCTGCCCCAGTGTGCCCATAAATGTGGTGATCATCTCCGGCTCTTGCATAGGTGGCCTGACCTGGGAGGCGGCCTCTCTCCATCTCTTGGCGTATTGCCGTACTGGCTCATCTTTGCCCTTGGTCATCCTCATCATGTCGTACCGGTCGGGCACAATCTCCGAGTTGAACTTGTACTGGTCCAAGAAAGCATCGGCCAAGTCCTTCCACCTTCTAATCCTTCCATGGTCCACTGTAGCGAACCACCGAAGGGCTGATCCGATTAGACTCCTCTGAAAGAGTTGGATCAGTATGCCATCATCCCTACCAAATTCGCATAGGGCCCCGCAGTATAGTTTCAAATGGCTTAATGGGCAGCCCGTGCCATCAAACTTGTCAAAGTCTGGGCACCTGAACTTAGCTGGTAGACAGACGTCCGGGTACATGCACAGGTCCTCGAAGGTGGTACCTCCATGGCTGCTTCCCCCCTTCACCTCTTTCAGCTCTGCCTGGATTCTTTCTATCCTCAGCAGCATTTTCTTTTCCATCTCATCCCTCGCCTTTTCCTTTTCCAGCTCTTTCTCAGACTCTACTGTATTTTCCCTGATCAGAATGGGCTCAGGGACTGGTTCAGAAATGGGCTCAGGCATGGGCTGAGCCGGAGGCGGTATGTAGGCCTGAGGTGGTGGTGCCTGATGGGAGGTAGAGGCCTGGTTTTGGGCTTGGGCCTGCGCCGCCAGTAAGTCCCCCAGCATTTTGGCTAGACCGGACACTTGCTCCTGCAGTTGAGTAAAGTCTTGAGCAGGGACAGTAGCTTGGGCTTGGTTCTCTTCAGTATTCATTGCTCTTGCTTTGGATCTGGTCACGGGAGCAATGACTGCAAATAAGTGCACCTGGGTTGAAAGTAAATGTACCTGAGTTAAAAAATGAACAGAAAATGTTAGCTTCCATTTAACTTGAGTCACACCCCTATATATGTAAACCAGTAGGTTAGGTGAACACCAATCCAGATTTTTTTTTTTTTTGTTTTTTGTTGTTTTAATTTTGTGTTGGAATATTCTAGGGCTTCCAAGGGTCCCAAAATTTTTTTTTTTGATTTGATTGATAAAGATAACCAACCAAGGTTTTCATGGAATATTCTAGGGCTTCCAAGGGTCCCAAAAAAAATTTTTTTTTTGATTGATAAAAATAACCAACCAAGGTTTTCATGGAATATTCTAGGGCTTCCAAGCGTCCCACACATGTTTTGATTTGATTGATAAAAATAACCAACCAAAGGTTTCTTGGAATATTCTAGGGCTTCCAAGTATCCCACAAATGTTTTGATTTGATTGATAAAAATAACCAACCAAAGGTTTCTTGGAATATTCTAGGGCTTCCAAGTGTCCCACAAATGTTTTGATTTGATTGATAAAAATAACCAACCAAAGGTTTCTTGGAATATTCTAGGGCTTCCAACTATCCCACAAATGTTTTGATTTGATTGATAAAAATAACCAACCAAAGGTTTCTCGGAATATTCTAGGGCTTCCAAGTATCCCACAAATGTTTTGATTTGATTGATAAAAATAACCAACCAAAGGTTTCTTGGAATATTCTAGGGCTTCCAAGTATCCCACAAATGTTTTGATTTGATTGATAAAAATAACCAACCAAAGGTTTCTTGGAATATTCTAGGGCTTCCAAGTATCGCACAAATGTTTTGATTTGATTGATAAAAATAACCAACCAAAGGTTTCTTTTTTTTATTTTTTTTTCTTCAAATTTGCTGAATTTTCTCAGTTTTCAAGTTCAAAAGCTTGGTTGAAACATATTTGAGTTGAATTGGTGTCAAGACACCTTGGTTTCCTCTTTGATTTTCAAACTTAGGTTAAATCCTGAAAGAATATTTTATTTTATTCTTGTTTGTTTTTTTTTTTGTAATTTTTTTTTGATTTTGTATTTTTGGGAACATTTCTTATGTTCTTTTCGGGGTGCCTAAGGATTATCCACAGTGTTTTAGGCATTTTATTCTGAAAATTTGGGCTGAAAAGCCAATTTGTGCATTTTTTGAACGTATTCGGTATAATATTCCGGATAAGAATATGCCTTATTGTATCCGGTCACCCTAACCGGATTCACGCATATGCCTTTGTATCCGGAAATACATACCGGATATGAATAGAGTTGTTATTAACCGGCCTGAGTTGCCGGTTATTGCCGAAATGGCCCTTTTTGACTCATTTTTTTTCACCCGATTAGTTTTTTTTCATTCCCAATTTATGTTCACCTTAATTTGACCTTCAAAACTTGCCCCAAATTGGGCTTGGACATCATACTTGCAAAATTCCCTAAATTTAGGAAAAGAACATGGCTTTACCTTGCCACCTTGTATTACCTTCATTCAATATGGTATTCACATTATACCTTGGCCTGTAAAACATGCAAACGGCCTTCCCACATTTACACCCAATTCCCCCAAACGCAATTGTGTGCTTTTAGCTGAAAACGTGTTTCTCCACCTTCAAGCGTATGGTTTTTGGGTTTTGGCTTAATTGGCAACTTAGAACTCAAGTCTAGTGATGCCCGGAATCGAATCACAGATCCCATTGTCATCACATCATTGACCCAAATTCTAAGGTAAATGTTTTCACTTTCGCTTTCCGAAGTCACGACCTCGGTGCGCCAAGCTACACACATTCATGGTTCAATTTCCTAATAGGTAATGGGTAGGCTGTGCAAATTGTTTCAAGTGCTCAAGTGCAATTTAAAATTGTGGTAACATTCACAACGTCCCAGCCCCTTACCACTCTTTTTCGTAGCCATGCATTCACTTTCAAGCCAAGGTACATATGACAAAAATAATGAAGCTAAATACAAGCAAGCAAGCACCAAAACAACTAAATATGCACAAAAAATATTACATGCCCAAAAAGTGGTATACAAAACATGTTATTTGTACAAACAACAATTAAATCATGTAAGCATGCTTGAAACCCAAAAGGCATTCCTAAAATTCCAAATTTCATGCTCTTTTTCATGCTCAAAGTGTACCATTTCTACCCAAATTGAAGCCTAAAATTTTAGCACTACTTGGCATGGTTCAAAAGTGTTTCAATGAGGTCAAACATGCTTAAAAACCCCCAAATATACACTGAAATTTCCAGATTTTTTTGTTCTTCATTTTTTGTGCTCAAATGACATTGTTTTATGCCCAAATCCAGGCCTAAAAATACAGCACCTAAATGTATTGTACAAGAGGTGTTTTATTGAGGAAAACATGCTTGAAAAAACCCAAAATACCTACTGAATTTCCAGATTTTGTATTCTTCATCTTTGGTACTCAACATGCTTCATTCATACCCAAATCAAAGCCTAAAAATTTAATACCTAACATATGGCACAAGAAAGGTTTGAATTGGGGGAAAACATGCTTGGGAATCCCAAAAATATACATTGAGTTGCTGGATTTTTTTTTTTTTTGCACTTTATTTTCATGCTCAAAACATGGCACTAAAAAAAACTCCTAAAACAAAGCACTAAAAAAAAAACAAGTAGGCATGCACAACAAGGTAAGGCCATAAACATGCTCCTAAGCATACTCCAACCATATACACATGCCTTTATCAATGTAAAATTCCCAATCAGATTTAGAATACAACAATATACACCAATAAAGTAAATAAAATAGCAAGCATTCAAAAGTAAAGAAAAAGCATGAATATACACAAAATGGCTTAAATCCACAAGTCTCCAGCAAAGTCGCCAGTTGTGAGACATGGGAAAAATCACCGGAATGATCATCCCTCCGTCAACACACGGGCTCAACGCAAAAATGGGAGAGTCGCCACCATTCATGATTTTGGGGTGAGAATGGACACCAAAGAGTTCAAAAATAAGCAAAAAGCCAAAAGACAAATTCTAGGATAAAAATAACCCTACTTGAAAATCAAATCCAGAGATGGGTAAGGGGATTAGATTATGAGCGGGGGAAGGTGTTAGGCACCCCCATTCATCCACACGAAGTGGTTGCCAAGTGTATGTTCATGCTAAAAAGAAAATAAGAAGCTTGCTAAAAATCATGAAAAAGCCTTGAAAAGGGAACAAGTGTATGATATATTCACATGAAGATCCAAATGGATTTTAGATCTTCTCTTATGTCAATATCACTTCTGGAATATCTCAAAAGATGGAAAGCAAAGCACAAATTGCTCAAAAACCAAGTTAAATCAAATCCGGAAAATTCGGTAAAAGTATGCCATTTGTCTTGAAATCATTCAAATCCAATTCTAAATTGAACCAAACCAGATCCATTTGAAAGATTAAGGTAAATAAGAGTCTCATGCAAAATTTCACTTCATTCCGATGAAAAATCTAGGAGTTATGCTCCTTTGGAGTTGCTGTTGGGGATTTTTAAAAGTGGTAAGTGGGCAACTTTGGAAAATTGTCTAGAAAAATCCACTACATAAAAGTCCACGAAATTTGGTGTGATTGAAGTTTGTATGGCCATATTTCAAAAGAAACTAGCCTCATACAAAAATCCCTTCGGATGTGCCTTTGGTGGTCTCCCGAACAGGCCCCGAAGATCACAGATTTACCCAGAAAAGTACAAATGAACAGTTCTGAGTAAATCGGCTACCAATAATTCAAATGGAATCCAAAAATTATGAAACCAACTGGATTTGAAAATAGACTCATACAGGAGTACTCAGAAACAAAAATCACTCGAATCGGACTTAAATCGAACACATGGAACTCCGTCGAAGTGACAAGTTCTGTACTTGAACCTGAACTGTCCACTAAACTTCGACAGAGAGGTGTCAAAAATCCACTAGATAGAAATTTGTGAAATTTGGTAGACATAAACTAGACAGCCTCACCTTTCCCATGGTTCTGGAATCGCCCTGAAATTCATCCGGATGATGAAGTTATGGGCGTCCGAAGTAAGGGTACAGGTGCTGTCAAGCTAAGCCATTCTTGAAAAAAAACCAAATCCGAAAATTGATAAAAATGTGTGATTCGTGCAAGATGAACACAAATACTTTAAAAATCATCCAAAAGACATTCCAGAATTGATTGAGGCCATTTATTTGAGATTTATCACAATAAATGCAATAAATCCCCAAATATGAGCCTATCCCGTCAAAATAACGATATGTATGTGCAAGTGTAAAAAAACCAAACAAGATCAATAGCATGCATACATATTCATCCAAATAGGGTTCTAAGATAGCCTAGGGTTCCGTTCCATTATCGTTTCCCTCTGTTCTCTCTCCCCGTTAAATACGGTTCTTCAAGATAATCAAGGGTACTTTGAATATGGAACGGTTTACAATCAATCAAAAAGGCCTTATGCTACATAGATTCTAGCACTAGGGTCAATCCCCAGTCTCGTTTCTCCTAGATCCCGCCTCCACGTTTTACGGCTAGGGGGAGTCTCGAGATACTTTGAGCCGGGGAAGGGTTTTCACACATAAAAACAAGGCTTTACACTACAGAAAGGTAGAAGAAGAGATCTAGATCTAGGAATGTAAAGACAGAAAATAAAAAGAAAAGTTGAGGCTTACCTGAGTTCTGGAGGCGATTCCGCAGCGGTTTCCTTCTTCTCCTGGAGTTCTTCTTTGCGAGAATTCAAAACAAGAGTTGATTGCCTTTTGCTCAAGGAGGAGGCTCCTATTTATAGGCAAAGGCTAAGGTCATTGGTAGACACAACTTAATGTCTAGAACCCCCCAACCTTAACCCTAAGGTTATTTCCGAGATTTCCCCTCATTTAATGAGGGACGTGATGGTAACAAGTGATTTCTCTCGGAAAACCCTAATTTTGAGCAAACTTAATGTATCCGGTATATCAGACCGGATAAAAAGGGCCTTAAGGTATCCGGTTGTAAAACCCCGTTTCGAGTAGAAAACAAAATAAAATAATAATGTTAGAATAAAATAAATTAACAGTCACAGTAAGGAAAATAAACAAGTAATAACAGTAGATGAAAATATATATGCATATATAGATGTTGGTGCTGGTTAAATCAAGTGTTATTATTTCTGGGAAACTTGTGGTCATCGGGGTTCAAAAAAAATATATATATATAAAAAATAAAAATATAATAAGGTGGAAATATTTGGCCCCGGGAATAAATAGAAAAGGGGGGGGGCCAATAGTTGTAAATCCGGAAAACCCTGCACTAGTGAGGGATAAAAAGGGGATTTCTAAAAATGAGGGTGAATTAGGTTAAATCCGGGTGGTGTCTATATAAATAGCTAACTCATACAACTTTTCGGGGATTTGGGGAAAAGGTCGCGGCTGTGGAGAGAGTTAGGGTTCCCGTCTGTCTCGAAGTCAAAAATCTCCAGGATGGCCGGAAGCTTGAAGAAAGTCTTCGTAAAGTGAGTAGCACTGTTTTACAACTGGGATTGTGTTTTTCTGTTTCTCTCGAGATTATTCTGATGCATGAGTATATATAAAGTGATTGTGTGAGTTTCTGGGTTTTTTCTGGTTTTCGGAAAGTTGCATGAACAGAGTCTCCGGATTGAAATTATAATTGAAAATGAAAGTGTTTAGATTAATTTCAAATATGGTTGGGAAGTCTTCTGGGAGTATTAGGAGTGTACTGGAGTAGTTACAGACCTTCACAAACTGGCCAGTCATGTACATCTCAAAATAACAGAGAAATGAAAACCACAGGGGGTATCCGCTCACCTCGCGCTCACCGGCGCTCACCTAAGAGGTAGGCGCCCCGTTAAACACGACCCACCGCCGAGCTCACGCCCGGCTGGCGCTCATCTCGCGCAAAGCAGAAAACCTTGCGCCCATCTCGCGCGAGTCTCGCGCCCACCTCACGCCCATCTCGCGCCCATCTCGCGCTCACCTAGCGTCGGGTGAGCGGCAGGTCGATTTTGCCCCTTTTCTTCACCGCCGACCGGCGCTCACCTCGCGCCCACCTCGATAGGTGAGCGGCAGACCTATTTTGCTTACTGAAAGGGAATTTCTGATTTGACCAAGAGTATTTGCACTTCTTAGGGGTTAAACCACTTCACTATTCACTTGGTTAGGAACCTGGGAAACCATTTTGCCTATGAAATTAATAGAGGAAAATTTGTGAACATCTTATGAGTTTTAAGTTGAGTTTAGGTTACTTATGAGTATTGTGCCAGACACCAAATTAGTAAGAGTTACCAGTTACCTTTCCTTGTTCTATACACTATTTTGATTGAGAAGTTCTTGTATTTCTGGTTTCACTTGTTGGAAACTTTATACGTATTAAAAGGTTTTCTTTGGTATGAATGGATTGAGTTTTACTTTCATATGACTTGTGTTATGGAAATGAGAAAATACTGAATGTACTTGAGGTACTGCTTGGTCCAGAGGGACAGGTGATGAATTGTGATGAGTAATTACATGATGTGGAATGAATGGTTTTGTTTTGATATTGAAATCGAGATTATACGATGTTTACTGTTTTGGTCTAGCTTGTCCTGGATCCAGATGTCTAAGCTTAGTATTGTGATGCTTTTATTTTATTGGTGTAATGGCATGGCCATGGAGTGTTGCCACGACTGGTGTAGAGCAGCCAGAAACCCTGAGTAGGCCTGGTTGTCAATGCCAAAACCCTGAGTAGGCCGGCATTGGATGACGAAACCCTGAGTAGGCCGTCATTTCAGAGTATCCGAAACCTTGAGTAGGCCGGAACTGTGTACATGGAGGTGTGGAGGTCGCTCTGGCATGTTTATTACCCAATCAAATATTTGTATGACATTGACCACGTGGATTTGTCGTTTACTTATCAGTTAGAATAACATGGGATACTTAGTGGAAATTGTCTTATTGAGGCCTGGACTATATTATTAATGTTCTCTGAAACTGTTCTGGGTTTTGTTGACCAAGGGATTTCCGATGTTAATTGCTTATAGTTAGATGGTTTCCTATACTCTTGGGTCAACAATTACTGTCAGCAGAGTACGCAGACTTCACCGGTTGTTCCTTGTTTTCTCGTCTGATTATTCGATCATGGAATTTTTAAACTTGAAGATGTGTATTCTTGCATGCATGTGCTACTTGCTGAGATATTCGTATCTCACTCTGTTAATTCTGTTGTTTTTCAGATACGTATGGAGAATCGAAAATTGCGGGTAGTGAAAATTTGGTCATGTGAGTTTTCATGTTGGGATTTGTTTAGCGCACTCTATTGATTAAAAATATTTAGTTTCATGTTTTCTTTACTCTGGTAGTTCGATTCTGTTAATTTTAATAACCTCTGGATACGAGATTACGGGTTTTCATGTGACTCGAATCCGGGGCGTTACACCGGTACATGGTACCGGATACATTAAGGCTCGCATGTATCCGGTATGAGTAACCAGATACAGGTAGGAGTACTTGTATCCGGCCTGAGTATCCGGATACAGGTAAAAGTTTATTTTCTCCAATTTCTGTGCTGGCTTTCCAGGAGATAATGATTTTTGATGATTGTTTGTGCAATTTGGGGTGTCTACACTAAGTTTGCTAAAATCGGATATTAGACGAGCGAGTTGTGGGCGGTTAAAGTTTCTAAAAAATCTGCACACGTGGCAAACAGTGAAGACAGAACAGCAAAATGAAAAGTTTTGAATTAAAAAATAATATTTTTGCTAAAAATCTAATTAAAGTATTTAAAGTAAAAGAAAAAGAAAAGAAAATTAAAAAATGCATAAAACAAAGATCTTAATAAAATAATAATAAAAAAGGCAAATGAATTAAGTACATAAAGAAAAAAAGAAAAATAAATAAATGATTGGACGAATTCTCCATGTGGAGAATTCGTTCAAGCAAACTTGGCCTCCAAGTTTACTTGGAGGCTAAGAAAAAAAAACAATCATTGCTTGTGTTTAAAAAAGGGCATGAATGGAAAAGGGGTAAGGTTTTGGTGATAAAGTAAGAAAGTAATTAACTTTTGGTCATAGGTTATAAAAAGAAACCCTAGCACAAACCAAAGGGGTCGGCTGATTTTTTGTTGGGTTCATTGGGTCTTGATCCCCCATCTCCCCCAAGCTCCCTTGCTCTCTCCCAAGACGCTTCTTCTCCATCTCTCCCAAAACCCTATTCTCTCTTTGCCTTCTTCATCTCCACCTAAGAAGCAACCCAAAGAAGCTACTTAGTATCCTTTGAAGCTTGGAAGAGAAGATCTTGGGAGGTGAACAAGGTGCTGTCTAGGTGCTGCCATGGTCTAGAAGAGGTGTAAGAATGCTTTAAAACAAGTATTTGAACCTAAGGTGAGCCTCTTGTAGCCTTTTTATTACACATATATGAATATGAGTTAATTTAAAGCTTATGAAATTTCATGTGTGTGGTGATGTTTTTGTTGTATGATATGTGCATGTTCCTCTCTCTTATACTCTCTTTTTGGATTCTTCTAAGGGTTACTACAACCCCATGGTAAGAAGAAAAAGTCTCCGGTAGTATAAAGAGCGGAAGAGAGACTTTTCTTGTTTGGTTTTAAGGATTCTACAGCTACTGTTTTGTCATTGTTTTCTCTTCTTTTTATTGTTACTTCCTCCGTATTTAACAAGGGAGCATGTTCTCCTTTACTTTGAGCTTATGTACCCTACATGTAACCCCCCTTAGCCCCTTCCTTAGATGCTTGTTTTCTAAGCTAATGGATGGTTTATGTTGACTTGATCAAGCAGTAGATTACATATGATGCATGTTATGGCTGCTGTTTTAGACATGTACATAGCTTTCCCCTCATGCATGAGCTCTTAGAGCATGTATGTGTATAAAATCTTATGCTCATGTGTACCAAGTAAGGTGAGTATATTCCCTTTTCTCTTTCTCATTATTTCATGTCTTTGGTCACTTTTTACCCCATTTTTGTTGCTGATTGCTTGTTACATGAGGCTAACCCTATCTTTTCTCTTTATAGGTGTCACATATATATTTGCATTTTCACATGATAGAAGCATGACTAGGTCACATCTTGTTATTCATTTTGGCATGTATACAAGTATATCCCCAGCTTTTGAATATAGCAAGTGCACACACATACACTTTAGTGTAGAATTGGTTCTTTAAAATCTTTTAATGATTCTTATTTATGTATATTTGATCACTGATTCCTTTTGGAGCAAAGAAGACCAAAACAGGGACACTTAAGTCCCTGTTTACTTGCTGATTTGGCTAAGAAAATGGGGATGGAAAACCTCAAACCTTCCTTCATCCTTGTGATTTCAAACCCTTTCAAAAGGAATCCATTAGCTCCATCATTGTGGGCCCACACAAGGGCCCACCCAAATGCTAGAACATCCTAGAAGACCCAGAAACCCAACCCCCTTGGAAAAATCAGAAAACAAGCCTCTGTATGTTGATTCGGCAACTCAGGCCGGATCAACTGAAACCCATGTGTATCCGGCTAAAGATGCCGGATACACAGAATCCCATGTGTAGCCGGCTAAAGATGCCGGATACACAGAACCCTGTGTGTAACCGGCATCTCAGGCAGGCTACACTGCTAGATTGTATTTTTGCTATTTTTGATGATCTTTGCTATTTTTGTGCTTGGTTTGACCGAACCCAATGAACCAGAAGGGTTTCCGAGTCACCCGGAAACCCAAGATGGGCCATAGACCGACCCGGTCCAAATCGATTTCCGGCGCTTCGTCATGCGACCGAAATCGGTTGCGCACAGTGGGAATTCCCAAATTTGGCCTTAGGGTTAAGTTGGAGGTTTCTAGACATGTGTTTGTGTCTACCATTAGGGCTTCACTTGCTTAAGTTTGCCCTAGCCTTTGCCTATAAATAGGAGGCTTCTCCTCAAGCAAATGGCCAGAAAGTGGAGATTGAAGAGTTCCAAGTGAAAAAGGGAACCCCTGCCTCACTGCTTTTAGAACTCCAGGTAAGCCTTGAACCCTTTTCTTTTCTAGTTTTAATTTCTAGAATTATTCTGTCTTCTACCTCTTCTGTAGAATAAGGCCCTTGTGTGTGGTTATTACCCAAACCTACTTTTAAGTACCTCAAGACTACTCTCTAGCCATAAAACGTGAAGAGAGAGCTAGGGGAAAGGGAGACAGGTGGATCCGTAGGGCAGACCCCCGTATGTGATAATCGTATAAATGTATAGTTTTAATGTGTTGTTTAGGTTGTGTGATGATTTATTGATGAAATATGGAGGAATACTGTAGATCTATGCTGTTCATAGCATTAGATCCCATTTTCCTCATATATTTCGATTTTTCACCTTGTTTTCTCCTTTTTTTTTTATGCTTTTTGATGTTTTTAATCGTTTGGGACTAAGATCTTGGATTCAACATTGTCCATATGGTAGATCTGGGATCAGAAGCATTCCCGTAATCTCTAGGGTTTCATGTAATGGTTTTTAAGTCATTTTTGGTTTTTGAGAGAGGACCCTACGGTCTAAGCTCTCCCATTTTGATGGTTTTTTCATCAACGTGGGTATATTTTGTTTAGATTTTTTATTTAATGAGAAATTTGAGTTAGATCTATGCCCTGGATTGTTCAGATTTAATTCTGCATCATGAAGTGGTTTTTGAGTCATTTTTGGTTTTTGAGAGAGGACCCTACAGTCTAAGCTCTCCCATTTTGATGTTTTTTTCATCAACGTGGGTATATTTTGTTTAGATTTTTTATTTAATGAGAGATATGGGATAGATCTATGTCCTGGATTGCTCAGATTCAGTTCTACCATTTTTTTCAAAAATAATATTTTTTTATTTATGCCCAGATTTCAAGGATTTAATTTAAAGCCTGATTTTTGAAGTTTTTATTTTATATTTTTTTCTTTTGATTTCAGTCAATCATGAAGCCCCAGAAATGGCTTTTGTTTTCATAAAGAAGGATCCAGAATTAATTGGATCATTTACATGGAAATATGCCATACATTTTATTTCTTTGTACTTTTGTTTTGATTTTTATTAGCAAGCATTTTTATAGCATGAACCACACTTGGCAACCACTTTACGTGGATGAATGGGGGTGTCTAACACCTTCCCCCATTCATAATCTAATCCCTTTACCCATCTTTGGATTTTTTATTTTAAAGTAGAATTATTTTTAATCTAGATTTGCCTTTTGTGCTTATTTTGATGATTTTGGTGTCCATTTACACCTAAAATTTGAATGGTGGCGACTCGTCCCTTTTATGAATCCTGTGTGATGATAGGGAAGTCATTAGGTTGATTTTTCCATGTCTCACACCCACCTGTGTATTTTGAAACATAACTTGAAAACCCAACGCCTGATTAATCGCTTGAGCGCCATTGTGAGCGGTAGTGTGGAAATTACCCAATAGAGATTGCCCAACAGGCTGCTCGAGCGCCCAATCGAGCAACCTTTGTCAGAAAATTTCCAGATTTTGTAATGTGGGCCCAGATCTAATTTTGATGACTTTTCTTAGAATCCTAAAGTTGAAACACTTGTAATTAGGATAATTTGAGACATAGGAAGTGGCAGAATTAAATTTGGAGTAAAGGATAGTAATTTGGGACGATGATTATAAAGATGAACTTTATAGAGATGTTTTGAGTAGGAAGAGGACACAAACTATTTAGATCTGGTTTTGGGCAACATCACCTATTCTTAAACTTCATAATAGACCTAAGTTACCTTCCAGATGTACTAAATAACATAGTTAATAAGTTTTGACACCTTAGGTTCTAAATGAGGGAATAATTGGATATTATTAGATAATAAAAATAGGAAAGTTTTAGTCGAGAATTAGGAACATTGTTATTGCTTACGAATATGAACTAAACCTTGACAAAAACTTAAATAATAATGACTCATGCACAGCAACATTTGTAAAATTTGATTAAAGGATTTATTCGTGGTTTGGGGGTGTTTTCTTTAAAGAACTTGACTTTGGGGTGTATGTAATGATTTGATTTATTCTCCATTCTATTTTGGTTGAGCGATACTGTTTATTCCGCCATTGTGGATGGGATTAGGCTATTGCCTCTACTGTTTTATTCCGCCATCGCGGATGGGATTTGGCTATTGCCATATTGTTATTTTCCACTATTGTGGTTGTGTTTCTGATACGATTGTGTCTCCGCTATTATGGCTATCTCATGATGTATGCTTTTTATTATAGTATTGACTGATATATTATTAAGTTATTTAGAGTTTTTGATTGTGAGTTGTGTCTAGCAGGCTTAGTTTGTTATGGATCCATAGTTTAGTTAGATAGTGAAGTGGGTCTTCTTTGTTTAGTTAACCTTTTGGTCCATTTATGTATTTTGGTCTGTGTATCTTGGCAATCCTTTTCCTTGATCCGTGTATCTCTGTGGGAAGTTGGAACTCGCAGCAATCATATTTCCTTGATTCGTGTATCTCGGTGACAAGTTGTGGTTGTACATGCCAACCGTTATTCGTGTATCTCGGTGGGTTCTCCCCTATGTATGTAGTTCGTGTATCTTGGCCAGCATAGTTTGGGAGGTGGCATTTGGAATCAGGACTGTAACTTCTCAAAGGTACCTTATTTCACGAGTCCTGTGATGTCACAAATTGTGTGGTGTGCTGATTGTATTATTTAAGTATTCAAAGTTGGTTTTACTTTAAAATCATGTGGTTTGGATTCATGACATATTATTCGTGGATATTTGGTATTTGAATTTATCGTTATACCTCATGAAAATGTTTTATAAAATTATATGGACTGTTTTAATGCATGCACATTGCTACATGTTGAGATTTATTCTTACTCTAGTTTTTCCCATTTTTCAGGTACTCTTGGCAAGGACAAGCTTTGGGCTAGTGTGAAAAGAGGTAGTACTTTTAGTTGTAGATTAGCTTATGAGTTTGAGAAGAATTTGTAGATGTTAAACATTAATTGCTAATGATTATTATGTCATGTTTCTGTATATAACTCTGATAATGAAATTAAATAAAGTTTTAAGTTAACTTGGATTTTAATTGCTTTGGTCACATACCATAACTCCTCCGGTCTGGAAAAATGACCCGGAACCGAGGTGTTACACAGCGCATCAAAGTAATACCAAGACAAAACAAATGTTAAAAGAGAGTCCATCCACAAGCTAAAACAATAAGTACACTTCTACAACACACAAAGTAACATCAACCAAACAAGTATTACCCAAAATTCTATTGTGGTGATTATGTATTGCTTCTACCAAGGAATTGGGTAACACCAATCTTTGAGGAGGAGAAGAATAAAACAAAAAGAGCAAAAAGGTGACAGAAAACCAAAGATTTCCATGGCAACTCAAAAGCAAAGGTTGGTTCAAGAATTTGTATGGTTAAGTTTCGGAAATTAGCATCTAAAAAGAAAGAACCAACATCAATTACAAAAAATATCACACATTATTTAATAAAAATAATTACTCTCCCATTGATTATGCCAAGTCCTAAGTAGGACAAACCTTCATTTGAGGCACAGACACAAATTAAGGTCTCAGAGAAAAGATTAAATTGAGGTACTGACATTCTGTTTGAATTAATATTAATGGGCCCAACACATTCCAAACATAAAGATGCCATTCTCCTTTATATGCAAAATTTGGGTTTTCTGGTTCCACTGAAAATTTTCAACTGTAAATGGTGCATAATGCATGTGGTTTTAATTACAATGTGCTTCATGACAGTCACTTTCTTTTGGGTATTTCCTCTTTTTTTTTTTTCTCTTTGGAGGTATCCAACATTCCAACTTCCATCATTTTCTTCTTCTGTAGCTCTTTGTAATAGCAAGAAGATATAGTTGAAATTAAGAACTTAAGTGAGTTTTGCTCAGCCACCTAATCTGTGTACAGCTTTTTACTTGTGCCTCAAAAGGAAACTCAAAAACATCACAACTCCACTTTATTCTTTAGATCCCCTCTATACAAAAAAGTGTTTTTGAATTGAGCAGTTGTTTGATCAAGCCCCACATGAAATTTTAGGACTAAATCAACCAAAAATGTTGAAAAAATGTCATCCCAGTAATGTGGGTCAAGACCTACTTATGGAAATCTCCTTTAAATAGAGAAGCTTGCACTTAAAATGAAGATTAGAGCAAGTTAAAGCATAGCTCAAGTATTTCAACTACTCAACAACCACTATGATAAATAGCAGCTTTCAGCAAGTGAAACTGTATACTTTTGACATGGTAAGGAATGTCTCTTTTTTTGTGCGTCCAATTCGAAGAAAGATTGCAAGTGCTCTTTATAACTACAGTGCAAGTTTCTAAAAGTTTTCTTTAATGGCTTTTTCTCTGGAGAAACAAGGAAGTAATGTCAATCTGCTTAATCGAGATTTAACCCAACTCACAGTAAATAAAATAAAGGGACCAAAGGAGAGATAGAGAGAGTTGCTGCAAGCTGTGACAGAGTTACGTAAAAGGGGACAAAAATGGAGTTGAGGATTTAGAACTCAATTGGTTCAGTGAACAAAGTAGATGGCAATCAAAATAAGAAAAACGAGAACATGTGATTAGGGGAAGGACTCCCAATTTTTAGTGCCAATAATCGTTGGCAATTTAAATCTTACAATAAGAGCGACCATCCAGGGGTTTCAGTGCATCCTATCAATCGAAATAGATACAAACATGGCAAGAGAAATTGATAAACTCTTGGCACCAGTCCCCCTTAACCAAATTTAATGTTGGAATGGTAACAAAGACCATTGATCAATCATCCCAATTAATTATCAAACACTTCAATTACCAAACACCCAGCAGAAGCAATAATCTCATAATCGTAGTAGCAGCAAAGATTACAAAGCTATTATTACCCATCAAGTAAAAAAAATGAAATACTGAATCAAAGAAGGAATTCGTAAACCCAACAGAAAATAAATAAAAAAAATAAGAAAAGAAGGAACCGTTAAATGGAGATCTGACCTCCTTCTTACCAGATTGCAGCAATAGTTCTTCCTAGGATATTTTCTATAAAGCCTTGGAAACGTAGATGGCTGGAGAGCAGTACAGAGAGAATGAACAATGCTTTGCAGAATCTGTCGTAAGCGTGCCCTAGGAGGAGGAAGACGTTCGCCGTGCCTTGGGAGGAGGAAGAAAACACGAGGCTCCCAAGCTATCTTCATCATGCCGAGGAAGAAGAAGAAAACACAAGACTCCCCGAGCTATCTTCGTTGAAGAAGTTCATCGTGCCCTAAGAGGAGGAAGAAGAGAGTCGAAGTTGAGGGAGAAAAAAAAAATGGATTTCAGCGAAAGTTATTTTCTGCCAGGGCATTGTGAGACATGGGAAAAAATCAATTCAATTACTTTCCTAAATCATCACACAGGCTCAATAAAAATCATGGAGTTGCCACCATTCAATTTTAGGGTGTGAATGGACACCAAAATAATCAAATAAAGTAAATAATAAAAAAACAAAATTAGAGTAAAAATAACTCTAATTAAAAAAATAAACCAGAGATGGGTAAGGAGATTAGGTTATGAACAGGGGAAGGTGTTAGGGACCCCCATTCATCCACATAAGGTGGTTGCCAAGTATTGTTTATGTTTTTAAAAAAGGCTTGCTAACAAAAATCAAATCAAAAGTAAAAGAAAAAGCATACAAAATGTATGGCTTTTTCCATATGAATGATCCAATTAACTCTGGATCTTTCTTATGAATATACCATTCCTTGGGCTGCATGATTAACTTAAAATCAAGATAAAGAAAACAAATCAAAAGTAAAAATCTAGCTCTAAATTAAATCCTTGAAATCTAGGAATTACATAATAATAATAAAAAAAATTTATTTTTACAAAATATTGAAGAATTGAATCTGAACAATCTAGGGTACAGATCTGGCCCAGATTTCTCATTAATTAAGAAATCTAATACCAAATACACCCATATTGATGAAAAACATCAAAAGGGGAGAGTTTAGACCATAGGGTCTTCTCTCAAAATTGAAAATAAACCAAAAATCATTTTGTGAAGTTGAAGAATGAATCAAAACCATCTAGGATACAGGTCTGGTCCAGATTTTTCATTAATTAAGAGATTTGAACCAGATTCACCCACATTGATGAAAAACATAAAAAAATGGAGAGTTTAGACCATAGGGTCTTCTCTCAAAAATAAAAAATAACCCAAAAATCACCTCATGAAACCCTAGAAGTTACTTTAAGGCTTCTGATTTCAGATCTACCATATTGACAATGGCAGATCCAAGATCTTAGCCTAAATGATTAAAAACATAAAAAAACATAAAAGGGAGAAAACAATCTAAAAAATCAAAATCTAAGAGGAAAATAAGATCTAATGCTATGAACAGCATAGATCCATGGTATTCCTCCATATGTCATCAATAAATCATCACACAGCCTAAACAAAATATTACAACTATACATTTTTAAGATTATAACATATGGGGGTCTGCCCTACGGATCCATTCCTGTCCTCTTTTCCCTTAGAACTCTCTTCACGTTTTACAGCTAGAGAAGATACTTGAGGTACTTGGATTTAGGTTTGGGGTTACAATCACACACAGGCCTTATTCTATAGAAAGGGAGAAGATTAGAACTATCCTAGAAATTAAAACTAAAAAATAAAGGGGTAGAGAAGCTTACCTGGACTTGAGAAAGCAAAGAGGCAGGGGTTCTCTTCTTCACTTGGAGTTCTCCCAATCTTCAATTTCTCAGCAATTCTTAGCCACAATCTCCGGCCACAATTTCCAAACATTTGCTTGAGGAGAGGCCCTTTATTTATAAGCAAGAGCAAGGGTGGTCCCAATAGGTTCTAGAATGTTCCAATTCAGTTTTAGAAACATGAGTTGGAGTAAATATGAGAACCAATGAGGGCAAAACAAGGAGGACGCATTTTCCAGAGAGAGGTAAAAATATTAACGAGGCTCAAAAATCGAGTATTGCAAATTCGCTCAAAACCGTCCATGTCCGCATTTGGATTGCTGACATGCCTTGACCGCATACCAAATGCGGATATGCCTTGACCGCATACCAAATACGGACATACCTTGACTGCAGATCAAATGTGGACATCATAGGTTTGTTCAATTTTTCACCTTTTTTGACCCTTACTTGCACAGGCAATACTTATTTACATGTAATATCATTTAAGTAAATGTCCTTGTATTTTTTAATTTCCATTTACTTAAGATATTAAATGTAAATAAGCAAACACCCCCCCCCCCCACCCATTTGAATCCATAAAAAATAGTGCCAGACCCAAATTTCAAGTGAATAAAAAGTCAACTTTCCAGTTTAAGGCCAAATTCCGGTTTTTTAGGTCCGGTAAAAAGATTCAACATGCTAATACCAAGGTATTTGTCATGATTTAAAGGCTCAAAAAATTCATTTATACAATAATATTGCTAAAAACTTTATTACCAGGAAAAATTATCTTGAAATCTTGTCTTAAAAGATATTTCATTTTTTGGGGTTAAAAGTCAACAAAATTCAATCGGAAAAAGTTTGAATTTGTACAAAAGATTGAATTTGGCCCTTTTCCTTTGTGGTTTTGGATTCAAATGGGTTAATGATCTCAAACCCAATGCTAAGAATTGAAAATTCCAATAAAATATTTCTCTCCTTCAAGATTTATAAAAAATCGTGCAATTTTGGGGTGTCTACAACTGCCCCTTTTTGCTGGAGTTTTAACAAAATGAATAGCAAAGAATAGACACAACTCAAAATTGCACATTTGAAAGACATCTCATTAATTGAACTTGCTTTAGTCAAACAAAGGAATGATATTAAAAACATGGATTTGAAGATAGCCAATGAAACCCCTGCTTGAAGTCTGATGGGGTGGCATCTCTTCCTTATCTCAACTTTCTTGGAGCTCTCATGGCTATGAAAAGAAATCTGAGATAAGCAAATTTTGAAAAGAAGGTGGATTTAAAATTGACCTCTGCAAACTCAATTGCTTTTGATGTTTTTCACTTTACAGCTCAACAATAAGGAAATATTTTATTGAATTTTATTGATTGATTTTTTTCATTTGACATACCTGGGTGCCATTTGATGCCCAAACTTGTACTTGAATATTCTATAACTTGCTTTTGCTTCTTCATCTTCTTGCTCTCTCAATAATGATGTATGTGTCGTTGCTGCCCATAACCTGCCTTTATGCTTTTCAACTGTCCAAGTGAATGCCTTTCTCTTGATTGATGGATTTGAGAATCATGATTTGTTGATCTAACCTCATGCCCTTACTACCGATGATCTCTCCTTCATGTCTTCTTACTACCCCAGTAAAATCCTTATTCATGATTGAAGAATTGGAAACCCTTGTTTAAAGGAGAAAACATGCAACTGCTTCGAAGCTTCTTTTTTTCAAATCCGAAGACTAAGGCTTGACTGCTTCTTCCATATGTTGTAATTCATTATAATGAAAACCCAGAGGGAAAGACGCTGAGCATGCCCTGGTTTTGATTGCTTGAAGAAGTATTTGCCCCTTAGCAGAGATGATCCTATTTTTTCCTTTCTCTTTTTTTTTTCTTTTTCTCCCTCTCTTTTTTTTTTTTACCTTTGCCAAAAAGAAACCCTAATAAAAGAATGCAAATGCAAAAATAAGAAAATATGTTTTATACTAGTGGCCTCAGAATTCTCTAATGCTTGTAAAACCAATGTTTTATGAAAAGACAGATGCTCATCATGGGCCAAAAATATATTTTTTGCTTTTTTGTGCTTTTTTTTTTTTGAAAAATGATCCAATCACTTATTAGCATATAGTCCAAAAGAATTAAAATCAAGTTGAATAATGAGAAGATTATTTCAGAAAATGAAGAAAGACCAAAATAAGCCTTTAGAACCTTTAGAATCACTCCCATGACCATTTATGACTTCAACTTTAGCAACAATTTCCTAATGGCAATTTTGATAGCCATCGACTTGTTCACATATGCTTCATATCATAGTTCCAAATATGTTGCTTTAGTCTTGAAAAGAGAATTTCCTCAGTCACTTGAAGAGTGACTGTATCTCAAAATAATCACCAACATGAGGACTTCACCTGGATCTATGCCAATTTTGGACTTTTCTCTCTGATGATTTCCTTCTTGTAAATAGCTGATTTTTTGCCATGTAGCACTTGTGCGCGCGTCGGAAACGCCGCACGGGAAAATTCGGAGTCGCCATCGCTTGATAGGGTGCAGGCAGACACCTAGGTGCCTAATCTTGTCTATTAAGGCTTTGGTCTGCGGCTTGAGATTCTAAGTAAGGTCTCGGTTCTGGTCCGGGGAAGTCTGTAGACACCCCGGTCCACCCCGTCGGGTGACGGGTCCCTTAGGTTTATCCTGGTTTGAGTCAGCTCACTTTGGTTTCTCACCCGATTCCTAAGTTGGCATGCAAACTGGTTAAGTCTGGTGGGACCACCTGAGTGGTGTGGGTCCCTTTAATTGCTTTTATCTTGATTTAATTAGGTAATCTGAGTCTGGTTGGGTGGGCCCCGTTGGAAGGCCCACGGTGTCCTTGGTGGGCTTAGTCAAGCCCATGTACCCTTGTGGGCCTCTGTCTAGTCCTAGGAGGCCCTTTGGGCTTTGGTTAAGTGAATTGATTTTATATTAGGGTTCAGATTTGGGGCTTAGGTGATTTCCATGCAAAAGGTGAGCCTGCATTGGTTTGCGGGCCCCTGGATAGGCCCCCATGATGGTTGCCAAAAGTGCCTTAGATTATCTTTGTTAAGTTTGCCAGAAAACGGGTTGGACATTGGGCTTGGGGCCCGCAGTCCTGATTCGGGTTTGAAAGCTCGAGTTACGTAAAGTTAGGGTTGCACCCTTCCTTGGTTTGGTTGGTGGGCTTTGGCGGGCCCGGTAGGCCCTTGCCCTTGGTCTCGGCCAAACCACACATTTCAAACATCATTCCACAAGTTCGGGTGGGCCGCATTGGGTTTGGCCCACCTCGATTGATTAGTTTAATTTATTTATCTTGATTGGGTCACATGCATACGTTCCATTGTGTTCATTGGGCTTGGTGGGCCCCGTTGGAGGCCCACTGGAAATCAAGTTGGACCGGGGGTCCAAGTCCCATATTGGGTTTCCTGGTGACCCGGAAACCCTATTGGTTCATTCGGTTCAGTTTGGAAATGCCACCCACATCCAGCAAAAATCACAAAGTATACATCACAGAAAATACCCAAAACTGACATTTATCAGGGGGAGACCGGCTCACTATTCTAGGTCCAAGGAATGAGTTGGACGCACGGAGAACAATAGGGTTGGGGGGTGCGGGGGGCTTCGCCCCCCGCGGTACGGTAAAGGGCATTGCTGGGTTTTCAAAAATACAAGCAGTTCGGCATTTTTAAGAGGGTCCGCTGACCTCAGGCGCTAGGCGTGAGGTCAGCGCGAGCTAGGCGGAACCGGAAATCAGCAAAAAAGGGACGCCCACGTGCGCTCAATGCGAGCAAGGCGGGCGCAAAAAGGCGCCCAGCGCGCGCTAGGCGCGAGCAAAAAGCGCTAAGCGAGAGCCTCGCGTGAGCTAGGCGCGAGCCTCGCGCGAGCTCGGCGAGCGCAAAAGCGCTGAGCGTGAGCTCAGCACCAGCTCGGCGGACACCCCTGACGAAACCCGATTCCCTGTTTTTTTGAAAACTCCATGACTGAGCTCATTTAAACCCTCTGTAACACCTTCTCGATGCTCCCCAGACTCCCAGAAGACACTTAATCATGCATCAAAATTAATCTAACCTACTTCGAATCACGATTAAAAAAGAAAACCAACAAACGCCCATGCAAATCAGGAGACATACGCATGCCGAACTAACACTGGAATGGTCTTGCACGCACCGTCTGTGACCTCCAGCAGGGTCCGAACCTGGGCTCCATGCTCAAGACAAGAGCCTTTAAAGAAGGGAAGGAGAAGGGGGGGTTTATACAGGGTACATGAGACTTAATATGGAACACACTCCCTTGAAAATGAACATAGAATATGAGCAAGGGAGAAACTTAACTTCCTAAACATGGCAACATCTGTTTTTATATATATGAAAAAAGAAAGTGTCGAGGGGTGGTACTTGAGAATGCTTGAGCACCGGTGCATGGTGGAGACACCTCCTAAGCCGGACAGCAGCTGGAAGCCATGAGGTGGGGTGTTTGTGGAGTTGTGGAGGCCACGAGGTGGCCAAGGAAGCCGCGAGAGTGTGCTTCGAACCAGGAGGAGTGAAGAAGAAGAGGAAATCGAGAAAAAACCAGCGCAGAAACCAACCAAGACAAAGCTCTCCCCCAAAACCAAATCCCCTAATCGAAGAAGAGCCAACCAAAGAAAACCCCAAAGAAAAAATCCCAACCCCAAAAAGAGCCAACCCTTTGCAATGAAGTGTCGCCTGACTTTTATAAAAAGGGAAAAAGGGTATCTGCTGGGTTGGTGCCTGGCTGGCGCCGAGTGTGTTTCGCGCTTGCCCTACTCGCGCGAGAGGCAAAATGATGAAAAAACAATAAATGCGGCCGCTAATTGGTCGGAAAATCTAATTTTTTTCGATTTAGTCCCTGGATATTTTCGATTTAATCCGATATTCTTGGATTTTTACAGATTTAGTGTAAGATCCCAATTCTCTAATCAATGTTCAAGTTGTAGTTGTAATATTATAACTGACACAGGGTTTGTGTTGTGAAGGTGATCCTTGAAGTAGAGTCCTCAACTTAAGAAGGGACCTTAAGCTTGGAGAGAAGACAAGGTTGGAAATTTGAAGAAAATAGTATTTTGATTTTATATTTGGGTTGCCAAAGCTAAGAAGAAGGTGATTATAGCTTCAAGGTAAGCAACACCCTTCTAAGAAAACCTTGTTTTAGTTTTCTTGAATTCAAAATGAATTTCGGATCTCTGTTGCAAATATGAGATTAATATTATTATATGTTGCTGTTAAATAAGTTGCAATTTATTTTAGATGCATGTGACTATAGTAGGTTTGCGAATTGAGATAAATGTGATATTCTGTTTGCATAAGAAATCATTGCCTGAATTTATACATGAAATGTATGGAAGCATGAGGGCATAGGCCCATGATCTGAAAACGAAATGTAAACCATGGGGCAATGGCCTGGATGATTGTGAACTAGTCGCCCTATAGGCTGTGCTTGAGAAACATAGTTCTGTTGACATGGAAATGATTGTGTGAGATACCAAATAAAATGAAAGGCATAAAATTTTAACTTAAGATGCGGATCCGTATAACTTAAGTAGGTGTGTTTAATATAAATGCCATGACCTTGGATACTATTGTTTCATCATGTGTGGATTCTATTGATACCGGCTAGAGGCCGACAGTTGTACTGAATTCCAGCACCAAGGGGAATCGGTGGCTGATGCCCAAGCTTCATCTGGATGCCCTACGCTAAGGGGAATCGGCGTTAGGATGCCCAATACCAAGGGGAATCGGGTTGGATGCCTAACCTATATGGGAAACCTATAGAGTTAGATGTGGTCATGACGTTTACAATTAAACCACCTAATTAACTCTATAAATAGAATGAGATCAACATGGTTGTTGTTGTTAAGAGTTAGTATATTTTAATGCTGGTTTCCATTGATTAATGAATGCCTTTGTATGCTTGTGCTAAATATCATGAATGATAGGCAAAGATGTATATCGGCATTATTACATCGGTTTTCGATACATTGCTATGCATCATGGAATTGAAAAGATATGGCATGAACTGTGGTTTTCAAAAGCATGCATAGTGTTGCTTACTGGGACCTTTCGTCTCATCAACCGTGGTTTATCGGTTTTGTTTTAGATCCATCGACGTCTGGAGCTAAAGCTGATAAGGGGAAGGAGAAAGCTTTGGGCTACAGAGAGGAGGATTTCTTCAGGCCAGCTAGGTCTCCTTAGATAATGTATATCTTATTTTGGATTTATGTAGATAGAAAGAGAGAAAGAGAGGGATGTGACATGCTTAGATGACCCACTTTTGTAAAACCATGTATATAACTTTTAATGGGTTCTTTTGATACCTTTCCCCTCATGGTTTATACTTTAAATGCCTCTTTTATAGTTAGTTTGACTGTACACATATAGTATATGTTGCACCCACGTTTATCAGGCATTTCTCACACTTGGATATCGTCCATTTTCTAGGCGTTATATACGCCTTTTGTCAAAAAAAAATAAAGGAAAAACCTTACCATCATGTTTATTAGGACCTGGTTAACATCCTTTAGCTGATCTTAGTCCAAAGGGATGAGATGCGGTTATTGGGGTGTTACATTTAGTCCTTGGGATATTTCGTACGTTTGGATATTCACGGATTTGATCCCCGAGATATTTTCCTATGCAACTCGCCACGTGTGCAGTTTTCTGGTTTTGTTGCTCGGAAACTTCGTCAGCTCATATTTTCTCCATCCGGACTCTGATCTGGGCAAACTCAGTTGCGTTAGAATCGTATCGGAGCCCTCTATCCAATGACCTAGGGGTAAGCATCTGGATAGGGATTTAGCAAAAAGTCAACTTTCGGCTCCCCTCAAGTTTGACCGGCTGCAGAACCTTCATCCGGACTCCGATTCTTGCAAACTCAGTTGCGTTGGAACCGTGTCAGGATTCTCTATCCATTGAGATAAAGCAAGGTGGCCAATTATCACTTGATCAAAAAGTCAACTTTTGACCCCTTAGGGTTTGACTTTCGTCTAGGGTTTGCATTTCCGGCTTTTCTGGGAGCGCAAAAATGAGGTGCTTACCCCTTCCGGGTTTTCACTACATTTTCTCCATTTTTTCTTTTTTTTTCCTTTTTTTTTAATCCTTCATCACCAGTAACCAGGTAGTCAAAACTGCCTTAATTCAAGATTTCTTAATCAAAGAGGACTTATGAATGGGATGAAACGAAGGCTTGGTGTTTGTTTAGAAAGAAAAGGAATAAAAGGCTCAAATACCATATGATTAAATGGGTTAACTGAAATTGCAATTCTTAAGGCATTTCTTCCCTTGGAATGAATACAAAATTGCCCCCAGTAATGACGTTCTTCCTTCACTTTGATTTTTTCATTAAAAACTTATTCCCCAGTATTGAAATTCTTTTTCCATTCTTCTTTTCACAATTTTGAAGACACTCTCCAAATATCTCATAGCATTTGATGATCTATTTTTCTTCTTTCTTCCTTTTCTTTTTCCTTTTTTTTTCTGTTTTTTCATTTCTTTGCCCCATTTTTTGAAAACATCTTCAAAATCCCTTTTGAACTTCAATAATGCCCTCCTTTTTTGCCTTAATAAATTTGCCCCAGTGTGGGGTTGCAATTCTCAATTTAGGTTACTTGGAAAAATTTATCAAGCTCAAAGGGTCTAACTAGGGATTTCAAAATTTTTGAGGATATAAGAAAGAAAGGCCTCTTATCATTTTAAGAAATGTTTGAATTTTCAGACTTGGTAGAGTTGTACTACATGACTGGCTCAGTATTTTTTTTCTTTTTTTTTCTTAATCACCTTTTATCAACATGAAAGCCTCTTCAAATAGAACCTCTGTTATGAACAAGTTCTTCACCTTTTGATCAATCTTATGGATTTGGATTCTTTCCATCAAATGATGCCCAATTCGATTTCCAATGAAAAGGTCAAATCTTCTCCCATATTTTCAAGTGCAAAGTGAAAACTAGGAGTCATCTTTAGATTCAAAATGCAAAAATATATTCTTTCAATTTCTTCTCCTTTGGGCTTCTCCTTGACGAGCAAGTGGTGCAATCCTCTCTGCATTGTTATGAAGAAACTTCAAATCTTCTTCCATATTTTCTGTTGAAGACTGTGGGTCACCTTTGGTTCCAAAGGCCATAAAATTGGTCATTTCATAATTTTGCAAAATATTCTTCTCATGACACTTAAAAAGATTTGAATTTTCATATAAAATGTCTTTTTCTTTGAGTTCGGTCTTAAAATTGAGCCCAATGTCGAAGTCATATTCAACTCAATGAAATTCAATAGGAGATATGATTCATAAGTAAAAGGACATTGCTGAAAACCATTTTTTTTTTCTTTTTTCTAAAAAATGTTAAAGGAAAACTCTTTTTTTTTTTTTGCTTTTGAAAGAGCCTTTATTGAAATCACTTCCTGAGGACAAGGATTCTTAGAATCCTCAGGAAATGTGCATTTTTTTTATGAGGGTTTCTTTTTAGAGAACGTGGGAGTTCGAAAACTGCCCCAGTTCTCCGAAACAAAAGTTGACTTTTCTTTCTTTTTCAGAAAATTTCTTTCTCCTGCTAAGTGAGGCAATCCTTCCTTCTCATAACTAGGAGCATTTCTTTCAAGATAAACCCTAACTATTGGACAAATAGGAGCAATAAGCTGAGAAGGGGCAAATCTTCTTTTTCCAGAGAAAATTGCCCCCATTGTATGTGATGTGCTTGCCCCATTGTTACTGTGGGAGGAGGAGTGGGTGTGACTGAATTGAATGATAAAGAGTTATTATCCAGCAAATCCTGGATTGTATGCTTTAGGGCCAAGCAACGATCAGTGGTATGCCCTGGAGTGCTCATATGATAATCACAAATTGCAGATGAATCATAATTCTTCCCCTTGCTTGCATGCGGATTTGGCAGCTTTAAAATCACATAACCCTTCTGAAATAAGGTAGGAAAAAGTTCAGATGGTCTCATAGGAAGTTTTGAAAACTCCCTTCTCTTCCTTACTTCTGTTTCCTCCTTCATAGGCTGTGCAGAAGGGACATTAATTTGGATAGGCAACAAAGGAACTTGATGGGTTGGCTTGATAGGAGGTGGATGGACATTGATTTGAAAGGGTTCCTTGGGAAGTTGCACTATATTCACTTCTACTTCTCTTCTTTCCTCAGATTTTTTCTTTCCATTACCATGTCCCTTGTTATGAGTGGAGTCTTGTTGACTGACCATGGCGGAATGATCAATTATCTTGTTGGATCTGATCCCATCCTCAATCCGATCGGCCACTTGTACCAGGGTAGCAAAATTGGTGGTAGTCTGACCTACCAAGTGACTATAGAACGGCTGCCCCAGTGTGCTAATGAATGTAGAAATCATTTCTGGTTCCAACATGGGTGACCTGACCTGAGAAGCAGCCTCCCTCCATCTCTTGGCATATTGCCTCACAGACTCATCTTTTCCCTTGCTCATCCTCATCATGTCGTATCGGTCTGGCACGATCTCCTAGTTGAATCTGTATTGCGCCAAGAAGGCATCTGCCAAATCCTTCCACCTTCTTATATTTCTGTGATCCAAAGTGGCAAACCACCTCAAAGCAACTCCAGTTAAGCTCCTCTGGAAGAGCTGGATTAGTATGCCGTTATCCAGGCCAAACTGGCATAAAGCCTTGTAATATAACTTCAAATGGCTCATTGGGTAGCCCATGCCATCATATTTATCAAAATTTGGGCATTTAAATTTGGCCGATAGACTTACATCGGGGTATAGGCATAGGTCTTCGAAATTTGTGCCTCCGAATGCATTCACCCCTCTCACTTCCCTCAGCTCATTTTGTATCCTCTCCAGCTTATTCATGAACTTCTTTTCCATCTCCTCCCTCATTTTTTCATTTTCTTTTTCCTTTATTGATTAAGTTTCCTCCTCCCCGATCAGTATGGGTTCTGGAATTGGTTGGTGGAATTCAGGTTGAGGTTGTGGCTGAGGTGGAATTGGTATTTAAGGTTTTGGCGGTGGTGCTTGTTGAGATGAAGAAGCTTGGTTTTGAGCTGCTTGGGCTTGGGCTTGGTTATACAGCAGTGTTTCCAACAACTTAGACATCCCGGCCACCTGCTCTTAAAGCTGATGAAAGTCTTGAATAGATACAGTTGATTGGTTCTCTGGATTCATTTTGGCAACTTTGGATCTTAGTAAGTATGGACTTCGGTGTGTAGCAATGATTGCCATAAAGAGAAACCTGGTAAAGAAGAGAGAAAGAAACATAATTCAACTCAAACTCACACTATTTATGGATGCATTTATGCATGTTTGGGTGAACATGGGTTTGAATTACAAATTTTTTTTTTGTTTTTCTTATTTTTCATATTTTTTCTTTTCTTTGTTTTGGTCAAAATTGACCTTGTGAAGAGAAGTGGTTGGTACAAATGACCATCCAAAAGAATGTTTGGAATTTAAAGGCTTTCAGAGGTCCTATGAATAGGTTCTAGAATCACGCAAGCTTCTAGAGGCTTATAAAGTGTCTAAAATTCAGAGGCTTTTAGACGGCCCAAAGATGATGTGTCTATAATTCAGAGGTTATAGATAGCCCAAAGTGATTGATGTTTGAAATTCAGAGGCTTTCAAACGGCCCAAAAAGGTTGTATCTAAAATTCAGAAGCTTTTAGACGGCCCAAACAAAAGGTTTCTAGAATTACTCAGGCTTCTAGAGGCCTATGAATTGGTTGATACGAAAAAGACCATCCAGAGAATTGTTTGAATATTTTAGGGCTTCCAACGTCCCACAAGGTATGAAATGCTTAAAATAAAAGCTTTTAGACAAATCACAAAGTGTCTTGGAATTATTCAAGCTTCCAAGGGCTTATGAATTGGTTGGTACGAAAAAGACCATCCAGAGAATTGTTGGAATATTTTAGGGCTTCCAAAATGTCCCACAAGATATGAATTGCCTAAAATAAAAGCTTTTAAACAAATTACAGAGTGTCTTGGAATTAATCAAGCTTCCAAGGGCTTATGAATTGGTTTGTACAAAAAAGACCATCCAAAAAGTTTTTGGAATATTTTAGGGTTTCTAACATGTCCCACAAGATATGAATTGGTTGGAACGAAAAAGGCCATCCAAAAAGTTGTTGGAATATTTTAGGGCTTCCAGTATGTCCCACAAGATATGAAATTGGAATTAAGGCTTCCAACGCCTCCTGAAATTACTCAGGCTTTCAGGAGCCTATGAAGGGTTTTAGAATCACGCAAGCTTTTAAATTAAAATAAAAAAAATTAAAAACTTTATAATAGATTTTTAATTATTATTTTTTAGAAGGTATTTGGAGTGTTTGTTACCATTAAGCTTGTCAATATTTGAATATTGGTTAAGGCCCCATCTATATATGTATGATTTGAAAATATATATATATCGTGACGCTTTAACCTTAAAATAATAAAAAATTGATGAATTTTACTTTTGTTAGAGAAAAATAGTTGTTTTAATATAGGGGGTTCTTTTTTTTTTCCCACTTTTGTTTAACATTGCAAGTTTTTTTTTCTTAAAGAACTAGAAACTCTAAATAAGATAATAATTTTTGGAATTAAAATTTTAAGATAGGGTTTTTTGGATATGTGAAAATAAAAAACACTAAAGATAGTTCGTTAATATTAACAAATATCCTCATGGTAAATATAAATATTTTATTTAAGATAAGAAATTTTCTCAGATTTCCAATTATAATTAATGGGATTATTTTTTAGTCATTGTCTCTTATATTTCTTTATATTTTCAACGTACAATTAATTGACTAAGTATCTTTAGTCGTTATCTATTTTTTATATTTCTTTATACTCATGGACTTGTATCATTGGAATAATTGTGATCATTATCCTTTTTGTATAAATAATTATGATTTTAGTTTTGATATTAAAATTCCTTTTTTAGCTAGATAAATATTATAAAGCAACTATTTTTATCATCCAATAACTCTTTAAACTCTTTACCTGGATAAATTATAAAAACTAAATATCTTGATCAAATAAAGATATATAAATAGAACTGTAAGTTTTGCCCGGTCCGCTCAACCCAACCCAAATAACAACCCCAACTAAGACTTTAGTTTGGGTTTGGGTCGGGCTTAATTTGAAGCTCGAAGTTGAGTTTGAGTTGGGCTTGGGTTCATGCTTCATGGCCCAAAAAGACTGGACTCAAGAGTAAACACATGAGTTATATCTAAACATAACTACATGTAAAGAAAGAAACCTATGACTTAATATGCAAACATAGCTTTTATGTAAAATCTTTTTCTCTATTTCTTCAAGGGACTGAAGTTATTTGTACCCAACATTCCATAAGGAAAATTGCACTACTATTGCTTTGTTTGAAAATGGCCTTCTAGATCCTTCTATAAGAGAGGTTATTGACCATGCATGTTGAAGTGGAATCTATAAGGACATATTAATACATACAATAGGAATGGCAAAGTTAATTAATCAAGTAGAATATACTCACTTATACACCTAAGAATGGCAAAGTTAATTAATTAAATAGAGTATCCTCACTTTTGCATAGAGAAGACAAATATTCAAGAGAGGTTATTGACCATGTATGTTGAAGTGAAATCTATAGGAACAGATTAATACATACAATAGGAATGACAAAGTTAATTAATCAAATAGAATATACTCATTTACACACCTAAGAATGGCAAAGTTAATTAATTAAATAGAGTATCCTCACTTTTGCATAGAGAAGACAAATATTTATATGAACCAATTGATTTTAAGAAAAATGCCTCGTCTATTGTAACCTTTGGTTTTTCCTTTTTAAGATATAGGAACATTTGAATTGTATTTTATCTCTTTAGATTTACATTTATTTAATAATTTTCTAACTGTTGTATCCTAGCTAATATTTTAGTTTATAAATTCTAATTTTACTTTGTTATAAAAGGACTTAATATACAATTATCATGAGTGTATATTTAATTTGGATTGGCCCAAACCCAGCCCGAACTCAAGAAAGGTTTTAGGGCTGGGTTTGGGCTCACGGAGTTTGGATTTAGGGCGGGCCAATGTAAGTTTTGGCCATGTAATTTTGGATTGGGTTGAGCCCAAACTCATAGAAACCCGACCCAACACGCCCTACTTACAGCTCTGTATATAAGTATTCTTTGTGTTCTAGAATACTTACACGTAGTATCTACCAATGCGACAATTTTGTTAAATAGTCTGAATAATTATGTGATAAAGAGGATGTGACGTTATTGACTATTAATAAAATTATTATTATAACACTCATGTTATAGTAAAATTATTTAAAGAGCTTAACTTTATAATTAAATAGCAATTACTCATTCAAAATTATCAGTGATAAAGAAAACAGTAATTAATTTGTTTTTATCAAATAATTATTATTTAATGAATTTATTAAATACTGTATTTATGATATTAGTAATTTACTTTTATGTTTTTAGTAAATGTTTTTTTTTATCAAATACTGTATTTTATGATATTAGTAATTTACTTTTATGTTTTTAGTAAGTGGTTTTTTTATCCATATAAATACATGAAATTAAAGACTATAAATAAAAAAACACTTAAGATAATTCGTGTTTTTAATACTTACAGTTTATCCTAGCTCTGTCAATGAGTTGGACTGAACATTATTTTGCACCGACATAATTACACAAAAAGCAATGCAAATGACCATTGATTGTAACAACCAAATGATCTTGTGGCTCTCGTTTGTTAGCTAAGGATAAGAAAAATGAGCGATTGGGCGTGTTTTATGGGAGTCTTCAATTGACTTAAAGTCTAGTAAAAAGAAGTCATGCATGGAGATGTCGACATGTTTTCTAAGTTCTAAAGGACTTACTTTGTGGTGGAAAACAAAGGTGAGGACTTTTTGGACGGGCAAGCTAGAGGAATAAATCTAGCTAGAATGGGAGAATATCCTATGTGGTCGCATACAAGTGCAATCCCTGAACCCCCTAAAAATATTTATTTTGACATTTCTTTCCGCTTTTAATCGAATAATATATATTGGCATTTGAAATGCCATTACAAGCCTCATTGTGCCTAATATTTTCAAAAAATAAATAAGGAAGATTTGGTGAAATACTTTACGTGACAATATCACTCTCAAATTACATTATCGGTACGAGGAGGAAGAGTAGACAATTCGAAATCCGCCCATGAATTATGAAATTATGACTGTTGCATTCGCCAGAGAAGGAAGATGGGTTTTTTAGTAAAAATAATTCAAATTCAGTCATTTAAGTCTTGATAATTAAAAATTAGTGATAATTTTTTGAAATAATTGAGAAATCAATGACATTTTAATGTTTACTAAGGACTTCTTCCAAAAATGCCATCGAAAGACTTCTAAACCTCATTAAAGGACAATAACAAACAAATTATTACAAGTCTATTAATGGAAATTTTGGAAGAAATCTTTTACGAACAATAATATTAATTACTCCCTAACTCAACTCAAACTCTAAACATTATTTTAACCATATACTTTACTAATATTAAAAAAAAGGATAAAAGAATAATTCTTTTATTAAAAAAATCCCCTAAGTGTACATATTAATAAACATTTTGTTTAGTTTCTATTAGTATACTCATTTAACCCAAATTCTAAACGTAATCTTAGACACATGTTTTACTAACATAAAATAGAAAAAAATTTAATAGAAATGATATATTTGTTACAATTTTTAGGGCCATACTATTTAAACATTTATTAAATTGATACGTAGGAAACGTTTAAGAAAATAATGTAGACTATTGTTTTGTATGTAAATGGTCTTCTAGAACCTCCAAGAGAGGTTATTGACCATGCATGTTGAAGTGGAATCTATAAGGACAAATTAATACATACAGTAGGAATGACAAAGTTAATTAATCAAGTAGGATATACTCACTTACACACCTAAGAATGGTAAAGTTAATTAATTAAATAGAGTATCTGTAACATCCCAATAAGCCGCATCTTATCCCTTTGGACTAAGATCAGCTAAAGGATGTTAACCAGATCCTAATAAACATGATGGTAAAATTTTTCCTTTATTTTTTCGACAAAAGGCGTATATAACGCCTAGAAAATGGACGATATCCAAGTGTGAAAAATGCCTGATAAACATGGGTGCAACATATACTATATATGTACAATCAAACTAACTATAAAAGAGGCATTTAAAGTATAAACCATGAAGTAAAGGTATCAAAAGAACCCATTAAAAGTTATATACATAGTTTTACAAAAGTGGGTCATCTAAGCATCTCACATCTCTCTCTTTCTCTCTCTCTATCTACATAAATCCAAAATAAGATATACATTATCTAAGGAGACCTAGTAGGCCTGAAGAAATCCTCCTCTCGGTATCCCAAAGCTTTCTCCTTCCCCTTATCAGCTTTAGCTCCAAACGTCGATGGATCTAAAACAAAACTGATAAACCACGTTTGATGAGACGAAGGGTCCCAGTAAGCAACACTATGCATGCTTTTGCAAACCACAGTTCATGCCATATCTTTTCAAATCCATGATGCATAGCAATAGATCGAAAACCGATGCAATAATGCCAATATACATCTTTACATCTCATTCATAATATTTAGCACAAGCATACAAGGGCATTCATTAATCAATGGACACAAGCATTAAAATCTACTAACTCTTTGCAACAACAACCATGTTGATCTCATTCCATTTATAGAGTTAATTAGGTGGTTTAATTGTAAACGTCATGACCACATCTAACTCTATAGGTTTCCCATATAGGTTAGGCATCCAACCTGATTCCCCTTGGTATTGGGCATCCTAACGCCGATTCCCCTTAGCGTAGGGCATCCAGATGAAGCTTGGGCATCAGCCATCGATTCCCCTTGGTGCTGGAATTCAGTACAACCATCGGCTTTCAGCCGGTATCAATAGAAACCACACATGATGAAACAACAGTATCCAAGGTCACGACATTTATAATTAAACACACCTACTTAAGTTATACGGATCCGCATCTTAAGTTAAAATTTTATGCATTTCATTTTATTTGGTATCTCACACAATCACTTCCATGTCAATAGAACTATGTTTCTCAAACACAGCCCGTAGGGCTACTAATTCACAATTATCCAGGCCATTGCCCCAGAGTTTACATTTTATTTTCAGATCATGGGCCTATGCCCTCATGCTTCCATACATTTCATGTATCAATTCATGCAATGTTTTCTTATGCAAACAGAGCATCACAATTATCTCAATTTGCAAACATGCTATAGTCATATGCATCTAAAATAAATTGCAACTCATTTAACAGCAACATATAATAATACTAATCTCATATTAGCAACAGAAATCCTAAAATTCATTTTGAATTCAAGAAAACTAAATCAAGGTTTTCTTAGAAGGGTGTTGCTTACCTTGAAGCTATAATCACCTTCTTCCTAGCTTTAGCAACCCAAATACGAAATCAAAATACTGTTTTCTTCAAATTTCCAACTTTGTTTTCTCTCCAAGCTTAAGGTCCCTTCTTAATTTGAGGACTCTACTTAATAGTTCCCATCTAGGCCTCTGAAGGATCACCTTTACAACACAAACCCTGTGTCAGTTATAATATTACAACTACAACTTGAACATTGATTAGAGAATTGGGATCTTACAGTATCCTCACTTTTGCATAGAGAAGTCAAATATTTATATGAACCAATTGATTTTAAGAAAAATGCATCATCTATTGTAATCTTTGGTTTTTCCTTTTTAAGATACTCATAGGAACATTTGAATTGTATTTTATCTCTTTAGCTTTTCATTTATTTAATAATTTTCTAGCTGTTGTATCCTAGCTAATATTTTTGTTTATAAATTTTAATTTTACTTTGTTATAAAAGGACTTAAAATACAATCATCATGAGCGTATATTTAATTTGGATTGGCCTGAACCCAGCCCAAACTCAAGAAAGGTTTTAGGGTTGGGTTTGCGGTCACGGAGTTTGGATTTAGGGCGGGTCAATGTAAGTTTTGGCCTTGTAATTTTAGATTGGCTTGAGCCCAAACTCATAGAAAGCTGACCCAACATGCCCTACTTACAGCTCTGTATATAAGTATTCTTTGTGTTATAGAATACTTACACATAGTATCTACCTATGTGACAATTTGGTTAAATAATCTGAATAATTATGTGATAAAGAGGATGTGGCGTTATTGACTATTAATTAAATTATTATTATCACGCTCATGTTATAGAAAAATTATTTAAAGAGCTTAACTTTATGATTAAATAGCAATTACTCATTCAAAATTATCAATGATAAAGAAAACAGTAATTAATTTGTTTTTATCACATAATTATTATTCAATGAATTTATTAAACACATATTAGTAATTTACTTTTTTGTTTTTAGTAAGTGGTTTTTTTATCCATATAAATACATGAAATTAAAGACTATAAATAAAAAAACACTTAAGATAGTTCGTGTTTTTAATAGTTACAGTTTATCCTAGCTCTGTCAATGAGTTGGACTGAACATTATTTTGCACCAACATAATTACACAAAAAGCAATGCAAATGACCATTGATTGCAACAACCAAATGATCTTGTGCCTCTCGTGTGTTAGCTAAGGATAAGAAAAATGAGCAATTGGGCGTGTTTTATGGGAGTCTTCAATTGACTTAAAGTCTAGCAAAAAAGAAGTCATGCATGGAGATGTCGACATGTCTTCTAAGTTCTAAAGGACTTACTTTGTGGTTGAAAACAAAGGTGAGAACGTTTTGGAAGGGCAAGCTAGAGGAATAAATCTGGCTAGAATGGGAGAATATCCTATGTGGTCGCACACAAGTGCAATCCCTGAACCCCCTAAAAATATTTATTTTGAAACTTCTTTCTGCTTTTGATCGAATAATATATATTGCCATTTGAAATGCCATTACAAGCCCTTACCAGTTTTATTGTGCCTAATATTTTCAAAAACTAAATAAGGAAGATTTGGTGAAAAAGCTTTATGTGGCAACGTCTCCCTCAAATTACATTATCGGTACGAGGAGGAGGAAGCAGTAGACAATTCCAAACCCGCCCATGCAATGAAAATCTAGTGCACCCATGCTCTCGTGAATTATGAAATTATGAGTGTTGCATTCACCGGAGAAGGAAGATTCGTTTTTTTAGTAAAATAATTCAAATTCAGTCATTTAGGTCTTGATAATTAGAAATTAGTGATACTTTTTAAAATATTTGAGAAATGAGTGCCATTTTAATGTTTACAAAAGGCTTCTTCCAAAAATGCCCTCAAAAGACTTCTAAACCCCATTAAACGACGATAACAAACAATGTAAGACCCGGAATTTTTAGAAATTGTAATTAAGATTTAAAAATATTGAATAAGAAGAAATAGAGGAATCAACAAAAATTTAAATTTAACTAATGGTTCGAATGGGTTGATTACTTTAGTGGTTTAATGGGGTTTGGTTCAAGTTTAATTGAACCGGACCAATTGATCAATGGTTCATGGTTCAAGTTCAAAAAAAACAAAAAAAAAACAAAGAGCAAATCTTGTTTTTTTTTCATTTGGAGTTTATGTGGTTGGGCGTTAGGATTTGAGAAAGAAGGAAGGAATTGTGGAAGAAGGAAAAAGGGAGGAGGAAGAAATTGAGAGGAAGAAACATTCATTTGGGGGTTGCTCGTCGAGGTTTGTTCGTCAAGGTTTTGAGAAGAAAAAAATAAAAAACGTAGGGAAGGGAGATCGTGGAGAAGAGGAGCAGCAAGGGGGTTGGTCGTTGTTGGGGGTTAACAGAAAAGGGAAAATCGAGTAGAGAAGAGAGGAAGAAGAAGAAGAAGGGAAGCAATTCGTTGGGGGTTTAGCCGCAAAGGAGAAAGAAAAAAAAGAGGAAGAAGAAGAAGAGGAAAGGAGAAGAGAAGAAGAGGAGAAGGGTTCTGTTTTGGGCGACTGGGTCTGTTTGGGCGTGTGGATCGTTTGATTCCAGGTAAGTAGCACGATTTTCACCTCTTCGATCGATTTTTGTTTGATTTGGTATGGGTATTTCAACCTGGCAGCATGATTTACTTCTCACTGTTCGTTTTCTGTTGATTGCGATCCTGTTTGGTTTGGTATTACAACCTAGCATGTTTATTCTGTTAGGATTCTGTATCGATTCTTTTGAATTTTTGGAATGTTGTATGGACGAGTGCTGTTTTTATTATTTCGGGTTGTTCGATAGGCTTGTGTGTGTTTCTCCTAACCTTGTATTATGCGTTAACTCTTCACTTCATTGCTGTAAATTAGTTTTGATTTCCTCCGATCGATGATAAATTAACTGTTAGGGTTGATTAGTAGTGGCTTTGGGTATGAGTTTGTGATAAAGTAACTGCTTGCTGCTTTCGTTCGATAAATGTTGTTTTTCGATAAGGGTTTGAGCATGAGCTAAGTTGATTTATTGCTGTTGGTTTCTATTTGGTCGATTGATGTTGTTTTCGATAAGGATTTGAGCATGAGTTATGTTGATTGATTACTGGTTTGATAAATTCTTGTTGAACGATTCCTATTGATTAGTATTTTGATTTCTGTTTGTCATTTCCCTGTTGCAACGAAAAGTTCTCCAATCAGAGGATTACCAACTCAGGCTTATTTTATTTTGGTGATAGTAGCTAATTAGATTTTACACAAAAGGTAATCTGGCACCAGCCCCAAAGGAACACTACCAACAAATTTTGATTGTTTTAAAGTATGAATGTAAACCTCGTAATTGGATTTGTGAAGTACTAGCAGATTTTTGATTGCTTTAAAGCATAGATTTAGATTTTATATAACTGTTGGAAATTACTGTCAGGAATTGCTGTTAGGAATTGGTAATTCCATTGCGGTTAGGAATTGGTAACTCCGTTGGTGTAGGACTATTGGTAATTGGTTAATTCACTGTTAGTAATTACTTTTAATAAATTATTGTTAGTAATTATTAGTACTCGGTTGCAATATGATGCCTAGATTAATTGCTGTTAGTATTGGGTTAATTAATTGGTAAATCACTATTTCTGTTAGTATTGGGTTAATTGCTATTAGTATTGGGTTAATAGCTATTAGTCTTGGGTTAATTATTAGTATTGGGTTTATTTTTGTTAGTATTGGGTTAATTACTGTTAATTAATTTCTGTTAGTATTGGTAAATCACCATTGGTTAATTGCAAGAAGACGCTTAGATTAATTGCTGTTAGTATTGGGTTAATTGCTATTAGTAACCAATAATTACTATTAGTAATTAGAATTTACTGGTAGTAATTATTGTGAGTATTGAGTTAATTAATTGGTAAATCACTGTTGGTAAATTACTGTTAGGAATTACTGTTAGTAATTATTATTAGTAATTGGTTAATGACTGTTCGTAATTGTTGTTAGTGTCGGACAGTTTGTAATTGCTGTTACTGTTCACTATTGTTTTGGCAACCAATGGTTGGATATTTGAAAGGAAATATGTTGATGGCAGTAATGCCAAGAGTGATAATGTGTGCTGTGAATTCTATAACATTAGTTTTGATTGATGGTGATTTACGAAATTGAAAAATTGAAGCTGAGGCTTCCCGTTAGTTTGAAAAGGGCCGAGGGCCTATGGTTAAATGTTTTGTGGACTGGGATTGCTATTCACCTCAGTTGAGGATCATGAACTGGTGTTCACCCTAGCGGGAGATCATGAACATGCATCCACCACAAATCTGGATATTTGTGGATCGTGGATTGTTGTTCACCCTAATAGGGGGATCGTGAACCATCCACCACAAATATGAGTAATGGGGATCGTGAACTAAGTTCACCACGTGCTTTGAGGCATTGTGGATCGTGAACCTAAATTCACCCCAAAAGCTCAGAACTGTGAAATTGTTTATCAGTAATTGATTTGTATGAGTTTATTTTATTTGTATAGAATTGTTCTTCGTATGATTTGGGAAGTGGAAGGGAATTCCACTTGGTATAAATAGGTAGCGTTGAGGGGCACTCCGCTTAGCCTTGCTTCATTGGGCAGCATAGAGAGGCACTTCGTTAACCTAGATTCGTTAGGTCGCGTAGAGGGCACTCCACTTATTTTGATTTGTCAGGAAGCGTAGAGAAGCACTCCACTAGACCTTGAATCTTGGTTAGAGGGTAAAGGGTGATTATCTCGTAAATTGGATTGATCTGCTTTTTATTTGTTTAATAGTATGATCATGAATAGTGAAATATTGATTTAATTGAAAATGAACTGTTTCCTTGTGTTTTGAATTATTTTCAGCATGAAATTGATGAGATTTGATCGTGTTATAATCGAGCATGTTATTTATATTTGAAATTGCATAAAACTGCTTCTAGCATGCATGATGCTACTTACTGAGACAATTGTCTCACGCGAGTTTTTGTTTTTACCGGTTTTGTTTTCAGATCCGGCAAGTGAGACGCGTAGCGGGGCAGAAGTTGAAGGTTATCCCGAATATAGGCCAGAGGACTATTTCTACCCTGGCTAGACCCATAGAAGGCAAATTTTTGATAGTTGTAGATCTTATTTTTGGGTATTGTATATGTTGTAAATGAGAGAGTGAGAGGGTGTGATCTTAGTAAGCTTATTTGGTTGTATATCCGAATGGTTTAGTTTTTTTGAATGGATATATAAACTGTGTTTATCAAGTGATTTTTGTGGTTTGAGGGCTTAGCCCATACTCGTATGTATAGGTGTTATATAGCCGTTTTTCTAAAAAATTTTAGGATGTTATTTTTGTGTCTGGTTAGTTGTTAAGTTAATTTTCACCCACTTTGGGCCCTAAATTAGCGATCCGAAGCCAATTCAAACCCGATACGGGTGGACCTGGTTCCGGGGTGTACAAACAAATTGTTACAAGTCTATTAATAAAGATTTTGGAAGAAATCTTTTGTGAACAATAATATTAATTACTCTCCTAATTCAACTCAAACTCTAAAAATTATTTTAATCATATACTTTACAAATATTAAAAAAAAAGGACAAAAGAATAATTCTTTTATTAAAAAAAATCCCCTAAGTGTACATATTAATAAACATTTTGTTTAGTTTCTATTAGTATACTCATTTAACCCAAATTCTAAACGTAATCTTAGACACGTGGTTTACTAACATAAAATAGAAATGATATATTTGTTACAATTTTTAGGGTTGTACTATTTAAACATTTATTAAATTGATACCTAGGAGACGTTTAAGAAAATAATGTAGACTATTGTTGTGTACAAATGTGATACAAATTTAAGATGCGTTCGTAAAACAGCTAGGGCACGTTGATACCTGCATATCATGTGTCCTTCACATAACCGATCAAAGGTTCATCCTACTTAAGAACCCACTCTCAAGCACCACCACAGTTTAATAAATGTTTGTTGATTCCAGAAACATAAAAAGGAACATGTAGAGCAGCTTTGCCCAAAATAGTTTATGTATAAGACAAGCAAAAACCAAGTGGAATAGCAGCATCTAGCTTGTTGTTACACTATTATTCTTTGTCAATTAGGTGGACCGAACATTATTGTCAATTAATTTGTTTTTATCACATATTATTATTTAATGAATTTATTAAATGAGCAATTGGGCGTGTTTCATGGGACTATCAAGAAGTCATGGAGATGTTGACATGTCGTTTTTCTAGTGCAACGTGGATCAGCCGTTTGTCTAGTCTTCTTCAAAGTCGTTGGCTCCACTGCAAGAAATTCACAACTCAGTTATTTAAAAGAGAAAAAGAGGGAGAATTTGTGGGTGTTTGCCCAGGAGAGCAATGACATCAGCAATGAAGTTCAAGCCGGAGATATTTATCAAAGTTCCTTTTCTAAGGCTACACAGCTTATTCTGATACCAATTTAATCAACTTACCAAAGCAAAGTTCAGAGAATTTCAAATGGCTAATACACAAAAATGGTGTTAATCGTAAATTTTTGTTGAAATCAGAATCATAAAGAAGAGCATCTAAGCATCTCTGTCCAAAATAGTTTCTCCAAGAGAAGCAAACTAAGTGGAATAGTAGGATCTTGATGTTGCACTATATATTATTCTTTGTCAATTAGTTGGACTGAACATTAATTATTTGCCCTCTTCGTCCTAATTACACAAGTCAATGCAAATGACCATTGATTGCAACAACCGAATGATCTTGTGGTGAGCAATTTGGCGTGTTTTATGGGAGTCTGCAATTGACTTAAAGTCTATCAAAAAGAAGTCATGGAGATGTTGACATGTCTAGTCTTCTTCAAAGTCGTTGGTTCCACTCCAAGAAATTCACAACTCAGTTAATTAAAAGAGAAAAAGAGGGAGAAGGCTTTACTTGGATTCTATGTATATAAATAGCCCGTTTGATTGCCAGTTTCTTATTAGTCTCGTAAGTTCTTCCAAACTCATCAGCCATGAGATTACACACCTTCCCATGGCTTCTCCTACTGGCCTTGCTCCAACTTCTCTTACTCTTTGATAGAACCAACAGTCGATGTCTTGACGATCAGAGCTCCTCCTTGTTACAGTTGAAGGATACCCTCCTCTACAATCACTCCACTTCTCTCAAGCTCGTGTCATGGAATCGGACCACCGACTGCTGCTCGTGGAAGGGTGTCACTTGCGACCAAGCTGAGGCTCATGTTATTGGTCTTGACCTCAGTAGCGAGTTAATCACTGGTGGATTCAATAGCTCCAGCGCTCTCTTCAATCTGAGTTACCTCCAAAGATTGAGTTTAGCAAACAATAGCTTCTATGACTCTGAGATTCCTTCCGGATTTGACCGGCTTCGTAATCTGACTTCTCTCGTCCTCTCCAACTCCGGCTTCGTTGGCCAAGTCCCGATTGAGATCTCGCGTTTGACGAGCTTGGTTTCTCTCGACCTCTCCGCCGAATTTTCCTCATTGAAGCTTCAGAATCCAGATCTTACAACGCTTGTCCGGAACCTGTCGAGGCTAATAGAACTTCGTCTTGATGGCGTGAACATATCGGCGAAAGGTACTGAGTGGAGCCAGGCCTTATCCTCCGCTCTTCCTCATCTGCAAGTCTTATCCTTGTCCTATTGCTCTCTTTCGGGTCCTCCTGATGCTTCTCTCCTGAAGCTTCGTTCCCTCTCCCAGATTTGTCTTGACGGGAACAACATCTCTCAAGTACCAGAATTCTTTGCGAATTTTTCCGGATTGACCACCCTGAGTCTCAGATATTGTGCATTAACCGGAAAATTCCCAGAAAGGATCTTCCAATTATCGACCTTACGGGACTTGGACTTGACGAGCAACCCAGACCTTCAAGGTTCTTTGCCAGAATTTCCTCATAATGGATCACTTGAGGAGCTGTCACTTCAAAGCACAAGCTTCTCTGGAAAATTACCAGAATCCATAGGCAATCTCAAGCTCCTGTCGAGGTTAGACCTCAATCATTGCAACTTCAGTGGATCAATCCCCTCTACCCTGTCGAACCTTGCCCAACTCAACTACTTGGATTTCGCATGGAATAGGCTCAATGGTCAGATCGCATCATTCAAGTTACCGAACAAGCTCACCTATATAAACCTTGGTGGTAACCGTTTCAATGGGACGATTCCCCCATCTCTGCTTGCTCTCCCATCGCTGCAGAGATTACTCCTTTACGAAAACCAGCTTAGTGGTCAACTAGTGGAGTTCACTAATGCATCATCTTCTCCATTGGAATGGCTTGATTTGAGCAGCAACAACTTGGTAGGGCCTATACCCAATTCTCTGTTTTCTCTCCCATCGCTGTAGAGCTTATACCTTGCCAACAACCAACTTAGTGTTCAGCTAGGGGACTTCACTAATGCATCATCTTCTCCATTGGAACGGCTCGTTTTGAGCAGCAACAACTTGGTAGGGCCTATGCCCAATTCTGTGTTTGATCTCAAGAATCTTATGTCTCTTGGTCTCTCTTTTAACAAATTGAATGGCACGTTACACTTAGATAGGATATTCCAGAATCTCAGAAACCTTTCATATCTTCATCTTTCATATAATAAATTGTCAGTCAATGCCAATAGCGACAATTCGACCTTTTCCTCCTCCCTTCAGATTTCCAAATTCAATTTGGCCTCTTGCAACCTGAGTACAATCCCCACTATCTTGAAAGACCAATCAGATTTGCGCTTATTAGATCTTTCCAACAACCAAATTCATGGGATAATTCCCAACTGGATATGGAAGAGTAACCTAAATTATTTGAATCTTTCTTATAATTTCCTCGTGTCGCTGGAATTGCCTTTTCCCGATCTTAGTTCTAAGGGTTGATAACACCCCTGCTGCTACCATCAGCTTGGGTTCTAGATTTATCCAACAACAACTTCACCTCTGAGATACCAGCTAATATCTCCTCCTATCTTAATAATACATCTTTCCTTTCTCTCGCCGGCAACAAATTCATTGGAGAGATCCCTGCGTCAATATGCAATGCTCCTAATCTGACGCTTCTTGATCTATCAAGCAACAACTTGAGTGGTCAAATCCCTCAATGTTTGGGGCGCATGGAGAAGCTTGAAGTACTGAGCCTTCGAAGGAACAAATTCAGTGGTATAATCCCTCAGACATTTTCAAGTAGGTGTTCCCTGGAAACTCTTGATCTAAGTGGGAACATTTTAGGAGGACAACTACCAAGAAGTCTGGTCAAATGCAAGATGCTGAAGGTTCTCAACATCGGGAACAATCAGATTTACGATACTTTTCCACTCTGGTTGGGGAATTTGCCCTATTTGCAAGTCCTTGTTTTGAGATTCAATAGATTTTATGGAACTTTTGGATTTGAAGGCATCAACAATGAATTTCCAGTGCTGAAGATCATTGATCTTTCTTCCAACAACTTCACTGGTATTCTATCTCCAAAAAGCTTCTTGAGCTGGAAGGGCATGGTGGTTGATGGGGACGAATCTCAGTCAAAACTCAAGCCTGACATATTGAAACATGACCTCGGATTTTTCGGATACTATCAGGACTCGGTGACCATTTCAAGCAACAGTATTCAGCTGTCTAGACTTGTCAAGTAACAGATTCCAGGGAAAAATACCTAAAGTGATAGGAAACCTCACATCTCTTCATGTGCTCAACTTGTCACACAACTCCTTCACAGGCGAGATCCCATTATCCATTGGGAACCTCAAACAGCTCGAGTCATTAGACCTATCATGGAACAAGCTGAATGGTAAGATCCCAATGGAGCTGGTAAAATTAACATTCGTTCAAGTCTTGAACGTCTCGTGGAATCAGTTGGTGGGGATGATTCCTCAAGCGAATCAATTTACAACGTTCCCAAATGATTCCTTCATTGGGAACGTAGGATTATGCGGGCTGCCTTTATCAAAAAAATGCGTTGGAGCTACATCACCGCCAACATCCATTTCTGAAGATCCTAATTCAAAATCTCATAAAAAGTTCGATTGGTGGCAGTTCATATCAGCCGGAACAAGCTACATAGCAGGTGCCGGATTGGTTTTTGTGTCCTTAATGTTGTGGAAGAAAGGGAAAAAATGGTACAATGAGCACATTGACAAGTGCTTTTGACATGAATCACTTGTGTTATCATATCATATCCTCTTGAGGATGGAAAGAATTGTAATAAATATGCTTTAGCTGGGGAGAACCCAGTTATCTTGTTTTGTTCATTATCGTGCAAGGAAAGACTTGAAGCGAACGGATCAAAGTAGATATTTAGTTCATTACCATGGAAAGTTTTGTGAGTTCTGTTCGAAATTAGATTCTAGGTGGCAGAGGCCAACGGTTGATCCCAACTGCGCTTGCCCTGTCTCATGACACGTTTTAAATCTCAACGCTTGGGCGGGATTTGATATCATTGCCACATCATCGATCTGTGTGCTTTTATGTTATTCGTTCTAATCGCCATCATTCTTCCGTGTATTTTGGATGTGTTTGTTCCCAACGTGCCCTTTTTATAGTGTTCTTCTCTCTATGTTATTCGGATATTCGTGGGCCCTCACCGACCTGCCATTATGTTGCGTCGTGTTGTAGTTGCAACTCGGCTCGGTTAAAACGGAGAACCGATTTTTGGATCGGTTTGGCGTGGGTTTCAAATTTTGCAGACTAGTTGTTGCTCCAAAATTGGGCCGGGTGGACACCTGTCGAAGGTGGTGATTTGTCTCTACGCGGGCGTGCCAGTATCGTTTGATACAATGATTTTCGAGTCGATTCCTGACCCCGGGCACCTGTTCCGAATCTGAACCGGGATCGGTTCAGTCGTACTGCAAGTCACCTGTAATAAAATTGGTCAGGCGATGGTATGAAGACTAGGGGTTCGGTCTTCGTTCTGGGTTCTTGTAAGTGTTTGAAAGCGAAAGCAACTAATGGTACACAAATCCTTTTATAATAAAATCGGCCGACGAGCCGAAAGCGACAACAGATAATCCTCAAAATGGAAACAAAAAGCACAAAAGAAAACTGACAGGGCTCGCAGGACCGGCCTGTCCTGGTCTTATAGCCGTAATCGGGTATAAACGCAGGAGGAAGGGGGCGGCTGCTAGCAAAGCCAGTTCAGGGGGTTCACCTTGGATTGCTGCTTACCCGAAAATACACAAGTCACCTGGCGTGAACAGAGCGAGTCTCGGGACCGGCTGCTCGGGATTCTGTAAAGACAGAACTGCGAGTCAGGGGCGGCCTCAACTTACTCTCCGGTGGCAGGATTCTGGTGTTAGTCGGAGTAAAGAGGGGTCGAAGATGTCACTGCGACTGGAAGCAGTGAGAGAAGTCCTAGTTTATCCGTCTGTATTAGAGGGGATAAAGGATCACGGATGATCAAAATAATATAATAACCGGTTGCGGTTGTGTGGATTGTGTCCCCGAGTTCTTCGAAGTTTATGCCTTTTATAGCCGATCCTTGACGGTTGCTCAACGTCCCATTCTTGCACGATCTTTGAGGAGCGTCTTTCCCATGTCTGCAGGTCCGATTTACTTTACCATAAGGTCTCTCAACAACCCACTTTTAGGAAGTTGAACCCACCTTATATAACCACTCCACGTTTTAAGAAAATGGGGGACCCCACTCTCCACATCTTTAGAGAATTACCGCAGTATCTTCAATGAGCCGTAATCGGCCAAAAGGCATAATTGGTCAAATGCACATTTTCATAAATAAAAGGCAACTGAACATACCTTTTATCAAATAAAAGTATCATGGCGTTGATCAAGCGTCCAGCAAATTTCCTCAAACCCAATAAAGTAGCACATGCCATGATAACTCCTTTAATGGCTTTAATGGCAAAATCAGTCACCATCATTTACCCAATAAACATATATATATTATACTTAGAGCCTTGTTTACTCCGATTTCACCAGGTTATGGCGGGTGTAAACATGGGTTTCACTTGACCCGTATGTGGTAGGACACAGATCGGTCAAAAGATATACGTGACCGTAAAACACTACCGTCGGGCTACAGCGAGTGTAAACACCTACATATGCCACATAGGGACCACGTGTCCTTTTCTTATTCATTGGTCATATAGGGTGTAAACATTACCCCCCTACTTTCTCATTACGTCGCTGCAGTAAGACGTGATGAGGAAGTAAAAATACAGTTGTCATGAGACCAGCCCTATGATGGGTCTCATTTGGCCCGTAGATAAGACAAGATTCGGCCAAAAGTTTATTTTGATTGAAAAATAACGTGGCCATGTGAATCGACCAAAAATTTCATGGCCTTTTTGGTCAAATTCTGTTAAAAATTGAAGTCACATGACCACTTTGTGAAACAACGTTCCCGGTTTCACTTTTTGTTAAACAATTATGGTCATATGACCATTTTGTAAAAAATATATTACCGGTTTCTTCTTTTTTAAGAACATGTGGCCGGTTGGCTTTTTTGTATTGTACGTGAAGTCGACCGGTTTTACTTTTTGCTAAACAATTATGGTCAAATGACCATTTTGTAATTATTTGTATAATCATGGTGCTTTTTAAGCCGAAAATGACTACTTTTACCGTAAACACGCGGCCATGACCATTCTTTCATTATTTATATAATGACGGCCGAAAAAGCGTATCCTTTTTTAAAGAAATCATGCAGCCGATTTTATTGTTTGAGTGATTACGGCCGAAAAGGCGCGTTTTTAAACAAAATATGCAGCCGATTTGCAAACAAGATGACCGTTTTGCCCCCCAGTCATGAATTGTTTTGATGGATCATCGCCACTCGGCCATGAAACTTTCGTAACAAATCATGGCCGTGAGAGGCCATGAATCCTTTTGATGGTCATTTGACCATGATGCAACCCTTTGCCTGAATTCCCGAATCCTGGAAATCATTGCATGAAGATTACCAAGAACATCTCAACACCAAGTACTGTGTCGCTTCCCAGTAGGACCAGGAAGGTTCTTGTCCTGCAAAATTGGGACTCCAAGTGGTTCGGCACTCCAAATAGGACCTACGATCTTCCTGTCCTACAAAATCAATTCGTGAATAAGCCTGGAGTACTCAAGATTATGGAGGCAATCGGGATACTTAGGTTCAAATGCTCATGTGTCACCAAGCGTCCTTCTGGTTTTACTCCAAGTGGTTATTTCAATCGGTATGCCGGTTGAAGCTGCTGCCATCATGGAATTCTACCTTTGGTCCACGAATGGAAATTTTCATCATGGGACTTGTAAGAGCACACAATTGGCCGTAATAATCGGCACTTCGTCTAGTGATATCATGATTGAGCAAATGAAGATCATAATCCAAGTAGCAAAGCTTATACCAGTAATAAAGTCTCGGTCAATCAGGCGTTGACCGATCCAATGGTAGTTTAAGGACCTTTTCAGTTCCTTCTTTTCTAAGTAATAAATGGCCAGATGACCATTTTTTAATTACTTCAGTATTACGGCAAAAAAGGCATGCTTTATCTGGATCTTACCAAATCATGGCCACTTGATATAAAGTGATGGCTACGTGTCATCAAGAGATGTAATCATGAGAACAACGAATTCATGGCCATGAATTCATGGCGCAAATGAAAAAGTAAATGCCGACACAGCAATTAATGCATGCTGTGGTCTTTTGAATTTTTTGAAATCGGTCTGATCATCCTTATACACCTCATCCTCTTCAATGCTATGGGTCTGTTGCCATAATTTCCTGCTTGGCACCGGGATGTGTGAGTGCGCGGGCGTGCTAACATCGGTGCCGATGCAAAGAAGGCGGAAACTTTTGACCTCGGCGCCGTTCGTATGCAAAACCAGACGGGTTGCGGTTCAGATATGAGTCGGCCACCTGTGGATGTGAAGACTTCTGATTCGGTGATTGCTAAGAGGATTGGGGCTTGTCCTCCGAGGTCCTTCCCCCAATTCTATGTCGATATGGATGACAGCCACTTTAGTGGTGGCTATTTGATGTAGAATCTGTAGAAATTGACGATCTGCTCTTAGGAAGTTCAACCCCACCTTACATAAACCACCCATGTTTTTAGAAAGTGGGAGACCCCACTTCCCATGTTCTTTTACTGAGTTCTTCCTTGTGGCTAACCTCCCACGTAGTGGTGGGTTTCTTAACAAACCCCACTTCCAAAAATTGAGGAACACCTGTAGCTACATAATATTTCAATTCAATTGCCGGGCTACGGCGGGTGTATTACGTTGCTGCAGTGAGACGTGATGAGAAAGTATATATTTGTCATGGGACCAACCCTATGAGGGGTCTCACTTAACCCATAGCCATAGGTGATAAGATGAGAGTCGGTCAAAATTTTAAAGGGTAGCCGACACACAATACCCATGGAATTGGCCGTAAGTTTCTTTTAACAACTTAGAAATCGGCCCAAAAATCTTTTTCTTAAATAAAAGGCAGCTAAAACACCTTTTGTCAAATAAAATAACTTTAATGGCTCGTAATCATTACGGCCAAAAGTATTTTTTCTTAAATAAAAGGCAATTAAAATACCTTTTATCAAATAAAGGAGCTTTAACGACCGTAATCGGCCGAAAGTACCTTTTTCTTAAATAAAAGGCATCACACACACCTCTTAACAAATAAAATAGCTTTAATGGCCCGTAATCATTACGGCCAAAGGTATATATATATTTTAAAAGGCCGTTGAAATATCTTTTATCAAATGGCCTTTTTCTTAAATAAAAGGTACCAGACACACCTCTTAACAAATAAAATAGCTTTAATGGCCCGTAATCATTGCGGCTAAAGATATTTTTCTTAAATAAAAGGCCGTTTAAATACCTTTTATCAAATGGCCTTTTTCTTAAATAAAAGGTACCAGACACACCTCTTAACAAATAAAATAGCTTTAATGGGCCGTAATCATTACGGCCAAAGTTATTTTTTCTTAAATAAAAGTCCTTTGAAATGCCTTTTATCAAATGAAGTAACTTTAAAGACCCGTAATCGGTCGAAAATACCTTTTTCTTTAATAATACATGCAGCCAATGACTATTTTTTAATTTTTTAAGTAATCATGGCCGCTTGCATTACGTAAATCGGTCGTTTGTTTACAACCGATTTACGTAACATCTAGACGTTACGTGACTTGTAAACTGGCCGAATGGCCACAGTTTACCTTGTCTTGCCCCCCGAATGTTATGGCAAACAAGATAATATGAAATATTCTGCCAATATAGGGTCTTAGCCCCGAATGGTGGCTAAGACCTTGTATGGCCTGGATCAGCCGTTCATTTAGATCCGGCTGAGAACTTGAATGTCCTTCTTCAGGAACTTCTGAAACATAGAGAGGGTTTATCTGAGATTCGGCAGGTTCCTCTGGCGCTGTATTTTCAGCATGCCGAGTACTTCTTCTTGCCACCATTAGTGCTCTTTCAAAGACTAATGGTCCCACTGGGCGTGCCAAAAAGGGATGTTGCTCTAAAATTGGGCCGGTGTGGACACGTGTGGAAGGTGGTGATGTGTCTCTACGCGGGCGTGCCAGTATCGTTTGATACAATGATTTTCGAGTCGATTCCTGACCCCGGGCACCTGTTCCGAATCTGAACCGGGATCGGTTCAGTCGTACTGCAAGTCACCTGTAATAAAATCGGTCAGGTGATGGCATGAAGACTAGGGGTTCGGTCTTCGTTTTGGGTTCTTGTAAGTGTTTGAAAGCGAAAGCAACTAATGGCACACAAATCCTTTTATAATAAAATCGGCCGACGAGCCGAAAGCGACAACAGATAATCCTCAAAATGGAAACAAAAAGTACAAAAGAAAACTGACAGGGCTCGCAGGACCGGCCTGTCCTGGTCTTATAGCCGTAATCGGGTATAAACGCAGGAGGAAGGGGGCGGCTGCTAGCAAAGCCAGTTCAGGGGGTTCACCTTGGATTGCTGCTTACCCGAAAATACACAAGTCACCTGGCGTGAACAGAGCGAGTCTCGGGACCGGCTGCTCGGGATTCTGTAAAGACAGAACTGCGAGTCAGGGGCGGCCTCAACTTACTCTCCGGTGGCAGGATTCTGGTGTTAGTCGGAGTAAAGAGGGGTCGAAGATGTCACTGCGACTGGAAGCAGTGAGAGAAGTCCTAGTTTATCCGTCTGTATTAGAGGGGATAAAGGATCATGGATGATCAAAATAATATAATAACCGGTTGCGGTTGTGTGGATTGTGTCCCCGAGTTCTTCGAAGTTTATGCCTTTTATAGCCGATCCTTGACGGTTGCTCAACGTCCCATTCTTGCACGATCTTTGAGGAGCGTCTTTCCCATGTCTGCAGGTCCGATTTACTTTACCATAAGGTCTCTCAACAACCCACTTTTAGGAAGTTGAACCCACCTTATATAACCACTCCACGTTTTTAGAAAGTGGGGGACCCCACTCTCCACATCTTTAGAGAATTACCGCAGTATCTTCAATGAGCCGTAATCGGCCAAAAGGCATAATTGGTCAAATGCACCTTTTCATAAATAAAAGGCAACTAAACATACCTTTTATCAAATAAAAGTATCATGGGGTTGATCAAGCGTCCAGCAAATTTCCTCAAACCCAATAAAGTAGCACATGCCATGATAACTCCTTTAATGGCTTTAATGGCAAAATCAGTCACCATCATTTACGCAATAAACATATATATATTATACTTAGAGCCTTGTTTACTCCGATTTCACCAGGTTACGGCGGGTGTAAACATGGGTTTCACTTGACCCGTATGTGGTAGGACACAGATCGGTCAAAAGATATACGTGACCGTAAAACACTACTGTCGAGCTACAGCGGGTGTAAACACCTACATAAGCCACATAGGCACCACGTGTCCTTTTCTTATTCGTTGGTCATATAGGGTGTAAACACTAGTTTTAGTTCATAAATCAAATCAATTTGATTCGATTTTTGGTTGATGTTTTGATCAAACCAAACCAAAAGTCCACTAAATTAGTTTTTTTGCTTTTTACATTGAACGGAACTGAACCAACTGTATTGGTATTGGTATATATATATATATATATATATATATATATATATATATATTTGTGGTCCGGTTTTTAGTCGGGGTGATCATTTCTCTATTTGATTTGGTTCGCTTTCGGACTAACAGTAATAAAACAAATTGAGGTCGTCTGTTGTGATCAACTCGTACCAAAGCTTGTTACCCAAAAAAAAAAAAAAAACCTCTTACCAAAGCTTACACATAGTGTACGATGTAGCACTTTGTGTTTTGACTATTATGCCCTCGTATTAATAAATCTTTGATTTGATGTGTAAGGACTGTTTTGGAAAATCTCACATTTTGCTTGGCGCAATACCCAAGGGTGTGCCTCATGTTATATATAATATAGATATAGATATACATATACATATAGTTATAAATGATATTTTGAAGCCCGGTCTAGCCAGCTCACTCGGGGTATGATCTCAATTCACATCAACTTGAGCTAAAACCAAGATCGGCAAGGGTCAAACCTGTGATTGCCAGTGATATATCTATGAATTATAATAATAGTTATTAAAAATGAAAACTAAAAATAATACTTAATTTTTAGATATATCTTAATTTAAATATTAATTTTACTACTATTTTTACAAGAAATATTTATTTTACAAATATGATATAATACAATTAGATTTTAATTAGTTAAACAATTATGATTTATCTAAATAATTTAAGTGTGTTATCCTAATGTTTTAATAACAGTAATCCTTTAATTAAATAATTATTAAATAATAGTCAATTAATAACTATTAATTAACCCGAATCTGTGTCCTCACTACCAAACTGATAGGGGCGAGTTAGGGTTTAGGTTGCCATCCCTAAAACTAGATTATGGAAGCTTTTCCCCATAATAAGAAAAATTACAACATAAGTGTACGATGGATGAAAATTGTATAATTTTCACTAAAAAAAGGGACTTCACCGGCACCCAAAAAACGGCCACCAAAATATTGAACATGCTTATAAAAGATTTAATGACATAATTAATTGTTGCCGTTAAAATCTTGGACCATAAATAAATGACTGACGTGCTTACACATGGTAACAAAACCTCCAAGTATTATAATTACTCATTATAGTGGTGTGAGACATGGGAAAATCACCGGAATGATCATCCCTCCGTCAACACACGGGCTCAACGCAAAAATGAGAGAGTCGCCACCATTCAGAATTTTGGGGTGAGAATGGACACCAAAATGTTCAAAATCATTAAAAAGTGTAAAAAGTCAAATTCTAGGGTAAAAATAACCCTACTTGAAAATCAAATCCAGAGATGGGTAAGGGGATTAGATTATGAATGGGGGAAGGTGTTAGGCACCCCCATTCATCCACACGAAGTGGTAACCAAGTGTATGTTCATGCAAAAATAAGAAATCTTGCTAAAATCATAGAAAACCTTGAAAAAGGACCAATGTATGATATTTTCACATGAAGATCTAAATGGATTCTAGATCCTCTCTTATGTCAATATCATTTCTGGAATATCTCAAAAGATGGAAATCAAAGCACAAGTTGCTCAAAAACCAAGTTGAATCAAATCCGGAAAATTCGGTAAAAAGTAATGCCATTTATCTTGAAATCATTCAAATACAATTTTAAATCAAATCAAACCAGATCCATTTGAAAGATTATAGTAAATAAGGGTCTCATGCAAAATTTCACTTCATTCCGATAAAAATCCTAGGAGTTATGCTTCTTTGAAGTTGCTGCTGGGGATTTTTAAAAGTGATGAGTGGGCAACTTTGGGAAATTGCATAGAAAAATCCACTCCATAAAAACCCACGAAAATTGGTGTAATTGAAGTCTGTATGGCCATCTTTCAAAAGAAAGTAGTCTCATACAAAAATCCCTTCGGATGTGCCTTGGGTGGTCTCCCGAACAGGCCCCGAAGATCACAGATTTACCCAGAAAAGTACAAATAAACAGTTCTGAGTAAATCGGCTACCAATAATTCAAATGGACTCCAAAAATTATGAAACCAACTGGATTTGAAAATAGACTCATAAAAGAGTACTCAGAAAAACAAATCACTCGAATCGGACTTAAAACGAACACATGGCGCTCCGTCGAAGTGACAAGTTCTGTATTTGAACCTGAACTGTCCACTTAACTTCGACAGAGAGGTGTTAAAAATCCGTTTGATAGAAATTTATAAAATTTGGTGGACATAAACTAGACAGCCTCACCTTTCCCATGGTTCTAGAATCGCTCCAAAATTCATCCGGACGATGAAGTTATGAGCGTCCGAAGTAAGGGTACAGGTGCTGTCCAGTTAGGCCAGTTTTGAAGAAAATCAAATCCGAAAATTGATAAAGTGTGTGAGATTCATGTGAGATGAATCCAAAACCTTTGAAAAACATTTAAAACATTCCAGAATTTGATTGAGGCCATTTATTGGAGATTTATCACAATGAATGTAATAAATCCCCAAATGTGAGCTTATTCCCCAAAAAAAAGTGCTATGTATGTGCAAGCTTGAAAAAAACATACAAGATCAATAGAACAACATAGCATGCATATATCTTCATCAAAATGAGGTTCTAAAATAGCCTAGGGTTCCGTTCCATTATCGTTTACCTCTGTTCTCTCTCCCCGTTAAACACGGTTTTTCAAGATAATCAAGGGTACTTTGAATATGAAACGGTTTACAATCAAACAAAAGGCCTTATGCTACATAGGTTCTAGTACTAGGGTCAATCCCCAGTCTCGTTTCTCCTAGATCCCACCTTCACGTTTTACGGCTAGGGGGAGTCTTGAGATACTTTGAGCCGGGGAAGGATTTCCACACACAAAAAGAGGCTTTATTCTACAGAAAGGTAGAAGAAGAGATCTAGATCTAGGAATGTAAATACAGAAATTAAAGAGAGGTTTGAGGATTACCTGGATTCTGGAAGCACTCCAGCAGCGATCTTCTTCTTCTCTTGGAGTTCTTCTTTGCGAGAATTCAAAACAAGAGTTGGTTCCCATTTGCTTGAGGAGGAGCCTCCTATTTATAGGCAAAGGTTAGGGTTAGTGTTGGTGAGAATGGTAGACACAACATAAGGTCTATAGCCCACCAACCTTAACCCTAAGGCTATTTCCGAGATTTCCCCTCATTTAATGAGGGATATGATGGTAAAAGTGAAAAGCTCTCGGAAAACCCTAATTTTGAGCAAAACTCGAGTATCCGGCATGTCAGGCCGGATACACAAGTACCTTAATGTATCCGGTCTATGATGCCGGATACACTGAGGTCTACTTGTATCCGGCATTTTCCACCGGATACAAAGAAGGACACTTGTATCCGGCCTGAGTTGCCGGATACAAGGAAAAAAGCCTTTTTTTTTTCGAATTCTAACACAGGCAATACTTATTTACATGTAATATCGTTTAAGTAAATGTCCTCGTATTTTTTAATCTCCATTTACTTAAGATATTACATGTAAATAAGCAAACACCCCCCCCCCCCCCCCCATTTGAATCCATTAAAAATAGTTCCAGACCCAAATTCCAAGTGAATAAAAAGTCAACTTTCCAGTTCTAGGAAAAATTCCGATTTTTCAGGTCTGGAAAAAAGGTTCAATATGTTAAAACCATGGTATTCGTCAAGATTTAAAATCTCAAAAAATTCATTTATGCAATAACATTGCTAAAAACCTGATTACCGGGAAAAATTATCTTGAAATCTTGCTTTAAAAAATATTTCATTTTCTGGGGTCAAAAGTCAACAAAATTCAACCGGAAAAAGTTTGACTTTGCACAAAAGATAGAATTTGGGTCTTTTCCTTTTCCGTTTTGGATTCAAATGGGTTAAGTATCTCAAACCCAATGCAAAGAATTGAAAATTCCAATAATATTTCTCTCCTTCAAGATTTATCAAAAATCGTGCAATTTTGGGGTGTCTACAAGTGGTTATTTTAAATTATTTAAAAATAAAATATTTAAATTAAATATTTTGTTGATGTTTTTCTTCAATCTTATTACCAGAATCCTTAAACACCAATTTCTTTTTCCTTTACATGGCTACTACTCTTTTTTCCAATTTTCATGTTAGATCTGACATCACCAAATAAAAGATATAGAAATATGCTATGAAAGAATAGAAAAGAAACATCCCATCTAGGGATGGTAACAGGCTAGGTTTTGGTGAACCCAAACCTGCTCTTATAAGGTTTTAGCGAACCATCTAGGGATTGTAATAGGCCAAGTTTTGGTGAACCCAAACTGCCCCCATAAAGTTTTAACGAATACCAATAGGAAACACAGTATTTGTAGATAACGGGGCAAGTCGAGGTTGTTATCCAATAGGAAACACAGTATTATAAAATATGTTAATGAAAAACATATTATTAGAAAATAAGAAAGAAACATCCAACAAAGAAAAAGAAAAGGATAAAACAACAAGATAAAGATATATAAGAACAAGATATTTATTTAATATAAAACATATAAGAAATAATGTTTCCACTAAACATTTAAAATAATATGTTTAATAAATAAACATATATTATGAAATTGTTTGTTAATATTATATTTAAAAATTATGTTAAATAAGGTATGAAACATATGAAAAAAGAGATAAGGAAAAAAAAGTAATAAAGGTTTTAAGATGAAGATATTAGAACAAAAATAGGGTAGGGCTGGCAGCGATGAGAAGATACTGCTATATTCTTTCCATAATTAAGAAAAACTATTATAAATTATTTAGTAGTGTGTTATTAAAAAAAAGCGATTAGCACGGGTAAAACAACTATTGTTATACTAGTTACAAATTGTATTGATTCCCCATATTATTTGTCCTGTGTTTAACATAACTGATCATGATTTCATCCCTTGCTTTGTGGATATTTGCCCAAGGGAGCAAGTAATGAAGTTCAAGTCAAAGATACAGATCAAGTTCCTTATATAAGGATACACAACTTATTCTCATACCAATTTAAAATCAACTTATACCAAATCAAAGTTTAATGAATTTCTGATGACTAATACACGACAGTGGTGTTAATTGTAAATATTTGTTGATACCAAAACCAAAAGAAGTAACATCTAGAGCAGCTTTGCCCAAAATAGTTTCTGTAAGAGCAGTGGCGGAACCAGGACTCCAAATTTGAGGGGGCAAAAAAAATTTTCAATTAACACTTTTCATGAAATATAGAAAATTTAATGAGTTAGCGGGGAAAACCAGAAATTTTAGAGGGGGCAAAACGTAAATTTCAATTAAAACATATAGGAAAAAATATATTTTAAATTAAAAAATAAAATTTAGGGGGGGGGGGGGGGGGGGGGGGCAATTGCCCCCTCTAGCTCTAAGGTGGTTCCGCCACTGTGTAAGAGAAGCAAACGAAGTGGAAGAGCGGGATCAGTGTTGTTACGCTATTATTATTTCTCAATAAGGCTTTTTTTTTTTTGGTGAATCTTTGTCAATTGGTTGGACTAAACATTTGCACTCTATGACAAAATTGTAGAAATTAAGCAATGCAAATGACTATCAATTGCAACAATTACCAAATGATCTTGTGGTGAGCAATTTGGCGTGGTTTGTGGGAGTCTGCAACTGACTTAAGTCTATCAAGAAGAAGTTAGACATGGAGATGTTGACATGTCTTCTAAGTTCCAACGGACTTACTTTGTGGTCGAAAACAAAAATGAGGATGTTGTGGACAGTTAGGAACATAATTAAATATATGAAAAATGACCATTGATTGCAACAACCAAATGATTTTGTGGCTCTTGTTTGTTAGCTGGGGATAAGAAAAAATGAGAAATATGGCGTGTTTTTTGGGAGTCTTCAATTGACTTAAGTCTAGCAAGTAGAAGTCACGCATGGAGATGTTGACATGTCTTCTAAGTTCTCAAGGACTTACTTTGTAGTCAAAAAACAAAGGTGAGGACGTCGTATACGGGCACGCTTATGCTCAAGCAAGTAATCTCTGAGGGTCCATAAGAACTTTTGACCACAAAGAATTGATAGCACCTAAGAACTTTTGCACCTGAGACTTTGGAGGAGCACACACCCAGGCCCCAAGCCTTGACCACCAGACCAGCCCTATAGGGTTAAGCTAGAGGATTAAGTCTAGCTAGAATGGGATAATATCCTCTCTAATTGCACACAAGTGCAATCTTTGAACTCCCTAAAAATATTTATTTTGACTCTTCTTTCCGCTTTTGATTGGATAATATATACTGGCATCTGAAATGCCATTACGAGCCCTTACTACTTTCTTTGTGTTTAATATTTTTTAAAAAATAACTAAATGAGGAAGAGTTGATGAAATACTTTAGGTGATAACATCTCCCTCAAATTACATTATTTGTACGCGGAGGAAGTAGTAGACAATTAGAAATTAGTGATCATTTTCAAAAATAATTGAGAATGAGTGTCATTATAATGTTTACAAAAGACTTCTTCCAAAAATGCCCTCAAAAGACTTTTAAACCTTATTAAAGGACGATAACAAACAAATTGTTATATGTTTATTAAGGGAAATTTTGGAAGAAATCTTTTGTGCATAATAAAACATGCAATAATTCTCAATTATTTTTTAAAAGAAAGAACAACTAATTTCTAATTACCAAGAATTATGTGACTAAATCTATGTTATTTTAAAAAGGCATTAACTAAAAACCAGTTTCCCCTTAATATTATATCAAAGTTTCAATGTACTAGTGAATGGGAAAATTGGCTTTTAGAGGTGCTTTTTTAAAAATATTTAGATTGAGTCACCAAATCCTTCGTAATTGAGAATTAGTGTTACTTTTTTCAAATAACTGACCTAAGTCTAACAAGAAGTCACGGAGATGTTTACATGTGAAGGAATTCCTCTATGGTCGAAAACAAAATGAGGACTTTGTGGACAGGCATGCTAGAGGAATAAATATAGCTAGAATGGGAGAATATCCTCTGTGGTCACACAAACAAGCGCAATCCCTAAACACCCTAAGAATATTTATCTTGACCGTTCCTTCTATTTCTGATCCGATCATAATATTGGCATCTATGGTAATTTATATATGACCATCCAAAAGTACACTTTAAAAATAAATAACTAAAGAAATTCACAACTCAGTTAAAAGAGAGAGAGAGAGAGAGGGTTGCTTTGATTCTATGTATATAAATAGCCCATTTGTTTGTCTATTTCTCGGTCTCGTAAGTTTTTCCAAACTCATCACCCATCAGACTATTTACCTTCCCGCGGCTTCTCCCAAATCACAAATTTGTTAAAACGTCTTCTAAATGGAAGATATGGAATCGTCACGTGTAAATAAAATATCTTATCCCTTATTGGTAACCAGGATGTCGAAATATAAATACCCACGTGGTAATTTAATTGTGCCAAGTGCTGATTACATATGGAAGAGGATATATGTCGGTTGAAGCTAGGTATATGATATTTAGTAGCATAAGTATAGATTTTTTCCAATAATGGAGGATCTTGAATAAAAAAAAACTAGTGAAATTAAAAAAAGAGAGGGTATTTTGACCATATAAGATATTATAGGTAGTTCGTGCTTTTAATAATAACATAGATTATATATCTATACTATATATAAAGAGAAGAGGAGGGAACATTCCCTCTAGATTCTGGCTCCCCTTTTCTTTTTCGAAGCATTATTCTTCCCAGACAAAACAATCCCCTGCTATTGTGACTACCTTGGCCGTTTATCAAAGTGGGCCCACGTTTTTTACGCGCGTAATGTGTGCAGCCCCGTAGTATATATATATAATACATTTAATACAATCCTAAATCAATTCAAACTCTAAACATTAATCTAATCACACATATACTTTCTAATATTAAAAAAGATAAAAAAAAATCATTCTTTTATAAATAAATAAAAAAAATCCCCTACATGTGCATATTAATAAACATTTTGTTGACTTCTTATTAGTATACTCCTTTAACTCAATTTCTAAACGTAATTTTAGGCATATTTTTTACTAAATACAAATAGAAAAACATGTTTGCCATTAAAATCAAGCATCTATAGTAACTCTACCCAAAATAGTTTCTGCAAGAGAAGCAAACCAAGTGGAATAGTAGAATCTTGATGTTACACGTTTATCCTCTGTCAATGACTTGGAATGATCTTGTGGCTCTTGTTTGTGAGCTGGGGATAAGAAAAACGAGCAATTGGGCGTGTTTTATGGGAATCTTCAATTGACTTAAAAGTCTAGCAAAAAAGAAGTCATGGAGATGTTGACATGTCTTCAAAGTTCTTAACGACTTGCTTTGTGGTTGAAAATAAAGGGGACATTGGAGACGGGCAAGCTATAGGAATAAATCTAGCTAGCTAGAATGGGAGAATATTCTCTCTGGTCTCGCACACAACTGCAATCCCTGAACCCCCTAAAAATATTTATTTTGACCCTTCTTTCCGCTTTTGATCGAATAATATATAATGGCATCTGAAATGCTATTGCAAGCCCTACGAAATAAGTAACATTTTAATCTTTACAAAAGACTTCTTCCAAAAATTCCCGCAAAAGACTTCTAAACCTCGTTAAGGGAGATTTTGGAAGAAATCTTTTGTGAACATTAAAACATGCACTCATTTTCAATTATTTTAAAAAAGAATAACTAATTTTTAATTACCAAGAATTTGGTGGCTGAATCTTGATTATTTTCAAAAGCACAACTTTTACCCTTAATCTTATATCAAAGTTTCATGGGAGTGAATGGGAAAATTGGCATGGTTTTCAATGGTGCTCTTTTTTTTTAATATTTAGATTGAGTCACCAAATTCTTCGTGATTGAGAATTAGTGTTACTTTCCTCAAATAATTGTAAACAAATGTCATTTTACAATTCACAAAGACTTTCTTTCAAAAAAAAACCCTAAATTACTTGTAAACCTCTTTAAATACTTGGAAGAAACTGTGATTACAAAAGACGTACAAGGGCATATTTGGAAAGACGCTTTCGTGAACAGTAAATTAACATCTGTTCTCAATTATTTGGAAAGAGTATCACAAATTGTCAGTTACGAAGAATTGGATGACTGAATCTGAATTTTTTTTTTAAAAATCACTGTTGAAAACCAATTTTTACTTGGTGAACGTGGCAGGACGACAAACACTAGTAATAAAGAATTCTATTTCTATTGCAACGTGTTCCAAGGGGTGTTCGCATCAGCCGCTTGTCTAGTCTTCTTCAAAGTCGTTGGCTCCACTCCAAGAAATTCACAACTCGGTTAATTAAAAGAGAAAAAGAGGGAGAAAGCGTTACTTGGATTCTATGTATATAAATAGCCCGTTTGCTTGCCAGATTCTTATTAGTCTCGTAAGTTTTTCCAAACTCATCACCCATGAGATTTTTTACTTTCCCATGGCTTCCCCCACTGGCCTTCCTGTGAGACACGGGAAAAATCACCTGAGTGATCTCCGCTCCGTCAACACACGGGGCTCGACGTAAAAAGTCGGGAGAGTCGCCACCATTCAGAATTTTGGGGTGAGAATGGACACCAAAAGATTAAAGATAAGCAAAAAGGGTTAAAAAGCAAATTCTAGGGTAAAAATAACCCTACTTGAAAATCAAATCCAGAGATGGGTAAGGGGATTAGATTATGAACGGGGGAAGGTGTTAGGCACCCCCATGCACCCACACGAGGTGGTTGCCAAGTGTTTGTTCATGCTAAAAGAAAATAGGAAGCTTGCTAGAAAATCATGAAAAGCCTTGAAAAAGGAACAAGTGTATGATATATTCACACGAAGATCCAAATGGATTTTAGATCTTCTCTTATGTCAATATCATTTATGAAATGTCATACAAAGATGAAATCACAGCAAAAGTTGCACAAAACCAAGTTGAGGCAAATCCGAGAAATTTGGTAAAAAGTAATGCCATTTGTCTTGAAATCATTCAAATCCAATTTTAAATTGAACCAAACCAAATCCATTTGAAAGATCTTAGTAAATAAGAGACGCATGCAAAATTTCAAGTCAATCCGGTTGAAATCCTAGGAGTTACGCTCCTTTAAAGTTGCTGCTGGGGATGATTAAAAGTAACAAGTAGGCAAGTTTGGAAAATCACCTGGAAACATCTACTAAATAGAAATCCGTGAAATTTGGTGTCAATGAAGTCTGTATAGCCATCTTTCAAAAGAAACTAGCCTCATACAAAAAATCATTCGGATGTGCCTTGGGTGACTTCCCGAACAGGCCCCGAGGATCACAGATTGACCCAGAAAAGTGCTATTGAGCAGTTCTGAATATATCTGCTCTCCATGACACAATTTAAATCAAAAAATTATGAAATCAATTAGATTTAAAAATAGACTCATAAAGGAGTGCCCAGAAACAAAAATCACTCAAATCGGATTTAAAACGAACACATGGTGCTCCGTCGAAGTGACAAGTTCCGTATTTAAACCTAAACTGTCCAATCAACTTCGACAGAGAGGTGTCAAAAATCCGCTTGATAGAAATGAATGAAATTTGGTGCACATAAACTAGACAGCCTCACCTTTCCCATGGTTCTAGAATCGTACCAAAATTCATTCGGACGATGAAGTTATGAGCGTCCGAAGTAAGGATACAGGTGCTGTCAAGTTAGGCCCTTTTTGAACAAAACCAACTCAAAACTGAGATAAAGTGTGGGTGATTCGTGCAAGATGAATCCAAAACCTTTAAAAATCACTTAAAAATATTCCAGAATTGATTGAGGCCATTTATTTGAGATTTATCATAATGAATGTAATAAATCCCCAAATGTGAGCCTATCCCGCCAAAATAGTGATATGTATGTGCAAGTGTGAAAAACCATACAAGATCAATAGCATGCATACATATTCATCAACATAAGGTTCTAAAACAACCTAGGGTTCCGTTCCAGTATCGTTTCCCTCTGTTCTCTCTCCCCGTTAAACACGGTTCTTCAAGATAATCAATGGTACTTTGAATATGAAACGGTTTACAATCAATCAAAAGGCTTTATGCTACATAGGTTCTAGCACTAAGGTCAATCCCCAGTCTCGTTTCTCCTAAATCCCGCCTCCACGTTTTACGGCTAGGGGGAGTCTCGAGATACTTTGAGCCGGGGAAGGATTTTCACACACATAGAAGGCCTTATTCTATAGAAAGGTAGAAGAAGAGATCTAGATCTAGAAATATAAAGACAGAAAATAAAAGAAAAGTTTGAGGCTTACCTGGGTTCTGGAAGCACTTCCGCAGCGGTTTCCCTCTTCTCTTGGAGTTCTTCTTGGCGAGAATTCAAAACAAGAGTTAATGGCCATTTGCTTAAGGAGGAGCCTCCTATTTATAGGCAAAGGTTAGGGTTAGGGTTGGTGAGAATGGTAGACACAACATAATGTCTATAGCCCACCAACCTTAACCCTAAGGCTATTTCCGAGATTTCCCCTAATTTAATGAGGGATATGATGGTAAAAGTGAAAAGCTATCGGAAAACCCTAATTTTGAGCAAAACTTGTGTATCCGATATATCAGGCCGGATACACAAGGGCCTTAACGTATCCGGTATTATATACCGGATACACTAAGGATTGCTTGTATCCGGTATTTGTCACCGGATACAAACAGGACTACTTGTATCCGGCCTGAGTTGCCGGATACAGGTGAAAATTCATTTTCTTCAATTTCTGTGCTGGCTTTCAAGGAGATAATGATTTTTTATGATTGTTTGTGCAATTTGGGGTGTCTACACTTCCTCCAACTTTTCTTACTCTTTGGAACAACTAACAGTCGATGTCTCGACGATCAGAGTTCCTCCTTGTTACAGTTGAAGGATACCCTCCTTGACCCCACTTCTCTCTTATGGAATCGGACCACCGACTGCTGCTCATGGGAGGGTGTCACCTGCGACCAAGATGAGGCTCATGTTACTGGTCTTGACCTCAGTGGTCCATTCATCGGAGATGAAATCAATAGCTCAAGCACTCTCTTCGATCTGCGCTACCTCTAGAGACTGAGTTTAGATATGCAGGTGCCCCATGCTACTGAGAATCCAAATACGCCTGTGACCTATGCTGCTAAAAATCCAAATATGCCCGCGTTGGCCCATGGTCCAAATACGCCCGCGTACACCTATGCTTGTGAGATTTCTGATGGATTCGGCCGGTTTGTAATTTAACTTCTCTCCACCTCTTGGGCTTTGTGTGAGACATGGGAAAATCACCGGAATGATCATCCCTCCGTCAACACACGGGGCTCGAAATAAAAGTGGGAGAGTCGCCACCATTCATGATTTTGAGGTGAGAATGGACACCAAAATATTCAAAAACAATCAAAAAGTGCAAAAATGCCAATTCTAGGATAAAAATAACCCTACTTGAAAATCAAATCCAGAGATGGGTAAGGGGATTAGATTATGAACGGGGGAAGGTGTTAGGCACCCCCATTCATCCACATGAAGTGGTAGCCAAGTGTATGTTCATGCAAAAGTAGAAAGCTTGCTAAAATCATAGAAAACCTTGAAAAAGGACTAATGTATGAAATTTTCACATGAAGATCTAAATGGATTCTAGATCCTCTCTTATGTCAATATCATTTCTGGAACATCACAAAAAGATGGAAATCAAAGTAAAGGTTGCATAAAACCAAGTTGAGGCAAATCCGGGGAATTTGGTAAAAAGTATGCCATTTGCCTTAAAATCATTCAAATCCAATTTTAAATTGAACCAAACCAAATCCATTTGAAAGATTAGGGTAAATAAGAGTTTCATGAAAATTTCAATCGATTCCGAGAAAAATCCTAGGAGTTATGCTCCTTTGAAGTTGCTGCTGGGGATTTTTAAAAGTGATAAGTGGGCAACTTTGGGAAATTGCATAGAAAAATCCACTACATAAAAATCCACGAAATTTGGTGTGATTGAAGTTTGTATGGCCATCTTTCAAAAAAAACTAGCCTCATACAAAAATCCCTTCGGATGTGCCTTGGGTGGTCTCCCGAACAGGCCCCGAAGATCACAGATTTACCCAGAAAAGTACAAATGAACAGTTCTGAGTAAATCGGCTACCAATAATTCAAATGGAATCCAAAAATTATGAAACCAACTGGATTTGAAAATAGACTCATAAAGGAGTGCTCAGAAACAAAAATCACTCGAATCGGACTTAAAACGAACACATAGCGCTCCGCCGAAGTGACAAGTTCTGTATTTGAACCTGAACTGTCCACTTAACTTCGACAGAGAGGTGTCAAAAATCCGTTCGATAGCAATTTATGAAATTTGGTGGACATAAACTAGACAGCTCACCTTTCCCATGGTTTTGGAATCGCTCCAAAATTCATCCGGACGATGAAGTTATGAGCGTCCGAAGTAAGGGTACAGGTGCTGTCCAGTTAGGCCCTTTTTGAGTAAAACCGACTCAAAACTGTGATCAAGTGTGTGAGATTCGTGTGAGATGAATCCAAAACCTTTGAAAAACATTTAAAACATTCCAGAATTTGATTGAGGCCATTTATTGGAGATTTATTACACTGAATGTAATAAATCCCCAAATGTGAGCCTATTTGCCAAAAAAGTGCTATGTATGTGCAAGCTTGAAAAAAACATACAAGATCCATAGAACAACATAGCATGCATATATCTTCATCAAAATGAGGTTCTAAAATAGCCTAGGGTTCCGTTCCATTATCGTTTCCCTCTGTTCTCTCTCCCCGTTAAACACGGTTCTTCAAGATAATCAAGGGTACTTTGAATATGAAACGGTTTACAATCAATCAAAAGGCTTTATGCTACATAGGTTCTAGCACTAAGGTCAATCCCCAGTCTCGTTTCTCCTAAATCCCGCCTCCACGTTTTACGGCTAGGGGGAGTCTCGAGATACTTTGAGCCGGGGAAGGATTTTCACACACATAGAAGGCCTTATTCTATAGAAAGATAGAAGAAGAGATCTAGATCTAGAAATATAAAGACAGAAAATAAAAGAAAAGTTTGAGGCTTACCTGGGTTCTGGAAGCACTCCCGCAGTGATCTTCTTCTTCTCTTGGAGTTCTTCTTTGCGAGAATTCAAAACAAGAGTTGGTTCCCATTTGCTTGAGGAGGAGCCTCCTATTTATAGGCAAAGGTTAGGGTTAGGGTTGGTGAGAATGGTAGACACAACATAAGGTCTATAGCCCACCAACCTTAACCCTAAGGCTATTTTCGAGATTTCCCCTCATTTAATGAGGGATATGATGGTAAAAGTGAAAAGCTCTCGGAAAACCCTAAATTTGAGCAAAACTTATGTATCCGGTGTATCAGACCGGATACACAAGTGCCTTAAGGTATCCGGTATATAATACTGGATACACTAAGCACTGCTTGTATCCGGTATTTGTCACCGGATACGAAGAGGCCCGCTTGTATCCGGTCTGAGTTACCGGATACAGGCAAAAATTCATTTTCTTCAATTTTTGAGCTGGCTTTCAAGGAGATGATGATTTTTGATGATTATTGATCCTTTTGGTAGTGCAATTTGGGGTGTCTACAACTGCCCCTCTTTGCGGGAGCTGCGAAGCAGTGAGCTGCAAAGAGTAGACAGGCCCAAATTGTACTCCCTTAAGCATGATTTGCTTGATTTAATTCAATTTTGTAAAAAGCAATTTTTGGGTGGAGATTTGCCAAAAAGCCCTAACTTTAAGGGGGGCATCTCTCCAAGAGTTCTGAAATTCCACTGAGCTCTCGTGGCTATGAAGTGGATTTTAAGCCCAAAAATAGGATTTTTGAAAACTGAATGTTTTATCAAACCAAGTTAAAATTGAGTGGATATCCTCCTTTTGACCAGCACATTTCCCAAGCTTATTCTAAATTCCACTGAGCTCTCGGGGTTGTGAGGTGGATTTCAAGACAAGAATAGGATTTTGTGAGAAAATAGTAGAATTTATAGCACATTTCTTTTTGCTCCTTTTTAAACCCAATGCAAAGAATTGAAAATTCCAATAATATATTCCTCTCCTTCAAGATTTATAAAAAATCGTTCAATTTTTGGGGTGTCTACAGCTGCCCCTCTTTGCTGGAGTTGTAGTACAATGAACAGCAAAGAATAGACACAACTCAAAATTGCACGTTTGAAAGACACCTCATTAATTGAACTTGCTTTGGTCAAACAAATGAGTGATAAAAAACATGGATTTGAAGATAGCCAATGAAACCCCTGCAAACTCAATTGCTTTTGATGTTCTTCAACAATAAGGAAGGAAATATTTTATGGAATTTTCCTGATTGATTTTCTTATTTGATTTACCTGGGTGCCATTTGATGCCCAAACCTGTGCTTGAATATTCTGAAACTTGCTTTTGCTTCTTCATCTTCTTGCTCTCTCAATAAGGATGTATGTGCCATTGATGCCCATAGCCTGCCTTCATTCTTTTCAATTGCTCAAGTGAATGCCTCTTCTTGATTGATGGATCATGATCTGTTGATCTAGCCTCATGCCCTTACAGCCCATGACCTCTCATTCATGCCTTCTTACTGCTCCAGTAAAATCCTTTTTCAGAATTGGAAACCTTTGTTTAAAGGAGAAAACATGCAACTGCTTCGAAGCTTCTTTTTTTTTCAAATCCAAAGACCAAGGTCTAACTGCTTCTTCCAGATGCTGTAATTTATTTCAATGAAAACCCAGAGAGAAAGGCGCTGAGCATGCCCCGGTTTTGATTGCTCGAAGTAGTATTTGCCCCTCAACAGAGATGATCCTCTTTTTTCCCCTTTTTTTTTTTTTTTTTTTTTTTTTTTTTTTTTTTTTTTAACCTTTGCAAAAAGAAACCCTTATAAAGGAATGCAAATACAAAAATAGGTTTTATACTAGTGGCCTCAGAATTCTCTAATGCTTGCAAAACCCATGTTTTTATGAAAAGACATAGATGCTCATCATAGGCCAACAATATATTTTTTTTTGCTTTTTTGTGTTTTAATATATTTTTTTTTTTGAAAAATGATCCAACCACTTATTAGCATATAGTCCAAAAGAACTAAAAGCAAGTTGAATAATGAAAAGATTATTTCAGAAAATGAAGAAAGACCAAAATAAGCCTTCAGAACCTTTAGAATCATTCCCATGACCATTTTCAACTTTAGCAACAATTTCTTAATGGCAATTTTGATGGCCATCGACTTGTTCACAGATGCTTCATATCATAGTTCTAAGTATGTTGCTCCAGTCTTGAAAAGAGATTTTTCCTGAATCACTTGAAGAATGACTGTATTTCAAAATAACCACCAACATGAGGACTTCACCTGGATCCATGCCAATTCTGGACTTTCCTCTCTGATGATTTCCTTCTTGTAGATAGCTGATTATTTGCCATGTAGCGCCCTTCCGGGTTTTCACTACATTCTCTCCATTTTTTCTTTTTTATTTTATTTTAATTTTTTTTTATCCTTCATCACCAGCAACTATGTAGTCAAAACTGCTTTAATTCAAAATTTCTTAATCAAAGAGGACTTATGAATGGGACGAAATGAAGGCTTGGTGTTTGTTTAGAAAGAAAAGGAATAAAAGGCTCAAATACCATATGATCAAATGGGTTAACTGAAATTCTAATTCTTAAGGCATTTCTTCCCTTGGAATGAATACAAAATTGTCCCCCCAGTAATAAAGTTCTTCCTCCATTGTGATTTCTTCCTTTGAAACTTATTCCCCAGTATTGAACTTTTTTTTTCTCATTCTTCCCTTCACAATTTTTATTTACCCCTTTTGAAGACATTCTCCAAATATCCCATAACATTTGATGATCTTTTTTCCTTCTTTCTTTCTTTCTTTGCCCCTTTTTCTGAAAACATCTTAAAAATCCCTTTTTGAACTTCAATAATGCCCCCTTCTCTTGTCCCTTCATTCTTTTCTTTTTTATGCCTTAATAATTTTGCCCCAGTGTGGGGTTGCAATTCTCAGTTTAGGTTACTTGGAAAAATTTATCAAGCTCAAAGGGTCTAACTAGGGATTTCAAAAATTTTGGGGATATAAGAAAGAAAGGCCTCTTATCATTTTAAGAAAAGTTTGAATTTTTAGACTTGACAGAGTTGTACTACATGAATGGCTCAGGATTTTTCTTTTTCTTTTTTTTTTTTTTTTTTTGATCACCGCCACCTGGGAAGATAAAATTTCAACCATTCCTTCTCACTGGATCAGCCTCGTAATCCAAATCTTTCCATTTTTCCAATGTAGAGTGCAAATTAGGAGTCATCTTCACATGCAAAAATTTCATCTTTCAGTTTCTTCTCCATCTGCTTTTCCTTGACGAGCAAGTGATGCGATCCTCTCTGCATTTTTATGAAATAAATCTCTGTACTTGCTACTTTCAAGTGAAAACTTCGGGTCATCTTTGGTTCTAAAGTCCATAAGATTGGTCACTTCAAAATTTTGCAGAATATTCTTCTCATGACACTGAAAAAGATTTGAATTTTCATATAAAATGTCTTTTTCTTCGATTTTGGTCTCAAAATTGAGCCCAATGTCGAAGTCATATTCAACTTAATGAAATTCAATGGGAGATATGACTCATAAGTAAAACAGGACCTTGTTGAAAACTTTTTTTTTTATTTTTATTTTTTATGAAAATGTTAAAGGGAAAAAACATTTTTTTTTTTTTGAAAGAGTCTTTATTGAAATCACTTCCTGAGAACAAGGCTCCTTAGAGTCCTCAGGAAATGTGCATTCTCCTTATGTGGGTTTCTTTTCAGAGAACATGGGAATTCGAGAATTGCCCCTGTTCTCGAAGGCAAAAGTTGATTTTTTTCCTTTTTTGCAAAAATTTTCATCTTCTGCTGGTTGAGGCAAGAATTCCTTTCTTTGATCAGCCATTGCCTTCATATTTAGGACATCATGCTCAGCCCTTGGAAGAAGTGACGCTACTTGATCTGGAACTTGGATGACTGCCCAATCAATGTGTGGCAAAATGAATTCAACCTTTGCCTCTTTCTTTTCTTCCATTACCCCTTCCTCCTTTTCCTTACAATCTGCCCCTGTATGAGTCTCTTTCTCCATATGGCCCCATTCATCTTCTTTTTCAAAATAAACCCAGACTGTGGTACCAACTGGAGCAATAAGTTGAGAAGGATCAAATCTTCTTTTTCAAGAGAAAATTGCCCCTATTGCATTTGAGCTGCTTGCCCCATTGTTGTTGGTGGGAGGAGGAGTGGGTGCGACTGAATTGAATGTTAAAGAGTTATTATCCAGCAAATCTTGGATTGCATGTTTTAGGGCCAAGCAACGATCAGTGGTATGCCCTGGACTACTCATATGATACTCACAAATTGCAGATGGATCATAACCCTTCCCCTTGCTTGCATGAGGATTTGGCAACCTCAAAGTCACATAACCCTTTTGAAGTAGGGTAGGCAAAAGGTCAGATGGTCTCATACGCAGTTTTGAAAACTCCCTTCTCTTCCTTACTTCTGTTTCCTCCTTCACAGGCTGTGCAGAAGGGACATTAATTTGGATAGGCCGCAAAGGAACTGGATGGGCATTGGTTTGAACGGGTCCCTTGGGAAGCTGCACCATATTCACTTCTACTTCTTTCCTTTCCTCAGATTTTTTCTTTCCATTACCATTTCCCTTGTTATGAGTGGAGTCTTGTTGACTAATCATGGTGGAATAATCAATTATCTTGCCAGATTTGATCCCGTCCTCAATCCTGCCGGCCACTTGTACCAGGGCAGCAAAATTGGTGGTGATCTGACCCACCAGGTGATTGTAGAAGGGCTGCCCCAGCGTACCCATGAATGTTGAGATCATTTCAGGTTCCAGCATAGGCGGCTTGACCTGGGAGGCAGCCTCTCTCCACCTCTTGGCATATTGCCGCACAGATTCATCTTTGCCCTTGCTCATCCTCATAATGTCGTACCGGTCTGGCACGATCTCCGAGTTAAATTTGTATTGGTCTAAGAAGGTGTCTGCCAGGTCCTTCCATCCTCTAATCTTCCCATGATCAACTGTGGCGAACCACCTAAGAGCTGACCCGGTCAAACTCCTCTGAAAGAGTTGGATCAGTATGCCGTCATCCCGGCCAAACTGGCACAGGGCCCCGAAGTATAGTTTCAAGTGGCTCATAGGACAGCCTGTGCCATCATATTTGTCAAAGTCCGGGCACTTGAATTTGGCCGGTAGACATACATCAGGGTACATGCAGAGCTCATCAAAAGTGGTACCTCCATAGCTGTTTCCCCCTTTTACCTCTTTCATTTCTTCCTGGATTCTCTCTATCCTGAGTAACATTTTCCTTTCAGTTTCTTCCCTGGCTTTTTCCTTCTCCAGTTCTTTCTCGGATTCTGCTGTATTTTCCCTGATCAGAATAGGTTCAGGGACCGGTTCAGAAATGGGCTCAGGCATGGGTTGAGCCGGAGGCGGAATGTAGGCCTGAGGTGGTGGTGCTTGATGGGAAGTAGAGGCTTGGTTATGGGCTTGGGCCTGAGCCGCCAGTAAGTCCCCCAGCATTTTGGCTAGACTAGCCACTTGCTCTTGCAGCTGAGCAAAGTCTTGGGCGGGCATGGTGGCTTGAGCTTGGTTCTCTTCCGTATTCATGATGCGGGCTTTGGATCTGGTCACAGGTGCAATGATTGCAAGTAAATGTACCCGGGTAAGGAAAAGCAAAGAAACGTGTCAGCTCCCATTTAATTTGAGTCATACACCTATAAATGTAGATAAGTGGGTTGGGTGAACACAAGTCCAGATTTATTTGTTTGTTTGTTTTTTATATTTTTCCATTTTTTTTTTGTTTTTTTTTTATTGTTGGAATATTTTAGGGCTTCCAAAGGTCCCAAAGAATGAGAAATGTCTAAAATTCAAAGGCTTTTAGACGGCCCAAAGGATACGTGTCTATAATTTAGAGGCTTATAGACGGCCCAAAGAAATAATTTGTCTAAAATTCAGAGGCTTTTAGATGGCCCAAAAAGGTTTGTCTAAAATTTAGAGGCTTTTAGACGGCCAAAAGGATATGTGTCTATAATTTAGAGGCTTATAGACGGCCCAAAGAGATTGATGTTTTAAATTCAGAGGCTTTCAAACGGCCCAAAAAGGTTGTTTCTAAAATTCAGAGGCTTTTAAATGGCCCAAAAAGGTTTGTCTAAAATTCAGAGGCTTTTAGATGGCCCAAAAAGGATGTGTCTATATTTTAGAGGCTTATAGATGGCCCAAAGAGGTTGTGTCTAAAATTCAGAGGCTTTTAGATGGCACAAAGGATATATGTCTATAATTCAGAGGCTTATAGACGGCCCAAAAAGGTTTGTCTAAAATTCAGAAGCTTTTAGATGGCCCAAAAAAGTTGTTTCTAAAATTCAGAGGCTTTTAGATGGCCCAAAGGATATATGTCTATAATTCAGAGGCTTATAGACGGCCCAAAGATATGTGTCAAAAATTTAGAGGCTTTTAGACGGCCCAAAAAGGTTGTCTAAAATTCAGAGGCTTTTAGACGGCCCAAAGGATTGTGTCTAAAATTCAGAGGCTTTTAGATGGCCCAAAGGATATATGTCTATAATTCAGAGGCTCATAGACGGCCCAAAAAAGTTGTGTCTAAAATTTAGAGGCTTTTAGATGGCCCAAAGGATATATGTCTATAATTCAGAGGCTTATAGACGGCCCAAAAAGGTTGTGTCTAAAATTCAGAGGCTTTTAGACGGCCCAAAAAGGTTGTCTAAAATTCAGAGGCTTTTAGACGGCCCAAAAAAGTTGATGTTCGAAATTCAGAGGCTTTCAAATGGCCCAAAAAGGTTATGTCTAAAATTCAGAGGCTTTTAGACGGCCCAAAAAGGTTTTATCTAAAATTCAGAGGCTTTTAGATGGCCCAAAGGATATATGTCTATACTTCAGAGGCTTATAGACAGCCCAGAATAGGTGGATGTTTGAAATTCAGAGGCTTTCAAATGGGGTAAAAAGGAGACCAACCAAGGGTTTTATGGAATATTTTAGGGCTTCCAAAGGTCCCAATTTTTGATTTGATTTGATTGGTAAAAAGGAGACCAATCAAGGGTTCATGGAATATTCTAGGGCTTCCAGAGGTCCCACTTTTTTTGACTTGATTGGTAAAAAGGAGACCAACCAAGGGTTTTTATGGAATATTCTAGGGCTTCCAAAGGTCCCAATTTTTGATTTGATTTGATTGGTAAAAAGGAGACCAATCAAGGGTTCATGGAATATTCTAGGGCTTCCAGAGGTCCCACTTTTTTTTTGGACTTGATTGGTAAAAAGGAGACCAACCAAGGGTTTTTATGGAATATTCTAGGGCTTCAAAGGTCCCAATTTTTGATTTGATTTGATTGGTAAAAAGGAGACCAATCAAGGGTTCATGGAATATTCTAGGGCTTCCAGAGGTCCCACTTTTTTTTTTGACTTGATTGGTAAAAAGGAGACCAACCAAGGGTTTTTATGGAATATTCTAGGGCTTCCAAAGGTCCCAACTTTTGATTTGATTTGATTGGTAAAAAGGAGACCAATCAAGGGTTCATGGAATATTCTAGGGCTTCCAGAGGTCTCACTTTTTTTTTGACTTGATTGGTAAAAAGGAGACCAATCAAGGGTTCATGGAATATTCTAGGGCTTCCAGAGGTCCCACTTTTTTTTTTGACTCGATTGGTAAAAAGGAGACCAACCAAGGGTTCATGGAATATTCTAGGGCTTCCAGAGGTCCCACTTTTTTTGACTTGATTGGTAAAAAGGAGACCAACCAAGGGTTTTTATGGAATATTCTAGGGCTTCCAAAGGTCCCAATTTTTGATTTGATTTGATTGGTAAAAAGGAGACCAATCAAGGGTTCATGGAATATTCTAGGGCTTCCAGAGGTCCCACTTTTTTTTTTGACTTGATTGGTAAAAAGGAGACCAACCAAGGGTTTTTATGGAATATTCTAGGGCTTCCAAAGGTCCCAACTTTTGATTTGATTTGATTGGTAAAAAGGAGACCAATCAAGGGTTTATGAAATATTCTAGGGCTTCCAGAGGTCCCACTTTTTTTTTGGACTTGATTGGTAAAAAGGAGACCAATCAAGGGTTTTTGTGGAATATTTTAGGGCTTCCAAAGGTCCCAATTTTTGATTTGATTTGATTGGTAAAAAGGAGACTAATCAAGGGTTCATGGAATATTCTAGGGCTTCCAAAGGTCTCACTTTTTTTTTGACTTGATTGGTAAAAAGGAGACCAATCAAGGGTTCATGGAATATTCTAGGGCTTCCAGAGGTCCCACTTTTTTTTTGACTCGATTGGTAAAAAGGAGACCAACCAAGGGTTCATGGAATATTCTAGGGCTTCCAGAGGTCCCACTTTTTTTGACTTGATTGGTAAAAAGGAGACCAACCAAGAGTTCATGGAATATTCTAGGGCTTCCAGAGGTCCCACTTTTTTTTGACTTGATTGGTAAAAAGGAGACCAACCAAGAGTTTCTTTGAATATTCTAGGGCTTCCAAGTGTCCCACAAATGTTTTGATTTGATTGATAAAAATAACCAACCAAAGGTTTCTTGGAATATTCTAGGGCTTCCAAGTGTCCCACAAATGTTTTGATCTGATTGGTAAAAAAACCAACCAAAGGTTTTTTTCTTTTTTTTCAAATTTGCTGAATTTTCTCAATTTTGAAGTTCAAAAGTTTGACTGACACATGTTTGAATTGAGTTGGTATCAAAAAATATGACACCTTGGTTCCTTCTTTGAGTTTCCACATTATGTTTAATCTTAAAGGAATATATTTTTTTTTATTTTTTTATTTTTTATTTTAATATTTTTTTTGTTGACATTTTTGTATTTTCTTTAGGGTGCCTAAGGATTATCCACAGTGTTTTAGGCATTTTATTCTGAAAATTGGGTTGAGAAGCCAATTTGTGCATTTTTTGAATGTATCCGGTATAATATACCGGATACGCATATGCCTTATTGTATCCGGTAACCATAACCGGATACACGCATATGTCTTTGTAACCGGTATTATGTACCGGATACGAATAGAGTTGTTCTTAACCGGCCTGAGTTACCGGTTGTTGCCGAAATGGCCCTTTTTGACTCATTTTTTCACCAGATTAGGTTTTTTTCCATTCCCACTTGGTGTTCACCTTATCTTGACCTTCAAAACTTGCCCCAAATTGGGCTTGGACATCATACTTGCAAAATTCCCCAAATTTAGGAAAAGAACATGGCTTTACCTTGCCACCTTGTATTACCTTCATTCAATATGGTATTCACATTATACCTTGGCCTGTAAAACATGCAAACGGCCTTCCCACATTTACACCCAATTCCCCAAACGCAATTGTGTGCTTTTAGCTGAAAACGTGTTTCTCCACCTTCAAGCGTATGGTTTTTGGGTTTTGGCTTAATTGGCAACTTAGAACTCAAGTCTAGTGATGCCCGGAATCGAATCACAGATCCCATTGTCATCACATCATTGACCCAAATTCTAAGGTAAATGTTTTCACTTTCGCTTTCCGAAGTCACGACCTCGGTGCGCCAAGCTACACACATTCATGGTTCAACTTCGTAATAGGTAAAGGGTAGGCTGTGCAAATTGTTTCAAGTGCTCAAGTGCAATTTTAAAATTGTGGTAACATTCACAATGTCCCAGCCCCTTGCCACTCTTTTTCGTAGCCATGCATTCATTCCAAGCCAAGGCATATATGACAAAATAATGAAGCTAAATACAAGCAAGCAAGCACCAAAACAACTAAATATGCACAAAAAATACTACATGCCCAAAAAGTAGTATACAAAACATGATATTTGTACAAAAAACAATTAACTCATGTAAGCATGCTTGAAACCCAAAAGCATTCCTAAAATTCCAGATTTCATGCTCTTTTTCATGCTCAAAGTGTACCATTTCTACCCAAATTGGAGCCTAAAATTTTAGCACTACTTGAGATGGTTCAAAAGTGTTTCAATGAGGTAAAACATGCTTGAAATCCCCCAAATATACACTGAAATTTCCAGAATTTTCATGCTCAAAAGTGCTTCCCTTATATCCCAAATTAATGCCTAAAAATTTAGCAACTACTTGACATGATACAAAAGTGTTTTAATGAGGGAAAACATGCTTGAAAACCATCCTAATGGCTACTGTATTTATAGATTTTTGCTCATTGTTTTCATGCTCAAATCATGTCATCATATACCCCCAAATCCAAAGCATGGCATAAAACAAACATTAAGCAAGAAAAGAGCTTTATTCATGGGAAACATGCTTGAATACCCAAGAGAAACACAAAATCCAGATTTCACATATTGCATAGATTTTATTTTATTTTTTTAGCTCATGGCATTGAAACCCCAAAATAACATATGCTAATCACATAATATAGCAAAGTCATATAACAATATGGGTTTTTCCTTTAAGCAAAAATCAAGCAACATGCCCATGCCTTTATACATGTGAACTTTCTAATCATACATATTAAATTTGAGTTTCAACATACACAAGCAAAATAAACAAATAGCAAGCATTCAAAAGTAAGTAAAAAGCATGAATATACAAAAAAATGGCTTAAATCCACAAGTCCCCAGTGGAGTCGCCAGTTGTGAGACATGGGAAAATCACCGGAATGATCATCCCTCCGTCAACACACGAGGCTCGAAATAAAAGTGGGAGAGTCGCCACCATTCACGATTTTGAGGTGAGAATGGACACCAAAATATTCAAAAACAATCAAAAAGTGCAAAAATGCCAATTCTAGGGTAAAAATAACCCTACTTGAAAATCAAATCCAGAGATGGGTAAGGGGATTAGATTATGAACGGGGGAAGGTGTTAGGCACCCCCATTCATCCACATGAAGTGGTAGCCAAGTGTATGTTCATGCAAAAGTAGAAAGCTTGCTAAAATCATAGAAAACCTTGAAAAAGGACTAATGTATGATATTTTCACATGAAGATCTAAATGGATTCTAGATCCTCTCTTATGTCAATATCATTTCTGGAACATCACAAAAAGATGGAAATCAAAGTAAAGGTTGCATAAAACCAAGTTGAGGCAAATCCGGGGAATTTGGTAAAAAGTATGCCATTTGCCTTAAAATCATTCAAATCCAATTTTAAATTGAACCAAACCAAATCCATTTGAAAGATTAGGGTAAATAAGAGTTTCATGCAAAATTTCAATCCATTCCGAGAAAAATCCTAGGAGTTATGCTCCTTTGAAGTTGCTGCTGGGGATTTTTAAAAGTGATAAGTGGGCAACTTTGGGAAATTGCATAGAAACATCCACTCCATAAAAATCCACGAAATTTGGTGTGATTGAAGTTTGTATGGCCATCTTTCAAAAGAAACTAGCCTCATACAAAAATCCCTTCGGATGTGCCTTGGGTGGTCTCCCGAACAGGCCCCGAAGATCACAGATTTACCCAGAAAAGTACAAATGAACAGTTCTGAGTAAATCGGCTACCAATAATTCAAATGGAATCCAAAAATTATGAAACCAACTGGATTTGAAAATAGACTCATAAAGGAATGCTCAGAAATAAATATCACTCGAATCGGACTTAAAACGAACACATGGCGCTCCGCCGAAGTGACAAGTTCTGTATTTGAACCTGAACTGTCCACTTAACTTCGACAGAGAGGTGTCAAACATCCGTTCGATAGAAATTTATGAAATTTGGTGGACATAAACTAGACAGCCTGACCTTTCCCATGGTTCTGGAATCGCTCCAAAATTCATCCGGACGATGAAGTTATGAGCGTCCGAAGTAAGGGTACAGGTGCTGTCCAGTTAGGCCCTTTTTGAGTAAAACCGACTCAAAACTGTGATCAAGTGTGTGAGATTCGTGTGAGATGAATTCAAAACCTTTGAAAAACATTTAAAACATTCCAGAATTTGATTGAGGCCATTTATTGGAGATTTATTACACTGAATGTAATAAATCCCCAAATGTGAGCCTATTCGCCAAAAAAGTGCTATGTATGTGCAAGCTTGAAAAAAACATACAAGATCCATAGAACAACATAGCATGCATATATCTTCATCAAAATGAGGTTCTAAAATAGCCTAGGGTTCCGTTCCATTATCGTTTCCCTCTGTTCTCTCTCCCCGTTAAACACGGTTCTTCAAGATAATCAAGGGTACTTTGAATATGAAACGGTTTGCAATCAAACAAAAGGCTTTATGCTACATAGGTTCTAGCACTAGGGTCAATCCTCAGTCTCGTTTCTCCTAGATCCCGCCTTCACGTTTTACGGCTAGGGGGAGTCTTGAGATACTTTGAGCCGGGGAAGGATTTCCACACACAAAAAGAGGCTTTATTCTACAGAAAGGTAGAAGAAGAGATCTAGATCTAGGAATGTAAATACAGAAATTAAAGAGAGGTTTGAGGCTTACCTGGATTCTGGAAGCACTCCCACAGCGATCTTCTTCTTCTCTTGGAGTTCTTCTTTGCGAGAATTCAAAACAAGAGTTGGTTCCCATTTGCTTGAGGAGGAGCCTCCTATTTATAGACAAAGGTTAGGGTTAGGGTTGGTGAGAATGGTAGACACAACATAAGGTCTATAGCCCACCAACCTTAACCCTAAGGCTATTTCCGAGATTTCCCCTCATTTAATGAGGGATATGATGGTAAAAGTGAAAAGCTCTCGGAAAACCCTAAATTTGAGCAAAACTTATGTATCCGGTATATCAGACCGAATACACAAGTGCCTTAAGGTATCCGGTATATAATACCGGATACACTAAGCACTGCTTGTATCCGGTATTTGTCACCGGATACGAAGAGGCCCGCTTGTATCCGGTCTGAGTTACCGGATACAGGCAAAAATTCATTTTCTTCAATTTTTGAGCTGGCTTTCAAGGAGATGATGATTTTTGATGATTATTGATCCTTTTGGTAGTGCAATTTGGGGTGTCTACACTTTGGCGGCCAAGTTCCGATTGAGATCTCGCGTTTGACGAGTTTGGTTTCTCTCAGCCTCTCCTCCCCCTGGAGACATACTCCATTGAAGCTTCAGAACCCAGATCTTAAAACGCTTGTCTGGAACCTGTCGAGGCTAATAGATTTTCGTCTTGATGGCGTTAACATATCGGCGAAGGGTAGTGAGTGGAGCCAGGCCTTATCCTCCGCTCTTCCTCGTCTGCAAGTCTTGACCATGTCCAATTGTGATCTTTCGGGTCCTCCAAATGCTTCTCTCTTGAAGCTTCGTTCCCTCTCCCAGATCCATCTTGGCGGGGACAACATCTCTCAAGTACCAGAATTCTTTACAAATTTCTCCAGGTTGACCAGGCTGAGTCTTCATTACTGTGGATTAACCGGAAAATTCCCAGAAAGGATCTTCCAGTTATCGACCTTACGGGACTTGGACTTGGCAGAAAACCCAGACCTTCAAGGTTCTTTGCCGTAATTTCCTCATAATGGATCACTTGAGATACTGGTACTTAGGGGCACAAGCTTCTCTGGAAAATTACCGAAATCCATAGGCAATCTCAAGCTCCTGTCGAGATTAGACCTCAGTAGTTGCAACTTCAGCGGATCAATCCCTTTCTTTGGCAGGAACAGCCTTCAGAATCTGGTTTATCTTGATTTACATAATAATTCTTTCAGTGGAACGATTCCCCCATCTCTGTTTGATCTCCCATCGCTGCAGACGTTAAAACTTTCCAATAACCAGCTTATGGGTCAACTATGTGAGTTCTCTAATGCATCATCTTCTCCATTGGAAAGCCTCGATTTGAGCAGCAACAACTTGGTAGGGCCGATACCCAATTCTGAGTTTGATCTCAGAAAACTTTTACATCTTGATCTTTCATATAATGAATTGTCAATCGATGCAAATAGTGACAATTGGACCTTTTCCTCCTCCCTTCATATTACCACATTCAAATTGGTCTCTTGCAACCTGAATACAATCCCCGCTATCTTGAAAGACCAATCACATTTGAACCATTTAGATCTTTCGAACAACCAAATTCATGGATTAATACCCAACTGGATATGGAAGAGTAACCTAATGTATTTGAATCTTTCTTATAATTTCCTCGTGTCGCTGGAATTGCCTTTTCCTTAACAACATGCTCCAAGGGTTGATAACGCCCCTGCTGCCACCATCAGCAACGGTTCTAGATTTATCCAACAACAACTTCACCTCTAAGATACCAGCTAATATCTCCTCCTATCTTAATGATACAATTTTCCTTTCTCTCGCTGGCAACAAATTCGTTGGAGAGATCCCTGTGTCAATATGCAGCGCTACTCTTTTGCAGCTTCTTGATCTATCAAGTAACAACTTGAGTGGTCAAATCCCTCACTGTCTGGGTCTCATGCATAACCTTGTAGTACTAAGACTTGGATGGAACAAATTCAGTGGTATAATCCCTCAGACATTTTCAAGTAGGTGTTCCCTAGAAACTCTTGATCTAAGTGGGAACATGTTAGGAGGACAGCTACCAGGAAGTCTGGTCGAATGCAAAATGTTGGAGGTTCTCAACATTGGAAACAATATGATTTATGATACTTTTCCACTCTGGTTGGGAGACTTGTCAAATTTGCAAGTCCTTGTTTTGAGATTCAATAGATTTAATGGGACTGTTGGATTTGCAGGCATCAACAACAGATTTCCAATGCTGAAGATCATTGATATATCTTTCTTCCAACAACTTCACTGATATTCTTTCTCCAAAGAGTTTCTTGAGCTGGAAGGGAATGATGGTTGATGAGGATGAATCTCAGTCCAAACTCAAGCCTGCTATATTGACACATGAATTAAGTGAGGGATACTATCAGGACTCGGTGACCATTTCAATCAAAGGACAAGAAAGGAAGCTGGTGAAGCTGGTGAAGATTCTAAGAGTATTCAGCTCTCTTGACCTGTCAAGTAACAGATTCCAAGGAGAAATTCCCGAAGTGATAGGAAACCTCACATTGCTTCATGTGCTCAACTTGTCACACAACTCCTTCACAGGTGAGATCCCATCATCCATTGGGAAACTGAAACAGCTCGAGTCATTAGACCTATCATGGAACAAGCTAAAAGGTAAGATCCCAATGGAGCTGGTAAACCTAAAATTCCTTTCAGTCTTGAACGTCTCGTGGAATCAATTGGTGGGGATGATTCCTCAAGCAAATCAATTGCAAACGTTCCCAAATGATTCCTTCATTGGGAACGTCGGATTATGTGGGCTGCCTTTATCAAAAAAATTGCGTTGGAGCTATGCCACCTGCCAACATCCATGTCTGAAGATTCTAATTCAAAATCTCATAAAAAGTTCGATTGGTGGCAGTTCTTATTAGCCGGAATAGGCTACATAGCAGGTGCCGGATTGGTTTTTGTGTCCTTAATGTTGTGGAAGAAAGGGAAGAAATGGTACAATGAGCACATTGACAAGTGCTTTTGACATGAATCACTTGTGCCATCATATCATATCCTCTTGAGGAAGGAAAAGTGAACAGATCAATGTAGATATTTAGTTTATATTGTAACTTCTGTTCAACACAGTGTAGTAACTTGTTTAAGTCATTTTATTGAAATGTCACTAAAATTTAATTATTTTGATAAAGGTTTTTTTTAAAGTTAAAACTCAGAACATTACTGATTGAACTTTAGAAGAAAATTTAATTATTGGGGTGTTACAGGTACTCCCTTAGGCATGTACTAATTACACATGCCTCTCAAATCACGAAAATGCTGGTATTTGCATGCAATTTTGAGATATATTAGGACCGATTTATCCATCATTATAAAAGAAAAATTTACTCCCAATAATTTATCATTATCTTTCAATAATAATAATCACTTCCATATTAACCACAAAACCCACGAATAATAAATAAAAATTAGGCACACATATATAGCTAATACCAAGTGGATCACGCAGTTATCTCATAGTAACATTTATAGCATCACATTGAGTGGTACCTGATAATAATTAAGTTAAATCCAATATATTGGTAGGAAAAGATATGTCCTAATGGCTTTCATTATGAATATAAGTTATTAATAACTAATACAAGTCATTAATATAATTTTTATGTTATATTAGTTATAGTTATATAAAATTACTTATAAGTTATAATAGACTAATATAAGTTACCTATATATTTTATATTATATAAGTTATTATATAGTTTAAGTTATTATATTACATAAGTTATTAGATTATATATATAGGTTATTATAAACTAGTGATTTATATAATTTGTAAATATCAAGAAGCTTATATGGAAGATGATATTGAAAATAAACATCAAATTTTATTTATAATGTAAAACTTATACAAAGTTTCACATTTCAATAGTAATATACTACATTATTATAGTATGAGTGCATCTCAACTATGTATGTGTAATATGAGTACATCCCCAACTATGTATGTGTGTCTATATATTAATACATATAGACACACATATACCTACTTGTGTGTTTACATCTCAACTATATATATATTATTAAGTAAAATTATTTACTGAAAATGGCATTTGAGATGCATTAAAATAAAAAGCAATAAATCTTATATTAAAAATGAAGCTTGGCACAATTGATTAGTGATTTACATTGGAAGTAATTGGTCGTGGGTTCAAGTCCTACACTACACAAACTTGCCTAAAATTAGTGTAGAGTTGGGTGGATGGGGTGGGCCTCCTGCCATGCTTATACCCCGAGCCTGTGCCATACACATTTTTTTTATTAGTCAACAGCATATATTTTGCACATAGTACTTCATGGTAATTGAAAAAAATGACCACTAATACATACACATTTTTTTTATTAGTCAACAGCATATATTTTGCACATAGTACTTCATGGTAATTGAAAAAAATGACCACTAATACAATCTAAACATTGGGAAGTGAAATAACATTCCACTGGGAAGTGAAATAACATTCTACTCTGTTGGATACTTTGCACATAATAGTTGTTAATAAATAAAATTCCAATAGTATATCTTTCTTTTACATCTCATAGTCTATTATACAATTTGACAATAAAATAATAAATTGCTCTCAAGTTGTAATATTACGGTAATTGAAATAAATGACCACTAAACATTGGGAATTGAAATGACAATCTACTCTATTGGAAAATACACACATTTTGTGTACAACTATCTAGATGTTCTAATTCTATTTTATAAGTTATCTCTTATAACTTTATTTTCTAATTTAGCATTACACAAGGATACCAACTTGAATCTTTTCAAGAAAATATGATACACACGCATAACTAATCATAATAAGCATCAATATTCTCTTATGTTGCTCATTACAATCCAAGTTCTTTTAGATTTCTATTTCTTCATTATTTTTATTTGCTAATGTAGATTAGAAGGTATGTCCTACATCAATTGGATGACTAAGCACAACAAGATAGTTATGTTACCAGGCATTTTGTAGTTCCAATTGCATAATGGCATTTCAATTATTTATTAAATATTTTGTTATAACAAATATAAATTGAAAAAAATATTTATTTGCTATATGATATTCATGTTTGCAATAAGAAAAATGTAAAATGAGAATTGTAGAATGTGCTCATTATAATCCACTAAGTTTAAACTTGAACTTTTCTATTTAAATTAAATCTTAAACTATCTATTTTCTATTAACTCATATTACAAAGAGATTTACTTTTGTAACCAATTTTTTAGCTATTATAAAGGTATGTAACATATTGCACTTTATTCCACATAATGAGTCAAGTCCATAATTTCTATTCAAAGAAATACTCATTGCTTCCACTTAAATTTTCAAATAACCATTATTGCTAACAAAATAACCATTATTGCTATGAGTCTTTTAATTAGTGAATAATGAAACTCTTAGTTGGAATTTGATAATCATAACCCTTGGACGTCATACAGACTTCTTCTCCAATACTTATCTTGTAAGACCCCAGAATTTTAAGAATTTTTAAATAAGAGTAAATAAAGATTTAAGAAGTTAATTAGATTAATTGGATAAAAATTTAAGAAAACAAATGGTTCGGTTTAGTTTAGTTGGATTATTTACGTAATAAAATAAATAAATAAATCCAATTGGGTTCAGCTTATTAAAGTGATTTAGGGGTTGGATGGCTTAATTGAGTAATTAATTTAGAGGTTTAGTGGTTTAATGGGTTAAATGGTTAAGTTTATTTCGGTTGGATGGTTGGATCGGTTCATTTTATTGAACCAGTTCATGTTTTAATAAAAATATATGAGAGCCATTCAACTCATCAAGGGTTTGAGAAAGGGCATCAAGGGTTTGAGAAAGGGAAAAAAACGTAGAGAAGGGGAGAAGAAGAAGAGGGAAAGAAGAAGAAAGGAAGAAGAGGAAAAAGTTGGGGGAACGCAAGTAAGTAGCACTCTTTTCTTTTCAATCGATCACTGTTTGGGTTCTCAGATCTACTGTAAATAGATTAAAGGATTTGAATATTTGTTTGGATGGTTTGCTTCAATTGAATCTATATGATGTTGGTAGTAAAATCTGGAAATTCATGTTCAATTTCGGCACCTGTTCGATATCAGCACCTTGTCTGAACGTGAATGAGAGAATTTCAGTTCCTTGCAGCACTTGTTCAATTTCTTTAAGAATTTCAGCACCTGTTCAATTGCTTAATGTCTTGTTGGATTTGGGGCTAAACACAACTCTAAGAAGTTCAGTTCCTTTCATGAATTAAGCAACCCCTTTAAGAATTTAGTCGTGAAGGATTTACTTGATTGGTTCCTTTAAGGATTTACTTGATTTAAGAATTTAGTCGTGAAGCAATTCAGTTCCTTTAAGAATTTGCTTGATGTTTACAACGAAACACAACTCTAAGAATTTAATCGTGAAGGAAGGGTGTTACTTGATGTTTACAATGTTGAACTAAGCAATTCAGATTTAAGGTTATGAAGCTGTGCTTTGTGGGTCTCTTGCGAGATTATTATTGTCCTGTGTTTTAGGGAAATTTATTGCTGTAGTTTTTGTCAGTTGTGATTAGATGAATTAGAGAATAAAATCTAGAAATTGCTATTTGGATTAGTTTAAAGGTTCTAGGTGCTTTCAATAGTGTTTAAATGGGTGGGAATCTAAGTTTATTGCATAGCAACAATTGGAAGTTAAAACCTAGAAGCCACTCTGTTATGCTGTCTCAAATCTGTGAAGTTTTTGGTGGCTTGCGAGAGCTTGAAATCTTTGGGCTAAAATTTATATTAGTAGTCTAAAATTTAGTTTATGGTGTTTGTAGTTGAATGGAAGTGGTTTAGGACCGATCGGAACTCAGGGTAACGCAAGAAAAATCAAGAAAAGTTGATAGTTTCCGTCCATTGGGTTTTGCGGCAGGTTGTAACCACCTGTAGTAAAACGGCTATAACTTATTGTAGAAAACTTCAAATTATGCACCGTTTGTTGCATTACAAACTAAACTCATAGATCTTTCCAGTGATATATAGCATGAATATCCATTAGTTATAGATTAGATTAGGTTTAGCATTGAATTAATAAGTTTAAACTTGATCTGCAGAGTAAACGGTAACTACAAACTAAATTGTGGTATACTTATGGGTTTGAAAAGTTATGTGTCCTGTTACTTGAAAAGGGTTGAGGGCCTATGGTTTGACTGTGAAAAGGGCCAAGGGCCTAAGGTTTGATGTTCTGTGGACTGGGATTGCAGTTCACCTCAATTGGGGATCGTGGACTATTGTCCACCCTAGCTGGGGGTAAGGGTAGTGAACTTGCGTTCACCACAGACATGGATATTGTGGGTAACGGATTGCAGTTCACCTCAATTGGGGATCGTGGGCTGTTGTCCACCCTAGTTGGGGTTAAAGGTAGTGAACTAGCATCCACCGCAGGTATGGATATTTAATATGTATGGTTTGACATGCTGTGGGTAGTTGACGGGGCAACTGGCCTAGAGTTGATTAGCAGTGATTGAGTAGTCCCATTTGGTAGTGACAGTGTAGATCTCACTTGGCCGTGGGTGATTAGCAGTGACGGTGTAGATCTCACTTGCCCTTGGTTGAATGGCAATGACGGTGTAGATCTCACTTGCCCTTTCCATTTGGTTTGTGCAATGGAAAAATTGGTTTTGTACTGAAGATATTCTTTTGAATTGTGGCACGGGGCATCGGTTCGAGTAACCGATGCGTAAGGTTTGTTTTACGTTACAATTCCTACTATGATACTTGAACTGTTTCTTATAGTTGATTGTTTCTTAGCATGATTGGATGGGATTTGAATGTTGATATTTGTTGTGATTTTACTGATATTGTGCTTTGGATTACTTTGACTTTATCGGCTCTTTATTTATGGCTTTGGAATGGTTTAATTTTTATTTACATAAGGATGATTGACTTATTATCATTATTTTGACAGAATTTGACCGTATGGTGTGCGGGCATGTTATTTAATTATTTGAAAATTGCATAAATTGTTTTTATCATGCATTGTGCTACTTACTGAGACGTTAGTCTCACACGAGTTTTGTTTTTTATCGATTTTGTTTTCAAACCTTGTTGGTGAGATGCGTAGAGGGGCAAAATTTGAGGGTGATCTAGAATATAGGCCGGAGGATTACTATTATCCTGGCTAGAGCTAGAATAGGCAATTTTTGGATAGTTGTATATTTTCTTTTTGGATATTGTACATATTGTATATATAGAGAGGGAGAGATAGATGTATATTTTCTTTTTGGATATTGTACATATTGTATATATAGAGAGGGAGAGATAGATGTATAGTTGTTTTGTTTTGTTGTATTTAATGTTGATATACTATATATATATACAATTGTGATTATCAAGTACAAGAGTCTTCACCCAACCTTGTAATTACAACCGCTATATAGCAGTTTTTTTTAAAAATTTAGGATTATATTATAATTGTCTTGGTTAGTCCCTAAAGTATTTCATCACGCTTTGGGCCCTAAATAGCACTCGGAAGCCAGTATGAACCCTACGGGGTGGACCTGGTTTCGGGGTGCTACATATCTATACTACTATTAAAAACATGAACTGTCTTAAGTATTTTTATTTTCGTACCTAAAATAGACTTCCTTATAGTCATCATTACTTTCAGATATTTAAGTAAATTAATTTTCGAAGTGTGCCATTTAATTAGCCAACATCAGGTGTGTGAAGTTATTTTAATGAACTCTTACTAAATCAAATTAGACTTCTTCTCCAATAAATATCTCAATAGAGTTTTCTCCAATAATTATCTCAATAAAAGAATATTAATTGCAATACTTATATCTTATAAAAGAAGAATTTCAATTATCTCCTTTTTAGAATCTTTATTTTCAAAGTGTGCACCTTTTCCATAACCCAATGTGAGCAATCTATAATTCACAAGAAGAAGATTTATTTATTTATATTATAGATAGAAGTGATAAACTTCTAAAAGTTAGATCACCAACTAAGAATTGTTTGGTTTATCAGTTAAAGTTCTATTTCAATGAAATAAATTATTTTATACCCAATGAATATAAAAAGCTCCTAAATAAATGTCATTTTGCAGTAATTACTAAAACGACTTACAGTTGTAAGAAAGATATTTCTTGTTATTCATATAATAATACCCAACAAATCTATATCTATATTAATAAAATTGCAAACTACTTTAAGGGGCCGTTTGGTATGGCTTCTAGATTGTGGATTCTAGATGATAATTTGGATTTTGAAAATCAAGATTGTAAATGCTCATTGTTAGAATCCAAAATCTTGTTTTGGATACTTTGGGTTTTAGCACCTTGTTTAAGTGGGACCCACCACCATTAATAGCTCCTTAGTACTTGTGTACAAATGGGACCCACCACTTTTTAAGTATCAAAATATATAGAAACCTATAAAAAGAAGATTGTGGTTTTTGGGTAGATTTTAGCATCTGCTTTTAAAATCAAACTTTCACAAACCTTACCAAACAACTTAATGGACTTTGGTTTTTGGATTCTGGTAGGATCCAGAAACCAAAACCCCACCAAACGACACCTAAGCATTTTTTTTAGAGTTTCAAGTTGCTTGGACGTAAGGAAAAGGAAAAGCAAGTTATATAACCCATTGTGTCTTACTCTTCTTTCCTCTTTTCTATCTCCTACTCTTATTTCTCTTTTTCATTATTTCGCATACCTGCCTTCCAAGAATTAGTGAAGCTGATATTGCTTAATTTTGATGAAGGTGCTGGAGCAATGTATGGGCTCTTGATGAGGCTAAACCTGCTTGATTGGATTTAGAATGAAACTAGAAAAGAATGAGAAATCCATCTCATCAACGTCACACTCTACAACAACATCAATACATATTTTAGGTCTATGCTGGAAGATCTGAACATCAATATCTTTTGAGTTCTACACTGGAAGATCTGCTAGTCGAATGGTGAGCGTATACAAGACATACTGTGGAAAGATCCTGGTTCATATCTTTTGTTTTTCAGAAGCTCTAACCCATAGTACGTTTTACACCCACTCCTATATCTGATTTCATTTACGTTTTAGTAAATTACATAAACCTCCCTGAGGTATGCACTAATCACACATACTTCACTTCACATTTGAAATCACACTTTCCCTCTTGTAAGAGAATTTTAAAGTTTTGTTTGTTTTTATTTAAATGCCCTCTACTTTGTCAGAAAATTACCTCCCTTTATTTGTTAGAAATTTATTTCTCTTTCTTCACTCTTTTTCTCTAGCTTACCAAGTAATTAATTTGAAGGATAAATTTATTTCTTTTTTATACTTGAAGAGAAATTAGCCATATCTATCAAAAAAAAAACATGAAAGGAGGTATGTGTGATCAATGCAACCTCAAGGGAGATTTATGTAATTTACCTATTTTGCTTATAATTATAGGAACAACTGAAACAAAAATATTAAAAAAAGTCTAATGAAATAAATTAGGAATATAATATAATTACCTTTATAGATTTACAGCATAAATGCATTGAAAATTCAAAGCCCAGCTATGCTTCAAAATGCGTAATAAAATTTTGGATTTATTATTAAAAAAAATCCATTTTTAAGCAGATATACAGTGTCAAGAATAAGTAAAAATATTGGGATATCCACGTTTATTTTCTACATATTTTATTTATTATTAGTATAAAGAAGGGAAACAGGAAAGGATAAAGCTTGAAATGACACAATGAGCTGCTAGAATCCCAAATCACAAATTTGTTAAACGGTCTTCTAGATGAGCGTTCTCATTTCCCAGCTAGAATCGTTGATAGCCGATTAAGGCGTAAAGGCACTTTTGAAAATAAAGATTTTAACAAAAAGGATATTTTGGTTATGGGAAGGTAAAAAAAAAAATACTTAAAGTAGTTGGTACTTTTTTTAGTAGCATAGGTATAGATTTGTTCCAATAATTCATGATCTTGAATAGAAAAACAATTTTTATTTTATAAGGAGTATTTTGTGTAAGTGAAATTAAAAAAAGTGGTATTTTGACCATATAAGGAATAAAAGAAAAAGTATAGTTTATGGTAAGATATTTATGTTCACTACAAAAAAATTCTTTTTATTACGGCACTTCAAAAGTGCCCTTATAATATGAAAAAATGCCGTTACAACATATAACGGCATTTTGATAAAGTGCCATTTTAAGTGGTGTTGCATTATGTTATAGCGACAACTTATAATGACACTTTGGAAATGCCGCTATAAAGTGACTTTTTAAGGCATTTAAAAATGCCGTAAAAATGTAAACTATTACGGCATTTTTTTAAAGTGTCATAATAAAATTTATCAGCACTTGAAGGCTTTAGCGGCAACCACCAAGTGCCGCTAAAAGTATATTAATTTAAAAAAAATTAATTCACACCCCCCCCCCCCCCCCCCCCCCCCCCCCCCCTCGAGTTCCATTGAGAAACATAATTTTCAATTGTTGGCTATTGTCTGGGGTAGATGCTATAGAGCGCCTTTCTAGTTACACCTAGTTCGGCAAGATGAGTTTGGTTTCTGGTAGGTGAACGGATGGGGCTTTAAGAATTGAAAAAATCCAAAGCTACTGCAAAGCTTAAAATTTTTGAACTCCCTGCGGCCTGGATGGAGAGAGAGTGCAACAATTGAATTGAAAGCACTGATCACTAGGCTTAACGTAAACTACTAAAATGTAAAATCACTGTCATTCATAAAATCCAAGTAGAAAAATCTGTAAGAACCTGAAAGGTATAATCAGGACAACACCATCAAAACACAGTAATTAGGACAGCAGCAGCAGCCAAAAAGAACTGAACAAGTAGGGATCCCATAAAAAGTTGTGTGATGTATCCTTACCAAGTTTTTTTTTTACCCATTTAAAAAAAACCCAAACTGGCAGCTTACCTATGGACAACCGTTAAATACAAACTGGCAGATACATTATCAGATACATTGGCAAACAGATCATATAAAACCATCCCTTTTTTTCAGTATCATAGTCTGACAGAACTGATCAAGCTTAGCCAATGCTCCACCAATACATAAAAATTTCAATCATCTGAATTGAAGTTATTTACAGTGATAAAAAGCAGTCACAAAAGCATAATCGTCAAATGTGATTGCACCACAAAAATTGAAGTGGATAAATGCTAACAACTGAAAGTGGTTTTCACTGACCATGTTTATAATTATAAGCCTTCGATGTTTGCTGTGGATACGAAATAGAGGAAGCAATTAGAAAGAAATGCATACACACAAGGGTTTAACATACATAACACTCCATGAGCAGTTAAACAATCTGAAGGCGGAGAACAGAGCATCTTCTAGATAAGATCCTTGGCACTGTTAGATATTAGAGGCCATGGATCTGAGTTGAAGTCAATCACTCCCTTCAACATAGCATCAAAAAATCTTTGTTGTGTTTCTGTCATACATGTAAAGATTTTAGTACAGAAAACATGGAATCAACTTTTACAGCTTTAATACACTCGCATCACATATAGCTGCCCAAAATCTCAGCAATATAGAGAGTATTACCCCTGCTGTACAGACATTGCTGTACAGACATCAGCTCCTGGCCCATAATTAATGCTCGCAGAGTACCCCAGGAGCAACATAATATGGAATTCCAATGACATCGGTGAAAACTTACCTGAAGCAACAATTATATAAAAATTAAGATGGTCACCCAATCACACTACCATAAAAAGGGAGTAACCAGTGGTAAAAATAAGGAGGATAAAAGTGCAAGAATGGACTTCAGCTTTTGAGAAAAGGCAATCCAGGGAAAGCTTTATAACTTAAGTTCGAAATAAACGTTATCAGATACATTGGCGAACAGAGGACTATTTCCTTCATAGAAGTACCTAATGCATGCTCTCACTTCCATTTCTCCGCGTTGTCAAATAGCCAACAAAACAAGTCACGGCAGTTGAAGACTTAAAAGGCGCCAGAGTTAATTAGGAAAAGGACATAATGCCTCACACAAGACAAATTACCATTAGAAGCCAAAATGCCGTAGAGACGAAGCAAAGTGAATCCAACAACAGCAACAACGGAGGGATGCATTTACCAGTTCAATCTAATACCCAGGGAAGAAAATCAAGCTGTGAATAGTTGTGCTCATACTCCAAATCACATTTTCATAGAGAGATAGAGAGAACTAAAACCATCAAAGCAAATACCTGTTATTGATTGCTGCAGCCATGGCCATGAAAACCTGCAAGTCCTTGTGGAAAGGAAATTTTATTTACTTAAGGTGTTCACAAGAAATAATTAAAACCACAGAGACAATCATCAAAGCAACTACTAGATATGAATCATCAAAGCAACTACTATATATGATATTAAAAGTAGACTTCAAAAAGAAAACAACATAAACCATCAAAGCACTTCTAGGAGGGAATTAAGGATGTGGCAATTAATAAGATGTCCAAGAATAGGAAGACATCAAAATCAAAGCACTTTTAATATGAATCAAGCTGAGTGATCCTACAGTTACAAAAGTTTTGTTTCACTATGTGTTCATATTTTGTGTCACCATCTGTTTTCCAGTTAATTCAAGGAACTAGGTAGCCATTGTTCTCTTCAAGCCTTTTTCCTTGTAACAGCAAGGAAATGTTCAAGAAAAGAATGTAGATTATTGTTTTGTACAGATGTAACACAAATTTAAGATGCGTTTGTAAAACATCCGGGGCGCATTGATACCTGCACATTTGTTGAACATAACCGATCATGGCATCATCCCAGTAACCTCTCCTTGGGAACCCGAGCTCAAAAACCTACACACTTTGTGGATGTTCGCCCAAGACAGTGATCACATCAGCAATGAAGTTCAAGTCACAGATAAAGATAAAGTTCCTTTCCAAAAACTACAGCAAACCAAACCAAAGTTTAGTGAATATCTGATTACTAATACACAACAATGGTGTTAATCGTAAATGTTTGTTGATCAAGTGTAATCTAGCTTCCACTGTGAGTGATGAGGATACATAGAACAAGAAGTAGAACCATAAAAGGAGCATCTAGAGTAGCTCTGCCCAAAATAGTTTCTGCAAGAGAAGCAAATAAGGTGGAAGAGCAGGATCCTGTTGTTATGCTATTATTCATTGTCAATTAGTTGAACTGAACATTTGCACTCTTCGACAAAATTATACAAAGCAATGCAAAAGACTATTGATAGGAACAACCAAATAAACAGACAAAAACAATGTAAATGGAGATCAAAACTTCGAACATGGAGCAACCGAGAACAAAATAGCCGTAAAAGGGGTACATTCCATCTTCACAATACCCAAAAGCGTGACCCCGACAACAGCAGCAAATCTAAAAAGAGGTGGCTCATTAGGAGATGGATCCTTCGTCATTTCTCCACACCCTTGTGGAACATCAGAGAATATTTTGATAGGTCCTTCATATCTAAATTGGTATCTGACAATGTGATAACAACTGAACAGCAGGATGATAGGAAGTAGGACATTTATTCCTGTCAAGGATGCAATTTTTCCTTAACTATCAGCCAATATATAAGTACCAAAAATGGTTATGCATGTCTTTATCTGCAAGGAAAAAGAAAAAATAAAACCTAAGGTTCTTACATGCATATGCACAAGAAATCAATTTCACATATTTTTCACTTTTATTCTAAGTCTGGTAGAATAGATACGTACATAAGTGAACATTGGCGTGATGCCGATTTGCAAGTGATATATGATGGGACCAACCTCCGATTGTCCACGAATACTTCCAGAGATCCCACTTTGAATTGGTTTGTAGTCAACAAAATTATTTCCATGCCCCACTTACTCTAATTTCATCCATGTACAGCAACAAAATAAATTGTTACAGGTAGTCAAGATAAAAAATTAAAATTCCTCTTCTGCCCATTTAAGCTGCTAAAAATGAAATATTCAGTCAAATTATGTACATTAAAATTTTTTCTAATGAATTCAATCCAGTTTTTTTTTATCTTCCTCTTTGAGAAACTTAACTGTACATGCTCTAGCAGCTTCTGTCATGGCCTCTCGAAGCCTTCAATTACGCATCCAAACCATCTTTACCTACTTCTTATATCTCCTGTTAGAAGATACTCCTACAGAGCCTCAAATATATTCATTATTTACCAAACCTTTCTTATACATTCCGCGTAAACCTAAGGATCCTCATCTCAATTACACAATATAATATGTCACTTCTTTAAAACCAATATTCTGTTCCATACAACATATTGGCCCCATGCATCATACCAGTCCTAAAAGGAGCTTACCAGTCAGATTGAGTTGAATAGATAAGGTCATGTTATAATAGAAGTGCCTCCCCACTCACCTCTAAATCATGGTTAACTTATCCAATGTAACGAAAGTGATTACAACTTCATGGTTTTTACCGTTCCTTCTAGTCAACTAGCATTTCTACAACAGATGCATTCTATATACCCACATTTAGCTTGGCTTACTTTAAAGCCTTTTGATTCAAAGGAATCCCATCCACAATTCCCATTTTGCAATTATTCACTGCTAATTTAGTCCTCCAAAGCCATATTCGTCACAAATAGCACACATCAAGGCACTTTCTCTTAAAGAATCATTAATTTATCCATCAATAATGTAAAAAAAGAAATTCAGAGCTGACTCCTGTTGTCAGCTTTTGTTTCTGAAAGGAAATTGTCTTCTTAACTAAATAGAAATGTATCAAACTCATTACCAGTCTAATCTGTGTCCATCTACTTAATTATCTCAAATAGTTCTAATCTGAGTAGAATATCATTATGTAATCTCTTGTACAACTATCCACCACTTAGTAGGAACTGACTGGCTAATCTCTGTATTGTCCTTTTCTCAGTAGAAGTGACATTTTCTGGCAGACTCCGATCATTCAAGAAATTTTTTATGTCTTGAAACCATGGTACTTCCTCTTCTGGTGCTCCCTCTAGAACAAGACAATATGCAGGCTCATCTCTGACTTCAATTTCTAGTGGCTTGATATCTACCCCTTCTGGCCTGACCATTGAAGCCAATGTTGTTAGAGCATCTAAAAACTGATTTTTGGCCCTTAGCATATAGTTGAAGGAAATTCGAGTAAATTTAGAGCTTATTTCTTCCAAGTACTGGTGATAGGGGATCAATTTGTGATCCTTGGTTTTCCATTCACCAGTTGTTTGGAAGATGATAAAACTCGAATCTTCGTATACGTCAAGTTCCTCCACTTCATGGTCTAAAGCGGCTTGTAACTCAATTATGCATACTTCATACTCTGCAATATTGTTTGTAAATCGAAATCTCAACTTCACTGCGATTGGGATATGTGACCCGTCAGGCTTGACCAAAACTGCCCCAATTCCTTTTCCATTCATGTTAGTGGCCCCATCGAAGAACATTTGCCAAGAGCTTTCACTTTCCTCTTCTTCAATAAATAGAATTGGCTCATCAGGAAAGTTAGTCTTCAAAGGTTGGTATTCTGGTAGAGGATGTGCAGCTAGGTGATCGACAATTGCTTGACCTTTGATCGCCTTCTGAGTGATGTACGTAAGGTCAAATTCGGAAAGCAACAACTGCCACTTCGCCGTTCTGCCAGTTAGAGCCAGTTTCTCAAATAAGTATTTCAGCGGGTCCATTCGGGATATCAATAATGTGGAGTGACTGAGGAAGTAATGCCTCAATCTCTGAGTTGCCCACACTAAAGCACAACAGGTCCTTTCCAAAGGGGAGTACTTGGCTTCATATTCTGTGAACTTCTTACTCAGATAGTAAATTGCCCTTTCCTTTCTACTAGTCTCATAAAGCTGTCCCAACACACACCTCATTGACGTCTCCAAAACCGACAAGTAGAGAATCAGTGGCCTTCCTGGAGTTGGTGGTACTAGCACAGGTGGATTCAGCAAATATTCATTGATCTTGTCAAAGGCCTATTGGCAATCATTATTCCAGACCGTTGAGTTGTTCTTTCTTAGCAGTTTGAAAATCGGTTCACAGATAGCAATGAGCTATGCTATGAACCGGCTTATGTATTGAATCCTTCCAAGAAAACCCCTAACTTCCTTCTCTGTTCTGGGTGATGCCATTTCAATAATTGCCTTTGCTTTAGCGGGTCAATTTCAATTCCTTTTCTGCTTACAATAAAACCCAATAATTTCCTTGACGTAGCCCCAAAGACGCATTTTGCTGGGTTCAGCCGTAAACTGTATTTCCTGAGTCGGTAGAACACCTTCTTCAAATTGATCAAGTGGTCCTCTTCTTTGCATGATTTGATAATCATATCATCCACATAGACCTCCATCTCCTTGTGGATCTGTAGACACCCCAAATTGCACTATAAAATGAGAAAATAATTGAAAATATTAATTGGGATTTGAAACAGGTCAAAATGCATAAAATTCAATCATTTAAGCATTGCCCGTATTGTATCTACGGGCTGACCGCGCCTGAAATTTGTACACAGGCACGCAGCGCCCGTAATGCAAATGCGGACACCACTTGCCCGCAATGTAAATATGGGCGCAGGAGATTTGTGCGAATTTTATATTTTCTCGATTTCTGAGCCTTATCTCCAGTCCAATATCTCTTTAAATGAGCGAATTATCTCTTTTATTCGTTCGAAATATCTTTGTTGGCCATGGATGGGCATTATCCTTATTTTTAACCCAATCTGGTGGGATCTTGGTATATCCTTCTGGACCAGCCATACCCCTGGGTTTGCTTATTAATAGAGGTGAGATCCTTAAGCAAAGGGCCACGAAAATTTGAAGTCTAAGGAGCTCCAAGAGAAGAGAGGAATCCTTGCTGCTCTGCTTGCTCAATCCAGGTAAGTCCATTTTCCTTTTTATTTTCTGTCTTCAATTCTAGAGATAATAGGATCTTCTCCATTGCTGTAGAATAAGGCCTTCTTTTATTTTGTAGTCCTAAACTTGTCTCTAAGTACCTCAAGAGTCTCTGTAACCGTAAAACGTGAAGAGAGAGCTAGGGGAAAAGAGAACAGGTGGAACCCTAGAATAGAACCCCATATTCTGTTTTTCTCCTTTTTCTAGAATAAGGCCTTTGATTATGTTTGTATACCCAAACCTATCTCTAAGTACCTCAAGAATCCTCTCTAGCCATAAAACGTGAAGAGAGAGCTAGGGGAAAAGAGAACAGGTGGATTCGTAGGGTAAACCCCCATGTGCTCAAATCTGTGAGATATGGCTGTTTTGAATATCTTGATCATGTTTTAATGGTTTTATTTTGAATCTGAATGAATCATATGAATCCATGATGTTTATAGCATGAGATCCACACTTTTTCTATAATTTGGATTTTTCACACTTTTGCACCTACAGCACTGTTTTCGTGATTTTTGTGATATTAGGCTAAGATCTTGGATCCATCATGATCAGTATGATAGATCTGAATTCAGAAGCCTGAAAGTAACTTCTAGGGTTTCATGACGTGGTTTTTGAGTCATTTTTCATGTTTGAGAGAAGACCCTACAGTATAAGTTCTCCCATTTTGATGTTCTTCATCAACGTGGGTATGTTTGGTTTTGATTTCTTGATCTAATGTGAAATATGGGCTATATCTATGTCCTGGACTGTTCAAGTTCAATTCTTCAATATTTTATAAAAATCATATTTTTCTAGATTTCTAGAATTTAACTTGAAGCCAGATTTTTGAAGTTTTCATTTAGATTGGTTTTATTTGATTTTATTTCAATTTTATTTTAATCATGAAACCTAGGAATGGTATGATCATATTTGAAAGTTTTGGATTAATCAGACTATTCGTATGAAAAAACCATACATTTTTGTCTTTTTTGTGATTTTTGTAAAAAGCCCTTTTTCCTTTAAAAAAACATGAACAATAACTGGTAACCACCTTGTGTGGATGAATAGGGGTGCCTAACACCTTCCTCTGTTCATAACCTAATCCCCTTACCCATCTCTGGTTATTTTTTTAATAGGGTTATTTTTATCCTAAATTTGCCTTTTTGTGCTTATTTGATATTTTGGTGTCCATTCACACCTAAACAGAATGGTGGCAACTCTGTGTTTTTAACCAATCCCGTGTGATGATGAGGAAGTCATTGAATTGATTTTTTTCCCATGTCTCACAACTGGCGACTCCGCTGGGGACTTGTGGATTTCAGCCTTTTGGTTTTTATTCATGTTTTGGTGTTTTTTGTTTTGCTTGCTATCTTTAGCATGTTTAATATGTTTTATTGTTTTGCTTGCTATTTGGTGTTTTTTTAAGCATGCTTGGTATGTTTTAAATCTGAATTATTGCTTAAAAGTTCATGGGGGTAGAAATATGCTTAATTTTGATTTATAGGATTGTTTCTAGAAACATGCGTAGGGGAGGTTCATTTTGCTAAACCATGCTGATTTCTTGCTGTATTTTTATAATAGCATGTTTTAATTTTCAGCATGATCTCCATGATGTGTTTTTGGGTTGTATAACATGATCATATGTTTGCATGTTTGGGTGATTCTTGTGAGCATGTTTAGGTGCTATAGGATTGTTTTGTGTATTTGTTTACTTTAAATATGCTTTCCTATTATGCATTGGTTTGTATATGCATGGCTATGAAAAGAGTGGCAAAGGTTTGGGACGTTGTGAATGCACCCAATTTTTACAATGCACTGTACACATTTTATTTTTTTACACAACCTACCCATAACCTATAGGAAGTTGAACCCGAATGTGTGTAGCTTGGCGCAACGAGGTCGATACTTCGGAAAGCGAAAGTGAAAACATTTACCTTAGAACTTTGGGCCAATGATGTGATAATAACGTGGATCTGTGATTCGATTCTGATCATCACTAGGCTTGAGTGCTAAGTTGCCATTAAGCCAAAACCCAAAGCCCCTACGCTTGAAGGTGGAGATACACGTTTTGGCTAAAATACACAATTACGTGGGGATATGGGTTTATGATTGAGGGAAGGCCGTTTGCATGGTTCACAAGCCAAGGCATAATGTGGATGCCATATTGAAGGTAAACAAGGTAACAAGGTAGCCTTAATTTTTGCATTATTTTCATGTCATAGGGGTGTCATGATATCCATCGGTTTGGGATAAAATTGGTCCCAAATAGGCATGTGTCCTAAAATTGGTGTAGCCCATAGGAAGAGTTTTTAACTCTGTTCAGAATCAATCCTACCCAATGTTCATACAAGAAGCAACCAAAGGGTACCATACCCCTGAATATGGTGTCAATTTAGAGGGAACATGTGCCTTCCTAAACATGTATTTTGCAAATAGGTCAAAGTCCACTTTGGGACAGTTTAGAAGCCTTGCAAGGGTGAACCGTATGTTTGGATGAGCAATCAAAGTGATCAAATCATATAAAAACTGAAAAAAACAGAAAAGAGCTCTGTAAACCGTAGTTATAATACGGGCTGGGCTCGCCCGTATTGGTTATACGGGCTGGGCTCACCTGTGTTAACTATACGATCACGGCTTGCTCGCAATTTAAATGCGGGCAAGGCCGGATCATTCTGTATATGCGGTTTTCGCGAAAAATTCAATATTAATCTGTTTTCCTCACAAAATCCTGTTCCTTTAACCTTTAAATGATGATAAAAAAAAATGAGTTTGAATAAAATGTTTCAAAAAAGAATTTCAATAAAAATGTGAAACAAAAAAAAATCTTTTGGGCCTCTGAAAGCCTTTGAATTTCAGACTTTTTCTCAAAAACCTTTGAGCCTCTAAAAGCCTTTGAATTTCAGACTTTTTCTCAAAAATCTTTTGGGCCTCTGAAAGCCTTTGAATTTCAAACTTTTTCTCAAAAATCTTTGGGCCTCTGAAAGCCTTTGAATTTCAGATCTTTGGGCCTCTGAAAGCCTTTGAATTTCAGATCTTTGGGCCTCTGAAAGCCCTTGAATTTCAGACATTATCCTTTGGGCCTCCTAAAGCCTTTGAATTTCAGATCTTTGCGCCTCTGAAAGCCTTTGAATTTCAGACCTTTGGGCCTCTGAAAGCCTTTGAATTTCAGATCGTTGGGCCTCTGAAAGCCCTTGAATTTTAGTCATTATCCTTTGGGCCTCTGAAAGCCTTTGAATTTCAGATCTTTGGGCCTCTGAAAGCCTTTGAATTTCAGACCTTTGGGCCTTTGAAAGTCTTTGAATTTCAGATCTTTTTCCTCGGGCCTCTGAAAGCCTTTGAATTTCAGATCTTTTTCCTCAGGCCTCTGAAAGCCTTTGAATTTCAGACATTTTTCAAAAATATCCCTGGGCCTCTGAAAGCCTTTGAATTTCAGACATTTCTCAAAATTCTCTAGGCTTCTGAAAGCCTTTGAATTTCAAATCCTTTTTGTGGGACCTGTTGGAAGCCCTAGAATATTCCAACAATTCTAATTCTAAAGAAAAAAAGAAGCAAATAAAGAAAAAATCCAAACTCGTGTTCACCTAGCTTGCACATAGGCATTCATAGGTATGTGAATGAGATTAAATTGGCACTGATATTTTCTCTTTATTTTATCCAGGTACCAAGTACACTTGCAACCATAGCTCCTGTAACCAGATCAAGAGCTTACGCCATGAATCCCATTGAGAATGAAGCTGATGCTCCTCACCCAAATGTAGCCCTGCTTCAGGAGCAGGTGGCAGGACTAGCCCGAATGCTAGAGAACATACTATCAGTGCAGGCCCAACAAGTGCAAGCCTAGAACCAAGCATCCACTTCCAACCCAGCACCTCCATCCCAAATCAATATTCCACCTCTGGTTCAACCTATTCCTGAACCCATTTATGAACCCACCCCTGAACCTATACTGATCAGGGATGAGACAGTGGAATCAAAAAAAGCAAAAGAAAAGGAAAAAATGAGGGAAGAAATGGAAAAGAAATTCATGCACAGACTGAAGATGATCCAAGATGAACTGAGGGAGGTTAAAGGGGTGAACAACTTTGGGGACACCAATTTTGAAGACTTGTGCCTATACCCCAACGTGAACCTACTGGCCAAGTTCAAGTGCCCAGACCTGGACAAATATGATGGCACTGGTTGCCCCATGAGTCATCTAAAGTTGTACTGCGGTGCCCTATGCCAGTTCGGGCGGGATGAAGGCATACTGATTCAGCTCTTTCAAAGGAGCTTGACTGGAACGGCTTTAAGGTGGTTTGCCACCTTAGACCATGGAAAGATCAGAAAATGGAAGGACCTAGCAGATGCCTTCCTAGCTCAATATAGGTTCAATTCAGAGATCGTGCCAGACAGGTACGACGTAATGATAATGAGTAAAGGAAGGGACGAATCTGTAAGGCAATATGCCAAAAGATGGAGGGAGACTGCCTTTCAGGTCAAGCCACGCATGCTAGATGTGAGACATGGAAAAATCACCGGGATGATTCCCCTCCGTCAACACACGGGCTCAACGAAAGTGGGAGAGTCGCCACCATCCAATTTTGGATGTGAATGGGCACCAAAAGATTCAAAATTAGCAAAAAATAGCTTAAAAGGCAAATACTAGAGTAAAAATAACTCTACTTGAAAATCAAATCCAGAGATGGGTAAGGGGATTAGATTATGAACGGGGGAAGGTGTTAGGCACCCCCATTCACCCACATAAGGTGGTTGCCAAGTGTTGTTCATGCTAAAAAAAAATGAGAAAGCTTGCAAAAATCATCAAAAACCTTGGAAAAGGATTAAACACATGTGATATTTCTACATGAGAAATCCAAATGAATTCCAGATCCTCTTTTATATCAATATCACTTCTGGAATATTACCAATAGATGGAAATCAAAGCAAAAATTGCACAAAACCAAGTTGAGTCAAATCCGAAAAATTCGGTAAAAGATAGAGCCATTTGTCTTGAAATCATTCAAATCTAGTTTAGATTGAATTAAACCAAATCCATTTGAAAGATTATGATAAATAGAAGACTCATGCAAATTTTCAATCAATTCCGGTTAAAATCCTAGGAGTTATTCTCCTTTGAAATCTGCTGCTAGAGATAATTAAAAGGGACAAGTGGGCAAGTTTGGAAAATCATTTAGAAAAATCGGCTTCATATAAATCCATAAAATTTGGTATGAATGAAGTCTATATGGCCATCTTTCAAATGAAACTAGCCTCATATGAAAATTCACTCGGATGTGCCTTGGGCGGTCTCCCGAACAGGCCCCGAGGATCACAGATTTACCCAAAAAAGTGCTGTTGAGCATTACTGAGTGAATCTGTTACCAACGACACAAATGGAGTCAAAAAATTATGAAACCAACTGGATTTGAAACTAGACTTCCAAAGGAAAACACAGAAATAAGAATCACTCGAATCGGACTTAAAACAAACACATGGCGCTCAGTCGAAGTGACAGGTTCTACAATCAGACCTGAACTGACCAATCAACTTCGACAGAGAGCTGTCAAAAATCCACTTGATAAAAATTCCTCCCTTTCGATGCATTTGGGTTTGGCTTCTTCAAGGTTATATATCCCCCTTTCAGCAAGGTTGGTAACAGTTAGGAAAGAGACACAGGAATAGGAATGAAAACTCTATTCCTCCTTGTTGCCATCCAGGCATCCCTCTCTTCCTTAGTGAAATCCCTCTTCTGATTTGCAGGTATGGAGGGGGAGAAATTGATGTTGAGCGGGGTTTGATATGGCTGCTAGGGTGCAGAAACATTGATGTGGAGTGGTTTCTTGGGAGGAGAAGCTTGTACCAAGTTTACTTCTCCTTCTTTCCTTGCTCCATTCTTCTTAAACTGTAAAACCCCGAATTTTCACCTAATAAATAAATAAATAATAAATAAAATAAAATATGAGTTAAGTCCTAATTAAAATAAAAAGTGAAGATTTAGAGGATAATTAATCCAAATAAGTTCTAAGTTGAAAATAAAGAAAGAATTTTAATGAAATTAGCCTAAAAGAATAAAAAGGGTATTTTGGTAATTTCCAAAAAATGGTAATTAGTAAATAGATCATCAAATAATAATTAGAATTAGAAAATAGAAGAAAACAAATTATTTTGACAAGTTAGAAATTAAAAGAAATTAATAAAAGCCTAAAAGTGGGAAAAAGGGGTAATTAGGAGATTTCACGTCTTAATTTGGAGAAAATAAGGTTTTAAGTGATAGAAATGTTTAATTAAATATTTTGCATGAAAATAGGTTATTTTCATGAGTTTAGATAATAAGAAACTTAATTAGTATTGTTTAAGTAGAAAATAGAAGGTGGAGAAAAAGTAGGAATTAAATTAGAAGGATTAGACATTAACTAAACCATGGTTGGGTTAGCCCAAATTAAATTAGCCAATTAGGGTTGGTTTAGGATTTCTAAAGCCTAGTATAAATAGGAGACTAAGGTTAGACAAGAGGGAATTTTCGTGGGTTTCTTATGGAGAGAAAAGAGAGGGAAGAAAGGAAAAAGGGAGGTGCTGCAGAGGTCCGACCAGCAGACTTTGAGCGACGATTCCCGGAGATCTAGTCGTTGGATCGTCATGAAATTTGGAGGTTATGCTCTATACATGAGATGCTTAAATCTGAACGGTGGAGATTTTATTTGGATGAGTCTAAGGTGGTGCGAATTAACCCAGAAGTTGGTGAAAAATCGGATTTTGGAAGAAAAAGGAGTTGCAGGGATGGCCGACTAGTCAACTTCGAACGGTGAGATAGAAAGATCCAACCGTTGGAATGGGCTGCAATTTTAGGGTTTTGTTCTACTCATGGAGGACTTCAAACTGAACGGTGGAGAGCAAAATTTGAGAAGTTTAGAGGGATCCGGTCGAGCTCCAAAAGCGTGCACAGAAGATGTTCGGAAAAATGTGGGTTCATCAAAAAGGCAAGTAGCAAACACTTGAAACTGGAGGAATTGCATATTTTCTTGTGTTTTTGATGATTGATCGTATCGGTTCTTAAATTGAATTTCATTGGAAAAGTTAGATGTTTATAAAGTTTCGATTTGGTGATGTGAATCTCTTTTAAGAATCAAGAAAAATGTTGTTCATAGGTGGGTTGAATTAGAAAGAAACCCTAGTTAAGTTTTAATTACCAAGATGTGAGTGGCATTGTTTTACAACCGAGGTTTCGGATTTATTCTTGTATTGGTTGAATGATTGCATGGTGTTGATTTGCATTGATTGAGGTTTTCTCGGTGTTTTGGGCAATAACAGTTACGGAGGGTTTTGTACAGTGAAATTGGGGATAACTGGGAAATCATGTAGATTAAATCCAAATTAGGTTTGGATGTATCCTGGGAGTATTAGGAGGCTATATAAGTGGTTACAGACTGAAAAATTCCAGCCAGAGTTGGATTTCTGGATTAACAGAGACCTGGGAATCGAAGTGGGCTACCGCCCACTTGGCGCTTACTTGGCTCCCACCTAGGAGGTGAGCGCAAAGAAAAGAAGACCCGGCGCCGAGCTAGCGCCCACCCCGCGCTCAGCTCGCGCCTACCTCAAATTCGAGCGCCTTTCTCCCGCTCTTCTCGCGCCCGTCTGGCGCCTAGCTCGCGCCCACTCGACCACGAGTGAGCGCCAGCTTCAGATTAACGAACGGACTTACCGCCCACCTGGCGCCTACCTGGCGCCCACCTCAGGGAAGTGAGCGCCCAGTTGTTTTCGTGCAGAATCCTATAATTTCGTAAAAGCAAGGGGGTTCTGGATACTAGAGGGTCTTCAACCACTTACCCAACTAATTGATTACGACATTAGAGGTAACAATTTTGCTGGTGAGAACATTTGAGATAGATCCTAGTTTTAGTAAAAGCTTATGAAGTAGGTGGAGAAATAATTCGAGGATGCTCGGGATGTTCACACACTAGGGCTTTATTTTAGTCCTCTTGAAACATGCATTGTTTGGTACCTGATTTGATTTATTGAACCCCGTTTTGATGGCAAGTTTTGAATGAGGTTGTAATTATTATTTATTTGATTACTTGTGTGAGTTGATGTTCTGGTTGGAACACTTGTGTGAGTTGATGTTCTGGTTGGAACACTTGTGTGAGTGGATGTTCTGGTTGGAACACTTGTGTGAGTTGATGTTCTGGTTGGAACACTTGTGTGAGTTGATGTTCTGGTTGGAACAATGGGTTATGGGTACTAATGCAGAGTTTTAAACGGTTATTTATTGGTTTTGGTTTAGCTTGTCCTGGATCCAGAGTCTAAGCTTAGTAATGTGATGTATATGCTTTATTGGTGTAATGGCATGGCCATGGAGTGTTGCCACGACCGGTGTAGAGCAGCCAGAAACCCTGAGTAGGCCTGGTTGTCAGTGCCGATACCGGGAGTAGGCCGGCATTGGATGACGATACCCTGAGTAGGCCGTCATTTCAGAGTGTCCGATACCCTGAGTAGGCCAGAACTGTGTACATGGAGGTGTGGATGTCGCTCTGGCATGGTTGATTAACCAATCTAAGCAACTACATGACATTGACCATTCGATGTTTTATCGGTATTGTTATTGAAATATGAGTTGATAATAATAATGGGATTTGATTTAAACTTTGGAATTATCCTTGTTAATGTTGTTGGTTTAATCGTACACCTCATGACTTATCTTGTAAACATGGACTGATTTCATGCATGCACCTTGCTACTTGTTGAGATTTATTCTCACTCCGGTTTCTCCCATTTTTCAGGTACTCTTGGTGAGGACGTCAAGTTGTGGGCTAGTTGTAGCTGGGTAGTCTATATAGATGTAGGATTGCTTATATAATTGAAACCCTTTTTATATTATAATTGTTGATTAATAAAGAGAATTTGAATTCCAGTTTCCGCTTTTACTCTGATTATAAAGTTAGAAAAAGTTTTAAATTATTCCATATTTTAGTTGCTTTTGTTGCTTATCATAACACCTCGGGTTTTGGGAATTGGACCCGGAACCGGGGCGTTACATAAACCCATTCCCTTTCTTCTATGCAAAGGAAGTGGAGGAATCCGATTGTCCAGCCATAGCAGAGTAATCAATGATTTTTCTGGACATGACCCCATCCTCAATTCAATCGGCCACTCGTACCAAGGCTGAAAAATTGGTGGTAGTCTGACCCACCAAGTGATTGTAGAAGGGTTGCCCCAATGTACTTATGAACGTCAAAATCATCTCAGGCTCCAACATAGGCTTGACTTGGGAGGCAAACTCTCTCCACCTCTTGGCATATTGCCTTACAGATTCTTCCTTTCCCTTGCTCATCCTCATCATGTCGTACCGGTCTGGCACAATCTCCAAGTTAAACTTGTATTGGGCTAAAAAGCATTGGCCAAGTCCTTCCACCTTCTTATCTTTCCATGGTCCATGGTGGCAAACCACCTCAGAGCCGCTCCCGTCAAACTCCTTTGGAAGAGTTGGATCAGTATGTCATCGTCCCAACCAAACTGGCACAAAACCCCGCAGTATAACTTTAGGTGGCTCATTGGGCAGTCCATGCCATCATATTTATCAAAATCCGGGCACTTGAATTTTTCCGGTAGGCAAACATCCGGGTATATGCACAGGTCGTCGAAGGTGGAACCCCCATAACTGCTCACCCCCTTCACTAGGGGAAGGTGTTAGGCACCCCCATTCATCCATGTAAAGTGGTTGCCAAGTGTGGTTCATGCTATAAAAATGTTTGCTAATAAAAATCAAAAAAAAAGTAAAAAGAAATAAAAATGTAGGGCTTATTTCCATGTGAATGATCCAATTAATTCTGGATCCTTCTTTATGAAAAAAAAAAAGCCATTTCTTGGGCTTCATGATCGACTAAAACCAAAAGAAAATAATCTAAAATAAAAACTTCAAAAACTAGGCTTTAAATTAAATCCTTAAAATCTAGGCAAAAATAAAAAAAATATTATTTTTACAAAAAATGGCAAAACTGAATCTGAGCAATCCAGGACATGGATCTAGCCCATATTTCTCTTTAAAAATAAAAAAACTAAACCAAATATACCCACGTTGATGAAAAACATCAAAAGAGGAGAGCTTAGACTGCAGGGTCTTCTCTCAAAAACCAAAAATGACTCAAAAAACAACTTCATGAAACCCTAGAGTTTACTGGAAGGCTTCTGATCCCAGATCTACCATATAGACAATGGAGGATCCAAGATCTTAACCCAAACGATTAAAAACATAAAAAATCGTAAAAAGGGAGAAAACAAGGTGAAAAATCGAAATATATAAGAAAAACGAAATCTAATGCTATGAACAGCATAGATCTATAGTATTCCTCCATATTTCATCAATAAATTATCACATAACCTAAACAAAACATTAAAACTATACATTTCTACGATTATCACATACGGGGGTCTGCCCTACGGATCCACCTGTCTCCCTTTCCCCTAGCTCTCTCTTCACATTTTACGGCTAAAGAGTAGTCTTGAGGTACTTAGAAGTAGGTTTGGGTAACAACCACACACAAGGGCCTTATTCTACAGAAGAGGTAGAAGACAGAATAATTCTAGAAATTAAAACTAGAAAAGAAAAGGGTTCAAGGCTTACCTGGAATGCTGAAAGCAGTGAGGCAGGGGTTCCCTTCTTCACTTGGAGCTCTTCAATCTCCACTTTTTCGCTTTTTGCTTGAGGAGAAGCCTCCTATTTATAGGCAAGGCTAGGGCAAAGGGGAACCCTAATGGTAGACACAAGGATGTGTCTAGAGTCCCTCCACTTAACCCTAAGGCAATTTCCGGGAATTCTCACCTCTTATACAGGGATAAGACAGTAAAAAGTGAAAACTTTCGAAATTTTCCAATTTTGAGCAAAACACTTGTATCCAACAACTCAAGTCGAATACGAGTAATGACCTTTGTATCCGACACAATCAGTCGGATACAATAAACACTATTTGTATCCAATGACTTCAGTCGGATATAAAGAGACAGTTTTTATCCGAATTTTGATGTCAGCTACAAAAGAAAAAATGATTTTGGCCAATTATTCATCATTTTCACAGTGCAATTTGGGGTGTCTACACCTTATGAAATGACTGCATATATGTGTATATTAGGGAGAGCAATTAGTTTACAGGTACTGCATATATTCTTTTGTTATGAATTTCCTTATACCAAAATAAGGATCTACAGTGCTTTGGAAGATACTTTGAAGCTGGAGGTTTGAGATGCCATGGTTGGGGTGGAAGAGCAGAGCAGAAAAAAGATAAAGGGTAGATGAACTCCAGGATTCCAGATGTACAGTACATGGGGTTAACAATTGTAGATGATAACCCAACTAACTATCCCACTATTATGGACTCGAAGATTGAAAGTATAGTCTAATGCAATTCAGCACCTGCGCCTTCTTCTGATAAAAATAGTGAGAACTGGCTTGAAAAGTATCCAATTGCACAGGATCATGAAGCTTTGGACCTCAAAGAAGGGCAAATATATAGCAACAAAAGAATCAGAGAAAAAAGTGGTTATAATTAAACATTGTCACATTATAACCTCAACAATTAATTCCTGTCTTTGCAATTTTTATAAAAATTTGGTGCATCCAAAATACAAATTTTAGAGCCATTTAACAGGGTCTCTTCAGCTTTTAATTAGGCTGGTCAACATTAGGTTATTATCTGCAAGCCCAACCTCGTTAGCTTAATGATCAACGAGATTGTACTTCACTATGTATGTTGTAATACTTATTGAAAACGCTCAAATCAAAGGTCATATTCTGCATCAACAAATTTACCAATTCAAAAGATAATGTTTATTGAGGTCAAAATGAAATAATAGATAATGAAATCTTCGATTTTTGTCATATGAACTTTCACCACAAAATAATTCTTCTTCTTGTTTTCTTTTTTTTTTTATTTCCTAAAAGCTCTTTAATCCATTTGATTTGGGACCTTCTAAAAGTCACATGGAAAATATTTAATTATGTAAATCTAATAGATAAAATCTATTTAGGTGATTCTCATTGAAAAAAATAAAATTTATAGCTTCAAAGAAATCAATACATTATCCAATAGGCTATATAACAACAATAAGATAAAAATGCTATTACCATTGGTTCTGTTCATGATATGGAATTAACCAAGTCTTTTTGTGACCTATAAGTAAGTAACACTTAAATTTATTCACAACTGTTATCAAAATAATATTAAGACAAGCTGTAAATTTTACTTTATTTTTGAATTTAAATAAAGCATTTGTGTACTTGTTTTTCATTATTTATTCTTTTTCTTTACATATTTTTTATTTAATGAATTTTTAATATTTTTAACTCCTTAAAATATTTGGATTCTTATCAATTTAGGTAAATTCTCAGCAAAAATGCAATTTTTAACTTCAAAGAATTCAATACACAATCTAATAGGCTTCATAAATTAAATAAGTCTATAATGACTTAAAAGGAAGTAATAATTTTGTTAAATCGATTATTTTTATCCTAGGGAAAATTATGGAGAGGGGCATGTTTTATATGGTATTTACAAAAACACCCATTGAGAGGTTCTTTTTGTTGGAAACTTTTCAAAAATAATTAAGGGAATGGAGACTGAATATTATCTTAAAAGTCCAAGTTTGACACTCCCTTGAAATTTCATTAAGTCTTTTTTATTCTTTTACTAAATGATATTTTAGGTATTGCACATTTAAAAACTCCATATATCAATTGATCTATTTTCTACAAACTGGTATTTGAATTATCCCACATTTAGAAACCGAGATATCAATAATATTCCAAGTACCCCTCATTCAGGAAAGCCAGGTATCATTTGGTTATTTTTCTATTGGATGATATTTCAAGTATCCCACATTCAAGAACTCCGGATATCATTCAGTCTTTTTCAACTTAATGATATTTCGAATAAGTGAAGGGCAAACTAGGATTTTTAAGATTATCTACAATGTCCATTGCCTTAATGTAAATTATTTTTGAAAACCTTCCCTCTTCTACAAAGAAGACTTTAAACAGGTGTTTTTATAAATACCTATAAAAGTAATATTTCCTCATAATTTCTCTTTTATTTTTGTGTTCATGTGAAGCAATTTTTTAGTTGTTATGTTGTATATTCTATTTTGTTACACGATTTTTTATTTCAATGAAATTATTTTTATAATTTTTAGCACATTAAAATGTTTAATTGCACTTATATCATTTATTTCAGTTGAAATATTTAATTAAATTTAGTAATTTCAATATCTTAAAATTTAATTTATAACATATCTTATGTTACCATCACACCATCTAATAATCTCTAATATTACTTTGTCATGTCTTATGTATCATTCAATATTTTATGTATATATCTTTTTCTACCTTATATATAATATATACTACTTTTCAAATAGCATTTAATATATTTGGAACTTTTTCAAATGGCATTTATTTTTTAAACATTGTTGATTACAAGTGTTGTTTCAGTTGTTGTTATTCCAAAAGAGCTATTAATGCTTTATTTTCTTTTAGTTGCCCGTGCATCGCACGGGTTTTTGTTAGTATAATATAAACCCGTGGCTGCCTATGTGGCTCCAAACCTTCAACCCTCATAGCTCCACATCGTTGTCCACGTGGCTGCCTATGTGGAGACTAGTTACAGTTAGCCAGGGCATTACTACAACCCTTCCTCTTCCTCTTCGGTTAGCAAGCATAATGATTTTCTCTTTAATGGAAACACCGACGTTACCCGACCGCCTGCCATCCCTGGCGGCTGCCGCAAAAAGGGAAAGCTTAGCAAGCGTCCGTCATTATTGTTACCCCATTCACGCAAAGGCAAAATGGAAGAAAATCCAAAGGGACGCCCTCCCAATCTATATATTTTCTCTTCTCATGTAAACCTAAAGCTTTGCAATCTGCTCTTCGTCTGGCATAGTTGCAAGGATTTCTAAATGATAGAAAGCCTTGCTCTGTTCTTCGTTTGGCATAGTTTCTTATCTCCCATCCATTCAATTTGTCCAATGTCTGGACAAAACAATTAGATATGTTTAACCCAAACACCAATAGATGAGGTTACGATTAAATTTAATGATATATTTGCTTGAAGTAGTTGAGGCCATATGTAATTTCAGACTAATTATGACAAAGTCTCCTTTACGTAAAGTTGTATGTATGTGCGATCGACTTATACATGAAGGGAACAAAGTGCTCTTTAACTGTAGCGGTCACATGGAGCATCCAACAACGCTGGCAAAGTTTTTGGTTTTGAAAATATTAAAAAAAATGATTTATTGGAAAGATATTGATTGGGAGATGCTCTATGTAGCAGCATCTCACTTATGTTGCATGACTAGCAATACTAAATGCCGGCAGACGTTATCTTCTACAAAAGTTTGTGATATGGGTAACCTTAGATTCAGAGAAAAAAAAGAAAAGAAAGTGTTAAATTTTCCTTTTTTTCTGTTTGAATGAAAGAAATTGATTTTGAGAAAAAAATTTATCAAAAAGAGTTTTCTCTTTCTCTTTATTTGAAGACAAAATTTTCTCTTTAAAAAGATAAAAATTAAAAAAAAAAAAACTATCACCACCGACCATCTACCACTACCATCGCCACTACAATCACTATTCACTATCACCCCACCACCACCCACCATTCCCCTCCCATCATCTTATTGAAATATATTTTTCTTTGTTTTATTTTATTTCCCATCTTAGCCAAAACACAAGAAAAAAATCATTATTTTTTCTTACCTTCTTTTTCTTTTTCTTTTTTTTCATTTGTAGGTATGTTTTTTCCTTTCTTAGGTCCAAGGTTTGGATAAAGTATGCTTAGTAACAACTAACAAGGTTTGAAGAGAGGAGAATCAGATGGGCAAGATTGTTGTCATATGACAATTGACTGTAAGGATGACGACTCTTGCCTGCTTTTATATCAAATATTAGGAGGATTGGGGCCCCAAAGCTTGGTGGGTATTCGACATGAACTTGCTGCTACATCGCATCAGGTAAGTGTCTGTAGTCCTGTGATTATTTGAGATTTCTAATCTCAGGTCCCTGTTCTCTTGGATTCTAAACACCAAGAAAGAATTACAATAATAGATAATGAAACAGTGAAAAGATATCACACTATTAATCAAGAACAACCTATACAATTTGTCAAAATGAAACCTCAAGTTTCTCTGAGGAAATTCAGGTCTGAAACAGGTATATTAAAATGAAAAAGACAAATCAACTATTGCTCAGATTTACAGAAACTTTTACTAAAACAAAAAGTCACTTACAAGGTTGATTCCACAACCTTTGTTAACAAAACACTTATCTTCAATTTCTTCAGCATTCTCAAGGCTTCACTCGATCACCATGAGATAGCTCATGATTGCCCATTCCAGTCTTTCACAGGTCTGGAATGTTCCTTCTTTGAAGGCTTTCTCAGTCTTCCAAAAAGTCTGCAGCAACCTCCTTCTCTGATCTCCTCCAGCTCCACTATTCACCAAGCTCTCCTGGACGAAAAATCACCCTCTCCTGCTTTCAAGAACCTTTGAATAAGAGTTATTAACTCCTTAATAACTGCTGTAACCTCCTGTAACTAATCTTGAAAAACAGCCTAACTACCACGAAACAACCCCAACTGATTCTGAGAACTGTCCGAGAATACAGTTGTGCCTGTAGCTACAGCAGGTTACAACTAACCCTGCCAATAGCACACACAGGCCACATTCACCATACCATTTTCAACTTATACATTTTTATTATTCATTTAATCCAACAATTTTATCCTTCACTTCACATACAGAAATTTCTTTAACATATTGCACAAAGTATTGTCATGCAATTTGTCACTTAGGGAAATATATTTCCCATCAATCTCCCCCTTGACACATGCATGACAAAACTTTCAAAGATTTTAACCCAAGGCCTAAAAGTCTAGATAGAGATATTCAATTATGGGCATGTTCATAAACATTTTCACACATGTCTCATCATGTTAGTAAGCAAATATAAACAGATTTGTATTTCAAAAAAAATTGATTTGACAATCTTTCCCCCTGTACTTACTTTTCAAGTTGCTTTTTACCTTGACTTTTTACCTTGACTCCAGCTCCCTCTTTGTTACTCCCCCTATTTGGCATGCAGGTGTCAAGAATACCTTGTGAGTTTCTTGGCAAAAACTTGGATATTCTCGTCCATATCAGTCTGTTTTGTGAGGATTGTCTTAATGTGATGCATCATTTTAGTGGAATCCCTTTCTTGTGCCTCATGAAGGTGGTCTAGCCGTTCGGCTATGTACTCCAAATCTGTTTTGAAGGCAGCCTGCAAATCCTGCAGTTGTTTGTGTATGGCTTGAACATCAGATCGATGTTCCTCCTGAAGTTTCTCAATTTGGGAGGCCAAGGAAGAAAGATCAGGTGAGGGATGCTGCCGAGATCTAGAGGGACCAGAGGTTTGGGCTATACTTCGATCTCTAGTGGATTTGTCCAAGATAAGGCGAAGCTTTACATAAGATTCAGAGGGAGAGGGGACAATTCCTTTACTTATGATGAGATTGGAAAGGAAGACACCAAAGGGAAGCTTATGAGAGACCCCTCTAGAAGATTTTACGCCTATGATGTGGTGGAATATGGTGGAGGCTGTACAAAAAGACTTGCCTTGAAGAAGAGCATGGAGAAGTCTTGCTTTGCTAGGAATTAAATCGGAGTAATGTTCAGATGGAGACACATTTGCACACACAAACAGGTTTAAAATTCTCATTTCCCCAGACAGAGAGCCATGAGAAAGAGCTAATGAGGAAGAAGATGAAGAAATTCCAGGACATAACAAGGCTTGATTGATCTCTTGGAGAGAAGGGCTGTTTGGTGGATTGTAATAATCAAATTCTGGATTGAAGACTCTTGGTAAATTGAGAAATGTAGCAATAAGGTCTATGGAGAATTCAAAATACATTCCTCTAACGAAGGCAGTGACTTTGCCTTGATGTTTGAGATGAATGTCATGGAGATTTGCATAGAATTCTCTTACTAAGTCATTGTAAGCAACACCAGATATGGATGCTAGGGAATGCCATCCATACACAGTGAAAATTCTAGCCAGAGAAGATTCCTCAAAGTCCCCTAGATTGAGTTGTCTTTCAGTTAGAAGGGCTCTATGTGCAAAAGAGGTTTCATAGGCAGACCTCCCAGCACCAAGAAACCTCTGAGAGGATGGAGTTTGCAAAGGGACAGATTCAATATTTTCAGGCAACGACTGTTGAGAGGAGTGAGAAGAAGAGGAGGAACTGGACAGAATGTCTTCTCTTGGTAGGTTGCTAACAGGTGTGGACTGTTTTCTGGAGGAAGAGACCAATCTCAGAGATTTTCGTCTGGTGTTGGGAGTGTTAGAGAAGGAAGCAGGGGATTTTGAGGATTTCCTTTTTGGAGGCATAATGTGAAGACTGAGATCATTGTTCAAGGCACACACAAAGCAGGAACAATGAAAGTGTATCACTGATTTTATTCAAGAGAAGCAAAATGCAATAGCATACGCTGACAACAAAATAACTACACAGAGAAAGACTACACATAGTACTATAATCAGAACAAACAGGAGAAGAATACTAAAATATGCAGAGAATGACTACACAGAATGTAACCTGTAATGTAGGCAGGCGACATAAAGAACACAGAAAATTCGCATTCAACAAAACAAAAAAAAATCAGAGCGGTAAACAAAAAAATACTACATAGAGAATACGCATACTTCTTAGAAGTAAAAAAAATAGGAAGAGGGTGACGTACCTTGAACTATTGAAGAAATAAAGAAGAGAAACCTCAATCTTGTATGAGCCTCTGTCGAATGCCGAAAGCAATTCGTGAATGCCAATGTCGAGAGTTAGAAAAAATGGAATAGACAGAAAAAAAATGAACTCCTAGAATGATTTTAGAAGAGTGAACATTGATTTAACGAATCAGAGAAAAAAAATGTGAAACTCACCTGATGAGATTTAGGGCTATCGAGCAAAACCCCAAATCGCGTTCTTCGTTGAGAGTGAAAGGGTTATGAAATAGTCGAATAAGGGTTTGGGATACTAATGCTCGACTTATATACATATCACAAAGTAGCACTGGGAGGCTACATGATAAGCAAGAGTAAGCACATAAAGGTACATGAAGCTTAACAAACAGATTTGCCGAATCTGAGTATTCTGTTTGCAAAAAAAACTCTGAGCAGACAGACCCTGGTATGAGTTTTCGAAAAAAAATTTAAGATGCTACTAGACATCTGAATTGCATTAGTGTTGAACACAAGGAATGAAATCCGTAAGAATTTATCAATGGAATTAACACACCATAACCTATCCAAACATAGATAGAAAACAGAATTTTAGCACAACCTTTTGGTTTTATCTAGTAATGAAGCACCTTGAAAAATCAGAGAGTTCTTGCTCTGTTAGTAGTGTAGGCTACAACCCTAACAACAAATTCACTTCAACAATCATTGAATAGACATAAAAGTGCAAGATTGGTCTTCAAGGCACCCTTGAACAGCTCATGAACACTTTAATATATATGAGAAGAAATTTTTCAGAAATTTTTGAGTGTGAGTAAGATTAGTGATATCCTTGTGAGTCCTTTCAAAAATTTCTATATTAATGAGCTATAGAAGTAAAGAATACTTGATTTTGATGATTCCACTTTGAGTGACAAGGAGGTTGTGGTATTCTTCTAGACTTATACTCATTAAGATAGGTAGCCTTCCCATTTTTGCCTTTTTCTATTTCACTGAATTCAAGATGTCTGAGTTTACAGCTCACCCCAGAATTCTTACACACACTTGGAGCATAGTATGTCTGGGTTTACAGCTCATCCCATGTCCTTACTCACACTTGGAGCATAGTATGTCTGGGTTTACAGCTCATCCCATGTCCTTACTCACACTTTGAACTTAGTATGTCTGAGTTTACAGCTCATCCCATGTTCTTACTCACACCATTTTTTTTAAAGGCTCAGGTGACTTTCACTCTATCTCTTGAGCTTGTCTTTTCAGAAATTCACAAATACATCCAATGATCACAACCAGCAGAATATAGGTTCTCAAGAATTCAATTTCTTTTATGCAAGAAAAACAATAGTAGAGATAAGAATGTTGGAACTCAAGGATATGAACATATAATCACTATTGATTTCTGTGGTGTTTCTCATTTTATCAAGTGCTGTAGAGAAGTTTGAAGAGTGCACAATAGAACATATCTTACTCAACTTTTATGAAATTCATTTATTGGAGAGTTGAATAAGTGTCAAGATATTATAGACCTAATATTCCATAGAGCATATCCTTAATGATTTCCTAAGAGTTTCAAACTTTTGTTGATCCAAAGGTTTTGTAAAAATGTCTGCAATTTGATTTTGTGTTTGAATATGTTCTAAGAGAATTGTTTTGTTCTCAACTAATTCTCTTATGAAGTGGTGCCTAATATCAATGTGTTTGGTTCTTGAATGTTGAACCGGATTTTTTGATATACTTATGGCACTTTGATTATCACAATACAAAGTCATGGTTCCTTGGTCAAACCCATAGTCCAACAACATTTGCTTCATCCATAGAAGTTGGGTACAACAAATTCCAGCAGCAATGTATTCAGCCTCTGCAGTACTTAAAGAGATTGAATTTTGTTTTTTACTCAACCAAGAAACAAGGTTGTTTCCAATGTAAAAAGAGCCTCCTGAAGTACTTTTCCTATCATCTACACTTCCTGCCCAGTCAGCATCTGAATACCCTACTAGACATACATTTGTTTCTCTAGAGAACCAAATGCCAAAATTCAGAGTTCCACTTATGTATTTGATTATTCTTCTAATAGCCATCATGTGAGACTCTTTGGGACATGCTTGATATCTAGCACATATCCCCACACTAAAGGATATATCAGGTCGACTTGCTATAAGATATAATAAGCTTCCTTTCATGCTCCTATATAGTGTTTGGTCCACACTTTTTCCGGAAGTGTCTTTGCTGAGTTTCAGATTTGTACTCATGGGAGTTCTAGCATGTTTGGCTGAAGTTAATCCAAACTTTTTTACTAAGTCTTTAGCAAACTTCATTTCGGATATAAAAATCCCTTGAGTTGTTTGGTTAATTTGTAAGCCTAGAAAGTAAGTTAACTCTCCCATCATACTCATTTCAAACTCATTTTTCATGAGGGAACTAAAGTTATGAACAAGCTTTTCAGAAGTTGACCCAAATACTATGTCATCAACATAGATTTGTGCTATCAAGATGTGATTCTCTTCCTTCCTTATGAACAAGGTCTTATCAGCACTACCCCTCACAAATTTAGACTTAATCAAGAAGGTTGTGAGTCTCTCATACCAAGCTCTAGGAGCTTGTTTGAGGCCATATAGAGCTTTCTTCAATCTGTATACATGATTTTGTTTTTGAGGATCTTCAAATCCTTTTGGTTGTTCAACGAAAACTTCTTCTTTAAGAATACCATTTAGGAATGCACTTTTTACATCCATTTGGTATAGTTTGAGTCCTAAGTAGCAAGCAATAGAAAACAGAATTCTAATTGACTCAAGTCTTGCTACTGGGGCAAATGTCTCATCAAAATCTACTCCTTCCAATTGGGTATATCCTTGGGCAACTAGTCTTGCCTTGTTCCTTACAACAATTCCATGTTCATCAGATTTGTTTTTAAAGATCCATTTAGTACCTATTACATTGACATGATCAGGTCTAGGAACTAATTCCCACACATCATTTCTCACAAATTGTTGTAACTCTTCATGCATAGCATTTATCCAAGAATCATCTAATAAAGCATCTTTTACAGATTTTGGTTCATGCTGAGACAAATAACATAAGTGATTTATTTCACTTTTAAGTTGTCTCCTAGTTTTTAGATGATCTGAAACAGTACCTATTACTTGATCAAGAGGATGATTCAACTTTACCCTTGCTGAAGGTTGAATATCTGATGAATTTTGATCATTACTTGATGGAGTTTGCTGTGATTTAGCTGTAGATTGAAGTGGTTCAGCAGTATTGCTTGAGGTTTGTGAAGTTCCTTCTTCACTGTTGTTCAAGAAATCCACTCTATGAGTGGTGGTAAATTCTTCATCCTTGTCTTTGTCACCTGTTGACTTTTCCTTCATCAATTGTTCTTCAGGATCATCATGTACCTGTAGATTTTCAGCATCAATGTTAGTATCATCAATAATGACATTTGCTGACTCCATAACAGTAGATGTATTTTTGTTGAAGACTCTAAAAGCTCTACTGTTAGTAGAGTATCTCAGAAATATCCCTTCATTACTTCGAGAATCAAACTTACCAAGTTGCTCCCAATCCCTTAGGATGTAGCACTTACTCCCAAACACTCTAAGATATTTTATATTTGGTTTCTTACCTTTCCATAGCTCATATGGAGTTTGTTGTGTACCAGGTCTTAAGTATACTCGATTACCAATGTAGCATGCGGTGTTGATTGCTTCAGCCCAAAATTTTGTGGGAAGTTTCTTTGCAAGCAACATGGTCCGAGCCATTTCTTGAAGGACCCTATTCTTTCTCTCCACTACTCCATTCTGTTGTGGAGTTTTTGGTGCAGAGAATTCATGTTTTATACCCAACTTCTCGCACAATTGAGCATAATCTGAGTTTTCAAACTCAGTTCCATGATCTGTTTTGATCCGGATGATGTTTCTGGCTTTCTCATTCTGAACTTGTATACAGAAAGATTCAAAAAATTTAAATGAGTCAGCTTTGGAATAAAGAAAATAAACCCATGTGAATCTGGAAAAGTCATCTACAGCAACAAATATATATCTTTTCCTTCCAAGACTTTCAGTCCTAGTAGGTCCCATCAAGTCTATATGAATTAATTCAAGAGGTCTTGATGTACCTACATGTTTCACTTTCTTGTGAATAGCTCTAGTTTGTTTGCCTTGTTGACATGATCCACATATGTATTTGAGAGTTTTTTCAAACTTGGGTATCCCACTTACAAGTTCAGATTTGGCAATCTTTACAAGATCCTTAAAGTTCATATGGCCAAGTCTTTGGTGCCATAGGATTAATTCATTTGTTTTGGCAGAATTACAAACAATTTGTTTGTTTCCTAAAACACAGTAACAATTGTCAGCAGTTCTGATTCCATTCATGATACATTTTCCTTTATCATTTAGAATTTGACATTCTTCCTTTGTAAAGTTCACATAATGATTGGAATCACACAATTGACTAATACTAATGAGGTTTGCTTTCAACCCTTTAACAAACAGGACCTCATTTAGACATAATCCATTTGGTCCTTGAATTTTGCCTCTCCCCTTTATTTCAGATGTGTTTCTATCTCCAAAAGTGACTATACCACCATTATAGTCTTCAAGATCATTGAATAAGGATCTGTCTCCAGACATGTGCTTGGAGCATCCACTGTCTAAGTACCATAGATTATTGTTATGAGCTTTTAGAGCAGTATGGACAACTTGACAGACAATGTCAGATTTCCTAACCCAAATTTTCTTCATTTTTGAAGCTCTATTTTTAAATTTGTTTTCAGATTCTATAGGATATTTTGTGTCTCTTAGGTTCTGAAAATTTTTTGACAGTAACTCAGTTTCTCTAAGAAGAACATCAAACTTGTTGAATAAGGAAATTTCAGGCTTATTTTGAGTCTGAAATTTCTTCTTATCAACATAATCTTTAGGAAGACCATGAAGAATATGACATCGAGGTTTTATGTGTCCTTTTCTACCACAAAAATGACATATAGGAATATTACCCCTATAACCATAATTTCTGTGATTGAGTTTTTCATGTGAAGAAACACTTTTACCATGTGATGCTGTACCTTTGGAAAAAATTTTTGAAGAGCTCTCTTGATTTGACATTTCCTTTCCTCTTTCTTTAAGAGCTTGATTCAGTGATTTATCAGCATCAGGGCCTAGTCCATTTAGATTTTTGTTGCTTCTTTGGTTCTCAAGCATTTCATCCAGATCCTTGGTTCCTGCAGAAAATTTTTCAACAGAGATTTTAGTCAACTTAAGTTCATTTTCTACCAAGGAAATTTTACCTTTCAGATTGTCTAGATCAGTAGCTTGTTCCTTGTTTTTGAGTTCAGCATCCTGAATTTCAGCTACCAGATAAGTTTCTCTGACTTGTGCTTCCATAATAAGTTTTTCCATATCTTCTTTTTGTCTCACCAAAGCTTCTTTCTCCTTCTCAGCACTCTTTAGTTGGAGTGACATTCTTTTGCATTTTTTCTGAAGTTTGTGAAACTCCATATACAGAAGATTGTAAGCTTCTTGAAGATCATCATTCTCTTCCGAGTCTTCATCTTGACTACATTCAGTTTGGGTCTCACTATCTGAATTTTGTGTGATTATGAACGCCATGAAATTCTCTTGACTTTCCTCTGTTTCGGGATCAGAATTTTCTTCTTCATCACTGTCATCCCAAGTAGCTTTTAAGGCATTCCTCTTTATGGATACCTTATTTGGACACTCAGCAGCAACATGACCAAAGCCTTGGCACTTATAGCATTGAATTCCCTTTGGATTTCTCTTCTTACCTTCTGATTTTTCTTCACTAATCTTTTTGTCAGATCTGAAATCTTTTGGTCGTACACTAGAGTTTGCTGATTGTTTCTTCTTGACAAACCTTCTGAACTTTTTAGCAAATAAAACCAACTCTTCAAGATCATCATCAGACTCTTCATCTTTATCCTCCTGTACACTCTTAAGAGCTACAACCTTCAGCTTCTTCGAAATTTTCAGATTTGCTTCAAATGTTTGTAGAGATCCCACCAGTTCTTCTACCTTCATTGCATCAACATCCTTAGCTTCTTCTATAGCTGTAACCTTAGATTGAAATCTCTCAGGTAGAGATCTCATAATTTTCCTTACAACTTTTGATGTGGGAATTTTTTCTCCTAGATTGAAGCTAGTGTTCACTATGTCACTTAACCTTGAATAGAACTGGTCGAAGGTTTCTTCTTCATCCATCTGTATTGTTTCAAAGGCCGTGGTTAAGCGTTGCAACCGAGACAATTTAACAGTAGCTGTTCCTTCATGAGTAATCTCTAAAATATCCCAAGCTTCTTTAGCAATTTCACAGGTTGAGATTCTTCTGAATTCCTCAACAGTAACAGCACTAAATAAGGCATTAATAGCCTTATTATTCCAGCTACAGTTGTCAAACTCTCCTTTACTCCACCTATCATAAGCCTTTGGAACAAGAACACCTTGAATATTTTCTGTGGGAGCTTCATATCCATTCAAGACAGATAACCAGATTCTTTCATCTAAAGATTTCAGATAGGCTCGCATTCTTGCCTTCCAATAGGCATAATTTGACCCATCAAAGAGGGGTGGCCTAGATGAAGAAGCCCCTTCTTTGTTGTAGTCCATAGAGAACCAAGATCTCACTCTTTAACAGATGTGAGTGGAGTGGCTCTGATACCAATTGAGATTTCTAATCTCAGGTCCCTGTTCTCTAGGATTCTAAACACCAAGAAAGAATTACAATAACAGATAATGAAACAGTGAAAAGATATCACACTATTAATCAAGAACAACCTATACAATTTGTCAAAATGAAACCTCAAGTTTCTCTGAGGAAATTCAGGTCTGAAACAGGTATATTAAAATGAAAAAGACAAATCAACTATTGCTCAGATTTACAGAAACTTTTACTAAAACAAAAAGTCACTTACAAGGTTGATTCCACAACCTTTGTTAACAAAACACTTATCTTCAATTTCTTCAGCATTCTCAAGGCTTCACTCGATCACCATGAGATAGCTCATGATTGCCCATTCCAGTCTTTCACAGGTCTGGAATGTTCCTTCTTTGAAGGCTTTCTCAGTCTTCCAAAAAGTCTGCAGCAACCTCCTTCTCTGATCTCCTCCAGCTCCACTATTCACCAAGCTCTCCTGGACGAAAAATCACCCTCTCCTGCTTTCAAGAACCTTTAAATAAGAGTTATTAACTCCTTAATAACTGCTGTAACCTCCTGTAACTAATCTTGAAAAACAGCCTAACTACCACAAAACAACCCCAACTAATTCTGAGAACTGTCCGAGAATACAGTTGTGCCTGTAGCTACAGCAGGTTACAACTAACCCTGCCAATAGCACACACAGGCCACATTCACCATACCATTTTCAACTTATACATTTTTATTATTCATTCAATCCAACAATTTTATCCTTCACTTCACATACAGAAATTTCTTTAACATATTGCACAAAGTATTGTCATGCAATTTGTCACTTAGGGAAATATATTTCCCATCATTATTAATTTTGCTTGTTGCTACATCTGATTAGATACATATATGTGGTCCAACTACCCATTTTACTGCTTATATGCTCTTATTGTAGTTTTGATTTGTTATTCTATTTGTTTTTTTTATTGTAGAAAAGCTCCCAGAAGCAGTTAGTGCATCATGTATTTCCAAAACTTGCTATGTACAACTCTGTTGACCCTTCTTTGGCACCATCTCTTTTAATGGTATGGATTTAATTGCCTATTCATTTCTAATCTTCTCTTGTAAATTGCCCTTAAACCTGCTTTAGATCTCCAGAATTGAAGCAAGACTGTAGAACTTATATAATCTTACTGATTCTGTTTCAAAATTTTGTTTGTAATATTAGTTGACTTAGTGCACGAGTTATATGTTTTTTATGTTAGTATATTTGTTATGGTGGTAGATAATATATTCTTTGCTTTTGATGCTATTTGTTTGATGCTTTGGTTGGCTTGTTTTAGTCCAGATCTGGAATTGCATTCGTTGTTGAATGAGCATCCACTTCTTCAGCATCAGAAATTTACACGCTTTTAATAATTTGTAAACTTGTGCTGCTCTTATTGGTGGGATACATATATAATTTGTCAAGATGTGGGGAGTGAGAAGAAGCCATTATTCCACAATTGCATATGTCATAGTCTCATAGATGTAAGGTAATTGCAATTTTAAATTCATCGTAATCAAGGTCAGGAAAACTAATTGAAGGCCCTCATTTGTGATCTTTCATTTATAAAACCTGAAAACCAAATCTGATAATGTGAGCATTTTTGCTCATGTCAGACATGGGAGCATTTTATGTCTGATGCTCGCTATGGGTTGTCATAATATAATGTGAGCATTTTCGCTCTGTGTATAAGCATATTGGGCTTGCTTGTTGTAAGGTTTATTTTGTTTTGGCTATATTCCGAGTCAAAAAGGTCTTAAAAATATTGTCAATGTATTTGGGATAGGTTAGAGGTATTGCAGTTCAAACGGGGTTTTGTTCGGAGTCAAATTGAAATTGTTACGACCAACGTTCGCTGAACGTTCGACCGGTGACGACACACAGAGAAACCCGAGAGCAGCGTTCGCTGAGCGTTCGCTGAACGTTCGACCGGTGACGACACACAGAGAAACCCGAGAGCAGCGTTCGCTGAACGTTCGACCGGTGACGACACACAGAGAAACCCGAGAGCAGCGTTCGCTGAACGTTCGCTGAACATTCGACCAGTGACGACACACAGAGAAACCTGAGAGCAGCGTTCGCTGAGCGTTCGCTGAACGTTCGACCGGTGACGACACACAGAGAAACCCGAGAGCAGCGTTCGCCTCACGTTCGCTGAACGTTCGACCGTTGGTGTTCCACAGAGACAACAGAGAGTAACGTTCTCTGAACGTTCGCTGGTCGTTCGAACGAGAAGAAGAAAAGTGAGTTGTTTTATCGAACGTTCGAGCCGCGTTCGCTGAGTGTTCGAACGTTCGTAAACAAACTTCTTTTATAGAAATCCGATCTTTTCTGATTTGTTTCCTTTTCGTTCCCTTCCTTCTCCTAACCTATTTAAAGAGTGTCTAGCCTATTGTGAGGGTTACCCAATACGTTTTTGAGAACCCTAAAACGTGTGCAAGAGAGAGAGACCTTCTTCCTCTATTCTCTTCTTCTTTGAGCCATCAAAACCAGTCTTCTTCTTTTCTTTTCTACCTTGGAGTTCCGGGTTGAAGAGTTTGCTCGTGGGAGTTCCTACGGTTGCTGAGCGAGTTCGTTCGGCACTTCACTAAGGAGATATTCAGAGTTCTGAATCGTTGCAAGGACGCAAATCTGAAGAGTTCTTCAGATATTTACATTGTGAGTCAGAGTCATTGTTGGGTCGTCTGAACCACTATTGTAAGTCTTCTTCTTATAGTGATTTCCATGGGTGGCACCTCGTAGCCCGGAGGGTTTTTCTCTTTGAGAGTTCTCTTAGAGTTTTTCCCTTCGTCACCAAATTGCTTGTGTTGTCTCTTACTTATTTTGCAATTGTGTGTGATGAATTGATATGTGTTCAGACTTGTGCATGCCAATTAATTAAGAACTTGTTTTTAATTGATTGATTTTTTATTCCGCAATCGGTTTCACCTATTCACCCCCCTCTAGGTGATTTAGAGTCTAAACTGTGTTTTTCAATTGGTATCAGAGCAGGTAATCAGATCCTTGACTCGGTTAGTCATGGACAAGTCCTCCACTGCCCCACCCTTCTTTGATGGCAGCAATTATGCCTACTGGAAAGTTAGAATGAGAGCCTATCTGAAGGCTATAGATGAAAAAGTTTGGGGAAGTGTTGAGAGAGGATGGAATCCTCCAACTGTGATTATAGATGGTGAGACAAAACCCAAAGACCCAGATAGCTATACTAGAGAAGAGTTAATTGATGTTAACTACAACTCTAAGGGTGTCAATGCACTTTTTAGTGCAATCTCTGCTGATGAATTCAAACGGGTGTCTACTTGTCAAACCAGCAAAGAAATTTGGGAAATTTTCCAAACCACTCATGAGGGAACTATCCTTGTGAAGAACTCAAAATTACAAATGCTTATCACTAGGTTTGAAGAACTAAAAATGGGAGAGGATGAATCCTTTGATTCCTTCTATGCTAAACTAAGTGATATAGTGAACTCTAGTTTTAATCTTGGTGAAAGAATTCCTCCTAATAGAGTGGTTAGAAAAATCCTTAGGTCTCTTCCTGAAAAATATAGACCCAAAGTGACTGCTATAGAAGAAAGTAAGGATATTAATGGTATTAGGGTTGAAGATCTCATAGGATCAATTCAAACCTATGAACTCACTCTGCCTCCTACTAAGAAAAATAAGTCTATAGCTCTCAAATCTAGTAAAGAAAAGGCTTATAATGATTCTAGTGAGGAATCCATGGGAGATGAAGATATTGCCCTTTTGGTAAAGAACTTTAGGAAAATGTTTAGAAGGAGGAAACCAAGGAGTGAAAATGAGAGGTATAAATCCAAGGGGAGTTCTAGTGGTAGAGATCAAAAGCCAAGAATCAAATCTGAATCTAGGGAGTCCAAACATCCTAAGGACTCTAGGTTGCAAAAACTTCAACAAATCAGATGTCATGAGTGTCAGGGTTTTGGTCATATTAGGTCGGAGTGTCCCACATTTAAGAAGCTTCAAGGGAAAGCCATGAATGCCACTCTTTCTGATGAGAGTGCTTCTGATAGGGATAGTGAGGACTCCAAAACAGAGGAAAGTCAAAACTACATGGCTTTCACCTCTATTGTTGGGAGTGGTGACTCTAGTAACTATGAAGACTTTCCACCAAGTGAGAATGCAATTGGTTCTCATGATGAGTCTGATGATGATGAGAAAAGCCTTCAAGATGCTTATGATAAATTGTTTAGGGAGTGCTTAAAAGCAAAGAAACAATTAAAATCCAATCTCAAAAGGCTAAATGAGGTAGAGCACAAGAAAGAAGATCTTCAAGCAAAATTTGAAGAGTCTACTTCTCGTCTAGGTGAATACAAGTTGAAGATTGAATCCCTAGAATCTGAGAATAAGTCTCTTAAGGAAGAGCTTGAAAAATCTAAAATTCAATTCCAGAAGTTTTCTACAGGTACAGCAAATTTGGAAAATATGCTAGGGATGAGTCAATTAGGAACTGATAAAAGGGGTTTAGGATTCCAGGAAGTCTCAAATGATAATCCATCATCTTCTAAGACCCAAGTTGTGAATACCAAAGGAAAGAATAGATCCAATTCTTCCAAGAGAAAGACAAACCAAGGTAGAAATCGTGGTCAAAAGTCTAATTGGTCAAAACCTAGGGGTGTTTCAACCAAGAGTTCCCAATCTCAGAACTTTATCCCTATTTGTCATTATTGTGGTATTTCTGGACATATCAGACCAAATTGTTGGGATTTGAACCAAAACTCTAGGAGATCCTCACCTAGAAAACCTCAAGAGAATTTGTCTAAACAAGTGAAAGAACTTTCAAATCAGACAAAGCTCTTAAGTCAACAATTAGCTTCAATGACCAAGAAAACCACTGAGCCTAAGCAAATCTGGGTTAAAAGAAGTGAATTAACTTGTCATGTAGTTCATGTTGCTTTGAACGCTAGAAATAGTCTTATGTGGTATCTTGATAGTGCTTGCTCTCGTCACATGTGTGGTGACAAATCTTTGTTTAAATCTTTTGAGGATTATTCTTGTGGCACTGTTACTTTTGGTGATGGAAGCAAAGCACCTATTGTAGGTAAGGGTGTTATTGAAATCTCTGGTATGCCTATTTTGAGTGAAGTACTGTTTGTTGATGGCTTGAAAGCTAACTTGATTAGTATAAGTCAATTGTGTGACTCAAACATGGAAGTTAAATTTGCTAAACATATGTGCTCTGTTTTTGATGCAAATGGTGTGTGTGTGCTTCAAGGAGAAAGAACTCCGGATAATTGTTATGGTGTGATTCCTAATTCTAATGCTGTGTGTAACTCTTCCAAAGTTGATATGCATGAATTGTGGCATCAAAGACTTGGTCACTTGAATTTTAAAAACATGAATGAATTGTCCAAGCATGATTTTGTTAGAGATCTGCCTAAGCTTGCCAAAGTAGAACCAAATGTGTGTGGGCCATGTCAGTTGGGAAAACAAACTAGATCTAGTCACAAAAAGATCACTGAGTGTTTAACCCACAAACCTCTTGAATTGTTGCATATGGATCTTATGGGTCCCTCTAGGACTGAAAGTCTTGGTGGTAGGAGGTACATTTTGGTTATTGTTGATGATTTCTCCAGATTTACTTGGATTGAGCTATTAAGAGAAAAATCTGAAGCAAGTGAGTTGATTAAGTCATTGTGTCGAAGACTCTCAAATGAAAAAGAGTCTAAGGTTGTTAGAATGAGGAGTGACCATGGGAAAGAGTTTGAGAACTCAATCCTTGAAAACTATTGTCTTGAAGAAGGAATTCATCGTGAGTTTTCTGCTCCTATTACTCCACAGCAAAATGGAGTAGTTGAGAGGAAAAACAGGGTTCTTCAAGAGATGGCAAGAGTCATGATACATGCCAAGGGTGTGGCCATGTATTTCTGGGGAGAAGCTATTAACACAGCTTGCCATGTGATAAATAGGGTGTATTTAAGGCCTGGGAGTACTGAGACTCCTTATGAAATTTGGTATGGTAAAAAGCCCACTGTCAAATACTTTCGTGTTTTTGGAAGTAAATGTTTTATTTTGAGAGATAGGGAGAATTTGGCTAAGTTTGATGCCAAGAGTGATGAAGGAATCTTCCTAGGTTACTCTAAGAATAGCAGGGCGTACCGTGTGTATAACTTACGTACACACACTGTCATGGAATCCATAAATGTGGTTGTGGATGAAGGGATTGAGAAGTCTCAAGTTGAGGGGGAGACTAGTCTAGAAGTAGGGGAAAATGACTTGTCTGTTGAAAGTCAAAATCCAGAGTCATCTTCTTCAACTTCTGAAGAGGGTCCTTCTCTAACTCCAGGTCCTACAAAAGAACCTTCCTCTAGAGTGAAATTGAATCATCCCAAAGAGTTGTTGATTGGTGAGTTGAATGAAGGGATGAGACTTCGTAGGAAAGTCCTAAATCAGATGTCATTTGCATCCTATGTCTCAACTTTTGAACCTAAGAAGGTAGAAGAAGCACTTACTGATGAGTGTTGGACTAATGCCATGCATGAAGAACTAAATCAATTCATTAGGAATGATGTGTGGTATCTTGTTCCTAGACCTGAAAATTATAATGTTATTGGAACCAAATGGATTTTCAAGAACAAGTCAGATGAACATGGCACTGTAGTGAGAAATAAGGCTAGGTTGGTTGCACAAGGATATACTCAAGTTGAGGGTATTGATTTTGATGAAACTTTTGCCCCTGTGGCTAGACTTGAATCTATAAGGATTTTACTTGCTGTAGCTTGCCACTTGGGTTTTAAATTGCATCAAATGGATGTAAAAAGTGCTTTTCTGAATGGGATACTTAATGAAGAAGTATATGTTGAACAACCCAAGGGGTTTGTTGATCCAAAGTTCCCACATCATGTGTTTAGGCTTAAGAAAGCCTTGTATGGGTTGAAACAAGCTCCTAGAGCTTGATATGAGAGACTTACTGCTTATCTCTTAGATCACAAGTTCACAAGAGGAGGAGTTGATAGAACCTTGTTCATTAGAAAAGATAAGAGCAGTTTCACTGTTGCTCAAATTTATGTGGATGATATTGTCTTTGGTTCTCCAATTGATTCTCTTGCTTTAAATTTTGCCAAAGCTATGCAACAAGAATTTGAGATGAGTATGGTTGGTGAATTAAATTTCTTCCTAGGTCTTCAGATTTCTCAATCTATAGATGGAATTTTCATATCTCAATCTAAATATGCTAAAGACCTTGTGAAAAGATTTGGGTTGGACAGCAAGAAACACACTAGAACCCCTATGAGTACTACCTTGAAACTTGATTCTGATTTATCTGGAAAGAGTGTAGATAACACTCTTTATAGAAGCATGATAGGTAGTCTCTTGTATCTTACAGCTAGTAGGCCTGATATAGCCTTTAGTGTAGGTGTGTGTGCTAGGTTCCAAGCAAATCCTAGAGAATCTCACTTATCTGCCGTCAAACGTGTCATACGATATGTTAACGGTACTGTTCATCATGGTATATGGTTTTCTAGAGACACTTCTGCAATTCTAGCAGGCTATTCTGATGCCGACTGGGCTGGAAATGTAGATGATAGGAAGAGCACAACTGGAGGGTGTTTCTATGTTGGGAACAATCTTGTGGCATGGATGAGCAAGAAGCAAAACTCTATTTCCTTGTCCACAGCTGAAGCGGAGTATATAGCCGCTGGGAGTGGTTGCACTCAATTGCTTTGGATGAAGCAAATGTTGAGTGATTATGGGATTGAACAAGGAACTATTGTTTTGTATTGTGATAATACAAGTGCTATTAATATTTCCAAAAACCCTGTTCAGCACTCTCGAACCAAGCACATTGATATACGACATCATTTTATTCGAGAGTTGGTAGAAGATCATGTGATATCCCTTGAACACATCCCATCTGAAAATCAACTAGCTGACCTCTTTACCAAACCTTTAGATGCTCTTAGGTTTGAGTTTCTTAGGAAAGCTATTGGTGTTGGTCCTCTTCATTAAGAAGGACTTTGTAGCATGCTTTAGGGTGTTTCATGCATTTTTCTTTTCTTTAGCATGCTTACTTGTTTTTGGTATTTTGTATTTTGTTTTTGTATTTGTTTTTCCTTTCGTATTTTTTTTTCGGTGTTTGTATGTATTCTTGTCTTGACATGTGTCAACTATAGGATAAGTATAAGGTTGTGAAAATATATATCTTTTGGGTATATTTTGAGAACCTACAAACTTTTCAAAGATGATTTCTCAAATGTGATTTCAATAGTTTCTAATAATCTCACAATCGTCTTGCTAAACTCTATTTGTGGTTTGTATATCACATACACATCCAAATACAATTAAGGAAGCCTATTTTTTATTTTCGGTGTTGTGTGGATAGGCAATCCTGAGTTTACTCTTGTCTATCTTAAGTTGAAAAGACCCTAGCATTTGATCTTGTGTTTACAAAGAGATTTCTCCCTCTTGTTTAAAAAGAAAAAAAAAAGTTATATGAAAAGAACTCTGGGATTAAATGTAAACCCCAGCAAAATTGAGTTCAAAAAGAAAGAGAATCACAAGGAGTATAACCATGGCATAAACTGTAAACTCAGATATTCTAAGGAACACTACTCTTTGTGCAAAAAGAATTGTGAGAAACAGGGGGAGAAAATTTCAAAATCTTGATGCTTAGGTCATGCAAGGGCTCTTTTAAATGTTTGGAGAGACTTGGGTAATATTGGATTTCTTGATAAATGGCCAACTCCTCTTCACCAAGCTCTCATATAGGCAAAACTTGTTGTATTTGGTTTTGCACATGCACACAAACACAATTGGAAATTTGGTTGAGTTGTTGTGTAATTATTTGGGAGTTTTGAAGTTAAATTTGATCAAATCTGACTTTTAGAGCAAAATGGTTCTCAAAATAGGTCAAAATTTGAGTTTTCAAGAGTTTATACTTGATTTATAGTTGTTGGTATGTCTTGCAAGTTTTTACACATGTTTGAAGTGTTTTTGGTTGAAAAGAGATGAGTTTTCTTGCTGAAATCTGGAAATTTTTCCTGAACTGTTTATGAACGTTCGAACGGCCTATCGAACGTTGAACAAACGTTGGTTCTTTCCTCCCCGTTCAGCGAACGCGTGTCGAACGTTGGTTTTAAAACAAATTTCTTGTTTAACGTTCGCCCCGTGTTCGCCGAACGTTCGAACGTTCATTTAAAAATCGGTTTTTAAAAAAGGTCGCGTGCGAAAAAGGAGTTAGGGTTTTTTGAGCGTTCGAAACGTTAGTCGTTCGAACGTCTGGCGATTTTAGGGCTTTCGTGTTTTTGTGTCTTCTCTCTTCGATTCGTGCCTTAATCTCGTGATCCAAGGTAAGATTTTTAGTTTTTGTTCATTATTTGTTGTTTTTATCTACATGTTCATCTTCGGCTAGGTTTTTCTAGGGTTTTCATGTTAAAACTTTGATTTTTTCGTGGTTTGTGGTTTATACTTGTTCAAATCAGTTTTAAAAGGTTGTATTTGTGTTTTATTGTTGATTTCGAGTCATTATTTGTCAATTTTTGTTGAAGTTGACGATTTCACAAAAAATCCCCAAATCTGGGTTCGTGAGTCTTCAATGTTTGCCAACCGTTCGAACGGTGATCGAACGGTCTGAATTTTTTTTTGCTTTGAAACATTTTTTTCTCTCATGCATTTTTTTGCTCTTAGCATTTAGTTTCATTTCTTGTTATTCCATGTTACCTCATACTAACATGTGCTTATTGTGTTGTTTTCTTTTATTTTTTTCTTCTTCTTTTTCTGTGTTCTATTCCTTCCTAGATGCCTAGGAAGAAATCTCTGGGTACAAAAAATTCAAATAAGAAACCTAGGTATGATGAGTCATTGTTTATTGACAAGAAAGCTGGTAAAAACTTTCAAGAGTTTTTCTGTGATCGGTCGGTCATCCTAGAACGAGAGGTTAAGTTTACTACCCTTCCGGATGAGGTTACGGATTGCTTTAAAGATCGGGGTTGGGATTCCATGTTTGCTGATTTTATCCTTCCGTCTGTAGAGCTTGTTAGAGAATTCTACTCCAACATCCATGATATTGATTTTGAAAATTCAGAATTCTCTACTTTTCTTCGTGGTACTCCTTTTCGTGTTGGCCCTGATGTTATTGCTTCGACATTTGGTCTTCCTAGGGTCCCAGAAACTCAATTTCCTTACCCTCCTCCCACACCTGATTTTCAAAATGAGGTTGTGGATACTCTTCTTCATCTTGGACGAGGAAATTGGGTTTTTAGGGGTGGTGCATTATCTGTGAAATATTTTACGGCTGAAACCATTGTGACTTTTCGTATTCAAAGTCACAATTTGTATCCCGTAGCCCATAAGTCATCTGTCCCTTTTGATAAATGCTTGTTTTTATATGCCTTGAAGAAGAAACATTCCATTGACTTGCCTTCAGTTATTTGCTCAAAAATGATTGATATCTTCTTAAATTCAAAGAAGACGTATGGTCTTCCTTACGGGTGCTTAATTGCCCGTCTTATTCGTGCCTTGAATGTTGCTTTCCCCCCTTTAGAGCTGTGTAAGGCTTCAAACCCTATCACTGAATCCACTCTTAAGCAGAGTCGTGCCCATCTGTCTTCCACTCAGGCTCCAAATCCAGATGATCCTGCTGAGGAACATCCTCCTGCTTCTTTGCATGAGGAACTAGTGTCCCTCAGAGCACAAAACTCCGAGATTCTCTCTTACTTGCAGAGGCATCATAAGGACATGGTTCTTCGGTTTGAGCGTCTTGAACTTAAGCAATCTTCGCTGCAAACGTCGTTTGGAAAGCTCGAAACTGCCCTTGAAGATTATTTTCGTCAAGAGGATGTGGAGGAAGAAGAGGATGATGAAGCTCATGCTCCTGCTCCTGCTCCTGAGGCTCCCGGTTCGAGTGGAGGTGGTGGCAGTGGAGTAGGTGATGGTGCTGGGCCATCTAGTTAGTGGGGTGATCCCTTTGTCTTCTTGTGACAAAAAGGGGGAGAAGTTAGTCTTAGTTTTAATGGTGCAAAAATTTGAATGGATGTTATTTTGTGTATTGAACATGGCTCATGGATGGTATTTTTGGTTGTTGTTCATAAATGAATGTATATTGTGTTGAAATTTTGTTGGTGGTCCATGAATGTTCAAATGTAGATAGTATAAAGTAAATGAATGAGAAGTCAGTACATTTGATCATTGTGAGCTCATTATATTACTTGTGCTTGGATATTTCTATTTCCCTTGCTTTTCACTTGGTATTTTCTATTTTTTTATGTTTCAGGAACAGGTGAAATTGAATGGGTTAATAGGTTTAGGGGGAGGTCATGTCAAATTTTTTTTATTTTTTTCTTGTTCAATGTGTTGCTTGGTGGTTCAAAACAATTGAATAAGTTTTGTTAATTTTGTCACGGAATAGCCAAAGGGGGAGTTTGTAAGGTTTATTTTTTTTTGGCTATATTCCGAGTCAAAAAGGTCTTAAAAATATTGTCAATGTATTTGGGATAGGTTAGAGGTATTGCAGTTCAAACGGGGTTTTGTTCGGAGTCAAATTGAAATTGTTACGACCAACGTTCGCTAAACGTTCGATGAACGTTCGACCGGTGACGACACACAGAGAAACCCGAGAGCAGCGTTCGCTGAACGTTCGACCGGTGACGACACACAGAGAAACCCGAGAGTAGCATTCGCTGAACGTTCGCTGAACGTTCGACCGGTGACGACACACAGAGAAACCCGAGAGCAGCGTTCGCTGAACGTTCGACCGGTGACGACACACAGAGAAACCCGAGAGCAGCGTTCGCTGAACGTTCGACCGGTGACGACACACCGAGAAACCCGAGAGCAGCGTTCGCCTCACGTTCGCTGAACGTTCGACCGTTGGTGTTCCACAGAGACAACAGAGAGTAACGTTCTCTGAACGTTCGCTGGTCGTTCGAACGAGAAGAAGAAAAGTGAGTTGTTTTATCGAACGTTCGAGCCGCGTTCGCTGAGTGTTCGAACGTTCGTAAACAAACTTCTTTTATAGAAATCCGATCTTTTCTGATTTGTTTCCTTTTCGTTCCCTTCCTTCTCCTAACCTATTTAAGGAGTGTCTAGCCTATTGTGAGGGTTACCCAATACGTTTTTGAGAACCCTAAAACGTGTGCAAGAGAGAGAGACCTTCTTCCTCTATTCTCTTCTTCTTTGAGCCATCAAAACCAGTCTTCTTCTTTTCTTTTCTACCTTGGAGTTCCGGGTTGAAGAGTTTGCTCGTGGGAGTTCCTACGGTTGCTGAGCGAGTTCGTTTGGCACTTCACTAAGGAGATATTCAGAGTTCTGAATCGTTGCAAGGATGCAAATCTGAAGAGTTCTTCAGATATTTACATTGTGAGTCAGAGTCATTGTTGGGTCGTCTGAACCACTATTGTAAGTCTTCTTCTTATAGTGATTTCCATAGGTGGCACCTCGTAGCCCGGAGGGTTTTTCTCTTTGAGAGTTCTCTTAGAGTTTTTCCCTTCGTCACCAAATTGCTTGTGTTGTCTCTTACTTATTTTGCAATTGTGTGTGATGAATTGATATGTGTTCAGACTTGTGCATGCCAATTAATTAAGAACTTGTTTTTAATTGATTGATTTTTTATTCCGCAATCGGTTTCACCTATTCACCCCCCTCTAGGTGATTTAGAGTCTAAACTGTGTTTTTCACTTGTTTATGGTCTTGGAGTTCATATTAGTCAGGCAAAAGTAACACATTTCATGAATGGAATGCTAACAAAGCAATGAGTCTTATTGGAGCAAGTATTAAACCTCACAATTTTTACATACATCTTTTGTTGTACAGGTAGATGTCTCATCTTATCTACATCCTTTCTTTTTTTTCCTTCTTAAATCTCCTTACAATTCTGCTTGCCCTTTTCACATGTTTAGTTAGAATTCCTTTTACTTTTTTGAATTTATTATTTTGGTTATTTGTGGAATTCATTATTCACAAGTTGTATAAGGCTAATGGTAGCCAAGTTTATTGTTAGGTTTATATTTTTTTTTTGGCATGTAAGATCTCTCTCTGTTATCTGTACTTACATATTGTATCAGATTCACATTATATTTATCTTTTTTTTTTTTGCTCACAATTTGCATCTTGTTTTTTGAATTGTAGGTGACCTTCATGATTTGGAATTTAATTGTGCTGCTGCTGGTTTAGGATGATCAAGAATGTCCTCTCCAGAATTACAACTTCCCATCCATTCACAGTTCATTAGATCACTATTTTTGCCTTCTAGATATCTTTTATTTTGCTTGATTAGTTTGGTTGTATAAGATTGATGGAAAATAAAGAATATTTTGACGCCTTGTCACTCTACATATGTTGTATTTTGTATGGTTATCAGAAAAGTTAATGATAAGATTTAATGAGAATTTTTTTCGTTGTTATTGTTTTGTTAGTTTTAATATGGATAATAGCATTTTAATAGCATAATTAATGATTTGAGATGCAGGTTCCCTACAACAACAGTAGCATTTCAAGAATTTGGCATTTGTTTTAGCAATTAGTACCAGTTATTTGTTAACTGTTGCTATAGATTGAAAGAAGAACTAGCTATAAATTGAAAGCAATAGTAGTGGTTATTCGATAACAGCTATTATAAATTTGAATAATTAGTAACGACTGTTTGAACCGTTGCTAATTAGTGAAGGAATTAGCAACGTTTGGACAAATCAGTAGCGTTTTTTCTATGGGTCGTAGGTTAATGAATTAATATCAATTGTAGAAAAAAATGCTGCTATATGTAAAGAGAACTAAGTAGCACTTGTTAACATAAGCGTTACTAATACCCTTTAGTAGCCCCGGTATTAGTAGCAGTTGTGAGACCGCTACTATGACTTTTAGTAGCGGCTGGTGCCTATTTAGCAACGGTTATCAGCCGCTACTAAAAGTCACTTTTCTTGTAGTGTAGAATCCAATTAGAGTGTTTTGTTCAAATTATAATGGAGGTTAAAGAGTCTTAATTCTATAATCTACCCTACAATGACTTACTCAGAAACCACTTTGGAATTGGATTCTAGAACTCATAGCTAGATTATGGGTGCCTTAAATTTAAATCCATAATATATAATATAGAAACTTATAATATTATGATATGATATTATGTAATATCTAATATAATATTCTATATATAATATCATATAATATACATTATATAACAATATATATAGATATATATTATATTGAGATACGCAATGTAATTTGTTTATTATTAGTATACATACATGTATATATAAATTAAAGTTGAAACTTGGTTTGGGATTTCTTTACCATCTTCAGTTTTTATTGGTTCTTGATCATTATCTAATTTTATAACATTTAAAATATTGTTTTTTTCATTTTCTATGAACTAATTATCCCACCAAACTTTTAAATGACCAGTAAATCCAGCAATTAAAGTTTGAGCTATTGCTTGATCTAAAATGTTTTCTTGTTCAATTTTATAAGCAGTACTTACCATTGTCATATGTTGTAAAGTTCCTATAATCAAGAGTTCAATTTTTACTATTAATGTTTGATTCATATATTGTATATTGATTATAAGAAGTTTGAGTAAATTAATTTTTTTTCTTCAAATTGCACAACAAGAAAATTAGCATTTAGTAGCAGTTAGTTGTAGCACTTAAAATTCAAATGCTACTATATAATATAATATAAGATTAATAGTAACAATTTATGTAAATTACTACTAATTATATTATTTAGTTTTATTTGTAACTCTTTTTAAAAAAAGTTGCTATAATCATAATTAGTAGCAATTGAGAACACTAAATGTTACTAAAACTTTTTTTTTTGATAAAGCTAAATGCTACTAAAACCCATTGCTCTTTTAACGACCACTATATTAATTAATCCCATGTTCTGAAAAAAAGGCGTGACCCTACTCTCTCTCTCTTCGTGCGCGGTTTTCTTCCGAAAAAAAAGACCCTTCTCTCCTTCCCTACCTCCTCGCTACTTGCTTAGCCCCTCTTGCAAATTTTTTTCACGAAACCACCGGGTTTTGTCATTTGACGTCGGTGCGATCATCTCTTCCCATTCGTGTGAGTGTGGAGAGGCTTGGTATTGCGGACGCCACGGGGGTTTGCTATTGCGGCACTCAGTTCACCGGGCTTTGCTATTCGACGTCAGCAGCAATCGTCTCTTCCCATTTGGGTGGGCGTGGAGAGGATTCATTTTGCGACGCTACCTGGGTTTGCTATTGCGCACTCAATTCACCGGGGTTTGCCATTCGACGTCATCAGCGATTGTCTCTTCCCATTCGGGTGGGGATGGACAGGTTTTGTATTGCGACGCCACTAGGGTTTGTTAGTGCGCCATTCAGTTCTCTTTAGTAGAGTAAAATCTTAAACCCCTTTTACCTACAGTGGTCTATTTTATTCAATTTTTCATTCCTGCGATTCTCTCCTGGAGGTGGAGACGTTTGGATTTGTAAACTCCTTTTACTCGCAATTCCTAACTAATGGGATTATTTTTTTTAGTCATTGTCTTATATTTCTTTATATTTTCAACGTACAATTAATTTACTAAGTATCTTAGTCATTATCTTTTTGTTATATTTCTTTATACTCATGGACTTGTATCATTGGAAATTGTAATCGTTATCCTTTTTGTTTAAATAATTATGATTTTAGTTCTGATATTAAAATTCCTTTTTTAGCTAGATAAGTATTATAAAGCAACTCTTTTTATCATCCAAGAACTCTTTAAACTCTTTACCTGGATAAATTATAAAAACTAAATATCTTGATCAAGTAAAGATACATAAGTAGAACTGTAAGTTTTGCGAGGCCTGCTCAACCCAACCCAAATAACAACCCGAACTAAGACTTTAGTTTGGGTTTGGGTTTAATTTTAAGCCCGAAGTTGAGTTAGAGTTGGGCTTGGTTTCATGCTTCATGGCCCAAAAAGATCGAACTCGAGAGTAAACACATGAGTTATATCTAAACATAACTACATCTAAAGAAGAAACTTGTCTTAATATTCAAACATAGCTTTTATGTAAAATCTTTTTCTCTATTTCTTCAAAGGACTAAAGTAATTTGTACCCAACATTCCATAAGGAAAATTGCACTACTATTGCTTTGTTTGTAAATGGTCTTCTAGAACCTCCAAGAGAGGTTATTGACCATGCATGTTGAAGTGGAATCTATAAGGACAAATTAATACATACAATAGGAATGGCAAAGTTAATTAATCAAGTAGAATATACTCACTTACACACCTAAGAATGTCAAAGTTAATTAATTAAACAGAGTATCCTCACTTTTGCATAGAGAAGACAATTATTCAAGAGAGGTTCTTGACCATGCATGTTGAAGTGAAATCTATAGAGACAGATTAATACATACAATAGGAATGACAAAGTTAATTAATCAAGTAGAATATACTCACTTACACACCTAAGAATGGTAAAGTTAATTAATTAAATAGAGTATCCTCACTTTTGCATAGAGAAGTCAAATATTTATATGAACCAATTGATTTTAAGAAAAATGCCTCATCTATTGTAATCTTTGGTTTTTCCTTTTTAAGATACTCATAGGAACATTTGAATTGTATTTTATCTCTTTAGATTTCCATTTATTTAATAATTTTCTAGCTGTTGTATCCTAGCTAATATTTTAGTTTATAAATTTTAATTTTACTTTGTTATAAAAGGACTTAAAATACAATCATCATGAGCGTATATTTAATTTGGATTGGCCCGAACCCAGCCCGAACTCACGAAAGGTTTTAGGGTTGGGTTTGCACTCACGGAGTTTGGATTTAGGGCGGGTCAATATAAGTTTTGGCCATGTAATTTTAGATTGGGTTGAGCCCAAACTCATAGAAACCCGACCCAACATGCCCTACTTACAGCTCTGTATATAAGTATTCTTTGTGTTCTAGAATACTTACACGTAGTATCTACCAATGTGACAATTTTGTTAAATAATCTGAATAATTATGTGATAAAGAGGATGTGACATTATTGACTATTAATAAAATTATTATTATAACACTCATGTTATAGTAAAATTATTTAAAGAGCTTAACTTTATAATTAAATAGCAATTACTCATTCAAAATTATCAGTAATAAATAAAACAGTAATTAATTTGTTTTTATCAAATAATTATTATTTAATGAATTTATTAAATACTGTATTTTATGATATTAGTAATTTACTTTTATGTTTTTAGTAAGTGGTTTTTTTATCCATATAAATACATGAAATTAAAGACTATAAATAAAAAAACACTTAAGATAGTTCGTGCTTTTAATAGTTACAGTTTATCCTAGCTCTGTCAATGAGTTGGACTAAAGATTATTTGGCACCGACATAATTACACAAAAAGCAATGCAAATGACCATTGATAGCAACAACCAAATGATCTTGTGGCTCTCGTTTGTTAGCTAAGGACAAGAAAAATGACCAATTGGGCGTGTTTTATGGGAGTCTTCAATTGACTTAATGTCTAGCAAGAAGAAGTCATGCATGGAGATGTCGACATGTCTTCTAAGTTCTGAAGGACTTACTTTGTGGTGGAAAACAAAGGTGAGGACGTTTTGGACGGGCAAACTAGAGGAATAAATCTAGCTATAATGGGAGAATATCCTCTGCAACACCTGAACCCCTAAAAATATTTATTTTGACTCTTCTTTCTTCTTTTGATCGGATAATATACATTGGCATCTGAAATGGCATTACAAGCCCTTACCAGTTTCATTTTGCCTAATATTTTCAAAAATTAACTAAATAAGGAAGATTTGGTGAAATGCTTTACATAACATCTCCCTCAAATTACATTATGTATATGAGGAGGAAGCAGTAGACAATTCCAAACTCGCCCATGCAACCAAAATCTAGTGCACCCATGCTCTCGTGAATTATGAAATTATGACCGGTGCATTTAGTGTAAAAGGAAGATGGGTTTTTTTTAGTAAAAGCAATCCAGATAAAGTAACTTAAGTCTGGATAATTAGAAATTAATGATACTTTTTTAACTGAGAAATGAGTGATTTTAATGTTTACAAAAGACTTCTTCCAAAAAATGCCCTCAAAAAAGAGTTCTAAACCTCATTAAACGACGATAACAAACAAATTGTTACAAGTCTATTAATGGAAATTTTGGAAGAAATCTTTTGTGAACAATAATATTAATTACTCTCCTAACTCAACTCAAACTCTAAACATTATTTTAACCATATACTTTACTAATATTAAAAAAAAGGATAAAAGAAGAATTCTTTTATTAAAAAAAATTCCCCTAAGTGTACATATATTAATAAACATTTTGTTTAGTTTCTATTAGTATAGTCATTTAACCCAAATTTTTAATGTAATCTTAGACACATGTTTTACTAACATAAAATAGAAAAAACTTTAATAGAAATGATATATTTGTTACAATTTTTAGGGTTGTACTATTTAAACATTTATTAAATTGATACGTAGGAAATGCTTAAGAAAATAATGTAGACTAATTGTTTTGGGCAAATTTAAAACAAATTTAAGACAAGCAAAAACCAAGTGGAATAGCAGCATCTAGCTTGTTGTTAGGGCTATTATTCTTTGTCAATTAGTTGGACTGAACATTATTTGCACTCTTCGACGAAATTACACAAAGAAATGCAAATGACCAATGATTGCAACAACCGAATGATCTTCTAGTGAGCAATTTGGCGTGTTTTATGGGAGTCTGCAACTCAGTTTAGTCTATAAAGAAAAAGTCAGGAGATGTTGACATGTCGATCTTGTAGTGCAACGTGGATCAGCCGTTTGTCTAGTCATCTTCAAAGTCGTTGGCTCCACTCCAAGAAATCCACAACTCGGTTAATTAAAAGAGAAAAAGAGGGAGAAAGCAGTACTTGGATCCTATGTATATAAATAGCCGGTTTGCTTGCCAGTTTCTTATTAGTCTCGTAAGTTTTTCCGAACTCATCACTCATGGGACTACTTACCTTCCCATGGCTTTTCCCACTAGCCTTCCTCCAACTTCTCTTACTCTTTGATAGAACCAACAGTCGATGTCTCGATGATCAGAGCTCCTCCTTGTTACAGTTGAAGGATACCCTCCTTTACAATCACAATACTTCTCTCAAGCTCGTGTCGTGGAATCGGACCACCGACTGCTACTCATGGAAGGGTGTCACCTGCGATCAAGATGAGGCTCATGTTACTGGTCTTGACCTCAGTGGTGAATCCATTAGAGGTGGAATCAATAGCTCAAGCACTCTCTTCGATCTGCGTTACCTCCAGATATTGACTTTGGCAAACAATTTGTTCGATCCTTTTGAGATTCCAAACAGTCTTATGTTCTATCCTGTTGAGATTCCTTCTGGATTTGGCCGACTTTGTAATTTAACTTCTCTCAACCTCTCGGGCTTTGTCGGCCAAGTCCCGATTGAGATCTCGCGTTTGACGAGTCTGGTTTCTCTCAGCCTCTCCTCCGAAGAAGAGACACATATTCCATTGAAGCTTCAGAACCCAGATCTTAAAACGCTTATCCTCCGCTCTTACTCGTCTGCAAGTCTTGAGCTTGTCCAATTGCTATCTTTCGGGTCCTCCCGATGCTTCTCTCTTGAAGCTTCGTTCCCTCTCCCAGATTCATCTTGACAAGAACAACATCCCTCAAGTACCAGAATTCTTTACAAATTTCTCCGGGTTGACCACCCTGAGTCTCATTGAATGTGGATTAACCGGAAAATTCCCAGAAAGGATCTTCCAGTTATCGACCTTACGGGACTTGGACTTGACGAACAACCTAGACCTTCAAGGTTCTTTGCCAGAATTTCCTCATAATGGATCACTTCAGACGCTGGTACTTAGAGGCACAAGCTTCTCTGGAGAAGTACCAGAATCCGTAGGCAATCTCAAGCTCCTGTCGATGTTAGACCTCAGTTATTGCAACTTCAGCGGATCAATCCCCTCTACTCTGTCCAACCTTGCCCAACTCAACTACTTGGATGTCTCATCGAATAGGCTCAATGGTCAGATCCCATCATTCAAGTTACCGAACAAGCTCACCCATATAAACCTTGCTGGTAACCGTTTCAATGGGATAATTCCCCCATCTCTGTTTGCTCTCCCATCGCTGCAGGGCTTAGACCTTTCCTACAACCAGCTTAGTGGTCAACTAGTGGAGTTCACTAATGCATCATCTTCTCCATTGGAATGGCTTGTTTTGAGCAGCAACAACTTGGTAGGGCCTATACCCAATTCCGTGTTTGATCTCAAGAATCTTATGTCTCTTGATCTCTCTTTTAACAAACTAAATGGCACCTTACACTTAATTAGATAGGATATTCTAGAATCTCAGAAATCTTATCAATCTTGATCTTTCATATAATGGATTGTCAGTCAAAGCAAATAGTGACAATTCGACCTTTTCCTCCTCCCTTCATGATCAGATTTCCAAATTCAATTTGGCCTCTTGCAACCTGAGTACAATCCCCGCTATCTTGGAAGACCAATCATATATGCTCAATTTAGATCTTTCCAACAACCAAATTCATGGGATAATTCCCAACTGGATATGGAAGAGTAACCTATTCTATTTGAATCTTTCTTATAATTTCCTCGTGTCGCTGGAATTGCCTTTTCCCGATCTTAGTTCTAGTAGAATATCTACCCTGGACCTCCATCACAACATGCTCCAAGGGTTGATAACACCCATGCTGCTACCATCATTACAGGTTCTAGATTTATCCAACAACAACTTCACCTCTGATATACCAGCTAATATCTCCTCCTCTCTTAATAATACATCTTTCCTTTCTCTCGCTGGCAACAAATTCATTGGAGAGATCCCTGCGTCAATATGCAATGCTCCTAATCTGGCGGTTCTTGATCTATCAAGCAACAACTTGAGTGGTCAAATCCCTCAATGTCTGGGGCGCATGGAGAAGCTTGCAGTACTGAGCCTTCGAAGGAACAAATTCAGTGGTATAATCCCTCAGACATTTTCAAGTAGGTGTTCCCTGGAAACTCTTGATCTAACTGGGAACATGTTAGAAGGACAGCTACCAAGAAGTCTGGTCAAATGCGAAATGCTGACGGTTCTCAACATCGGGAATAATCAGATTTACGATACTTTTCCACTCTGGTTGGGGAATTTGCCCTATTTGACAGTCCTTGTTTTGAGATTCAATAGATTCTATGGAACTTTTGGATTTGCAGGCACCAACAACGAATTTCCAATGCTGAAGATCATTGATCTTTCTTCCAACAACTTCACTGGTATCCTATCTCCAAAAAGCTTCTTGAGCTGGAAGGGAATGGTGGTTGATAATGATGAATCTCTGTCAAAACTCAAGCCTGACGTATTGAAAAATGCAATTGTTAAAGATTCAATTGTTACAGGATACTATCAGGACTCGGTTATCATTTCAATGAAAGGGCAAGAAATGGAGCTGGTGAAGATTCTAACAGTATTCAGCTCTCTTGACTTGTCAAGTAACAGATTCCATGGAGATATACCCGAAGTGATAGGAAACCTCACATTGCTTCATGTGCTCAACTTGTCACACAACTCCTTGACTTATGAGATCCCATCATCCATTGGGAACCTGAAACAGCTCGAGTCATTAGACCTATCACGGAACATGCTGAAAGGTAAGATCCCAATGGAGCTGGTAAAACTAACATTCCTTTCAGTCTTGAACGTCTCGTGGAATCAGTTGGTGGGGATGATTCCTCAACGGAATCAATTGCAAACGTTCCCAAATGATTCCTTCATTGGGAACGTAGGATTATGTGGGCTGCCTTATCAAAAAAATGCGTTGGAGCTATGCCACAGCCAACATCCATGTCTGAAGATTCTAATTCAAAATCCCATAAAAAGTTCGATTGGTGGCAGTTCTTATCAGCCGGAATAGGCTACATAGTAGGTGCAGGATTGGTTTTTGTGTCCTTAATGTTGTGGAAGAAAGGGAAGAAATGGTACAATGAGCACATTGACAAGTGCTTTTGACATGAATCACTTGTGCCATCATATCATATCCTCTTGAGGAAGGAAAGAATTGTAATAAATATGCTTAAGCTGGCGAGAAACCCAATTATCTTGTTTTGTTCATTACCATGCAAGGAAGTAAAGCTTATTGAATTGTAAAGTGGCTTCTAACTTCTAATCGACATTATTGGTGCATTATTGAAATATCACTAAAATTAAATTATTTTGATAAGGGTTTCTTAAAAGTTAAAACAGAGAACATTACTGACTGAACTTTAATTACTTTCAAAAAGTACGCAATTACATTTGAGTTGCCGTTTTGAGATGCATTAGGAACGATTTATCCATCATTTTAAAAGACAAATTTACCCCCAATAATTAGCTAATAACAAGTCGATCGCACAGTTATCTCAAAGTAACATTTATAGCATCACATTGAGTGGCACCTGATCATAATGAAGTTAAATCCAATATATTGGTAGGAAAATATATGTCCTAATGGCTTTCATTATGAATATAAGTTATTAATAACTAATATAAGTTATTAATATAATTTTTATGTTATATTATTTATAGTTATATAAAATTACTTATAATAGACTAATATAAGTTATAACTAATATATAAAATTACTTATAAGTTATCCATATATTTTATATTATATAAGTTATTATGTAGTTTAAGTTATTATATTATATAAGTTATTAGATTATATATATAGGTTATTATAAACTAGTGATTTAATTTGTAAATAACAAGAAGCTTACATCGAAGATTATATTGAAAATAAACATCAAATTTTATTTATAATGCAAAACTTATACAAAGTTTCACATTTCAATAGTTAAATACTACATTATTATAGTATGAGTACATGTCAACTATGTATGTGTAATATGAGTACATCCCCAACTATGTATGTGTGTCTATATATTTATTATTATTATTATTATTATTAATATATATATAGACACACATATACATGCGTGTATGTTTACATCTCAACTATATATATATATATATATATATATATATATATATATATATATATATATATATATATATATATTATTAAGTAAAATTATTTGCTGAAAATTGGCATTTGAGATTGTGAGATATGGAAAATCACCTAGATGACCTCCTCATCATCACACGGGGTTTAAAATGGTTTGGAGTCGTCACCATTCAAGTTAAGGTGTGAATGGACACCAAAGGGATCATAAAAGATAAAATAGAGTTTAAAGCAACTCTAATTCATGTCAAATCCAGAGATCAGGTAAGGGGATTAGGTTATGAGTAGGGGAAGGTGTTAGGCACCCCCACTCATCCGTACAAGATGGTTGTCATATGCTGTTCATGCTCAAATGGGTGCTTGCTAATCAAAACAATCAAAAAGACTTAAAAAAAGACAAACACATATGTGATTCCTCCATATGAGTAGTCCAATAAAATCTGGACTCTCTCTATAGATTTATCACCTCTAGGACTTCATGATTAAGTGAAACTCAAGGTAAAGATTGAAGAAAACCAATTTGAAACAAATCAAGAGAAATCCAATAGAGATGAAGCTATATTAGCTTTAAAACTTTGATCAATCATAAATCCTTCGATTTAAACTCAAATCAAATGAAACTAAAGCCAATAGAAAGCTGGTATGACGTAGAATACTCAGTATAAAATTCAAATTAATCAGATTAAAAACGAGAGAGAAATACTCAAGCAAATTTGCTGTTCTAAACCAGAAAAAGTGGCAAGTGTCTTACTTTGAGACTTTACTCACGGAGATCGGCTCCATATAAATTGCTGAAAACTTGCACGAATAAAGTATGTGGTGCCATCTTTCAAACGAAATAAGCCTCACATAAAACTTCATCCATTTGTGACCTGTATGACCTCTCAAACATGCCGAGCGGATCACAGATTAACTCAGAATTCTACTATAGAGCAGCTCTGAGTCAATCAAACACACAGGACACAAATCAAAGTGAAAACTCCTGAAACCAATTGGATTTGAAAATAGATTCATGGAGGAAAATATAGAGATTGAAATCACTGGAATCTGAATTAAAATGAGCAAATCGTGCTCGATCAAAGCAGCAAGTTCAGTAATTTGATCTGAACTGACCTGCCGACTTTGATCAAATGGTATCAAAAAATGGCTCCATAGAAATTGTTGAAAATTTACAGACAATAACTAGACACTCTCCCCTCTTACATGTTGTTAAATTAACTCAAAAATTCATCCGGATGATGCAGTTATGAGTGTTCTAAGACAGGCCACAGGTACTGTCCAAGTTTTGAAAATCTGAGTGAAATTAAGCAAAATCAATGCATGTGTACAATGAATTCAACTAAAATGATTTGAAATCACTGGAAAACTCTCATGAAGTCCTAAGAATTCATTCTAAGGCCATAGATCTCAGATCTACCATATTGAACATGGAGGATCCAAGATCTAGCCTATTTTTGACAAAAAAAAACAAGTGAGAAGTGTGTTCATGGTGGAAATCAAGCCTATAGGAGAAACTTGGGATCCATTGCTATAAAGAGCATGGATCCTTGCATTTCCCCCAAATTGAGATCCAAATCACACCAAAGCATTCATGAACATAGATCAACATGCATATCATTCAAGCAAGGTTTTAAGCTTAAAAGGATCCATTCCAACATCTGTTTCCCCAAGCTTTTTCTTCACGTTTTACGGCTAGAGAGGATTCTTAGGTACTTTAGAAGAGGTTTGGGTTTGCACACACACACTCCAGGGCCTTATACTACAGAAAGGTAGAAGATGAGAGTGCTTGTAATGAAGTAAAAATGAAAAGAAGAGAGGTGAAGTCCTTACCTTAGTAACTTGGATGACTTGAGCAAACAACCCAACAGAGTTTCACCTCTTCTTGCAGAGCTTCCAAGCTTCAAATTATCAGCCATTTGCAAGAGGAGGACCCGTCTATTTATAGGCACAACCAGGGGTATAAAGGAGCCAAGGGTGGGCCAATAAATCCTTCTAGATTAATCCAATTCACATTTAAGGCATGAGTTGGAGTAATTCCACAAGTTTCGGACGACAAGATGGGGAGATCAGGTCTCCTAGAGAGAGGTAATATGCGTAAATAAGGCTCAGATCTAGAGTCTTTGCGCAAATGACCAAATTGATAGAAACCGCATACACAGTGCGGGCCAACAGCCTAATAGCCTGGCTGCCATGTGGCTGCCCACTTGCTCGCATGCGTGAAGCATGGACCAAAACCGCACTGTGTGTGCGGTTGCAACCGCATACACAGTGCGGTCGAAACCAAATGCCAAAAACCGCAGCAAATGTGCGGTTTGCACCTTTTTTTGAATATTTTTGAGTTTTTGACACTTGTCAAAGCTCAAACAAATCATTTAAAAATTCATTTTATTGCTCCCTCATATTATAGTGCAATTTGGGGTGTCTACATAGATGCATTAAAATAAAAAACAATAAATCTTATACTAAAAATGAAGGTTGGCAAAATTGATTAGCGCTTTACATTGGAATTAAACGGTTGGTCGTGGGTTCAAGTGCTACACTCCACAAACTTGCCTAAAATTAGTGTAGAGTAGGGTCGATAGGGTGGCCTCGTGCGGTGCTTGTACCCCAAACCTATGCCATACACATTTATATTATTAGTCAACTGCATATATTTTGCACATAGTACTTTGAAAAAAAAAATCCAATAATATATATTTCTTTCATATATCATAGTTTATTATATAATTTGATAATAAAATAATAAATTGCTCTCAAGTTGTAGTATTACGATAATTGAAATAAATGACCACTAATGCAATCTAAATATTGGGAAGTGAAATAACATTCTACTCTGGTGAATACTTGGCACATAATAGTTGTTAAAAAATAACATTCTAATAATATATCTTTCTTTTACATCTCATAGTTTATTATACAATTTGACAATAAAATAATAAATTGCTCTCATGTTGTAATATTACGATACTTGAAATAAATGACCACTAAACATTGGGAATTGAAATGACATTCTACTCTATTGGACAACGCACACATTTTGTGTACAACTATCTAGATGTTCTAATTCAATTTCATTAATTTATTTGAATTCTATTTTATTATTTTATAAGTTATCTCTTATAACTTTATTTTCTAATTTAGCATTAAGTAAGGATACTAACTTGAATCTTTTCAAGAAAATATGACACACATGCATAACTAATCATAATAAGCATCAATATTCTCTTATGTTGTTCATTACAATCCAAGTTCTTTTAGATTTCTATTTTTTATTTGCTAATGTAGATTAGAATGTATGTCCTACATAAATTGGATGACTAAACACAACAAGATAGCTATGTTACCAGGCATTTTGTAGTTCCAATTCCATTTAATTATTTATTAAATATTTTGTTATAACAAATATATTTTGAAAAAAACAATATTTTTATTTGCTATATGATATTCATGTTTCCAATAAGAAAAATGTAAAATGAGAACTGTAGAATGTGCTCCTTATAATCCACTAAGTTTGAACTTGAACTTTTCTATTTAAATTAAATCTTAAACTAACTATTTTCTATTAACTCATATAACATAGATATTTACTTTAGTAACCAATTTTTTAGCTATTATTAAGATATGCAACATATTGCACTTTATTCCATTTAATGAGTCAAATCCATAATTTTTATTCAAAGAAATACTCATTGCTTCCACTTAAATTTTCAAATAACCTTTATTGCTAGCAAAATAACCATTATTGCTATGAGTCTTTTAATTAGTGAATAATGAAACTCTTAGTTGAAATTTGATAATCATAACTCTTGGACGTCATACAGACTTCTTCTCCAATACTTATCTACACTACTATATATTAAAAACACAAACTGCCTTAAGTATTTTTATTTTCATACCTAAAATATCCTTCCTTATAGTCATCATTACTTTCATATATTTGAGTAAATTAATTTTCAAATTGTGCCATTTAATTAGCCAATCAGGTGTGTGGAGTTATTTTAATGAACTCTACTAAATCAAATTAGACTTCTACAATAATTATCTCAACAGAGTTTTCTCCAATAATTATGTCAATAAAAGAATATTAATTGCAATACTTATATCTTATAAAAGAAGAATTTCAATTATCTCCTTTTTAGAATCTTTATTTCAAAGTTCGCACCATTTCCATAATCCCAATGTGAACGATCTATAATTCACAAGAAGAAGACTTATTTATTTTTATTATAGATGGAAGTGATAAAACTTCAAACAGTTAGATCATCAACTACGAATTGTTTGGTTTATCGGTTAAAGTACTATTTCAATGAAATAAATTATTTTATACCCAATGAATATAAAAAGCTCATAAATAAATCTAAAACGATTTGTGGTTGTAAGAAAGTTATTTCTTGTTATTCATATAATAATACCCAAAAAATCTATATCTATACTACTAATAAAATTGCAAACTACTTTCGATGTTTTTTTAGAGTTTCAAGTTACTTGGACGCAAGGAAAAGGAAAAACGAGTTATATAACCCATCGTGTCTTACTCTTCTTTCCTCTTTTCTCTCTCCTACTCTTATTTCTCTATTTTAGAGAGCATACCTGCCTTCCAAGAGCTAGTGGAGCTGATATTGCTTAATTTTGATTAAGATGCTGGAGCGATGTATGGGCTCTGTACGAGGCTCAACCTGCTTGATTGGAGTTAGAATGAAACTGGAAAAGAATGAGATTTCCATCTCATCAATGTCACACTCTACAACAACATCAATACTTTTTCTAGGTCTTTGCTGGAAGATCTGAACATCAATATCTTTTGAGTTATTGTAGACACCCCAAATTGCACCTCAATAAAAGAGAATACCTAAGAAGAGCTTCAAAAGTCTTATTTGAGCTTTGACATATGTCAAACATTCAAAAACTTTCAGAATCAGTGCCAACCGTACTGTGTATACGGTTTTTATAATTTTGATCTCAACCGCTCTGTATGCACGGTTGCAACCGCACACACAGCACGGTTGATATCCATGCTTGTTGCGCTGGCGGCCACGTGGCTTCGCGAAACTTCGGCCGTTGAGCCGCGTGGACAGCATTCAATTAAAGCATAACTGAATTGAACCGCCCTGTATGTGCGGTTTGGTTAAATTTGTATATGAACCGCACTTTGAGTGACGGTTGTGTAGAAACCGCACTGAGTATACGGTTTTGGCTGTTTCGGAGATTTGCGAAATGGCTCGATCTCTGAGCCTTATTTACGCATATTACCTCTCTCTTGGGGACTTGACCTCCCTATTTCATCCTCCGAAATTTGCTGAATTACTCAAATTCAAGCCTTGGAAGAGAATTGGAATAATCTAGAAGGCCTTTTTGGCCTACCCTTGGGACTCTTCTACCCTTGACTTGGCCTATAAATAGAGGGCTCCTCCTCTTGCAAATGGCTGACAATCTGAAGCTTAGAAGCTCTGCAAGAAGAAGGAGAACCTCTGCTGGATTGGCTACTCAACTGTTCAAGCTACTAAGGTAAAGCCCATTTGAGTTATTGCTTCCTCTTTAAATTCTAGCAATCTCTCATCTTCTATCTTTCTGTAGTGTAAGGCCCTTGTGTTGATTTGTAGCCCCAAACCCCTTCTAAAGTACCTGGGAATCCTCTCTAGCCGTAAAACGTGAAGAGAGAGCCTGGGGAAAAGGAAGGTGGAATGGATCCTCTAGGTTTAGAACCCACAAATGATGAAAAGCATGCTGTATGGTTATTTTGAACCCTTGAATGCTTCTCTGATCATTTTGTATTTGGAGAAGATGTGAATCCATGCTCCCAATAGCAATGGATTCCAACCTTCTCATAGGAATGTGATTTTCCACATCTCCACACCCACTTTTCACTGTTTTTGCAAGAATAGGCTAGATCTTGGATTTCCATGTTCAATATGGGAGATCTGAGATCATTGGCCTTAAAAAGAGTTTTTAGAACTTCATGAGAAAGTATTTTGTGGATTTTTGAGGTTTTGGCCGAATCCACATGCACACATGCACTGGTTTCCATGTTTCCTCTTTAAAATCTTCAAAGTAGGGCAGATCTGTGGCCTGTCTTGGAATGCTCATAACTTCATCCTCCGGATGAATTTTTGAGTGATTCTAAAGACATGTGATAGATTGGAGAGCCTACTTAATATCTGGAAATTTTCGTCCATTTCCATGTAGCCAATTTTTGACACCATCTCTTCAAAGTTTGTAGGTCAGTTCAGCCCAGATTGCTGAACTTGCCGCTTTGATGGTGCACTATTTGCTCAGTTTTAATCCGTTTCATGTGATTCCAGTTTCTGAGTTTTCTTTGAGAAGTCTATTTTCATTTCCAACTGGTTTCAGCAGATTTCAATCTGTTTTGTGCCTCGGGTGCTCAATGGACTCAGAGGTGCTCGCTGGCATAGTCCAGAGCTCATCTGTGGTCTTTTAGGCCTGTTCAAGAGAGTACACAAGTCACATCCGGATAGAGATTGGTGTGAGGTTTTTTTCTTTGGAAAGATGGCACCACATACTTCCCTCATACCAATTTTCATGAATTTTTATTGAGCCAAACTCCACGAATAGGATTTTGAAAATGCCTACTCACCACTTTTTTCTGAGTTATAACAGTAGATTTCAGATATGGCTTTCTCTTTCATTTTGAATCAGATTGAGTTGAAATTTTTACTGTATACTCTACTATATACCAGTTTTCAAATGGCTTTGGTTTCATTTGATTTGGATTTAAATTGAATGAGTTATGGTTTATCAAAGCTTTCAAGCTCTTTTGACCTAATTTCTCCAGATTGGCCTTAGCTTGATTTTCTTCATTTTTACTTTGATTTCACTTCACTCATGAAGTTTTAGAAGTGATGGATCCACGAAGAGAGCCTAAGTTCATTAGACTTCTCATGTGGAAGGGTCACACACATTGTGCTTGTTAAGCACCTCTTAGTCCATTTTACTAACAAATGATTTAAAGCATAAGCAAACATGTGGTAACCGTCTTAGACGGATGAGTGGGGGTGCCTAACACCTTCGCCCGCTCATAAATAATTCCCCGTACCTAATCTCTGGATTTTTTCCTTGTATTAGAGCTACTTTGGCTCTATTTGACATCTATGAACCTTTTGGTGTCCATTCACACCTTAAAATGGATGGTGGCGACTCTTAGCATTTTATCGATCCCCGCGTGACGATATCGGATGTCATCCGAGATGACGAATCCATGTCTCACAACTGGCGACTCTGCTGGGGACAGGTGGAATTGAGCCATGTTTTGCTTGCTTGTATTTTGCTTGATTTTTGTTGATGGTTTGATTGTTTGATTGATTGTAATGAGCATGCTAAAATTGTGTGTTTTATTTCTGAGAATCCAAGACCCATGAGAATAGGGTATGTGAGGTATGCTTGATTGTATTCAAAACCATGTTAGGAAACATAGATAGCCTTGCCATGCTAGATGGCCATGTTTCCATGATAAGCATGTTTTGATTTAGGCCTTAATGCCATGAATATATAATCTGAAATTTTTTTGAGAGATGTTTTGAATATGTCAAGCATGCTCACCATAATTGAATGCTATTTGTTGTATGATATGATAACATGCCTCCATGTTTACATGATTGTGTGAATGCATATTTGGATGAAGCATGCTAGGTTCTTTTTTTTTAATTGGATGTTCCCATGTTTATTTACTTCAAAAATGATCTCTATATCATGCCTTGGTGTGTATGGTTTGCATGGCTGCGAAAAAAGAGAGGCAAGGGTGGGACGTTATGTTGAATGTGACCCACTTTTTCAAATGCACTTGTGCACTTTTTTTTCTTTCTTACACAGCCTACCTATCACCTATAGGAAGTTGAACAAGAATGTGTGTAGCTTGGCGCAGCGAGGTCGTTACTTCGGAAAGCGAAAGTGAAAACATTCACCTTAGAGACTTTGAGCCAATGATGTGATGACATGGTGGATCTAGAATTTTGGTCATACACTAGGCTTGAGCTCTAAGTTGCCAATAAGCCAAAACCCAAAACCCCTACGCGAAGGTGGAGAAACACCCTTTTGGCCAAAATAAACCAAATGCGATGGGAAAGGGTTTGTAATTGAGGGAAGGCCGTCTTGCATGGCTCAGGTGGTCCAGGGCATGATATGGACACCATTTGGAAGGTAAACATGAGGTAACAAGGTAATTTAAACCTATTATTTGTGGTAACCTCTATATTTTTGTAAGTATCAAGCATGGTGTCCATTTGTTTGGGATTTTGTTTTCCCAGAAAATTGCTTTTAGCCTAGGATTGGTGTAGCCCTTAGAGAGAGTTTTTACTCTTCTTAGGTGTCATTCTACCCAAATTTCCATAGGAGGCACCCAAAAGTCCCAAAATCCATGCATTGGGTGTCCATTTTGGGGAGGGAGCCTAGGCCCTCCTATGTATGAATATTACTAATCCTTTGTTTTGCAGGAAATTTGTGTGTGAAGGCCACCCAGGAACTGCTGGTGCAAAGGGTCTTTTCCTTTTTAGTTTAAAAATTCTCATTCTCAAGACCAAGGAGGCCAAAATTGTCATTTTTATTTTGATTCGTGCCCTTGAAGGCCAATTTGTATTGTAACATATTTCTTTTATTATAAGAGATCTGTTTGTGCATATTTATGGTCTCCCCATACACCTTCATGAAATTCTTGGTCTAAGCGGGCTTTTAATGCCGTTTGATGTGCCAAATGCCCAATCTGGGGCAGTCTGAAAGCCACCCAATGGTGAATAGTGTGTTTGGACATTTAACCAAGCTAATAAAACCAATTGGAAAAAGAAAGAAATCAAGAATCTCATTTTCGGCTTACAACCGTCCTGAGTACACGGTTGCCTGCATTTTCGCTGCAACCGCATGTGTAGTACGGTTTGGACCAAACCGCCCTGAGTGCACGGTTTTAAGCCGAAATCCTGTTTAAGCCTCGCTCATCAAACAGTTCTGGGTCCTTTCATCCCTAAGTCATATAAGCAAGTGGGCAGGTTTGCTAATGAGATAAATGGCATATAAACCATTCCAAATACACCCAAATCAAGAGATTAAGGTCATTTTTAACATTTTCACCTAAATTGAACAAATCAACTTAACTCAAAGGTGGAAATGACAAAATAAAAGTTGGCTCAAACCAAAAAACAGGTCAAGCACCTCAACTTGGGGGTTAAGTCCACATTGGGCTCTTTTTGTCCAAATTGACCTTCTAACCCATCTTAAGTGAAGTAAATGGTCAAGGGAGAATTGGTTCAAATAACCAACCTAATCATACTTCAACCTCATGAATTGAACTTGGAAATCACAATAAGCTTCCAAAGCATGTTTTAATCCTAAAGTGGGATCTAAACCAAGAGTAAAGGAAAAGAAGCTCAACTCTTTTGAAATGGAACAAATTCCAACCAAAAATAAGAAATCTTTAATCATAAAGTGTTCAAACTTTTAAGATTTCAACTCATTGGGTCACTTGGAAACCTTTGAATTCCAAGCAAGTGATCATTTAAAGATCCAATGAAAGAAAATTTCAAGTAAATCACCACCTTAAAGGCAAATTGAGTCTCTTTTTAACTCAAAACACCTAAGGCAGGAAATCAAAAATATTTTAGGCATCTGAAAGCCTTGGAATTTCAGAAAATCAACTCATAGGACTCCTGGAAGCCTGAAATTCCAGATTTTTCCAAAATCTTCATAGGCCTTCTAAAGCCTGAATTTAGAAACTCATAGGACCCTGGAAGCCTGAAATTCCAGATTTTTCCAAAATCTTCATAGGCCTTCTAAAGCCTGAATTTAGAAACTCATAGGACCCTGGAAGCCTGAAATTCCAGACTTTTTCAAAATCTTCATAGGCCTTCTAAAGCCTGAATTTAGAAACTCATAGGACTCCTGGAAGCCTGAAATTCCAGATTTTTTCAAAATCTTCATAGGCCTTCTAAAGCCTGAATTTAGAAACTCATAGGACCCTGGAAGCCTGAAATTCCAGAATTTTTTAAAATCTTCATAGGCCTTCTAAAGCCTGAATTTAGAAAATCATAGGCCCCTGAAAGCCTGTGTAATTTCGGGAGGTTGTGGAAGCCTTAATTCCAAAGCATAAGCCCTTGGAAGCTTGCGTGATTCCAAGTCTCGAGTTTGTCTAAGGATTTTTACTTTGGACATCTAATTTTTGTGGGATATGTTGGAAGCCCTAGAATTTTCCAATATTGGTAGGTCTTTTTCGCACCAACCAAGTCGTAAGCCCTTGGAAGCTTGTGTAATTCCAATGCTTGATTTGACTATAGGCTTTTACTATAGCCATATCATTTCTGTGGGACATGTTGGAGGCCCTAGAATACTCCAACAAAATTTCTGAGGTTTGATCTTTTTCATATCAATCACCTCATTTTAATAAGGTTATTTTAACCATAAATACAAAAATCAAAAAAATATGGATACAAAGAAAACCCCAAACTCATGTTCACCAAGCCTACATTCATGCATGCATAGGTGTCTAAAATTGATTTAGGGGGGTACTAACATTTTTCTCTTTTGTCTTTTTCTTTTACTAAGGTACTAAGTTCCTACTGCAACCATTGCACCCCGACGTTCTCAGAGATTAAAAGCTGCCACCATGAACCCTGCTGAAGAACAATCTACTGTTTCGGCTGAGGCCTTTGCTCAATTGCAAGAGCAAGTGGCAGGGATGACCAAACTATTGGAAAATTTGCTGGCCAACCAAGCCGCTCAAGCTCAGATGCAGGCGCAGCAGGCGCAGGCTCAGGTTCACCAAGCTTCATCATCCCACAATGCACCACCACAGGCTCCACCCTAGACTGAACTTCCACCACCAGTCCAACCTATCCCACCTCAACCTAAACTCTCTCAGCCAAACCCCGAGCCTATCCTGATCCGGGAGGAGGAATCTGAATGTGAGAGGGAAAAGGAGAAAGAGAAGGAGAGACTGAGGGTAGAAGTCGAAAGAAAATTTTTGGACAAGCTGGAGTCCATTCAAGAGGAACTGAAAGAAGTAAGGGGGATCAGCACGTTGGGAGGTACCAACTTTCAAGATCTCTGCCTGTACCCCGACGCATGCTTACCGGCCAAATTTAAGTGCCCGGACTTTGAGAAGTATGACGGCACAAGATGCCCAATGAGCCATCTGAAGCTCTATTGCGGGGCATTGTGCCAGTTCGGCCGGGATGACGGCATTTTGATCCAACTGTTCCAGAGAAGCCTGACAGGGGCAGCTTTGAGGTGGTTTGCAACAGTGGACCACGGCAGAATCAGAAGGTGGAAAGATCTGGCTGACGCTTTCCTAGCTCAATACAGATTCAATGCTGACATCGTGCCAGACCGGTACGATATGATGAAAATGAGCAAGGGAAGAGATGAGACAGTCAGGCAGTATGCCAAAAGGTGGAGAGAGGCCGCCTCCCAAGTCAGGCCTCCTATGATGGAGCCAGAGATGGTAACCACCTTTATTGGCACACTGGGGCAGCCATTTTACAATCACTTGGTGGGTCAGGTTACCACCAGTTTTGCTGCCCTAGTACTAGTCGCAGACCGGATTGAAGATGGAATCAAATCCGGGCGAATCCACGACCATTCTGCCACGGCTCGTCAACAGGGGCCAACTTTTGATCCTTCTGCCCAGAAGCAGAAAAATGGGGCAAGAAGGAATGGAGGAAAGAAAGAAGGGGAAGTAAACATGGTACAACCCCAACCACCAAAAAACCCCATCCAGATCAATATTGCTGCACCTCCACCCAGTCCAGTGCAGCCACAATCGACCTATCAAAACCCTCTCAACATTAATGTTCCTCAAACAGCAATGCCCAACCAAAAAAGGGTATTCTCAAAAGAGGAGAGTGACGCTTGGATGGCGTCCAGAAGGAGCAGGGTCCTTTCCCCTCTTCCTGTGACTCCATCCCAGCTATTGCCATCTTTGTTAAACGCGGGGTATGTCACCTTGAAAGAACCAAATCCGAATGCTTCAAAGGGAAAGAATTTCGATCCCTCCACCACCTGTGAATACCATATGGGTGCACCAGGACACCCTACAGACAGGTGTTGGCCATTAAAACATGCCATCCAGGATTTGATCGATCAGGGAACCCTGTTGTTTAACACGGCTGCACCCTCTCCCGCCAGGACTGACATTGGTCAGAATCCTCTGCCCCAGCATAATGGGGCTGGTCCTTCCAATTTTGTAGGGACCATCTCTTCTAGACCTAGGACGTTTGATCCCTCGCAGTTAATTGCGCCAATAGGGACGTCTTTTAGGGTCTATTTTGACCAGGAAGAGATAGGGGAACAAATCAATGTCATTTCTAGAAATAATGGAAATGGCAGGACTGCAGAGGACATTAATGCCTCTTTAAACCGGGCCGCTTCTCTCATGGCCCAGCTTAATGTAACCAAACCGCCTCTCATTATTAATTGCAACCAGGCTGTTGCTTCCCCACCTACTCCATCATCCAAACCATCTTTGGTCATTAATTATGACCCCACCACCGCATCAATTACATATGTTTCCTCTCAGACCTTAAAATCCTCTCAACCCAAGGAGCCCAGGCAATCTTCGCCTCTGGTTATTGAGGTGCCTTCTTCTAGCCCCATCCCCACATCAACTCCTGCACCAAGGTCTCATCTCCAACCCTTGGTATTTAACGTTCCTAAACCCTCCTATTCAGAAACTGCTGTACCTTGCAACTACAGCGAGGGTTATACGACCACTATCCCAGTGGCCAGGAACCAGGGTCAGGAGGAGGTAAACCTCATGACAAGATCAGGGAGATGTGTGGAAGGAAAAGAGCAAGAAAAGAAAGAGGTAGAGCAAGTCCAGAAAGGAAAGGCCAAGATAGGGGAGGACACCCCCCAAGTCGACAGTAAGGAGGCAGAGGACCTCCTAAAAATACTGAAAAAGAGTGAATTCAATATTGTCGACCAATTAACCAAGGTCCCTGCCCAGATATCAATACTGGGATTATTGTTTAATTCAGAAAAGCATAGGGACTCATTAATGAAAGTACTCCAGAGCGCCCACGTGCCCAAAACAATTGAGCCAGACCAGCTCGGCACGATGATCGGCCAGATTTTATCTCACAATGTAATAAGTTTTTCAGAAAGCGAGATAAGCCCGGGCGGATGTTATCACATGGACCCTTTGCATATCACTGTGCTTTGTAAGGGTAGCATGATAGCCAGGGTCCTAATTGACAATGGGTCAGCCTTAAACGTCTGTCCCCTGGTAACATTTGTGAGGCTTGGTCTGGACCAATCCAAGATAAAACAGAACGGGAGGATTGTGAGAGCTTTTGATAGCTCCAAAACACACTCCCTGGGAGAGATTGAACTGCCGATTACCATCGGACCGAATATCTTTAATATCACATTCGAAGTGATAGATATTCCTGTTGCCTTCAATCTACTTCTGGGAAGGCCGTGGATCCACTCAGCTAGGGCCATACCCTCCACTCTTCATCAAAGAGTAAAATTTATAAGAGGCCAAAGGGTGATAACGGTCCTAGCCGAGAGCCTAGTCCCTCCCGTCATACCACCGGACGTACCTTTTATTAATGTGGAATTAACCGCAGATAAAATTGCCTTTCACTCTTTTCAGTTTGAAACAGTCAACTTCATACCTGGGGGGGTGTCTAAAAAAGAATGAGAAGTTGACATGCACCAACAAGATGGTGGAGAAGGTCTTAAAGGATTGCAATTTCCACCCAGGAAAGGGGTTGGGTATTAACCTGCAAGGAAGGGTCACGCCCATAGAGGCACAAAGGCTGGTCCCACGAGTAGGACTAGGGATGAAAATGAGAAGATGGAAGAGGGGGCCACAGAAAGAAAATGGTAATGAGAGGGAAAAGAATCAAGGAAAGTTCCCTCATTTAAGGGAAACTTTCCCGAAGCCCTCTCATACCATTCAATGGGCTCCTCCTACAGATTCCTCCAAGCCTCCGTATTTTAATGACAACCCTTTTAGAAAACCTTTTACCTCAACCCTTCAACCTTTTATCCCCCTTTCCCCCACTTTGGCGCCCAAAGCCACGGGTGAGCCTGAGCCACTGCCACAAGAGCAGCAGGATTTCACGGAAGAGACAGGGGCATTCTTTGCAATGACAGAGAATGAAGGAAGAGAAAAAGCAGAAGAAGAGGTTCCTTTTATTAACTGGGCCTCAATCAAGATCCCAGATAAGTTCATTTCTGAACTCAGCCCCGAAGCAGAAAAGGGCAGTTTTTTTTATCCGGTAATGATGGTATCGGATCAAGAGCTTGAGGAGGAACAGGTTTGCACTATACCACCTGTTCCAGAAGGCTTTGTACTGAAAAATTGGGAAGAGATCCCTTTGACACTTGAGGCTGCATATGGTTGGCAATCAGCTGCGGCCTCCAAAAAAAAACTCCATTAGTGGATTGCCCTTTTCCTGAAGGTTTTAATGAACCTTCATCTTCAGGAAAAGCCTCTTTAGAAGGTTCTCAAAAAACCCAAAAAGTTTTTTCAACTTTTACTAGAAAATCTAAAGCTTTCAAAATGGTCCAGACTACTTATGAGCCATATATACAGATTGAATTGGAGCAAGTTGAATACGACTTCGACCTCGAGCTCGACTTCGACCTAATGGGGATCGAAGAGGAGATCGAGGCCGAAGACGATGACCTTCCAAGAGAAATATCATATCAATTGGAACGTCACGAAAAGGGTATTCAACCTAATATTGAAGAAACCATTTCCATAAACCTAGGGACCGAAGAGGACCCAAAAATTGTAAAGATTGGTGCATGCTTGTCTGATATGCAACAGAAGGAAATGTCCCAATTCTTGGCCGATTACAAGGACGTGTTCGCATGGTCTTATCGAGATATGCCAGGATTGGATACAGACATGGTTGTACACAGGCTGCCAATCCTGCCAGGAGTAAAGCCTATTAAGCAGAAATTGAGAAGGTTGAAACCAGAGTGGACTTTAAAAGTCAAGGATGAAGTGGCGAAACAGTTTCAAGCCGGGTTTTTGGCAGTGTCCACATACCCTGATTGCTAGCTAATATAGTCCCGGTTCCAAAGAAGGATGGAAAAGTCAGGATGTGTGTGGATTACAGAGACTTGAACAAGGCGAGCCCGAAGGATGATTTTCCTTTGCCACACATCGACATCTTGGTTGATAATACGGCAGTGCACAGCTTGTTCTCTTTTATGGATGGCTTTTCCGGATATAACCAAATCAAAATGGCAAAGGAGGATCAAGAGAAAACCGCTTTCATCACTCCTTGGGGAACCTTTCACTACACAGTCATGCCTTTCGGATTGAAGAATGCCGGGGCAACATATCAGCGAGCCATGACAGCCCTTTTCCATGACATGATCCACAAAGAAATGGAGGTCTATGTGGATGATATGATCGCCAAATCATGTGAAGAGGAAGACCACTTGATCAATCTAAAGAGAGTATTTGACCGTCTAAGGAAGTACAGCTTAAGGCTTAATCCAGCAAAGTGTGTCTTTGGAGCCACATCAGGGAAATTATTGGGATTCATTGTAAGCAGAAGAGGGATTGAGATAGACCCGTCTAAAGCCAAGGCAATCATTGAGATGCAATCTCCTAAGACTGAAAAAGAAGTTAGGGGCTTTCTGGGAAGAATTCAGTATATCAGCCGGTTCATAGCACAGCTCACTGCTATTTGTGAGCCGATCTTTAAGCTTCTAAGAAAGAATAACCCAACTATATGGAATGAGGATTGCCAACAAGCATTCGACAAAATAAAGGATTATCTGTTAAATCCTCCTGTTCTAGTACCGCCAACTCCAGGAAAACCATTGATTCTGTATCTATCAGTTTTAGAAACATCAATGGGATGTGTATTGGGGCAGCATGATGAAACAGGCAGAAAAGAAAAGGCTATCTACTATTTGAGCAAGAAGTTCACAGATTATGAGACGAGATATTCGCCTTTGGAAAAGACTTGTTGCGCTTTGGTCTGGGCAACTCAGAGGCTTAGACACTATTTCTTAAGCTATTCAACTTTGTTGATTTCCAGAATGGATCCGTTAAAATATCTGTTTGAAAAGCCGGCTTTAACTGGTAGAACAGCGAAGTGGCAGCTTTTGCTTTCAGAATTCGACCTGACATATGTCACTCAGAAAGCAATTAAAGGTTAGGCAATTGCTGATCATCTAGCTGAGCATCCATTACCAGATTATCAACCTCTTAAGACGAATTTCCCTGATGAGGCTATCTTATTTGCTGAAGAGGAAGAAAGTGAAGACTCCTGGCAGATGTTCTTCGATGGGGCAGCAAATATGAATGGAAATGGGATCGGCGCAGTATTAGTAAAGCCAGATGGTTCACATGTCCCAATCGCAGTGAAATTGAGGTTTCAGTGCACGAACAACATAGCAGAGTATGAGGCATGTATAATCGGATTACAGGCTGCTCTAGATCATGATGTTCAAGAACTTGACGTATATGGGGATTCGAGTCTTATCATCTTCCAAACAACTGGGGAATGGAAAACCAAAGATCATAAATTGATCCCATATCACCAATATTTGGAAGAAATAAGTACCAAATTTACTCGAATTTCTTTTAGCTATATGCCAAGGGCTAAGAATCAGTTTGCGGATGCCTTGGCGACATTGGCCTCAATGGTTAGTATTCCAGAAGGGGTAGACATACAACCACTTGAAATTGAAGTCAGAGACGAGCCAGCTTATTGTCTTGTTTTAGAAGGAGTGCAAGAATCAGAAATACCATGGTTCCAAGATATCAAGAATTTCTTGGATAATCGAAATTTTCCAGAAAGCGCTAGTCCCACTGAAAAAAGAACAATACAGAGGTTAGCAGGACAGTTCCTTCTAAGTGGTGGGCAGTTATACAAGAGATCTTACAGTAATGTTCTACTCAGATGCGTCACCAAGGTTGAAGCAGAAAGGTTGATTGAAACAGTGCACGGGGGAGTCTGTGGGCCGCACATGAATGGACACATGCTCGCAAGGAAAATATTGCGATTGGGATATTATTGGTCTACAATGGAGCACGATTGTTGCCTACATGTTAAGAGATGCCATTTGTGCCAAATATATGCTGATAATAAGCATGCACCACCAAGTGAGCTGCACAGCATGACCTCTCCATGGCCTTTCTCTATGTGGGGTATTGATGTCATTGGGATGATTTCTCCTAAAGCGTCAAATGGACACCGGTTCATTCTAGTGGCAATTGATTATTTCACAAAGTGGGTTGAAGCTGCTTCGTATGCAAATATCACAGGGAACCACGTTCTTAAGTTCTTGAAGCACAACATAATTTGTCGCTATGGGTTGCCAAAAGCCATAGTTTCAGACAATGCTTCAAATATTAAGAACAAGGATATGAAGAAGATGTGTGAGCAGTTTCAGATAACTCATCACAAGTCAGCCCCATACAGGCCAAAGATGAATGGAGCAGCAGAAGCGGCAAATAAGAACATAAAGAAAATAATCCAGAAGATGGTAGTGAGCTATAGAGATTGGCACGAGATGTTACCATTTGCTCTCCATGCTTACAGAACCTCAATCCGAACTTCTACCGGGGCAACGCCGTATTCCTTGGTTTATGGAACGGAGGCAGTCTTATCTGTTGAAGTAGAAATCCCTTCATTGAGAGTGCTTATGGAAATAGAGCTTGAAGAGGCTGAATGGGTTCAGTCTAGATATGAGCAACTCAATTTGATAGAAGAAAAGCGGTTGAATGCGCTTTGCCACGGTCAACTGTATCAGAGGAGAATGGCCAGAGCCTACAACAAGAAAGTGAAGCCCAGAGCTTTCCAAGTGGGTAATTTAGTCTTAAAGAAGATATTGCCATTTCTGGAAGACCCTCGCGGAAAGTTTAAGCCAAATTGGGAGGGACCTTATGTAGTGAAGAAGGTCTTGTCAAGAGGCGCTCTTATCTTGACAGAAATGGATGGGACAGATTTTCCTGAGCCAATTAACTCCGATGCGGTCAAACAATATTTCCCTTGAAGGAATATCACAAAGAAATGATCCGAGGCCATTTTTCCGTTATCCCTCACAAATTTTAATATCCCTAGATTAAACCAAGTTGAGCCTGTTCGTGTTTTAAAGAACCCAAACTGGAGCTTACAGTCGCGACTGGGGTAGGGTTAATAGAAAAAAAACACAAAAAGGAAAATAGCAAAGAAAGGCCAAATGCAAGAAAAGAGGCCAATCTTGGGAATGGGGGGTCGCATCCATTATAGCTGTAAGCCCAGTTATCCCATTTTAAAGATGTTAAAATTTTGAGCCTATAATAACCTTCTTTCATAAACTCAACCCAGCCTTCATTTCGTCCTATTGGTCAAGTCCTCGGTGATCTGGGTGTACTCCTTCAAGCTCGCGGTGTTGAAAGGGCAATGACGGAATAAATAAGCCGGTCCTAGTGAAAACCGTAACAGGCGCTAGGGGCAATATTGGCAAAGAAAAGGCGAAAGAAGAAAAAATAAAAGAAAAGAAAGAAACAGGAAAGAATGTCACCAACCGCATGTTGAAAACGGTTTTGGCACACGGGCTATCCAACCGCATGTTGAAAACGGTTTTAGTAGAAAGGCTATGCAACCGCTTGTTGAAAACGGTTGTGACTAAACCGTTCTGAATGCACGGCTTTGGGCGACAAAATTGATTTGAGCAAATTTTCTGCACAGGACTGAACCAATAGGCTATGGCATACCCCCTGGAAGTGGGAAGGAAACTTGGGGATGAGTCTAAAGGTTCCAAGGGGGACGAAATGGCTTCCTCCTCATTAACTGAAATACCCTTTTTGCCCAACTTACTTCAATCCATCCAACTATATGGGATTAAAGCATTATGGACTAATTTACAATAAAAACACACAAAAATGAAAATTATATTTTGGCCAATGATGAGAAATCAATGACTTTTCATTAAAGCTGTCAGTTTTTACAAGCATATGAGAGTTCTGAGGCCAATAGTATAAAAACCTATTTTGTATTCTCTATCTTTCCACTAGTGGAGTTTCTCTTTGTACAGAAGTGTAAAAAAGAAAAAAAATACAATAAAAGTGGCTAATCTCTATCCCCTAGCCTTTCCTCAAGTTCTCTAATCCGAGCCGCCTGAACCGCCACAAGCCTTTCAGCCCCCTCTGCATCTGGGTCACTGAGAAATGAGATGACATCATCTGAGAGGGTCTGCCTGGTCCTCATATCTATGAGCCTGGCCATGGTTTCATCATGCCTGCGCCATGCAGCTCTCACCTCGAAGCGACGGGCCTGTATCTGCTCAGATAGTCGCCGCTCCAGGTCTTCCTTCTCCAATCTCAAGGTTCGAGCCTCCTCCACCCATATGAGCTGAAGCTGCCTATGAGAAGCCTGCTCGGTCTCCAAGAGGTCCTCATAAGTAGGACACGGGATAGCAGGAGGATCCACCGGTACAGAAGCGCAGCTTTGCACCTGCTCTCTAATCTAGAAGATATAATCCTTCTCATGCAATTTGGAGAAGACAGGACGTCTCAAGAAGCAGGCCTGCGACCATTCCTTCAATAACCGGAAGCACAGCCCCATGGCGGCTGGTGTGAGGGGACCAATGAGTTCTTCATATCCATGAGGTACCAAAATACCTTGAGACTCCTCTCCAAACTGCCGAATAACTCTCAAGGGCAAGTAAAGCAAGGCAGACTTCAAGCCCATGAGCACAGCGAAATTCTGATCGGAGAAGCTGATCACTGTCTCGACGGAAGGCTGATAAGCACCAGGCCATCTCACCTGGTCATCCTGAAGCGTCCCCAAAAAAAGCAAACCATCCCTGTTTACCACCGTGGATGTTGGGACATCCTCTGTTGCTCATCAAGACAGGAATGTTTAATCTGGGAAAGAAGTGGCGGGTGATCTCTTCAACTTGACTCAGGTGGTCAAGTAGCCAGAGCTGCAAATAAAAGGGAAGCATTTCTATCTTAGAAAGTCTCAATTTTGCAATAAAAGTTATAATTCAAGAAAGAGATTCAGATTTTACCTGAAGTATAGGGGCGCAGGCGAGGAAACTTTTCTGCTTCCGGTGATAGCAGTCAGTCAAGGCCTGGTATATTTCAGCCAGGATCATAGGGGCGAGCCTTTCAAGCTCCCTAACTTGGCAAATGACTGAAATGAGGGATAAATCAACCTCGCTATCACCTCGGGGGAATAAAAGTTGGTTGACCACTATCAAGGTCAAAGCATTGAACCGGGCCGACTGGTTTGGGCTATTCAACAGCTTTTCAGTCAAAAATGACTTTGATAGGGTTGATAAGGCGTCGGCTTCCCCTAACTCTCTCTTGCTAATTCCTAAAAATGTGGAGGCTTCCTTTTTAAAGCTTGGCTTGAGAGGTGGGTTGACAACTTTCTTGGAGAACCTAAGGTTGAGGATGGTTTCAACCTCCTCGACTGTAGGGGTCATCTCTTTTTCCCCAAACCGAAAGAGGTTCAATTGGGGTTCCCAATGCCCAATCAATGCCTCTATAATTTCCCATTTTAAGGGAACCTTTGGGATTGAGAGAAGGTGGCCTAGATTGGCAGAATCCCAATCTATCTCATCTTGTGGGGTCATTGAATCAACCCACCTCTCATAATAAGTATCTACAATGGCATACCTAGTCAAATTAGGAGGTTTGGACCTAATTTTTGGCCTAGGTACTAATGTTTCAGGTACAGAAGATGAAGAAGGCACAGAAGCTGAACCAGAAGCCATTAATGGGCAAAAGTGGATTAAAGGCAGCTAGGAGAGAGAAAATCGCCGAAACAGGGGGTTTCTGACCTAAGCAATACGTCAAAATGACGTCCTGCCCGCAATTCGCGGCTTTAAAATAACCTAAGGGCAAAAACCGCATACACAGAGCGGTTATCCTTGAACCGCACTCAATATGCGGTTGCATTCCCGCAAAGTTTAAAAACCGCGGGATAAGTACGGTTCTTGTATAACCGTCCTGAATGTACGGTTTTGCACAAAAAAGGTTTTTTCTTCTATCTTTTAATAAGTCATGTTCCCCAGAAAACCTGTTACCTGTATAACAGTTGTAACATGATAAACATACAAAAATAAACAAAAAAAAAATCTACAAAAAAGAAACAAAACCAAAAATCTTCTCTTTTTATATATGACTACAAGTGGATACATCATGTTTATATACAAATGTCAAATAAATCCTAATCTAAACCTATCTCCAACAGGTCAATCCCTATCGCCTCTACCTCGCCGTCGCTGCCGGATGAAAAAGTGATCTGAGAAGCGCTGGCTAGCGGGAGAAGAAGGCTCGCCAAGCAAGGATGGACCAGCAAGAGGCTCTGGGTCTGCAGAAGGCGCCGGATCGGTAGAAGAGGCTGGAACTGGAACTGGATCCTCCTGGGTCAGGTCCATGAAGCAGGAAACTAAGTGTCCGCGGCCAAAGGGACCAGCTCCAGAACCCGAGAGTCCTCGACAGAAGGAGCTGGATCTGCGGGCTCAGCTACATCTGGCATCCCCTCCTCTCTCACGGGCTCGGCCGCCTCAGGAACCTCTAAGTCACCTTCCGCTGTCTCAGGAGCAGTCTCTGGCTCAGATGAAGGAGCGGTCTCAGATACAGGTGCAGCCTCTGGTATCTCAGCTGACTCAAGAACTGCTGCAGCAGAGGTAGCCTCGGCCGCCACCTCGCTCTCTCTCTCTGGGATCTCTGTAGCTCCTAAGGAAAAGGATAGAGTGCGAGAGCTGGATGGAGAAGCCGCCACATCCTCCTGAAAGGCAAAGACAGACTGATCAGAAGCAGAAAAGATAAAGGAAAAAAAATACAGAAACTGAAAAGACAGACCTGAGCTCCCGAAGGCCCTGCCTGGCCCTGAGCACTGGCCAACTGGGCCTGCAAGTCGGCAATAAGAGCGGCCTGCCCAGTGATGATGACGTCGCTCTCAGCAATGGCGGCGTCTCTCTCAGCCAGCTGGCGCTCCAGATCCGCATATCTAGGCCGGATCTCCTCTAGCTGTGCCTCCTGGAAAGAAGATAAGAAAGAAAAAATATATATCAGTAAGCTTTAAAAAAGGAAGACTAGAGGGTTGCATAAAGAAAGGAGATTCATACTGTGGTGTCATAAAGGCGGATCACCACCCCTCCTATCTCAGTAACTCCACCTCGAACGGGCATGGGCTACATCAGACAACCCACTGAGACCTGCCCGAACCAAGCATCATAGTCACCATCGACTAGAAGGCCATCTCCTGCCTCCCACTCGCCGAAGTGAGCAGGGTCGAATGGACCAGGAGGGGTGAAAGGTGCTGTAGCTGGAGGAGCCACTGGGATCCGAAGCTCACCAGTATGCTGGAAGAAGAAGCGCTCCCCAAGGTACCATATGCTGCCCAATTGCCCAATGAAGAATGGGTACCTCTGGCGCCGCTGATCCAAGGCGAAAGCATCATCCACAAAAGGCTGAAAGGCCAACTCATCATGCAGGCCGTCAAGACGGGGAACAGATAGCTGAAAGTAAACAAAGGAGAATATTAGAATCTAACAAAAAGGAGAAAAGGAAATGAGGGAGAGAGAGATGGAAAAGGTACTTACCTCTCTCCTGAAGGTCCTGTCCAGGTGCGCCCTGGCCGACCTAGGGCGACTCTTCTCTAAGTCACGCCTAATCTGATTCCACCGACGGGCCAAGGGAAATGTCCCCTCAGGCAAGGTGGAGGTAGGGCGAAAGTGGGCCACATAGACCCAAGCAAAGAACTGAAAAAGAAAAAAAAAGAAGAAGAAGAAAAAAAAAAAAGAAGAAGAAAAAAAAAAGAAAAGAGAAAAAAAAAAAAAAAAGAAGAGAGGTTAAGCAAAGAAAAAAAGAAGGAAAAAGAGAAGAGAAAAAAAGAAAAGAAAGGAAAGGAAGAAGAAAAGAATTTATACCTGCAAAAAGGGCCAGAAAAATCTACAACCCACTCCGGCCCCCCTGGAAGAGGATAGGCCAGAAACTACCCGCCGTAGCCCTGCTAGCAGGGTGCCATAAACCAGCTGGCCCCAAGCATAGTCCCTCGCTCGGTGCAGATCCCGGAGAAGGCTCAAGAAATGAGGGCTGACTGAAGTAGTATCCTCTAAGCAGAAGCAGGATCCCATCATCAGAAAAAAAAGAAACCGGAAAGCTACTGGGAAACTGGGATGCTCCGCTGCTAGGGTGCTGAATCCCCTCTACAAAAATGCCTCCCTCAACCACGTCCGGGAAATACGGGTGATCCTGCTCCGGTCCCACGCCTCCACTGGCATCTCGTCATATCCCAAAAGCTCGGCGATCTCCAAGTTCGCCGGCCGATCCATCTCAGTGATGACATCTCCAGTCATCCTGATCCCGGTAATGAGAGCAAAGTCGGAAGGACGAATACCTATCTCCACGTCAGGCAGATGAAAGCTCAAGGTCTCTGGGAAGAATCGCTCCATCAGTGCCAAGATCAAAGGCCGATCCTGACGAACGCCGGTGATGGTGATGAAATGGCCAAATCCAAAACGGCCCATCTCTCGACGCAGAGGGGTCGAGCAGGCAGCTACTACATCAGCAAAAAGGGCCCAGCTCCCTCGGAAATGGGAAGAAGGATATCTAAGAGGGATGTCTGCCCTGACGCCTGCCGAAGGATGCGTCGTCAAACTATGAAGGAGAGAGGTGTCCCGAATCTGATCCGCTATCTCTGCAGGAATAGCAACACGAGTCACCCGAGCTCCTGCCCTACCTCTACGACGGGCTCCCCTACGCTCTCGAACCTCACCAGCAGGCTAGAAAGGCAAATAAAAAAGGGTTTAAGTTGAAGGTGATGAAAGAAAGGCCGGATTTTAAAAAAGGGGGAAAGGGAATACCTCTGGGATCGACTCCAGCGAATCCCCAGACGCTCCAGAGTCTGAATCTGAAAGCTCCAGACCACTGGGAGAAGAAGGCTTAGGATCCGGCTCGGCCCTAGAGGAAGACACCACATCGGCCGGATCCCTCCGAACCCTCGAAGACGAAGGCTCATCTGCGGGACCCCGGGAAGCGCGACGTGTGCGAGCCATCTACAGAACCAATTACAGGGAGAAATTCATTATGCTTCTTCGTTTAAATAAAACCATGATATTTTCTTACATGTTTTCTTTAATTTTTCTTTTCTTTAAATTAATCGAATTTGTTTGGTTTACAGGAAAAAGGAAGTCGGAAGAGACACTTCAAAAAGTGCCCGGCCGAACAAGGATTTGATTTCTTTTTAACTTCTTTATTATTTCTGTCATCTATAAGAATTATATATAAAAAACAAAATTTCCTATATATCTTTCTTATAAACAAAAAAGAGAAGAAAAGAAAGGTGTTGGAGCAAGCTATATAAAATTTTCAATTCATGTTCAATTTTAGAATTCTAATAAGTTTACAAGTCGCCTAAAGCCCTAAACTATTAAATTTGTTCTCCTTTTCAGGTTTACAAGGGGAAATAGTAAAAAGGACAGTCAAAGCAGAATTCAAAGCCGACTGGGGATGTCAAACCAGGCTCAATCCTGTTCATCCTAATAGGGTGTCAACATTATTTGGGTCCAAAAACAATCCATACCAGACGTCCAAGTATTCAGATCAAGTTGAATATTGACAGAGCAAAATCAATGAAACCTTGGCAATAAGCCAGAACATGGGCAGAAAATAGCCGGTATTCGGAAGCATGGTATGACTGAGCACACCAAATGCTCAAGTGACCAGAAAAGTAAGGGGAAATGCCTTCAAATATGCACCAAGGCATAATTCCAACAGGAGCAATAGGACAATGCTATCAAAATCAATATGGCAAATCAAGGCACTACACTAAATGAAATCAAGTGGTCATCCATACATTAGCTCGAAGTTCATGTTCTCGGATAAAAGTGTTGCAGAGAGATGATCAAGATATGAGCAAGTTCGAAATCCAAAGTGCATTTAAATCAATAACAGGAGATCAAATTCCTACATGAACCAGGATCATTTACTCAGTGATTCAAGATGTTAGAGCTCGGATTGATTGCTTGCCAGAAAAATAAAGGTTTGGCTGCTTCCCTGAAGTAGCCGAAATCAAAGTTCTACAAAGAAAAACAGAGTCTTGACCTCAACGGAGCTCCCGAAGAAACTGGCCGGACGACTGGCAAACTCAGAAAACCCTCAATCGATAAAAAGGCTGGGGCTGAGTCGTGGTAATGTTGCAAGAATTCGCAGGAATCACCAACACCGGAGGTTGTCGATCACTTGCCAAAACAGAAGTCGCCGGAAAGAACAGAGATCACCGGAAAGAAGATGATGTCGCCGGAGGAGTTGTCTTCGTCGGAGGAAAGAGGACGAAGACCGGTGAGAACGCACGATCACCAGAGAAGAGAGCAGCGCTGATAGTCTAGGGCTTTTCGCGAAAGCAAAGTGAGAAGCCGCGGTCGCGGCCTCGGTTATATGAAACCTAGAGAACCGCACATACGGAACGGTTGGTATTAATATTGTTGAAAACCGCACATACAGCACGGTTGAAATAGAAAATGCTAAAAACCGCATGTTCAGTACGGTTGGCACCAAGAAATGAATTTTCAAAATTTTTCCAATCTCTTTCAAAAGATCTATGTCCAAGGCAGTTGTGAATTGCAAGAAACACCACCCTATCAACTTTTGCTTTAAAAATTTGCTCAAATCTCACTTCATAGCCACGAGTGCTCTGTGAGAGGCGAGGAGAGGATTTGACCCTTAAGGTTAGGGACTTTTCATCAGATCCTTTAAACAAATTCTTTTTCAAAAACCATATTGGAGTTCTTGCAGCTCATAATCGAATGGACATGATCTTGAGAGGCGCAATTTGCGGGTCTTTTGGCTCTCCGCTGTCAATTGATTCTAATTCCAGCGAAGAGGGGGCAGTTGTAGACACCCCAAATTGCACCTCAATATAAGAGAATACCTAAGAAGAGCTTCAAAAGTCTTATTTGAGCTTTGACATATGTCAAACATTCAAAAACTTTCAGAATCAGTGCCAACCGTACTGTGTATACGGTTTTTAAAATTTTGATCTCAACCGCTCTGTATGCACGGTTGCAACCGCACACACAGCACGGTTGATATCCATGCTTGTTGCGCTGGCGGCCACGTGGCTTCGCGAAGCTTCGGCCGTTGAGCCGTGTGGACAGCAATCAATTAAAGCATAACTAAATTGAACCGCCCTGTATGTGCGGTTTGGTTAAATTTGTATATGAACCGCACTTTGAGTGACGGTTGTGTAGAAACCGCACTGAGTATACGGTTTTGGCTGTTTCAGAGATTTGCGAAATGGCTCGATCTCTGAGCCTTATTTACACATATTACCTCTCTCTTGGGGACTTCAACTCCCTATTTCATCCTCCGAAACTTGCTGAATTACTCAAATTCAAGTCTTGGAGGAGAATTGGAATAATCTAGAAGGCCTTTTTGGCCTACCCTTGGGACTCTTCTACCCTTGACTTGGCCTATAAATAGAGGGGTCCTCCTCTTGCAAATGGCTGACAATCTGAAGCTTAGAAGCTCTGCAAGAAGAAGGAGAACCTCTGCTGGATTGGCTACTCAACTGTTCAAGCTACTAAGGTAAAGCCCATTTGAGTTATTGCTTCCTCTTTAAATTCTAGCAATCTCTCATCTTCTACCTTTCTGTAGTGTAAGGCCCTTGTCTTGATTTGTAGCTCCAAACCCCTTCTAAAGTACCTAGGAATCCTCTCTAGCTGTAAAACGTGAAGAGAGAGCATGGGGAAAAGGAAGGTGGAATGGATCCTCTAGGTTTAGAACCCACAAATGATGAAAAGCATGCTGTATGGTTATTTTGAACCCTTGAATGCTTCTCTGATCATTTTGTATTTGGAGAAGATGTGAATCCATGCTCCCAATAGCAATGGATTCCAACCTTCTCATAGGAATGTGATTTTCCACATCTCCACACCCACTTTTCACTGTTTTTGCAAGAATAGGCTAGATCTTGGATTTCCATGTTCAATACGGGAGATCTGAGATCATTGGCCTTAAAAAGAGTTTTTAGAACTTCATGAGAAAGTATTTTGTGGATTTTTGAGGTTTTGGCCGAATCCACATGCACACATGCACTGGTTTCCATGTTTCCTCTTTAAAATCTTCAAAGTAGGGCAGATCTGTGGCCTGTCTTGGAATGCTCATAACTTCATCCTCCGGATGAATTTTTGAGTGATTCTAAAGACATGTGATAGATTGGAGAGCCTACTTAATATCTGGAAATTTTCGTCCATTTCCATGTATCCAATTTTTGACACCATCTCTTCAAAGTTTGTAGGTCAGTTCAGCCCAGATTGCTGAACTTGCCGCTTTGATGGTGCACTATTTGCTCAGTTTTAATCCGTTTCATGTGATTCCAGTTTTTAAGTTTTCTTTGAGAAGTCTATTTTCATTTCCAACTGGTTTCAGCAGATTTCAATCTGTTTTGTGCCTCAGGTGCTCAATGGACTCAGAGGTGCTCGCTGGCATAGTCCAGAGCTCATCTGTGGTCTTTTAGGCCTGTTCAAGAGAGTACACAAGTCACATCCGGATAGAGATTGGTGTGAGGTTTTTTTCTTTGGAAAGATGGCACCACATACTTCCCCCATACCAATTTTCATGAATTTTTATTGAGCCAAACTCCACGAATAGGATTTTGAAAATGCCTACTCACCACTTTTTTCTGAGTTATAACAGTAGATTTCAGATATGGATTTCTCTTTCATTTTGAATCAGATTGAGTTGAAATTTTTACTGTATACTCTATTATATACCAGTTTTCAAATGGCTTTGGTTTCATTTGATTTGGATTTAAATTGAATGAGTTATGGTTTATCAAAGCTTTCAAGCTCTTTTGACCTAATTTCTCCAGATTGGCCTTAGCTTGATTTTCTTCATTTTTACTTTGATTTCACTTCACTCATGAAGTTTTAGAAGTGATGGATCCACGAAGAGAGCCTAAGTTCATTAGACTTCTCATGTGGAAGGGTCACACACATTGTGCTTGTTAATCACCTCTTAGTCCATTTTACTAACAAATGATTTAAAGCATAAGCAAGCATGTGGTAACCGTCTTAGACGGATGAGTGGGGGTGCCTAACACCTTCCCCCGCTCATAAATAATTCCCCGTACCTAATCTCTGGATTTTTTCCTTGTATTAGAGCTACTTTGGCTCTATTTGACATCTATGAACCTTTTGGTGTCCATTCACACCTTAAAATGGATGGTGGCGACTCTTAGCATTTTATCGATCCCCGCGTGACGATATCGGATGTCATCCGAGATGACGAATCCATGTCTCACAGTTATACACTGGAAGATCTGCTGGTCGAATGGTGAGCGTATGTACATATCAGCATCATTCACAGACGTCGTCGTATACGCCCACGCATAAAGTACAGTTAAGATAGTGGTTAGCCATTGATTATTGTTAAGATAGAGGTGAAAATACAACACATACTGTGGAAAGATCCTGGTTCATATCTTTTGTTTTTCAGAAGCTCTAACCCATAGTACGTTTTGCAACCACTCCTATAGCTAATTTCATTTACATTTTAGTAAATTACATAAACCTCCCTGAGGCATGCACTTAATTTCATTTACATTTTAGCTAATTTCATTTACACATACTTCTCTTCACATTCGAAATCACACTTTCTCTCTTGTAAGAGAATTTTAAAGTTTTGTTTGTTTTTATTTAAATGCCCTCTACTTTGTCAGAAAATTACTTCCCTTTATTTGTTAAAAAATTATTTCTCTTTCTTCATTCTTTTTCTCTAGCTCACCAAATAATTAATTTGAAGGATAAATTTATTTCTTTTTTATATTTAAAGAGAAATTAGCCATATCTATAAAAAAAAACATGGAAGGAGGTATGACCTCAAGGGAGATTTATGTAATTTACCTATTTTGCTTATAATTATAGGAACAACTGAAACAAAAATATGAAAAAAGTCTAATGAAATGAGTTAGGAATATAATATAATTACCTTTATAAATTTACTAAGCATAAATGCATGGAAAATTCAAAGCCTAGTTGTGCTTCAAAAGCGCAATAAAAGTTTGGATTTATTATTAAAAAACATCCTTTTTTAAGTAGAAAAACAGTGTCAAGAATAAGTAAAAATATTGGGATATCCACGTCTATTTTCTACATATTTTATTTCTTATTAGTATAAAGAAGGGAAATAGGAAAGGATAAAGCTTGAATTTGCAGCTGCATAATCTATGGCTGTGTTTGGTAACGCTTTTCGGAAGTACTTTTTTGCTTTTGAAAGCAAAAAATTGCTTTTAAAAGCAAAAGTACCGTTTGGTTTCGCACACGAGAAGCAATTTATTAAAAGCAAAGAAGCAATTTTATTGCTTTTCACCAGAAGCAACATTTTTGTTGCTTCTCAATTTTTTGACAAAATTGATTTATTGCTTTCAAAATCCCTCGATACTATCGGGGTTTCTTTAACGGACTCCTCGGTATCTCTCAACCGTGCGGCTCATCTTCTTCATGAAACTCGACTGCCTTCAACCAAGAGATCATCTTCTTCTCTGGCACTAATCTTCTTCTCCGGTGACTCGACGTGTTGTCTTCTCCGGTGACGGTAAGCCCCTTCTTCTCCGATACGACATGTTGTCTTCTCCGGTGACTCCTCTCTGTTCGGATTTAATTTCTTAAGACATCAGTTTCACTAGTGCTATGCAACTTGGATCATCTCAAATTCAAGGGCAGCCAATGCTTCTCATACGACGTGTTAATCATCTCAGATTCATAGATTTGCAGTGATCCCAGCTCCTCATACAACGTTATTTTATACCTTTTTTTCACCATTGTAGGTTGTAGATACCCCTTGTTTTTTCCAATAGATCTTCATCTTCCTCTTCTGCCCAACAGGTCTCAAACAGCCATGGTATTTGATAAGTCATGAAAATACCACATTATAGCACATAAAATTCATGACTTATCTGATTTTATTTCATATTTAATTCCCAATTTTTCTTAGAAATTGTCAAAGTCTTTCATCTTTGCATTTTATTTTCATTGTCTAAATTGTGCCTAATTTGTTGATGTAGAGATACTCTTGGTGATTATAGAAGTCAAGGTTCAAACGGCGTAACAATCGGAGTCAAATTGTAGAAGATATGATCAACGTTCGCTGGCCGTTCGCCTGTCGTTCGTATCTGCAGAGAAACCCGAGAGTAGCGTGAGCTGAACGTTCGCTTGACGTTCGAACGTTGGTGATCTACAGAGAAACCCGAGAGCAGCGTGAGCTGAACGTTCAATTGTCGTTCGAACGTTGATGGAAAATAGAGAAGTTATGAGCAGTGTTCGCTGACCGTTCGATGAACGTTCGAACAAGAGAAGAGGAAAAAACTTTTTGACTTGAGTGTTCGACCTGCGTTCGACCGTCGTTCGAACGATCAAGTAGAAAAACCTGTTATGAAATTCCGAACTTTGCGGATTTGTTTCCTTTTTCTTGGGGATCTTCTTCTTGTTTTTAGGAGGACTTTAAGGGGTTTCTAATTAAGGAGATTAGGTCGTTTTTGGACTTCTAAGTCGTGGATATACAAGGAAAGGGAGTTCTCCTTTCCTTAGGAGTTTTTTTTTAAGGAAAGTTTCTATTTTCTCGTCAAGGGATTTTTGGGCAAGCTTTGAGATTTCTATAAAGGAGGAGCTGGAACGTGAAGAGAGGGATATATTTTTTATGCTGGGAACGTGAGAAGGAAGCTGGAACACAAAGAGATCAAAGCTTGGATCTCATTAGTTTATTTCTTCTCTTTTCTTCTCTTTTTAATATACTCTGTTTTGATGGTTATTCTTAGTTCAGTCATGAACTAATTTCTCTTTCTAAGGCTTTGATGTAATCTAAACATGATGTTTTAATTCTGAATACTATTGCTAAAGGATTTATGATTCACTATTTGAGTATTTTATTATTGTGCTTAACCCAATTGAGTATTTGATCACCATTCAATTGTATTTGATAATTGTATTGAGACCGAGATGAGATATACAACTTTAGTTCCTATGATAAAATACCATATTCTACATGTTGATAGAGATATTGGCATGGTTTATGTAGTTTTGTGTTTTTGGACATAAAACTCCACAAATCTTAATGTGCCTTATTGCTTTTAAATTCACATAGAGATATCGTGAGTTATCGTGGGAAGGTAAGTTCGTTGGTGCTCGAGAGAGACCATTGGATAGAATAGGGATTTTCGCTTTCAAATTGAATTATAACATTCAGTAGCATGTGTATTCAAGAATTAATTCAAATTTGTTTATGATGAAATCAAATGCCTTAGTATTTTAAATCTCTTATTAAATCTTACTCTAATATTTTCTTAGTTAATAATTTTAATTGCTAGTTAAAAACCCATCTCACTTTTTGATTATCCAAATAGAATTTAGGATAGTAATTTCAGTATTTAGTAGCTACCATTCCCTGTGGATTCGATACTCTATTTCATCACTTTATTACTTGTTATGAATTTGTGCACTTACGAAAAAGTACATCAGTATTGAAGTTTATTATCTGCGTTTAAGCTCTTTCTGGTAAAAGCATGTTGGCTTCCCTGGAGTGTGTGTCGTAGGTACCCCGTACCAGTAACACTGAACTAGCTGTTCTTTCTGTTTTTAGATTGGGTTTAGTATATGCGTGATTTCTTGCTCTTGTGTATTTTGGTAGTGGGGTCCTAGAGTCTTAGAATCCTAGGTTCTTGTGCGCATATACCAACTAGGTTCAGTACATTATTGTTTGATTTCAGTTGTTTAGTTTTCTCTGGTTGCATCTTGTGATTTCCGTAGGAGTTTATTTTACAGGTTAAAGATTCCTTGGGACATATAGTGGGTTCTGATGCTTAAATTTGTTTCATGGGGTTTATTTAATTTGTAATCTTCAAGTTGGCTCAGATGTTGATGCTACAGTGAAGGATTCTTGTTTGTGTGGGATATGGAGCTGGGATCACTGCAAATTAACTCCCTTGTTCATCTTCTTTTTGCACAACCTGCTTGGGAAAATGCGGAAATGAAGGATTAATAATTCATCTAGTCAAAATTCTTGATTTCCCCTATCTTCTACTCAAAATCTTCGTGTGACTAATTCACCTGTTGGGAACTTCTGCGGATCTCCTCCAGTCCTCACTATACTAATTGATTCGGTACTGGTTGCAATAGCTATATAAGCATTTTTTTTTTCTCCAATTCTGGGCTGTCACATTTTGGTATTATTCATTTAGAACTATAAAAATTCTGTTTGCTGCAAAGGTCTGTAGCAAATTTGAAGACCAGTATAAACTGTTTGCCAGCAATTGAGGCCCATGCTTGTGTGATAGAATAGTGAATTTTCAGAATAATAGAATAGGTACCTTCATGTACTGTGGAGGTAACTTCACTTTGTTAGAGCATAATTTTGCCAGCAATATAGAGAGATGCATAGGAATGTGAATAGATCAAATCATTTAATGAGTTGTATGATCATGTAGAGCTATTCAGACACAAATGATAGTTTGGATGGAATACTGAACCTTCTCATCAATGTTCAATGATGCCCTCTCATATTTTGAGTCTATTTCAGCTCAATCTTTAATTGACATTGGCTCATGGTTGTGTTTGTTAACATTGTTTACATCTTTAATACCATTTTGCATTACTGTTAAAAGGTTTGCATCACGGGCAAGAGCATTATTATCAATCTAATGCAATTTTAAATTATAATTTTTTAGGATTCTACATAAACTTATGAATAAGAGTTCAACTTGGGTTGGTTTTACCCAAGAATCGGTTGATCCAAGCTAACCTCAGGTGAACTTAAATTGGGTTTTTAGTTTAGTTTTGGGTAAACTAACCCAAAATGAATCCAACCTCATATTACATTTGCACCTGTCTTAGCTGGTGATGGTTGGATTATGTGTTCTTGCTCTGAGGTTTGGTCTCAAATTAGTATGGATGTATAGGTAAACTGGGAACGGAAACAGAAAAATTACTTTGCAAATGTTCATGCAAATGGAGAAACTACAGTTTTTTTAATACAGTGAATGAGATCAACTACTTGATATCAGTCAGCATAAGACTAGTTCGTAATTTTTCCTAGGGGAAATTAGAGATCATTCAACAGATACTTTCTTCTCTGTGATGTTGATGCCTTGACTGAATTGTTTCCTATTCAAGCTTCTTTCATCTTCAAGTAGCATGACAAATCCATTTCTTTCTCGTTTATCGTGTGTGTGTGTGTGTAAATAGGTCTAAGTGAGTTGTTTCCTATTCAAGCATCTTTTATTTTGTTTCCTTTCCAGTAAAATTTACATTTAATGTAGATAATTTTTATATTTTAAATGTCAATCACCTCATGGCAATTGCTTGTGCTTCTGATATATTTTATTACTTATCTTTTTAATTGTTTGCATATATAAATTAGTGTTCTAATGATAGATATTTGTCAATTAGATGTCTTCCATTCCTACTACAAATATATCTTTTGAAGATGCTGAAGAGTCGGTGGCAAATTGGAACAGGGATCAAGAGGCAATATTCACAGAATTTGAAGATGAAGAAATGGTGGTCGAAGATGTGCTAGCAGGTTCAAGTTCAGAACAACCCATAGAGATTGATGTGACGGCTAAATCTCGACGAGAGATGTCAGAATTAAGAGACTCAATTGCACGTAGACTAGCTAGTGCATATGGATTAGCACAATGGTGATATTAGATACTTGTTTAGTTATTTGAATGTAATTAAATGACTATTTTATGAATCTTTTATAATATTGGACTTATATTTTTGGGTATATTTCTAAGTACAATACATAAATTGTGTACAATACTTTTATGGAAGCAAAAAGCAATTTCTATGTTACTGCAATTACCAAACATGCTTTTTTGCTTCTTAGAAGCAAAGCAAAAGTTTACCAAACGCATTTGCTTCAAGAAAAGATCTTTCGAAAAGCATAAAATTGCTTTTTTGCTTTCTTGCTTTTGGAAGCAAAAAAGCAAAAGCGTTACCAAACGCAGCCTATGTCTTATTGGAGATTTACTTATTAGGCATCATATATGTAGCTACTCAAAACTTTTGGAGCCATCATATTCTTAGCTACTAAAAACTTTTAGATCTGGTGATCTAAAGGAGATGAGAAAGTTGAGGCTTCAAGCTAGGTGGCTTGAACATAGAATTCTATGAAAAACATGTTCCGTTGAGATAACAAGTCAAGGAAAACTGCAATTTCCACAAAATTTGCCATCTAGGTATAAATGCAACTGCAGATTACAAATGTTGATAATAGATCATCTCATCAGTGAGAACTAGATTTTCCCTAGCTATCAAAACATAAGCAGAACAGATAAGGAGACCATAAACCACCTTCTTACTCACTGTTCCATTGCAACTAGTAAATAATAGCATTCAGTATAGAGACTTGGGGTGAAGCGAGTTGAAAATTATCAAATGAACACTGACCATTATTCATGTCCATATGACTGAAAATATACTTGTATGTAAGAAGAAGATCTTGTATATGATACACCAACTTTGTGGTGGGCATGGACTATGCTTCGCAAGGGGAGACGTACTGTGATCCATGATGAGCCAATTCTTGAGAGGGTTGTTTCTGTTATTGGCTCTTGTTAAGAGTGACACTTCAGTGGAAATTGTCCAAGTCCAATCAATCCAAACTTTTAGATACAGGAGATCTTTATGAGCATTAAAAAAAATTCACAAATTAAGGGGGGTATAAACAAAAAATAAAATTGAGGACTGCTAACAGATTTATCAACAACCAAAATTCCCTTCCTGACAAACATTTATAAGTAAACAGATTTCCAACTGTCCACATCTTTGCTTAGGATTGCTATTAAAGTCTCTGTTTGGTACTATACGGTGTTCAGGGGCTGGCTTTTTCCATTTTTATTAGTGAAATACCAAACATATTTTGTTAGCTATTTGCTCTTTCACACAATTCATCAAACACAGACAATGCACTGACAAGTGACAACCACACAAATAACAACAAATAAAATCAAGTGGTGCATAGCAGCTTTTGCAACTACTCACTCTCTCAAACAACACATCGCACACCTACAAGGCAATTCATAAATCAAGCATTTGCAGAAAAACACTATTACGATGAAATGTGAACTACCTGAGAAATATCTGTTATGAAGAAAACCATATAGCACGAAATGCAAAATGAAATCTATGCGTAATTAGGTCAAGAAACCATAACAGCTTCCCTTTGTCCATCTCATGCGCAAACGGATGCAGAAATGACGTTGCCAAGTACCAACTTAATTCCCACCACCCTAGTTTTTCTCCTCAATCAAAGTATCAAAGTGGGGAAAAGGGACGGCTGACAACGACGGGTTAGTAGATTCTTACTTTCAAAGAGAAAAAAACCTCTTCGCCTAATCTTCTATGCTCCTACGCAGCTCTTATCTCTACTTTTATTTGAAGCATCCACAGAATTGTGCCTTGCGTATTAGAAAAAACCAAGGCAATATCATTACAAAGTATCCAACTCTTCCACCACAAAACAAAATAAAATAACAAGAATAAAAAAAGTGAATCTACAAAAATCTACGAACAAAAATATACAAAGATCAAAGGATGATCAATGCAGATCAAAAACAGAAATACAGATAGAAGTGACGGCTGAAGGAATGAAGAATTAAAAGTAAAAGAGGGAGACGAACCTGTATTCACTTGAGGTAGGTTTTGGCAGAATCGATTGCTCCAATGGACGAAGTTTGATGCAATAAAACAGGAAAATGAAGAGGTAGAAAGTGTTTCTCCGAAGAGCAAGCACCAATAGCAAATGGAGAAAGGAACCCTTTCCAGTTGTACAGGTTCTCTACTTCGAAGCTGTGATAGAGGAGAGGTGCTACAGCCGAAGAGAGAAAGAAGGAGAAATTTTGCATAGACTCGAGAAGGCGAGAAAGAGCTCAAAGGCGAGAGAGAGGGCTCAATCGAGAGGGCTTATCGAAACAGAGGAAGGAGAAGCCACTCTCAAGTGCTTCTCCTTATGGGTCATGTTCCTCTTCTTCTTATGGGTAAGTACTTATTTAAGCACTTATTTAATAAACCATAAGCACTTATTTAAGCAATCCCAGACGCAGCCCAAATCACAAACTTGTTAAACGGTCTTCTAGATGAGCATTCTCATTTCCCAGCCGACGACCGATTAATGCGTGAAGGCACTTTTGAAAATAAAGATTTTAACAAAAAGGATATTTTGGTTATGGGTAGGTACCCAAAAAAAAAAAAATACTTAAGGTAGTTGTTACTTTTATTAGAAGCATAGGTATTGATTTGTTCCAATAATTTATGATCTTGAATAAAAAAACAATTTTATTTTATAAGTAGTATTTTACGTAAGTGAAATTAAAAAAAAGGGGTATTTTGACTATATAAGAAATAAAAGAAAAAATATAGTTTATGGTAAGATATTTATGCTATAATAGAATCTTAAAATAAAATTATTTAAAAATTGTAAAATTGATTTTTAGTTATTATTTTAAAAGGTTTTTGGGGTGTTTCTTACTGCTTTAAGCCTTTTAACATATAAACTTCGGTTAAAGCCCTAATTATTTTTGTATGGTTTGAAAATAAATATGTCTTAATGCTTTAACATTATAATAATTTAAAATGACAAATTTTTGTTTTTATTAGAAAAAAAAAGTAGTTGTGGTAATATAGTCGGACTCTCCTTGTCCCTTTTTTTAATATTACTCTACATTTTAAGTACCAAAAAATGCTTATGCACATCTTTATCATAAATGTTTGTTGATCAAGTGTAATCTAGCTTCCACTATGAAAGTGATAAGGATACACAGAACAAGAAGCAGAACCATAAAAAGGAGCATCTAGAGCAGCTCTACCCAAAATAGTTTCTGCAAGAGAAGCAAACCAAGTGGAGTAGCAGGAGCTTGTTACGCTATTATATATTGTTTGTAAATTAGTTGGACTGAACATATGCACTCTTCGACAAGTTACTCAAAGCAATGCAAATGACCATTGATTGGAACAACCAAATAAAGAGACAAAAACAACACAAATGGAGATTAAAACTTTGAACATGGAGCAAACATGCACAAAATAGCGTTAAAATGGGGTACAGTTCATCTTCACAAAATCCAAAAGCACACTACAAGAAAAAGGTGATGTAACGACACTAATATAAGGGCACTTATACAAAAGTGCCGTTATATGTGCCTTAATACGGCATTTCATATGCAGATGCCGTTACAAAACAATTTATTACGGCACTTTTATTAAAATGCCACTATAAAATAATTTATTACGATATTTCTAAGAAAAATGCCACTATAAAACAATTTATTACTGCATTTTCTTAGAAAATGCCGCTATAAAATAATTTACTAGGGCATTTTCTAATTAAACGTCCCTAAAAAATAATTTGTTACTGCATTTTCTAAGAAATGCCATTATAAAGCAAATTATTACAGCATTTTATAAGAAAATTGATTCTATAAAACAAATTATCACGGCACTTTTCTAGAAGATGCCGGAATACAATAAGTTATAAAATATTTATTATGGCACTTTATTAGAAAATGCCATTATCACCGACTCTCCATCCGCATTTCCAGAAAGCTCGCCACCATTTCCAAGGTTGGAAGAGGAAAAGCTTCTTTCCTGAGTTTCCTCCATTTCTCATGAAATGAAATCATCCATCCTCGGTTTGGAAAAATGGTTTAAAGAGGTTAAAAATGAGAGTGAGATATCAGATTATTCACGATCAGGTCTAGGGTTCGCGCATCTTTCAAAACCCTAGAAAAGCTCGTGAATCGCTAGCCTGAACAGCTCTATCCGATCCGCTGTTGAAGGTCCGTGTTCTTCCTCTCTCTTTTTTTTCTTCCGATTTAATGGTAAAACCAACAGTGTTCACCGCCGCTCCATCTGCAACAGGTGATCTGTTCCTTTTCTTCACCTAATATTTTTCTGCATTTCACTAATCGGCACCTTGACTCCTTGGCACGCGTTTCATTTCAGGTCAGGATCAAAACCTAACTCAAATCAGATTTTTCTTTATTCTTCTGTGCTACTGATTGTGATTGCAATATCTGATGCTCGAATTGGAAAATCCGCTATTGCAATTGCAATCTCTGATACTCAAAGACTTTTTTTTAATCTATGGAATTAATTGGCCTTTAATCTGTCATATGATAAATCATTTTGTTTAATAGAGTAATTTCTTACATTATTTGATGTTGATGATTTGATTCATGTTTCTTAGAATTCCACAATTGGATGTTGTCGTTTTAGAAAACTTCAGTCCATGATTTCACTGTCAAGGTTAGTTTGTTTTGCTAAACAAGTTTGGGAATCTGTTAGGTTGTGAATTGTGATTTCTGCGATTTGCTTTTCTTTTTCTCAAGTCTCCAAAAGTACTTGATAATTGTAATCGAGAATCCATTGGAAAGTTTCTGAGATATTATTATCTTCTGGCATTTGGGTGCGGCTGCATATTCATCTTATAGATTCGTTTGCTTGTATCTTTCTCTTGGCAAAATTAGCAGGTTCAACTGGGATTTGTGGTTCTCAAATTGTTTTTATCTCCTATTTAACTGGATTTTTAGTTGGCTTGCCCTGATTTAAAAAACAGAAAAGGTGGGCTGGAGAGTTTAGGTTTCTGGTTACTTTTTTGAAATTTTATTCTGGAACATTGATTTTTAAATGACAAAATATTTAACATAATAAGGAAGCAATGGTTAAAAATTACGAGCTCTGGTTTGTAGTCTTCTGCTATAAAATCAATTGATTTGTTAGTTCTCATTCTCTTCATAGAGATCTACTAGATTCCAAAACTTCTCTCTCTCTCTTTCTCTCTACAATCACTAAATCCTTCTTTTTTCATTTGATTCTATTCCTTGATTGGGGTCACTTTCATTTGCAGGATGCTAAAGGAAATGATGTGGATCTTAGCCAGTACAAGGGGAAAGTCCTGTTAATTGTCAATGTTGCATCCCAGTGGTACGTCATGTTCATCTTTTAGTCCTGCATATCTTGCTTTACCCTGAAGTTAAATTCTCATTTTAGGGTTGAAGCTTCAATTTTCAGAGCCTAAAAATCAATTTTAAGTTTCATTCTACATTCGACTGATTGCACACTTTCTCTTTTCTCTCTCTCTTTCTATTTGCCTTGATTGTAAAACATCCTCCTTGGAGTCTATATTTAAGTTTCATTTTTTTAAATTTCACCTGTTTCTCAACTTCTGTTAACAGTGGCCTGACCAACTCAAACTACAAGGAGCTGGGTCAGTTGTATGAGAAGTATAAAAATCAAGGTTTGGGACTGCATTTATATGACTCCAGCCTAAGTATCTAATTCGGTAGTTCTGGATTTTTATTTAGATTAATCAATTGACTTCTTCAACACCCTCAACCCCACTCCTTTGTTTTGGTGTCTTGCAGGACTAGAAATTCTGGCTTTTCCGTGCAATCAATTTGGGGCATAGGAGCCAGGAAATAATGATCAGATCCAAGAGTTCGCTTGCACTCGCTTCAAAGCAGAGTTTCCCATTTTTGACAAGGTAAATCTGAAAACCATTATCATCAACATAAGCCAGTTGTGAAGTTGTTCTTTTATATTTTTATATATCACAGCAAAACTAGTCCAAAGCACAAAAATGAAAAGGAGATGCTGTTTTTTCTTTGTTTTTTTTCCTCAATTTGTGTATACTGATGAACATCTTAAGTCCTGCTGAGATTACCTTAACTTTCCATGTTGGGCATACTTGACATCATCCTCACTATTATGTTACTAGAACAAATTGGAGGGTAAACTAGTGATTACACGTTTGATGTCACTCCTTTCCTGACAAATCAGAAGAAACTTTCCCAATAAATGATAAATGAGAAGCTCAACAATGAAATGCCTGTGATGTGCTTAGCTGCCTTAAATTTGGTTAATTCCTCACTCATTTTGAAGTGTATTCTATATTTCATCTTTCATTTGTCTCATCCCTCTGGGAATACTGTATTAAGATTCTTACAATATAGGAGTGATGCCAGGAGATGGAAGAAATCCAGTTCAAGTGTTAGCTTGATTAGAATGCCTTTAATCTTTAGCACCATATGCAACATTTCATGCTTATTTGGAGTTAAAAACTAATTTAACTCTCTGATGTGACTAATTACTTGATTAATTTCATCTTGGTGCATTTTTCTTAATTTGCCACAGTCCTAGGAGTGTAGGAGGATGAAGATGACATGTGTTCATTGTCTTTTGTTTCTGTTTGTGATCAAATAAAGAGTAAACGCCTTCCATAATAAACCAAATTATCATGTTGTTATTACAATAGGTTAATGTAAATGGGGACAATGCTGCACCAATCTACAAGTTCTTGAAGTCGAGCAAAGGTGGAATATTTGGAAGCAGCATCAAATGGAACTTCTCCAAGTTTTTGGTCGACAAGGAGGGGAATGTCGTCAATCGTTATGCTCCCACAACCTCCCCTCTTAGCATTGAGGTATGTATGGCTCTTAGTTCAGACCCACTTAGTATAATGATGTATATATCTTTTGATTCATCTGCTATGGATTAATAACTATCTCAGAAGCAGCTAATATTTACTGTCTGGGGCTTCTGCAGAAAGATGTGAAGAAGCTGTTGGGTATCTGAAGAGTGCTGTAACATCGCTTTGTTACAGAGTCAAATTGAATCACTCCAGGTGAGGCACTACATATGTTGGAACTTTCACTCTTTTGTTTGATAATGCTCAATATCGCGTTATATTTCTTTGGAGAATGCTTTGAAATCAACCAGTTTATTAACAATTCTGCCATTGTAACTGTCTTTATGTATAGACTAGAAGTTAAAGGCTTTATTTCTTTCTTGACTAATATTTTTAATCTAGCCGTATACATTCTATCAAAGTTTGCTAATCCTTTTCTTTTCCCCTTTTTTTATTTGTTTTAGAGAAAAGGCTCGGTAGATGCTGCTGAGTAGGTGGGCAAGGCTCATGCACGAGCTGGGGAACTTGAGAAGCAGGTCAGTTTTGTACGAAAGAACTTATCAAAAGTTTTTCAGAATGAGTGCATTTTCAGATGTTAACCTTCCTTGCAGATTGACAAGCTACAAAAGGAAATGGAAGCACAAAATGGGAAGAAGGGTGCCTTGGAATCACAAGCAAGTGAAGCAGAGAAGAAAATACAAGAATTGAGTTTGAAAGTAGAAGATGTAAGCATTTGAATTTTTTGATTTGAGTTAGGTGTATACAATTGGAGCTATATCCGTTTGGGATCTATATTATGCCCCATGCGTCTATTCTTCTCAACTTTAATGATGTATCTTTTATTGCTTTGTTAGATGGTAGTGATGAGGAGTTGATGGCTTGTGATAGGGTAGTCTTGTTTTTTCTTACTAGTCCACTGTCCCAATTAAGAATTTTGAGTAACTATCTTTTGTATTCTAAAATTTGTCCCTGGGGGGGTTGAATTAAATTTTTTTTAAATTAATATACTTTTAGCGGCACTTGGTGGTTGCCGCTAAAGCCTTCAAGTGCTGATAAATTTTATTACGACACTTTAAAAAAATGCCGTAATAGTTTACATTCTTACGGCATTTTTAAATGCCGTAAAAAGTCACTTTATAGCGGCATTTTCCAAAGTGTCGTTATAAGTTGTCGCTATAACATAATGCAACACCACTTAAAACGGCACTTTATCAAAATGCCGTTATATGTTATAACGGCATTTTTTCATATTATAAGGGCACTTTTGAAGTGCCGTAATAAAGATACTTTTTTTGTAGTGGCATGACCCTGACAACAGCAGAAAATTTAAAAAGAGGTGGCTCATCAGGAAATGGATCCTTCGTTGTTTCTCCACACCCTTGCAGAACATCAGAGAAATCAATTCTACATTCTTTTTTTCATTTTATTTATTCTAAGGCCGGTAGAATAAATAGGTACATAAGTGAAACCTGGTGTGATGCTGATTTTAAAGTGATATATGATGGTACATAAGTGAAACCTGGTGTGAGGCTTCGATAAAAATTTTGTGTGTTTCTTATCAAATAAATAATTGATTAAGTATATTTTATCTTACATGCAGTTATGTATAGGGGTAATCACTTTATTTAGTCGAATATTTGGATAATAAAATGATGAAAAATGTAAATGATGATATATGTTACCAAAAACTATAGTAAGGTACAAGTCCGACAAATTAAAGACACCTTTTGGCTTACTAATTAATATTTGTTACCAATAATTATGGACTCTAAATCATACCAAATTATGAACATGAGATATTAACGTCAGAAATTTCAAGATATTGGTTTTGGATTTTAACACTTCCATAAATGTGTAATTAATATTTTTAAATGCCTAAATTTTGTATTTGACTATTTTTTAACACTATATATATATTAAGCGTAGATTAATTTGGCCCTAGTCATATGAACAGAGAGAGACTTTTTATTGCTATAACAACCTTCATATAAAATTGATTGTGATTTTTATTTTGGGAAATTGGCACTTGGTTCTCATCTTACATGGTTTGTCTCTTCATCAAATCAAGCAAAAGATACTTTTAAAAGAATATTTAATTTGTAGACCGTGTATCAATCTTGGATACCGCTATATATCTTTCACTTTGTGACATGAGGGGAGTAATGGATGTAAAGATAAAGGTAATAAATACTTGTTACACACTACTATTATCAAATTTGAGTTCGTTGTACCTATGGAATTCCCTTAAGTCTATAATCCATAGCTTCCATTCAATAAGAATGAAATTGCAATTTTGTAATCATTGATCAATTTTATTACTCATCCTAATGTCAAGATTTTCATTTGTCAAAGATATATACACCAAAGAGAACCATTTGAATGGTATCTGTATGTAGGTAAAATTATCTACGTGCGAAATTTGAATTAGCCAAATTGTCGCTACATGTGATAAGGAAACGATTTTCCCCAGAGAGAGGGAGGAAGGACGAAGGGAGGGAGAGAGAGAGAGAAGAAAAAAAAAGAAAATGCTCTTAGTACTCCATAGGTGAGATTAACATCAAATATACAAGATTGCTGTGATGACGCAAATGACTTGGACGTAGCCTGGGAAATTTCTGGTTTGTGGAATCAAGTTGATGACGCAAAGAGCTATAGAATATTTGAGCAATAGTATATTGCAAAATTTTTGTTGTCATTGTGGCAATTAGGGGTGCAACTCGGTTTGGTTCGGTCTGGGTTGATGTCAACCCAAGACCAAACCCAAAATATATATAGTTAAACCGAACCGAATTGAAAACCAAACCTACAAAACCAAAAACTGAACCAAAAATTTATAAAAAAACCGAACCGAACCGAAATACATGAAAACTATTCAGTTCGGTTTGGTTCAGGTTAGACCAATATATTTTTATTTCAAACAAAGGTTTTCTATTTTATATTATATATAAAACATATATTCTATTATATATATATAAAAGTTTAACATATATTATATTACATATATATAAAACATATATATATATATATATATGAATTCGGTTCGGTTCGGTTTAAGGAAAAACATGAATTCGGTTCGGTTCAGTTCGGTTTAACCGAACATGAAACCCAAAACCGAACCGACCTAGATCGGTTTAGGGATTTTTGACCGAAACCGAATCGAACCACTACCAAACAGAACCGAAATCGGTTTGGGTCAGTTTGGGTTCGGTTTTAACCAGACCAAGTTGCACCCCTAGTGGCAATGATGTATATTTGGTTGCCATTAATTCTGGCAAATGATGTACATTCTCATACACTTTTGGAATACAATTATTTAATTTCTAAAAATATATATATATATATATATATATATATATATATATATATATATATATATATATATGTCATACAAGATTGATGTATTTTCTGTTTATTTCCTTTTCCTGTTTGGTCCTTATCACAATAGCATTTTCTTCTCCAAAGTCCCTTTTATGCAATGATTCGTCATTTCACTAGTGATGTTTTGGTTGCCGCTTTTCCTGCTTGGATACAAATTTCATTAGAAAAAAAAAATTTAATTAGAACAAATAAGAAGAAAGAAAAATTCTATTTTAAATATTTTGGAAAAGATGGTTAAAGGAAAAAAAAAAATTAGATATATACGTAGGTAAAGTTATTATCCATTTGAGGCATCTAAATCGGTCAAATAGTTATTACTTGGTGTGTCTTCAAAGTTTAATGCACAATTTTTACTGGAATATTTAAAAGGTACCATTCACATTGCCCCATCCACTCGAGGAAGTTCATAGTCAGGTGCAATTCTTGATTATCTTGAGAGCTTGACTGTACTGCAGAGCTCAATCTTGATGGTTTAATGTCATCCACATGTTGAACCCCAAATGCAACAGCTAAAAATAATTCCACTCCACGAACTAATGATTATGGAGTTGAAAGAGCACCCTAATTTTCACGAGGATTCAACAACTTTCTCATCAAACAAATATGCCCATGAGTTTGCTAAATAAGAGAAAACAAAATATGATAAATAAAACCTACAATAATAAAGTTTAGATGTTACTGAAATTGTTTTATTTACCCAAAATATGTAGAAAAAACTAAGGGTGTCAATTTCAATCCCAACCTGCAATCCCAGATTTCTCTCCCTTTGGTATAATTGCATCTAATCTCTGTTTAACAGAGAATAAACAGTCACATTGCAAGAAGAATTATAGTATAGTGAAGTTCCTAAAAACAATAATAATAATTTGGGGACTAATTAAAGAGTGAAAATAAGAGAAATGGTGGGATGGTTTAATGGTGTCCACCTGCTTGTTACTTCAGTGCATGAAAATAGAAGCTGTCATAGATAAAATTGATCAGAATTTAGAAACAGACAATTGAAGAAGCTGGAAAGACAACATCCAACACTGTACTTGCTAGGAAAACATATGGAAGAACAGAATTTGCTCCTTTTAGAATCTTCACAATGTCAATCTCATTTTGCTTAATATCCTGAAACAAAAGCATATAAACAAAACAAATTTAAGATGGACGCAGCACGGCTTTGCTATTACTGATTATATCCAGTGAAATTTGCGAGAAAATAAAAATAACAACTAACAAAGGGCAAGGGTGTCATTGAAACAAACAATGAATTGGAAACAAATGAAACTAAAACATTCTTGAATATGCATTGATTAAGTCAAGAAATGCAACTGAATGAACAAGGAACCACCTATCTCAAGCTTACTCTTAGAATCTCCAACAATTTCATTCAGTTCTCTAAAGTCTATAACTCAAAGATACCCTGTAGCAAAGAACACCCACACGCCTATTAATATCCTTGGCTCTAAGCAGCTACTTCTTCTAGCATCTGCAGGAAACATTCCAGCCACAGTAATCAAATCAGCACAGTGAATACTAAGAACCGCTTGCATGGAGACTATAAATACTATCCATCTACTGCTATCTTATTAATTCATTTCGTCCCCATTTTTTTTTCAGGCATTTAAGCTATATTGAACTAGAAACCACTGTCTCTGCTTTCCTTCACAATTTTAGTCTACTAAATGGGAAAAATAAAGTAGAGTTCAACGAATAATAAAGCAAACAAGCAGCATAATAAATCATGAGGTTAGGCAGATCACTCACCAAGGTATACCTGAGACTTGACTCCCCAAGTTATCTACTAAACAGATTATGTCAAACAACAAAAATAAATGACAAAGTTGCCTCTAGTCCACCGAGCTCATGGACTCTGATTGCTTTCACCATGTTTCGAGATACTGCTTTTGCAGCAATTATAGTTCAGAGGAATAGTATCATTTACAGCAATTACAACTGAAGTGATTCACGCCTCTTAAAATAATCTAAAGTTATAAAAATCGAAGCACCTGAGTGGGGTATGGAAATCTTGATTCTGATTCGATTGGATACAAAAGAGTCAGAAAATCTATCCGGACCACAGTTCCTTATTGAAGATCTCGAACCCCATGCTGCTTAATGCGAATCTAATAATACGATATATAAACATCAATATTAAAGTAAAATCAAAGTTCAGAATCGAATCAGAGAGCCAAAAAGGAAAGTTGGAACTTACATGAAGAAATCAAGCATACGGAGTGCGAAAACCCTTGAAGCCAAGAATCTGTAAGAAGTTGAATCAATGTGTTTACTAGGATGAAAAGACGATGAGTAAAACGAATTGAGAACAACGGACAGACCTATCGATGAGTAGCAAAATTTTCATGGGAAATGAAGAATCGAATCTTTTCGTTGATCTAAGAAATCATTTGAAAGAAACGGAAGGGAAATTGGTCGTTTGATCTACAAATGCTTGTTTATTGCAAAGGCTTTTTGTAGGTGATTTTATCCCCGTAACGGGAGAGGAAGAGGAAAGGCCGTTCTTAGGAGTGCCGTTTTTGCAATATACCAATGATAAGTTATCACATCAGCATTGACGTGGAGCTACCAGGGTGCAAGCTTTGAGGTTTGCAGCTCTGTGGTGAGCTTGAGAAAAGACCTTTTGCTATATGTTATACTAAGAGTGAGGCCCTGCTATGTACGAGCAAATAGCTTTAAGAATTTTAAAGGATTTAGAACTCCAAACAGAAACTATTAAATTTCCACTTCTATCCAAAAGAACTCAAATCCATGATAAAGAATTCAAATCCATGATCGTAATTTGACAATAGAACTCAAATCTCTCTCTCTCCCCCTCTGTTTTGTTTCTCTGTTAGATGTATAGTTCTGCCACGAATTTCTACGTTTGGATGGTAGCTAAAAATTAGTCATATTTCTTCTATCTCTTCAATTGACGGGGCGCATTTATGATAGATATTGTTTTCACAGATTGTAGGAGGAAGCTTTGGATAGCGGGCAAAAAAACCAACCGACCCGACGGGCCAACCCGATTATAATGTTTATCGAGGTCAAAATGAAATAATAGATAATGAAATCTTCGCTTTTTGTCATAGGAACTTTCACCACAAAATAATTCTTCTTGTTTTTTTTCTTCCTAAAAGCTCTTTCATCCATTTGATTTGGGACCTTCTAAATAAGTCACAAGGACAATATTTAATTATGTAAGTCTAATAGATAAAATCTATTTAGGTGATTCTCAGTAAAAAAAATAAAATTTATAGCTTCAAAGAATTCAATACGATATCCAATAGGCTACATAATAACAATAAGATAAAAATACTATTACCATTAGTTTTGTTCATAATTTGAAATTAACCAAGTCTTTTTGTGACCTATAAGTAATAGTTTAATATTCACAACGGTTATCAAAATAATATTAAGACAATTGTAAATTTTTTTTTTTTTTTTGCATTTAAATAAATCATTTTTGTACTTGTTTTCATTATTTATTCTTTTTCTTTACATATTTTTTATTTAATGACTTTTTAATATTTTTAACTCATTAAAATATTTGACTTCTTATCAATTTAGGTAAATTCTCAGCAGAAATACAATTTTTAACGTCAAAGAATTCAATACACAATCTAATAGGCTACATAAATTAAATAAGTCTATAGTGACTTAAAAGGAAGTAATAATTTTGTTAAATTGATTATTTTTATCCTATCTAGGGAAAATTATGGGGGAGGGGGCATGTTTCATTTGATATTTACAAAAACGCCCATTGAGAGGTTCTTTTTGTTGGAAACTTTTCAAAAATAATTAAGGTAATGGACATTGAATATTATCTTAAAAGTCCAAGTTTGACACACACTTGAAATTTCATTAAGTCTTTTTTATTCTTTTACCAAATGATATTTTAGGTATTGCACATTTAAAAACTCCATATATCAGTTGATCTATTTTCCAAAAATTGGTATTTGAATTATCCCACATTCAGAAACCGAGATATCAATAATATTCCAAGTACCCCACATTCAGGAAAGCCAAGTGTAAGCACCTCATTTTTGCATCCCTCTAAAAAGCCTAAAAGCAAAACCCTAAAAGACAGGTCTAAACCTTAAGGAGCAAAAGATGATTTTCTGCCTGAGCCCAAATTGATTGCTATATCTTATCCCAATGGATAGAGAATCCCGACACGGTTCCAACGCAATTAAGTTTGCAGGAATCGGAGCCTGGATGGAAAAGATGTGAGCAAAACAGTCCCAAGGGCAAATCAGTCAAAACTTAAAACGTCTTAATTAAGTTAATCAAGACAAATAAAAAATAATAAAAATGGGAAGAGCCTGATTCGACAGAGTGGGCGGCTGAGTCACCTCAGCCGTCAACTCAACCAAAAAAGGGGGAGAAAAAGGTGCGACCGCATATGGTGTGCAGTTGATTTTTTCAGCCACCGCTCGTGCGAGCCAATCAAGGCAAGCAGTGCACAAAAAGTAACCGCACTTACAGTGCAGTTGCATTTCGCGTTAGTCTGCGCCTGACCAATTTATCCTCCTATTTAATGCTAAAAAGACGCGGCCAAACCCGCACATGTTTTGCGGTTTTGACCAAACCGCACATACTGTGCGGTTTAGACCAAACCACACTAAGTGTGCAGTTTTGTCCCTATATACTATAAAAGCCAAATTTGAACATGGGACAAAGGATAGCGGGCCTAATCTCTTTTCTCCCTTCCTTCACTGAACCGAACCCCCTCTCTTCTACCTCTCTTTGCTCCCACACCCTCCCCACTCCACCTTAAGGTCATTCCACCCCTTTTTCTCTCTTCCTTCTCACTCTCACTCAAGCAAGTAAAGTAAGAATCTGTTGTTGGAGCTCTGAAGGGTGCTTCCAGCTGCTGTTTGGGCTTCAAGGAGCTACCTACACCTCACTAAAGGCTTGTAAAACAACCAAATATTGTTCCTTGCTATCTCTTATTTCACATATATGAGATTGGTGGTATTTCATAAAGTTTAAGAATGTTTTGCTCATAGTTGTTTTAAGTCTGCCACCTACCATGGTTTTTGTATGTTTCCATGCCATTTGAACCACATGGAAGCTTCCAAAAGGGTAAGGGTGAGGATTTCGTTTGGTTCCAAGAGAGTAAGAGTGGTGTCTTCACATGTCTTCATAAACTTTACTTGCTGTTTGTGCATGTTTGTTTCAATTTGGAGGGAGCCTGTTCTCCATTAAATTTCACTCTAATGTACCCCTTTATAAGCCCTCTTCCCTGCCCATTTTCGTAGTAATTTTCTGCTTGCTTCATAAGTTGTAGTCCTTGCCTTCTTGAGGGGGTTTATGTGCTATGGTATATGCATGATTGGGTGTTGTGCTAATTTAGGTGTTTGATGTGTGATGCACCTATTCAATAGTTAATTTTTGTGCATGCTTCCCCCTATCCCCCTGGGTATGATGAGCATGAGTTGCTGTTGGCGATAACAACATGCCTTTCCATTTCCTTTATCTCATGTTAGTTCACTTTAGGTATGCTCCAGCAATAAACCATGCTATAGTCTACTTGGTTTAATGTTCTCTTTGTATGCCTGATGTGTTCAGGGATGAGCATGTTGTAGGTTACATTACTGCTCTTATTTTGATATCACATGCTTCCTTTCCTTCTTTGTTATATATGATCACTGTTTTGAGTGTATAATGTGTCTCACTACTCCCTTTAATATTTGTTGTCCCTAGCATGCTCCACCACCCCAGTTTAGCTACTATTATGTCCTTATTATAGGTTGCTGTTTTGAGTTCTTAACAGGTTTCTTTCCCCCAAACAGCCATTGTTTTGGCATGCTCCATCACCCCCACATGTCCCCAAGATCAATCCATCAATGTCATGCATAGGGGAGAGCATTCTCTCTACTTTTCTCCACTGTTTTGGCATGTTCCCTCACCCTTATGTACCCTCAGGTCTAGCATGCTAATGTCATGAATAAGGAGTGGCATTTTCCCCATATTTCCCACACTGCTCCATCTCCTTAATCCTTACTAATACCCTCATAATGGCTGCTGTTTGCTTGCATGAATTAGACCTACCATCTTTTCTTTATTTGCACACTTAATATGTATGTTCACATACCCATTCACCATGTTTTTTATTATTTGTGTATATTTGTTGCTGTTGGTGCAAATGCACACACATGATCACTCCCTTTTCACTCACCGATTCTCAGCCTGTTTCATGTATGAAAGAACCACCCCTTACACACACGAATAGCACGTGGAAAATCTGTTTGGTTGCCACTTGATTGTTTCCTTTTACCACTGTAAATACCAGTAGAAGCCCCTTTGTTTAGCTCACATTCACCCACTCCTGCGTTGTCTTAGGTACCTCAAAATCCCCATAGAAAGCATGCTAAATCCCCTTAGGATCCCCCCACTTGTTCGCTGTTTTCAAATGATTTGAATTGCTGTTGGCATGTGCACTTGTTGCCGTTCGTTCATTCTATGTGTTTGATCATGTATTGAATAAGTGCATTGTATGGTTTGACCGCATTAGACTGTGACCAAGGCCTCTTGGGCCACTTTCCTTTTCTTCTCTTAAGGAGGGGGAAGAGGTCATCTTCAACTCCAAATAGGGACCCCTATAGTCCTTGTTCCATGGTTTTAATGGTTGCTTAAGGTCAGGGATCCTTACCATATTAAGAATCCCATGAAAGGTGCCTCTTAATACAAAAATTCATCTTTCTAAGGCCACCATGGGTCTTCGATCAGGCCCACGGACATGTGAAGGACAATGAAAAAGAAGGGACTCCCAGTCCCCTTCGGGAATTGCCTTTGGGGCTTCCTGGGCCGAAACCGCATACATAGAGCGGTTCGACCCTGAACCGCACCTGTTCTGCAGTTGGGTCTAGTAAACCCCCATGTCCAATAAGTCTGAAAAATCTGAACCCATTAATTGTCTTGTATATTTAATTAACCCCCAAACCAAATAACCGAATCCAATAAACGGGGTTATCCAACATAACCATAAATGGGAACTGGGCTTAGCTTATGCCCTACTTGGCATCCCATGGACCTTCCAACGGGGTTCACATCAGACCAACATCACCTGGATAAAAAAAAAGATAAAATAAACTAAAATAAAATGGATTCACACCTTTGAAGGTCCCATTCAAACTTAATAAGTGAACATGCTGGTTTAGAACATAAGAGCGAGTTAAACCAAGATTGACTTGAACCAGGGAAACCCAAGGGACCTGTCAACCGACGGGGTGGACCGGAGTGTCTACGGATTTCTCCGGACTGTAACCGGGATCTTAACCGAAATCTCAAGCCGCAGACCTAAATAGACATCCTTAGGGCATCCAGGTGTCTGCGTGCACCCCATTAGGTAGTAGCGACTCCTAAACCCCCCTTTTCCCTCGCATCTCTCCGTGTGCGCCCCCCATACGAGTGCAACGTGTGCACACCAGGTATCATTTGGTTATTTTTCTATCAAATGATATTTCAAGTATCCCACATTCAAGAACTCTGGATATCATTCAATCTTTTTTTCTACTTAATGATATTTCAAGTAAGTGAAGGGCAAACTAGGACTTTTAAAATTATCTACAATGTCCATTGCCTTAATGTAAATTATTTTTGAAAATCTTTCCTCTTCTGCAAAGAAGACTTTCAACGGGTGTTTTTATAAATACCTATAAAAGTAACGTTTCCTCATAATTTCTCTTTTATTTTTGTGTTCATGTGAAGCAATTTTTTAGTTGTTATGTTGTTTATTCTATTGTTACACTATTTTTTATTTCAATGAAATTATTTTTATAATTTTTAGCACATTAAAATGTTTAATTGCACTTATATCTCTTTATTTCAATTGAAATATTTAATTAAATTTAGTTATTTCAATATCTTAAAATTTAATTTATAACATATCTTATGTTACCATCACTCCATCTAATAATCTCTAATATTAGTTTGTCATGTCTTATGTATCATTCAATATTTTATGTATATATCTTTTTCCACCTTATATATAATATATACTATTTTTAAAATAGCATTTAATACATCTCTTTATAATTTGAATGTGGTTGTATTAGGAACTTTTTCAAATAGCATTTGTTTTTCAAACATTGTTGATTACAGGTTTCGTTTCAATTAATTATTGTTATTCCAAAAGAGCTATTAATTAATGTTTTATTTTCTTTCAGTAGCCCGTGCATCACACGAGGTTTTTGCTAGTCTATATATATAATATATAGGAATCGGCCGTTTCCTTGAAGCCCTCACAGAGCTTCAAACTTCAAGCTCTCAATCCTGGTAGACCCACGTCATTTCTGACGTGGCTGCCTACCCTAAATGCTTTTGTCTTTCAAGATCCTTGCAGGCAACCCAAGCGTTTCAAGCGACCATCGGTATCCATAAAATCTATATATATAATATATAGGAATCGGCCGTTTCCTTGAAGCCCTCACAGAGCTTCAAACTTCAAGCTCTCAATCCTGGTAGACCCACGTCATTTCTGACGTGGCTGCCTACCCTAAATGCTTTTGTCTTTCAAGATCCTTGCAGGCAACCCAAGCGTTTCAAGCGACCATTGGTATCCATAAAATGAAAGATCACCAGCAGAGAGGAATCGGTCGTTTCCTTGAAGCCCTCAAGAGCTTCAAACTTCAAGCTCTCAATCCTGGTAGCCCCACGTCATTTCTGACGTGGCTGCCTACCCTAAATGCTTTTGTCTTTCAAGATCCTTGCACAGGCAACCCAAGCGTTTCAAGCGACCATCAGTATCCATAAAATGAAAGATCACCAGCAGAGAGGGTTCCTATTCGCCTCCAGTCACCGCAAGTCGGATGGCATCCACAATGCACGCACAAACGGAAAGAGTGTGAGGGTTCCTATTCGCTGATGATTTATCTGCATTCCTCCAACGTTCGACTAAGCAATCTTAGCAATAATGGATAATCTTTTTAGATTCCAATCAACCAAATCCTACTCCCTTATTTCGGTTTGCAAAGAAATTTAAGAAACCCAGAGGTAAGTGTTAGAATTATATTTCTTTTACTTATTTCACTATGCTTTGTCAAGGGGGTTGTTTACGGTTCAATTTTACAGATTTATAATGAGATTGTTTATAGGGACTGTTACAAATTGCATATCTGCCAGGGACGTTGAATTGAATATCTGTTTTTTTTTTCTCCCTCCTTTGTGTTTTTGGTGGTTTTAGTTGTTTCTGTCACAGGTGTGAACAGTTTTATAGAGTAACGCAATCAACTTATTTATATATACGTCAAATGCAGTTTGTTTTTTCTTTGATCTGCATTTTATCTGGGGCATTTCACTTCATGGATTTCTGTCGATTGTCGGGTTGGAAGAGTGGCTATAGGTACTAATCCATTTCCCTTCATCTAACTCTTATTGATCTGTTATGAAATTTACTTCAAAAAGGACAACTTGTATTACCTTAAAATTTTGAATTTGGTTGGCCAAGGATCAGAATGCTGTGTTTAAATCCCTTTAAATTACTAGGGTGAGGCCCTGCTATGTACGAGCAAATAGCTTTAAGAATAGAATCCGTGATCGAAATTTGACAATAGAACTCAAATCTCTCTCTCTCCCCCCTCTGTTTTGTTTCTCTGTTAGATGTATAGTTCTGCCACGAATTTCTACGTTTGGATGGAAGCTAAAAAGTAGTCATATTTCTTCTATCTCTTCAATTGACGGGGCACATTTACGATAGATATTGTTTTCATACATTGTAGGAGGAAGCTTTAGATAGCGGGGAAAAAACGAACCGACCCGACAGGCCAACCCGATTATAATGTTTATCGAGGTCAAAATGAAATAATAGATAATGAAATCTTCGCTTTTTGTCATAGGAACTTTCACCACAAAATAATTCTTCTTGTTTTTTTTCTTCCTAAGCTCTTTCATCCATTTGATTTGGGACCTTCTAAATAAGTCACAAGGACAATATTTAATTATGTAAGTCTAATAGATAAAATCTATTTAGGTGATTCTCAGTAAAAATAAATAAAATTTATAGCTTCAAAGAATTCAATACGATATCCAATAGGCTACATAATAACAATAAGATAAAAATACTATTACCATTAGTTCTGTTCATAATTTGAAATTAACCAAGTCTTTTTGTGACCTATAAGTAATAGTTTAATATTCACAACGGTTATCAAAATAATATTAAGACAATTGTAATTTTTTTTTTTTTTTTGCATTTAAATAAAGCATTTTTGTACTTGTTTTTCATTATTTATTCTTTTTCTTTACATATTTTTTATTAATGACTTTTTAATATTTTTAACTCATTAAAATATTTGACTTCTTATCAATTTAGGTAAATTCTCAGCAGAAATACAATTTTTAACTTCAAAGAATTCAATACACAATCTAATAGGCTACATAAATTAAATAAGTCTATAGTGACTTAAAAGGAAGTAATAATTTTGTCAAATTGATTATTTTTATCCTAGCTAGGGAAAATTATGGGGGAGGGGGCATGTTTCATTTGATATTTACAAAAACGCCCATTGAGAGGGTTCTTTTTGTTGGAAACTTTTCAAAAATAATTAAGGTAATGGACATTGAATATTATCTTAAAAGTCCAAGTTTGACACACACTTGAAATTTCATTAAGTCTTTTTTATTCTTTTACCAAATGATATTTTAGGTATTGCACATTTAAAAACTCCATATATCAGTTGATCTATTTTCCAAAAATTGGTATTTGAATTATCCCACATTCAGAAACCGAGATATCAATAATATTCCAAGTATCCCACATTCAGGAAAGCCAAATGTAAGCACCTCATTTTTGCATCCCTCTAAAAAGCTTAAAAGCAAAATCCTAAAAGACAGGTCTAAACCTTAAGGAGCAAAAGATGATTTTCTGCCTGAACCCAACTTGATTGCTATACCATATCCCAATGGGTAGAGAATCCCGACACGGTTCCAACGCAATTAAGTTTGCAGGAATCGGAGCCTGGATGGAAAAGATATGAGCAAAACAGTCCCAAGGGCAAATCAGTCAAAACTTAAAACATCTTAATTAAGTTAATCAAGACAAATAAAAAATAATAAAAATGGGAAGAGCCTGATTCGACCGAGTGAGCGGCTGAGTCACCTCAGCCATCAACTCAACCAAAAAAGGGGGAGAAAAAGGCACGAGCACATATAGTGTGTGGTTGATTTTTTCGGCCATCACTCGCACGAGCCAATTAGGGCAAGCGGTGCACAAAAAGTAACTGCACTGTGCGACCACATATGGTGTGTGGTTGATTTTTTCGGCCACCGCTCGCACGAGCCAATTAGGGCATGCGGTGCACAAAAAGTAACCGCACTTACAGTGCGGTTAGATTTCGCGTCAGTCTGTACCTGACCAATTTGTCCTCCTATTTACTGCTAAAAAGATGCAGCCAAACCCGTACGTGTTCTGTGGTTTAAACCAAACTACACTGAGTGTGCGGTTTTGTCCCTGTATACTATAAAAGCCAAATTTGAACATGGGACAAAGGATGGCTGGCCTAATCTCTTTTCTCCCTTCCTTCACTGAGCAGAAACCCCTCTCTCCTACCTCTCCTTGCTCCCACACCCTCCCCACTCCACCTTAAGGTCATTCCACCCATCCTTAAGGTCATTCCACCCATTGTCTCTCTTCCTCCTCACTCTCACTCAAGCAAGTAAAGTAAGAATCTGTTGTTGGAGCTTTGAAGGGTGTTTCCAGCTGCTGTTTGGGCTTCAAGGAGCTACCTACACCTCAATAAAGGCTTGTAAAACAACCAGGTATTGTTCCTTGCTATCTCTTATTTCACATATATGAGATTGGTGGTATTCCATAAAGTTTAAGAATGTTTCGCTCATAGTTGTTTTAAGTCTGCCACCTACCATGGTTTTTGTATGTTTCCATGCCATTTGAACCACATGGAAGCTTCCAAAAGGGTAGGGGTGAGGATTTCGTTTGGTTCCAAGAGAGCAAGAGTGGTGTCTTCACATGTCTTCATAAACTTTACTTGCTGTTTGTGCATGTTTGTTTCAATTTGGAGGGAGCCTGTTCTCCATTAAATTTCACTCTAATGTACCCCTGTATAAGCCCCCTTCCCTGCCCCTTTTCATAGTAATTTTCTGCTTGCTTCATAAGGTGCAGTCCTTGCCTTCTTGAGGGGGGTTTATGTGATATGGTATATGCATGATTGGGTGTTGTGCTAATTTAGGTGTTTGATGTGTGATGCACCTATTCCATAGTTAATTTTTGTGCATGCTTCCCCCTATCCCCTTGGGTATGATGAGCATGAGTTGCTATTGGGGATAACAACATGCCTCTCCATTTCCTTTATCTCATGTTATTTCACTTTAGGTATGCTCTAGCAATAAACCATGCTATAGTCTACTTGGTTTAATGTTTTGCACTCTTTTTATGCCTGATGTGTTGAGGAATGAGCATGTTGTAGGTTACATTACTGCTCTTATTTTGATATCACATGCTTCCTTTCCTTCTTTGTTATATTTGATCACTGTTGTGAGTGTATAATGTGTCTCCCTACTCCCTTTAATATTTGTTGTCCCTAGCATGCTCCACCACCCCAATTTAGCTACTATTATGTCCTTATTATAGGTTGTTGTTTTGAGTTTTTAACAGGTTTCTTTCCCCCAAACAGCCACTGTTTTGGCATGCTCCATCACCGCCAGATATCCCCAAGATCAATCCATCAATGTCATGCATAGGGGAGGGCATTCCCTCCACTTTTCTCCACTGTTTTGGCATGTTCCCTCACCCCTATGTACCCTCAGGTCTAGCATGCTAATGTCATTAATAAGGAGTGGCATTTTCCCCATATTTCCCCCATTGCTCCATCTCCTTAATCCTAACTAATACAGTCATAATGGTTGTTGTTTGCTTGCATGAATTAGACCTACTATCTTTTCTTTATTTGCACACTTAATATGTATGTTCACATACCCATTCACCATGTTTTTTTTTATTTGTGTATATTTGTTGCTGTTGGTGCAAATTCACACACATGATCACTCCCTTTTCACTCACCGATTCTCAGCCCGTTTCATGTATGAAAGAACCACCCCTTACACACACGAATAGCACGTGGAAAATATGTTTGGTTGCCACTTGATTGTTTCCTTTTACCACTGTAAATACCAGTAGAAGCCCCTTTGTTTAGCTCACATTCACCCACTCTTGCGTTGTCTTAGGTACCTCAAAATCCCCATAGAAAGCATGCTAAATCCCCTTAGGATCCCCCCACTTGTCCGCTCTTTTCAAATGATTTGAATTGATGTTGGCATGTGCACTTGTTGTCATTCATTCATTCTATGTGTTTGATCATGTATTGAATAAGTGCATTGTATGGTTTGACCACATTAGATTGTGACCAGGGCCTCTCAGGCCACTTTCCTTTTCTTCTCTTAAGGAGGGGGAAGAGGTCATCTTCAACTCTAAATAGGGACCCCTATAGTCCCTGTTCCATGGTTTTAATGGTTGCTTAAGGTCAGGGATCCTTACCATATTAAGAATCCCATGAAAGGCGCCTCTTAATAAAAAAATTCATCTTTCTAAGGCCACCATGGGTCAGACCCATGGACATGTGAAGGACAGTGAAAAAGAAGGGACTCCCAGTCCCCCTTCGAGAATTGCCTTTGGGGCTTCCTGGGCCGAAACCGCATACACAGAGCGGTTCGGCCCTGAATCGCACCTGTTCTACGGTTGGGTCCAGTAAACCCCCATTTCCAATAAGTCTGAAAAATCTCATTAATTGTCTTGTACATTTAATTAACCCCCAAACAAAATAACCGAATCCAATAAACAGGGTTATCCAACATAACCATAAATGGGAACTAGGCTTAGCTTAAGCCCTACTTGGCATCCCATGGACCTTCTAACGGGGTCCACATCAGACCAACATCATGATGTGTAACAGGGACTCACACCTTTGAAAGTCCCATTCAAACTTAGTAAGTAAACATGCTGGTTTAGGACATAAGAGCGAGTTAAACCAAGATTGACTCGAACCAAGGAAACCCAAGGGACCCGTTAACCGACGGAGCGGACCGGAGTGTCTACAGACTTCCCCGGACCATAACCGGGATCTTAACCGGAATCTCAAGCTGCAAACCTAAATAGACATCCTTAGGGCATCCAGATGTCTGCGTGTACCGCATTAGGCAGTGGCGACTCCTAAACCCCCCTTTTCCCTCGCATCTCTCCTTGTGCGCCCCTCGCGCGGGTGCGACGTGCGCACACCAGGTATCATTTGGTTCTTTTTCTATCAAATGATATTTCAAGTATCTCACATTCAAGAAGTCTGGATATCATTCAATCTTTCTTCTACTTAATGATATTTCAAGTAAGTGAAGGGCAAAATAGGACTTTTAAAATTATCTACAATGTCCATTGCCTTAATGTAAATTATTTTTGAAAATCTTTCCTCTTCTGCAAAGAAGACTTTCAACGGGTGTTTTTATAAATACCTATAAAAGTAACGTTTCCTCATAATTTCTCTTTTATTTTTGTGTTCATGTGAAGCAATTTTTTAGTTGTTATGTTTTTTATTCTATTTTGTTACAAGATTTTTTATTTCAATGAAATTATTTTTATAATTTTTAGCACATTAAAATGTTTAATTGAACTTATATCTCTTTATTTCAATTGAAATATTTAATTAAATTTAGTAATTTCAATATCTTAAAATTTAATTTATAACATATCTTATGTTACCATCGCACCATCTAATAATCTCTAATATTAGTTTGTCATGACTTATGTATCATTTAATATTTTATGTATATATCTTTTTCCACCTTATATATAATATATACTATTTTTAAAATAGCATTTAATAAATCTCTTTATAATTTGAATGTGGTTGTATTAGGAACTTTTTCAAATAGCATTTGTTTTTCAAACATTGTTGATTACAGGTTTTGTTTCAATTAATTATTGTTATTCCAAAAGAGCTATTAGTTAATCGGATGGGATCCTGTAGAGGCTCTATCTGCAGTCTGCGATAGAGCCCTCTACACGATTATGCCATCTGTCAATTTCGTCTTTACGCTGCCCATTACCGCAACTAACGGAAATGGGGACTCACTGCTAATGGAAACGCCTCTCTCCCCGTTTTTGAGCTTCTCTCCTCTTCGTCAAAGAGGGAAAAGTTCCCTCCAAAATTTCGTCAAGCAATTTTGGACCAGAGAGGGTTCCAAAATTTCGAGGTTCTCTCCTTTTCGTTTGAGCAATTTCGACTGAGCAAATGGGACTCTCTCTCCGTGCTTCGACTGAGCTTCTCTCCTCTTCCTCTGAGCAATTTCAACTGAGCAACTTCGACTCTCTCTCCCCGCTTCGACTGAGCAATTTCAACTGAGCTTCTCTCCTCTTCGTCTAAGTAATTTCGACTCTCTCTCCCCGTTTCGAGCTTCTCTCCTCTTGGAGAAGGAGATTAAGAGCGGAGTGCAGGAGGAGGTTGTTTCTTTAGAACTCCCAGCTCCTCCTGGTTGGAAGAAAAAGGTCTCTCTCTCTCTCTCTCTCTCTCTCTCTCTCTCTCTGTAGTTTTTGGTTCTCTCTCTCTCTCTCTCTCTCTCTCTCTCTCTCTCTCTCTCTCTCTCTGTAGTTTTTGGTTTGTTCTTTTGTGTAATCCCTTTCCAGTTTCATGTTTTTCTTTGATAATTGGGTTGTCTCTATGGTTAATTTCATTTTTGCCTCAATTTATTTATTGGGTTTCAAGCTTTTACTTTGTCTTTTGCGCTTCTTTAGCTGAATTGGGCTAAGAGTAGTGGTTTTTCCTTCTAGGTTTTGTGGAAATTTCTGGTCTTTATGTCTTGAAGCGATGAGTGATGTTGCATCCCTTTCTAAAATTTCTGCTACTCTTCTTTTTTATTTCTTTTGTATTTGGTTTCTCTATGTTTCCAATTTTCTTTATTTTTTGCTTAAAACTTTTGGTTTCACTGTTTAAATTTCTCTGATAGCCGTAGCTTGTCGACTAGGTCTTACCTCCAGAGAACAGTCCTCTTCAAAGAATTCTTATATTTTCTATAGTGATAATTTCGTTTAAATATGGGTGATTACTTACATTCTTTGCTCAATGTTGACTTTTGGTTATCTCCCGCAATTGCAATTTGCTAATTGCTTCAATGTTGATGATGTGGCTACTATTTGTGAAAGATCCACCTTTCTGGTTGTAACCTTTCTAGCTGTAATTAGTTCTACTTGTAGTATCTGTTACTTTCATTGTCATAGTTTTGTCCCTGCTCCGTTTGAAACTTTTCACTGTTCCTTGTGATAAAAGTAATCAATTCATCAATTCTTTTTTTTCTCATATCAACTTGGGAAGGAACTTACTTGTGGTTATTATTAGGGGATTTCAATAATTTGAATTAGATTTTTAATATGTTCAGATTTCATAGGAGTTTTATCCAAATTAGGGTTCTAATACCAGGGTTTTTAATATGTTCAGATTTCATTGTTGATGTAGTGTACTGCTGATCAGGTTTACCACTTTATCAATGTTGTCCAATTTGGAAGGATGAGCAAGTCAATATAGCTCCAAGTCTCATCCCTTCTAGAAGTACAGCAGCATTCATCAAGTACATAAATGATTGAATTGAGGACTGCTGTTCGTTGGCAAGACAGGTTCACCAGTGAAGCAAGATGAGTTTCCTTGTGGTGATATTGTTTGTGTGAAAAGGCTTTCATTTTGATGTTGGTGGTGATATTGTTTTTGAGATGTGTCTACCATGCTTCTTTTGGTGTATTGGCAGCTATTTATGAATCTCATTTGCAGATCCAAGAATATATGCCATTTTTTTCCATTTCCCCAATTGGCATTTAATATATTCTCTTGGTAAATCTGAAGTGTGATAAGTGGATTCCTATTCTTTGGGGTTGTTGGTTAGTGCTTATTGCTTGTTTACTGTGATATGTATTGGAACAATATTGTTAAGGATTATTAATCATTTACTGTTCGATCCCTTAATATAAACAAAGATGCCACTATTTTTATGTTAATTGATCAAATCTTATATGAGGTTAACTTTTGTATCTTCTTATACTGGTCAAGCTGTAAAGCTTGGTGCCACATAACCTTCCTATTTTGGGAGTATCACACATTTTTGTTCCAAATAATACGAGGACTATATAGTCTGTTGTTTCATCTTCTGGGAGCATACAGTGTGCGTTTAAGATGATGTCTTTTGGCTTCTTTATTTTTTATTTTTTATTTTGGTAATATTCGTTTATGATTATGATATTTGAATCTTTTCACTTCCAGTTAACCTCATCGAGCGCCTCCAAAGGTGGAGGCCGTGATGATATGATGAAGGCACCAGGGGCTGAGGGCTACATCAAAAGGTCCGAGTTTGAGAATAACCAGAAAGGTTACTTCTCAGGGTTGCATGGCAATGAAAAGGGCAGCGAGTAGAAAAATACTAGATCCAACTGGCTGTTTTTTCATTTTTGGTTCCTTCAAGAAGGATGGAAGGTAGACGGAGGTTTTTTTTATCTCTCTCCAATTTTTTCCATCTCTCTTTTTATTTGTTACCGTAAATGCACAGATGAATTTTGTATTTTTGGAAGTTTGTACTATGTAGCACAAGCATTGTAATCTCATTAAAGAGCTCTCATCCTTAATGACATCAGGGCCTTATTCCAACCATTTGACTGACGATGACTTTCAGTTCTGTTTTTGACCTGTTAATATATTGTGTGTGTGTGTGTGTATATTTTCCCTTTTTTATTTTTTCTATTTCTTTCCTTGTTTCTTTCTCCCTCCAGTTAAATGGGCCACTTTGTTTGAGCCAGTTGGTTTGAGTAAAAACAGGTTGGATAAATTATGAGTAAGGTTCGGAGATTTTATACAATTACAACAGCATATATGAAGCAGAAAACTTTGGTAAGATATGATTGTGTGACCTCTCATTTTGGGTTTGGATTCATCGTTGGAATCATTCTTGGCAATGGAAGTACTGGCTTCTTTGTACAATTCAAGTTCTATTTACACTAGGTTATTTAATTGTAACTTTTGTTTTGCTTTGCCTTATATTCATGCCCATCATCAAATTTTATCAGGTATTTGGGAAGAGACAGAGTGAAATTTATTTGTAATTGTGTTATCTGAAAACCACCAATTGACAATTGAGGGGGGTACGGTTTCCTCGTTATAATGTAATTTCTGTAGCCAAAGAGAGACCAGGCCCTTCAGGAACATCAAAAGTAACAATCTTGCAGGGAGATTGTTCTAGTGGATTGAGAGATGAACTCGTTTACCTGTTTAATTGGTGTAAAAAGCATCGTCATTGCTCGAAATGCCTACACGATGAGAGCAGCTAGGCTCTGACCTAAGAATCACAGTGAGACAACTTGGAATAAGAGGGAATTTTACTCCCAAGCCTTCAGGATGCTGAAGTTAACTTAGCTTTATTTTATGCTTCAAAGAGAAGAAGATGGAACCTTACCTTTGAAATGCATATGTAACAACGTAAATAGAAAAAATAAAATGTTGCCTTCATTTATTATCAAATTTTTGTATACAACGTGATCTAGAACTTAGTAGGGCTCCACTTATACCGGATTTAACACTCCTTATCTCAGCATTAACCTTCCTACGCTGTACAAAATAAAAGAGAGAAATATGCTGCTGTAGGAAGAGAAAAAAATTAAATATAGTACAGTTAAAAAGAAGGGCAATATCCATCGCTGCAATAGTCTTCCCATCATCATTTTGCCGCATATAAAAAGCCTTGATATCCTGAAGATTTTACTATTGGGCATTTAGAAATATTAGTTTTGCTTACACCATCTCAACATGGAAAGAGGCAATCATCCTGGAAATAAAATAATAATTTAAAGAAGGAAAAAAAAAAGGACATGCCTTTGGATAGTCTCTTATTATAACAGGGCATCCAGAAAAGGCCTCTTCAGTGATGTATCGTTCATGTTCACTCTGCAAATCACACCCCCACTTTACCTATAGATATGTAGAATCCATAGAAAATTAAAATGCCAGTAATTTCTGATTCAAGTTATATACGGTAAAAGTTAAACAGTAAAATATAATATGCACAAAGGCAGGCATGGGATCAAGACAATGACAGCAACCACAAAAATAGAAACTACTAAAACAACATCTAAGAGAAGGAACCTTATGTCTCATTCCAACCTGCTTCCCTGTCAATTGATCCTGCACAACACAACTATAAGAGGAGAAAACGACTTCAAGACCATGCTCAGATAGGTCACGAACAGAGATTAAGTTCATTGGTTTTTTGGGACAAAAAATACATTGGAAATGGAGAGATATCAGGATGATTAATGGAACTAGTATGACTGACCTTCATTAAGGAACCATTAACCGGATATGAAACACATAATGTATAGCTTATATGGAGAGCTCATACACTCAATCGGTCAATAATTCCTTTCTCAATCCAGCTATTGAAGAAATCCATATCTTCTTTGCAGTTTTCAAGGATATATCTAACCTGCCATTGAGAAAACTTCAAAATTACTCCATAAAATGAATTGGAACAGTAATTATATATAACACAATAGAAATATCTTAATATAGTCTATGCATAAAGCAATGGATAGAGAATAGATGTGAAGAGTAACCTACTACAAACTGGAGATAGGCAGTTGCCCATGCCATGTCATCACTAAAATCCGCAAAAGCAAGTTCTGGTTCAATCATCTTGAATAAGAATTAAGTTGTAAGAAACTAGCAAGCAAAAATATAAGAAAAGGACATAAATATTTAATAGCAGAAATAAGTAAAAATACCCAAAATTCAGCTAAATGCCTAGAAGTATTAGAATTTTCTGATCGAAATGTAGGACCGAATGTGTACACCTGAAAAACAAATAATTTTGCCAGAAGACAAATGCAAGATGATTAAACACCAATGACATAGCTTCCAGTGAATAGTAGTGGCATATAATTGAGAGCATAGGAAAAGAATATATACATCAGAAAGTGCAGTAGCATATGTTTCAGCCAAAATCCACTTCCACTTCTAAATTGAAATATCATATTAAATTACAGAATGAGATAATAAGAAAAGAGCATCCATGTGAAAGCCAAGATAAAGACCCGACAACCCCATATAAAACTCTGTCATCGAAATCCAAGACATATTAACATCAGAAGTACTCTAAATTAACATGGAAGAATTATGATATTCGATGGAATTGAAACAATCTAAATGATACGAAGTTGCCCCTCACGAACAACACGCAGTTGCTCATATACGCTCTCTTGAACTGCTTTACCATACTATAACATCATAATTCCAGAAGGGAATCTACACTCACGAGGCAAATCAACAAACAAAAGCTCATCGATAACACCACTGTCAAATTTGATTTTACTAAGCCTGGGAAGCACTTCATAGGTTGCCTCTGTTCATGAGAAGGCAAAATAAAAAAGTAGAAAGAAAAAAATTAAGTCTCATCCATGAAATAAAATCACCAATAAATACCATCAATGGTTTGTAAACAAATTTAGAACAGATTTGTACAATTTAGAGAAAACTAGGCATTTTAGTCTGTTGGAGCATTCATCACTAATTTATAAGTTATTTTATTAATTAAGTCTCAAAAAAAAATTTTTTGACTGCCAAATCTATATATAGACACCAAATATCACAGCTCAACTATCAGGCAAAATGACATGAACTGAAATAATTTGTTCTTCAAACAGAGATGCAATCAATATTCCATCTTACCAACAACAAGATGAATACCCCAAAACGATAAGCATTTCACACAAAATATAACTTCAATGCTGGAAACCCAAAATCTCATCTATGGAAAAGATAACGGGAATAACATTTTCGTAAGAAACATTTATTAATCTTTAGTAACACAACAAAAGACAAAAGAAACGGCCCAGGCAAGTAATATGTCCATGAAGGCCATTCTGGTCATAGTGGGTTCTTGCGTAGTCATAAAAATGATAAATACAGCCCAGGCATAAAAAACAAGATGATGACAAAGCTATGGGTGAGAACCTGAAGCAAAGGTGAATCATGGTACCTGTAGCGAAGCCCTAATCCCACAAGTGAAGACGCCTTGCAGAGGAGAGAGTGGATTTGAGGAACCCCTGTTGAAGAAAGTTTTGTTTGAGCAGCAAACCCTTGTCGAAGGAAGAGTAAACCTCTGTTGAAGGAAGAGCAAACCCCTGTCGAAGGAAGAGCAAACCTTGGAAAAAACCTCTGTTGAAGGAAGAGCAAACCCTTATCGTAGGAAGAGCAAACCCCTGTCGAAGGAAGAGCAAACCTTGAAAAAACATCTGTTGAAGGAAGAGCAAACCCTTATCGTAGGAAGAGCAAACCCCTGTCGAAGGAAGAGCAAACCTTGAAAAAACCTCTGTTGAAGGAAGAGCAAACCCTTGTTGTAGGAAGACCAAACCTCTGTCGAAGGAAGAGCAAACCTTGAAAAAACCTCTGTTTCGTCTGCTCTTCTTTTTCGTCTGAGCACATTTTTGAAAATCGAGCTCCAAAATTTGAAAACGGGGGGAGAGAGAAATTTGAAAATGGGGAGAGGAGTTGTTTCAGTTAGCGTCTTCACCCGTTTCCGTTAGTTGCTGAAATGGGCAGCGCTAAAAGATGTCCAAATCGTGTAGAGGCTCTACTGCAGACTGCAGATAGAGCCTCTACAGGATCCCATCTGTTAATTAATGTTTTATTTTCTTTCAGTAGCCCGTGCATCACACGGGGTTTTTGCTAGTATAATATAAAGCAATAGTTTTTTACTCACAGAGGCTCCAAACCTTCAATCCTCAACCCTCATAGCTCCACATCGTCATCTACGTGGCTGCTTATGTGGAGACTACTTACTGTTAGCCATGGCATTATTGCAACCCTTCCTCTTCCTCTTCGGTTAGCAAGCATAATGATTTTCTCTTTAATGTAAACACCCACGTTACCCGACCACCTGCCATCCCTGGCCGCCGCCGCAAAAACCCAAAAGGGAAAGCTTAGCAAGCGTCTGTCGTTATTGTTACCCCATTCATGCAAAATGGACGAAAATCCAAATGGACATCCTCCCAATCTATATATTTTCTCTTCTCATGTAAACATAAAGCTTCGCAATCTGCTCGTCGTCTGGCATAGTTGCATCTTCAAATTACAAGGTAAATTATTATCTCCCATTAATCATTTTCACTATTGTTATTTTTTTGTTCTTCACTCTTTTTTTTTTCAAAAAAAATCTGACGATGTATGAGTGAAATTACCTTGCAAGGATTTCTAAATGATAGAAAGCCTTGCTCTGTTCTTCGTTTGGCATAGTTTCTTATCTCCCATCCATTCAATTTGTCCAATGTCTGGACAAAACAATTAGATATGTTTAACCCAAACACCAATAGTTGAGGGTACGACTAAATTTAATGATATATTTGCTTTAAGTAGTTAGAACATGCATTAAGCCTGGATAAATTATGCTTAGTAACAACTAACAAGGTTTGAAGAGAGGAGAATCAGATGGGCAAGATTGGTGTCATATGACAATTGAATGTAAGGATGACGACTCTTGCCTGCTTTTATATCAAATATTAGGAGGAGGAGGATTGGGGGCCGCAAAGCTTGGTGGGTATTCGACATTTTGATTAGGGCGGAATCAGATTTTAGAATCCAATTAGAGGGTTTGGTTCAAATTATAATGGAGGTTAAAGAGTCTTAATTCTATAATCACCCTACAATCACTTACTCAGAAACCACTTTGGAATTGGATTCTAGAATTCATAGCTAGATTATGGGTGCCTTAAATTTAAATCTATAATATATAATATAAAAGCTTATGATATTATGATATGATATTATATAATATCTAATATACAATGTATATAGATATATATTATATTGAGATATGCAATGTAATTTGTTTATTATTAGTATACATACATGTATATATAAGTTAAAGTTGAAACTTGGTTTGAGATTTTTTTACCATCTTCAGTTTTTTTTTTTTGGTTCTTGATCATTATCTAATTTTATAGCATTTAAAATATTGTATTTTTCATTTTCTATGAAATAATTATCCCACCAAACTTTTAAATTACCAGTAAATCCAGCAATTAAAGTTTGAGCTATTGCTTGATCTAAAATGTTTTCTTGTTCAATTTTATAAACAACACTTACCATTGTCATATGTTGTAAAGTTTCTATAATCAAGTGTTCAATTTTTATTATTAATGTTTCATTCATATATTGTATATGGATTATAAGAAGTTTGAGTAAATTAAATTTTTTTCTTCAAATTGCACAACAAGAAAATTAGCATTTAGTAGCAGTTAGTTGTAGCACTTAAAATTCAAATGCTACTATATAATATAATATAAGATTAATAGTAACAATTTATGTAAATTACTACTAATTATGTTATTTAGTTTTATTTGTAACGCTTTTTAAAAAAAGTTGCTATAATCATAATTTAGTAGCAATTGAGACCACTAAATGCTACTAAAACTTTTTTTTTTTTTTTGATAAAGCTAAATGCTACTAAAACCCATTGCTCTTTTCCGAAAAAAAGGCACGATCCTACTCTCTCTCTTCGTGCGCGGTCTTCTTCCAAAAAAAAAGACCCTTCTCTCCTTCCCGACCTCCTCGCTACTTGCTTAGCCCCTGCTGCAAATTTTTTTCACGAAACCACCGGGTTTTGTCATTTGACGTCGGTGGGATCATCTCTTCCCATTCGCGTGAGTGTGGAGAGGCTTGGTATTGCGGACGCCACGGGGGTTTGCTAGTGCGGCACTCAGTTCACTGTGGTTTGCTATTCGACGTCAACGGCGATCGTCTCTTCCCATTTTGGTGGGCGTGGAGAGGATTCGTATTGTGACACTACCTAGGTTTGCTATTGCGCACTCAATTCACCGGGGTTTGCCATTCGACGTCATCAGCGATTGTCTCTTCCCATTCGCGTGGGCATGGACAGGTTTTGTATTGCGACGCCACTGGGGTTTGTTTTTTTTTTTTTTTTTTTGAAAGGTAATTCAAAATTTTGTATTGATAAAGAAGAATATGTACAATGTGTAGATCAACACAAGAACCTAACTATCGGAAGTAGTTAGCTATACAAAAACATCTACAAGAGGGTCATCAAAGATCAAAGATACAAGAAGAGGTGGTTCTTTATATGGACGTGTATGCACACAATCTATATTTGAAACTTCCATGAAAGGTTCCAATTGTTTGCTATGCAGCGATTCCTAGCTGTGTCAGAAACCCGAATATCCTTGTCCCAAAATTTTGATTTGGTATCCATTGTAACAAATCTGGTTACAGTTTTTGCAGGTAAGTAGTTGTTTCTAAACGTCCTTCTGTTTCTTTCCAACCAGATATGGTAAACTGAAGCAGCAAAGGAAACTTTAACAATAGCAACAGTGGGCAGCTTTCCTATAAGTCTTGTTTCTACCCATGTAACAAGTGGATCCCATGCCAAGTCGATGAAATGGGATGCAATTTAATCTCAAAATGGCCACCGGGGTTTGTTATTGCGCCATTCAGTTCTCTTTAGTAGAGTAAAATCTTAAACCCCTTTTACCTACAGTGGTCTATTTTATTCAATTTTTCATTCCTATGATTCTCTCCTGGGGGTGGAGAGTTTTGGATTTGTAAACTCCTTTTACTCGCAATTCCTAAATCCCCTTGACCTGCAATTTTCTCTTTTGAAGGTTTAAATTCGAGTGGATTCGACCTATTCTGATTTTCCCTTTTCGGATTGTTAAGGTCTCTGGTTTGTGTCGGAGGAGAAGAACGAGGTGCATCTGATTTTTCCTTCTTTTTTAAATTTTTTGATGAGGCTAGGTTTGTTCATGTAAATCTCTTAATTTGATTGTGAGAATTTATTCTCCAAATCCTCCCTAACTGCTTTTTTTAATGATGAGATAATCATATGGGTATGTAGGAGTAATCCGAGTTGCTGTTAGTTGTTGAGAAAAGAAAGAAAAAACATCCTATTGGCTGTTTGGTTATTGTACTGTTTTAAGAAGCTAATTTGCCGAGGAATCCTATGACCAACTTTTGTTGTATGTCTTTGGTAATGAAGCATGCCTGTTTTGGATAATCAGATTAGAATCTGCCAATGATCATGCTGTGGTAATTTTAAAAGGAAAAAACCCCATTCCTTGTTCAGAATATATAGTTCAGATCCAATCCAGAAGCAAAAACTGGGGATAGGATTTGGCTGCTTTTATTGGATATAAATCCCATTCCATGTGCTTGTCTGTGCTATCCTTGAAGGGTCCTACTTGAATGTAGGGATCGATTTAATAAAAATCAATATTAATGTTTTCTGTGCTGATTGGCTTCTACTGACAGAGAGTTTAGCAAGTCGGCTCAAGTACCTGACTCTCTGTTGATAAGATTCTTGCCTAGAGTTTTAGACAGCTTTCACATGGCAAAATCTCGAAGATGCATTAAGGGCAATGTTTGGGTTCCATAAGAAACTACTTTTCATTATGCCAAGAAAAGAGACAATATTCCTTCTTGGTCTTTTAGGTTGCGTTTGGTAACGCTTTTGCTTTTTTGCTTCTAAAAGCAAGAAAGCAAAAAAGTAATTTTATGTTTTTTGAAAGATCTTTTCTTGAAGCAAATGCGTTTGGTAAACTTTTGTTTTGCTTCTAAGAAGCAAAAAAACATGTTTGGTAATTGCAATAACATAGAAATTGCTTTTTGCTTCCATAAAAGTATTGTACACAATCAGGTTCGGGTCGGGTCATAATCGGGTTGGGGTTAATCGGGTCATAATCGGGTTGGAAAACCCCCAACCCGCCAATAAACGGGTTCAACCCGCCAACCCGTTTATTATTATTTTTATTTTTTATTTTTCAAAAAATATTATTAAAATAGGGTTGGGGGTTAATTGGATCAGGTTGTACCGTGTTCAGGTCGGGTTTTGGGGTTAATCGGGTCGAAACATGATACTTTTGCCATCTTTTTTTTTTTTAAATTCGGTTACCCATCGGGTTGGCGGGTCATAATCGAGTTGACCCGATTACTAGCGGGTTGGAGAAACCCCAACCCAATTAATAAATGGGTCAACCCAACCCATTTATAATCGGGTTGACCCATCGGGTTGGGTGGCATTTTGCCCGCTCTAGCAATAACAATATGTTGTTGCTTCTTAAGTGAATATGAAGGCATCATCTTTAATATAGGAATAAAGCAATAGGGTATCGAGGGGTTTTGAAAGCAATAAAGCAATTTTGTAAAAAAATTGAGAAGCAATGTTTTGTTGCTTCCGGTGAAAAGCAATAAAATTGCTTCTTTGCTTTTAGTAAATTGCTTCTCGTGTGCATTACCAAACGGTACTTTTGCTTTTAAAAGCAATTTTTTGCTTTCAAAAGCAATTTTTTGCTTTTAAAAGCAAAAAAAGTACTTCCAAAAAGCATTACCAAACGCAGCCTTAGTTATAGTGTCTTTTAGAAGACTTTCAAATTCCTTTTGCTTCAACCAAAAGAAATAATGAACAGATATACTCAATGATTTGTCATCATTCAGTTTTGTCTTGGTAAAAGTCATCTTTCCTTTTTCAGATTTGATTGCCAGAGTTTGATACATATATAGTGGTGGGACAATTTCTTAAATTTGGACCAAGAATAGCATTGAATACTTGTCTTATTAAAATATGGTAAAGAATAAATTAGTCTTTCTGAATAAAATCATGCATATAACAAGATGAACTACTATACTTTTTATATGTGAAATTACTATAATTCTAGCATTTCATTACTCATATCAAGGGATTTGAGGGATGATTTTATAGTTGCTTGCAGCAAAAGATGTGGTCATTGCCGAGTTGAAATGGGGTGAAACAGGCTTCATGTTTGTGACTCTACCATATAGTTTAGATAAGGTAGTAATCTTGTTGTTATCACATTATTTAGTAAAAATATAGAAATTAAGGATTTAATGAAATATGCAGAAGAAGAAACAAATTTAAAAAAGGTACGAACATTTAAAAATTAAGATATATCTAATGAATGCAATATAAGTAAAACATTAGATAGAATTCTAAGTGAGTGTAACTAATTATTATTAACAAAAATACCATTTAATTTAAGATAAGAACGAAATGTAATCATGTTATCCCACATTATTAACTAACCGGGTATTTTATCCAATTAAATTTTACTATCCTCATGGTAAATATATTATTCAAGATAAGAAAATTTCTAACATTTTCCGTCGTATGTAATTGGCTAATTTTCTTAGTTTCTTTAAGATATGTACGTTATTTTTTTATAAATAAAAAGTACTTTTCCTTTCATACCTTTAGACCTACTCCATCTCGGAGTGATTTTATTAGAAAAAAGGACTCATTCCATCAAATTATGACTTTAAAATAAAAAAGACATTTTTCCTTTTTCTTGATCTTGAAGATTGAGGATTTTTCTAATTGAGAACTTTAAATGGGAAAGGCAGTTTTGAAAATATAGGTTTTAAAAAAGGATATTTTGGTTATGTGAAAGTAGAAAAATATTTAAGTAGTTGGTACTTTTGTTAGTAGAATAAATATAGATTTGTTCCAACAAGTAAGTGAAAAAAAAAATGTGTTTTGACAGTAAAAAAGAAAAAAAAAAAAGTGAGAAGTATAGTTTCTTGTAAGATATTTATGTTTTAATAGAATCTTAAAATAAAATAATTTAAAAACTTTATAATAGATTTTTAATTATTATTTTTTAGAAGGTATTTGGAGTGTTTGTTACCATTAAGCTTGTCAATATTTGAATATTGGTTAAGGCCCTATCTATATATGTATGATTTGAAAAAATATATATATCTTGACGCTTTAACATTAAAATAATAAAAAATTGATGAATTTTACTTTTATTAGAGAAAAATAGTTGTTTTAATATAGGAGGTTCTTTTTTTTTTTCACTTTTCTTTAACATTGCAAGTTTTTTTTTCTTAAAGAACTGGAAACTCTAAATGAGATAATAATTTTTGGAATTTAAATTTTAAGATAGGGTTTTTTTTTTTATATGTGAAAATAAAAAACACTAAAGATAGTTCGTTAATATTAATAAATATCCTCATGGTAAATATAAATATTTTATTTAAGATAAGAAATTTTCTCAGATTTCCACTTATAATTAATGGTATTATTTTTTTACTCATTGGCTCTTATATTTCTTTATATTTTCAACGTACAATTAATTGACTAAGTATCTTTAGTCGTTATCTATTTTTTATATTTCTTTATACTCATGGACTTGTATCATTGGAATAATTGTGATCGTTATCCTTTTTGTTTGAATAATTATGATTTTAGTTTTGATATTAAAATTCCTTTTTTCAGCTAGATAAATATTATAAAGCAACTCTTTTTATCATCCAAGAACTCTTTAAACTCTTTACATGGATAAATTATAAAAACTAAATATCTTGATCAAATAAAGATATATAAGTAGAACTGTAAGTTTTGCCGGGCTAAGACTTTAGTTTGGGTTTGGGTCGGGCTTAATTTGAAGCTCAAAATTGAGTTTGAGTTGGGCTTGGGTTCATGCTTCATGGCCCAAAAAGACTGAACTTGAGAGTAAAAACATGAGTTATATCTAAACATAACTACATCTAAAGAAGAAACCTATGACTTAATATTCAAACATAGCTTTTATGTAAAATCTTTTTCTCTATTTCTTCAAGGGACTGAAGTTATTTGTACCCAACATTCCATAAGGAACATTCCACTACTATTGCTTTGTTTGTAAATGGTCTTCTAGAACCTTCAAGAAGAGAGGTTATTGACCATGCATGTTGAAGTGGAATCTATAAGGACTTATTAATACATACAATAGGAATGGCAAAGTAAATTAATCAAGTAGAATATACTCACTTACACACCTAAGAATGGCAAAGTTAATTAATTAAATAGAGTATCCTCACTTTTGCATAGAGAAGACATATATTCAAGAGAGGTTATTGACCGTGTATGTCGAAGTGAAATCTACAGGGACAGATTAATACATACAATAGGAATGACAAAAAGAAGTCATGCATGGAGATGTCGACATGTCTTCTAAGTTCTAAAGGACTTACTTTGTGGTCGAAAACAAAGGTGAGGACGTTTTGGACGGGCAAGCTAGAGGAATAAATCTAGCTAGAATGGGAGAATATCCTATGTGGTCGCACACAAGTGCAATCCCTGAACCCCCTAAAAATATTTATTTTGACACTTCTCTCTCTCCGCTTTTAATCGAATAATATATATTGGCATTTGAAATGCCATTACAAGCCCTTGCCAGTTTCATTGTGCCTAATATTTTCAAAAAATAAATAAGGAAGATTTGGTGAAATGCTTTATGTGACAATATCTCTCTCAAATTACATTATCGGTATGAGGAGGAAGCAGTAGACAATTCCAAACCCGCCCATGAATTATGAAATTATGACTGTTGCATTCACCAGAGAAGGAAGATGGGTTTTTTAGTAAAAGTAATTCAAATTCAGTCATTTAAGTCTTGATAATTAAAAATTAGTGATACTTTTTTAAAATAATTGAGAAATGAGTGATTTTAATGTTTACAAAAGACTTCTTCCAAAAAATGCCCTCAAAACAGAGTTCTAAACCTCATTAAACGATGATAACAAACAAATTGTTACAAGTCTATTAATGGAAATTTTGGAAGAAATCTTTTGTGAACAATAATATTAATTACTCTCCTAACTCAACTCAAACTCTAAACATTATTTTAACCATATACTTTACTAATATTAAAAAAAAAGGATAAAAGAATAATTCTTTTATTAAAAAAAATTCCCCTAAGTGTACATATTAATAAACATTTTGTTTAGTTTCTATTAGTATACTCATTTAACCCAAATTCTAAATGTAATCTTAGACACATGTTTTACTAACATAAAATAGAAAAAAATTTAATAGAAATGATATATTTGTTACAATTTTTAGGGCTGTACTATTTAAACATTTATTAAATTGATACGTAGGAAACGTTTAAGAAAATAATGTAGACTATTGTTTTGTATGTAAATGGTCTTCTAGAACCTCCAAGAGAGGTTATTGACCACGCATGTTGAAGTGGAATCTATAAGGACAAATTAATACATATAATAGGAATGACAAAGTTAATTAATCAAGTAGAATATACTCACTTACACACCTAAGAATGTCAAAGTTAATTAATTAAATAGAGTATCCTCACTTTTGCGGAGAGAAGACAAATATTCAAGAGAGGTTATTGACCATGCATGTTGAAGTGGAATCTATAGGGACAAATTGATACATACAATAGCTATGACAAAGTTAATTAATCAAGTAGAATATACTCACTTACACACCTAAGAATGGTAAAGTTAATTAATTAAATAGAGTATCCTCACTTTTGCATAGAGAAGTCAAATATTTATATGAACCAATTGATTTTAAGAAAAATGCCTCATCTATTGTAATCTTTGGTTTTTCCTTTTCAAGATACTCATAGGAACATTTGAATTGTATTTTATCTCTTTAGATTTCCATTTATTTAATAATTTTCTAGCTGTTGTATCCTAGCTAATATTTTAGTTTATAAATTTTAATTTTACTTTGTTATAAAAGGACTTAAAATACAATCATCATGAGCATATATTTAATTTGGATTGGCCCGAACCCAGCCCGAACTCACGAAAGGTTTTAGGGTTGGGTTTGCACTCACAGAGTTTGGATTTAGGGCGGGTCAATGTAAGTTTTGGCCATGTAATTTTAGATTGGGCTGAGCCCAAACTCATAGAAACCCGACCCAACATGCCCTACTTACAGCTCTGTATATAAGTATTCTTTGTGTTCTAGAATACTTACACGTAGTATCTACCAATGTGACAATTTTGTTAAATAATCTGAATAATTATGTGATAAAGAGGATGTGACATTATTGACTATTAATAAAATTATTATTATAACGCTCATGTTATAGTAAAATTATTTAAAGAGCTTAACTTTATAATTAAATAGCAATTACTCATTCAAAATTATCAGTAATAAATAAAACAGTAATTAATTTGTTTTTATCAAATAATTATTATTTAATGAATTTATTAAATACTGTATTTTATGATATTAGTAATTTACTTTTATGTTTTTAGTAAATGTTTTTTTATTATCAAATACTGTATTTTATGATATTAGTAATTTACTTTTATGTTTTTAGTAAGTGGTTTTTTTATCCATATAAATACATGAAATTAAAGACTATAAATAAAAAAACACTTAAGATAGTTCGTGCTTTTAATAGTTACAGTTTATCCTAGCTTTGTCAATGAGTTGGACTAAACATTATTTGGCACCGACATAATTACACAAAAAGCAATGCAAATGACCATTGATAGCAACAACCAAATGATCTTGTGGCTCTCGTTTGTTAGCTAAGGATAAGAAAAATGACCAATTGGGCGTGTTTTATGGGAGTCTTCAATTGACTTAATGTCTAGCAAGAAGAAGTCATGCATGGAGATGCAGACATGTCTTCTAAGTTCTAAAGGACTTACTTTGTGGTGGAAAACAAAGGTGAGGACGTTTTGGACGGGCAAACTAGAGGAATAAATCTAGCTATAATGGGAGAATATCCTCTGCAACACCTGAACCCCCTAAAAATATTTATTTTGACTCTTCTTTCTGCTTTTGATCGGATAATATACATTGGCATTTGAAATGGCATTACAAGCCCTTACCAGTTTCATTTTGCCTAATATTTTCAAAAATTAACTAAATAAGGAAGATTTGGTGAAATGCTTTACATGACAACATCTCCCTCAAATTACATTATGTATATGAGGAGGAAGCAGTAGACAATTCCAAACTCGCCCATGCAACCAAAATCTAGTGCACCCATTCTCTCGTGAATTATGAAATTATGACCGGTGCATTTAGTGTAAAAGGAAGATGGGTTTTTTTAGTAAAAGCAATCCAGATAAAGTAACTTAACTCTTGATAATTAGAAATTAATGATACTTTTTTAACTGAGAAATGAGTGATTTTAATGTTTACAAAAGACTTCTTCCAAAAAATGCCCTCAAAAAAGAGTTCTAAACCTCATTAAACGACGATAACAAACAAATTGTTACAAGTCTATTAATGGAAATTTTGGAAGAAATCTTTTGTGAACAATAATATTAATTACTCTCCTAACTCAACTCAAACTCTAAACATTATTTTAACCATATACTTTACTAATATTAAAAAAAGGATAAAAGAATAATTCTTTTATTAAAAAAAAATTCCCCTAAGTGTACATATTAATAAACATTTTGTTTAGTTTCTATTAGTATACTCATTTAACCCAAATTTTAAATGTAATCTTAGACACATGTTTTACTAACATAAAATAGAAAAAACTTTAATAGAAATGATATATTTGTTACAATTTTTAGGGTTGTACTATTTAAACATTTATTAAATTGATACGTAGGAAATGCTTAAGAAAATAATGTAGACTAATTGTTTTGTGCAAATGTAAAACAAATTTAAGACAAGCAAAAACCAAGTGGAATAGCAGCATCTAGCTTGTTGTTAGGGCTATTATTCTTTGTCAATTAGTTGGACTGAACATTATTTGCACTCTTCGACGAAATTACACAAAGAAATGCAAATGACCATTGATTGCAACAACCAAATAATCTTCTGGTGAGCAATTTGGCGTGTTTTATGGGAGTCTGCAATTCAGTTTAGTCTATAAAGAAAAAGTCATGGAGATGTTGACATGTCGATCTTCTAGTGCAACGTGGATCAGCCATTTGTCTAGTCTTCTTTCAAGTCGTTGGCTCCACTCCAAGAAATTCACAACTCGGTTAATTAAAAGAGAAAAAGAGGGAGAAAGCGGTACTTGGATCCTATGTATATAAATTGCCCGTTTGCTTGCCAGTTTCTTATTAGTCTCGTAACTTCTTCCAAACTCATCAGCCATGAGATTACTTACCTTCCCATGGCTTCTCCCACTGGCCTTCCTCCAGCTTCTCTTACTCTTTGATAGAACCAACAGTCGGTGTCTCGACGATCAGAGCTCCTCCTTGTTACAGTTGAAGGATACCCTCCTCTACAATCACTCCACTTCTCTCAAGCTCGTGTCATGGAATCAGACCACCGACTGCTGCTCGTGGAAGGGTGTCACCTGCGACCGAGATGAGGCTCATGTTATTGGTCTTGACCTCAGTAGGGAATCCATCAGAGGTGGATTCAATAGCTCCAGCACTCTCTTCAATCTCAAGCTCCTGTCGATGTTAGACCTCAGTTATTGCAACTTCAGCGGATCAATCCCCTCTACCCTGTCCAACCTTGCCCAACTCAACTACTTGGATTTCTCATCGAATAGGCTCAATGGTCAGATCCCATCATTCAAGTTACCGAACAAGCTCACCTATATAAACCTTGCTGGTAACCGTTTCAATGGGACGATTCCCCCATCTCTGCTTGCTCTCCCATCGCTGCAGCACTTAGTCCTTTCCGACAACCAGCTTAGTGGTCAACTAATGGAGTTCACCAATGCATCATCTTCTCCATTGAAACAGCTTGATTTGAGAAGCAACAACTTGGTAGGGCCTATACCCAATTCTGTGTTTGATCTCAAGAATCTTATGTCTCTTGATCTCTCTTTTAACAAACTGAATGGCACCTTACACTTAGATAGGATATTCCAGAATCTCAGAAATCTTATCAATCTTGATCTTTCATATAATGGATTGTCAGTCAAAGCAAATAGTGACAATTCGACCTTTTCCTCCTCCCTTCATGATCAGATTTCCAAATTATATTTGGCCTCTTGCAACCTGAGTACAATCCCCGCTATCTTGGAAGACCAATCATATTTGCTCCAATTAGATCTTTCCAACAACCAAATTCATGGGATAATTCCCAACTGGATATGGAAGAGTAACCTATTCTATTTGAATCTTTCTTATAATTTCCTCGTGTCGCTGGAATTGCCTTTTCCCGATCTTAGTTCTAGTAGAATATCTACCCTGGACCTCCATCACAACATGCTCCAAGGGTTGATAACACCCATGCTGCTACCATCATTACAGGTTCTAGATTTATCCAACAACAACTTCACCTCTGATATACCAGCTAATATCTCCTCCTCTCTTAATAATACATCTTTCCTTTCTCTCGCTGGCAACAAATTCATTGGAGAGATCCCTGCGTCAATATGCAATGCTCCTAATCTGGCGCTTCTTGATCTATCAAGCAACAACTTGAGTGGTCAAATCCCTCAATGTCTGGGGCGCATGGAGAAGCTTGCAGTACTGAGCCTTCGAAGGAACAAATTCAGTGGTATAATCCCTCAGACATTTTCAAGTAGGTGTTCCCTGGAAACTCTTGATCTAACTGGGAACATGTTAGAAGGACAGCTACCAAGAAGTCTGGTCAAATGCGAAATGCTAACGGTTCTCAACATCGGGAATAATCAGATTTACGATACTTTTCCACTCTGGTTGGGGAATTTGCCCTCTTTGATAGTCCTTGTTTTGAGATTCAATAGATTCTATGGAACTTTTGGATTTGCAGGCACCAACAACGAATTTCCAATGCTGAAGATCATTGATCTTTCTTCCAACAACTTCACTGGTATCCTATCTCCAAAAAGCTTCTTGAGCTGGAAGGGAATGGTGGTTGATAAGGATGAATCTCTGTCAAAACTCAAGCCTGACATATTGAAAAATGCAATTCTTAAAGATTCAGTTGTTACAGGATACTATCAGAACTCGGTGATCATTTCAATGAAAGGGCAAGAAATGGAGCTGGTGAAGATTCTAACAGTATTCAGCTCTCTTGACTTGTCAAGTAACAGATTCCATGGAGAAATACCCGAAGTGATAGGAAACCTCACATTGCTTCATGTGCTCAACTTGTCACACAACTCCTTGACAGGTGAGATCCCATCATCCATTGGGAACCTGAAACAGCTCGAGTCATTAGACCTATCACGGAACATGCTGAAAGGTAAGATCCCAATGGAGCTGGTAAAACTAACATTCCTTTCAGTCTTGAACGTCTCGTGGAATCAGTTGGTGGGGATGATTCCTCAAGGGAACCAATTGCAAACGTTCCCAAATGATTCCTTCATTGGGAACGTAGGATTATGTGGGCTGCCTTTATCAAAAAAATGCGTTGGAGCTGCGTCACCGCCAACATCCATGTCCGAAGATTCTAATTCAAAATCCCATAAAAACTTCGATTGGTGGCAGTTCTTATCAGCCGGAATAGGCTACATAGCAGGTGCAGGATTGGTTTTTGTGTCCTTAATGTTGTGGAAGAAAGGGAAGAAATGGTACAATGAGCACATGGACAAGTGCTTTTGAATTTTGTTTTGTTCATTACCAAGGAAAATTTTGTGTGTTCTGTTCGAAATTAGATTTTAGGTGGCAGAGGCCAACGCTTGATCCCAACCGTGCTTGCCATATCTCATGAAACGTTTGAAATCCCAACGCTTGGGCGGGATTTGAAACCGCTGCCACGTCATCGATTTGTGTGCTTTTATGTTATTCGTCCTAATCGCCCATATTCTTTTTGTGTACTTTGGCTGTGTTTGTTCCCAACGTGCCCTTTTTATAGTTTTCTTCTCCGTATGTGATCAACTTGTACCAAAGCTGACCCCACACTGTAGGTTGTACAACTTTGTGTTTTGACTATTATGCCCTCGTATTAATAAATCTTTGATTTGATGTGTAAGGATTGTTTTGGAAAGTCTCACATTTTTCTTGGCGCTATACCCAAGGGGCGTCTCACGTTATATATAACGAGCGGAGTGCATGTGCAGTACTGCACTATAAAGTTTGGGTTTGAGTGAAATCCAATTGCAACAATCTTAAGTCTATATATACAAACGGACAAACATCGTAAACACGAACAACTAAATTTATTGTTTCCGGGAAGACTCAATTAAATGAAGTCGTAGGTTATGGTTGGGGAGTAGGGGTGTTCACAGGCTTAGTGGTCAATTGCATAAAAAATAGGTCAGGAATCTGTTTTATATAACTTTAAAAAAAGAGCAAACTTATTTTATATTACGCAATCCTAGGGGGCATTGAAGGCATTCAATTGCCACATTATGGAAAAAAAATCCTAATATATCCAGTGAATCATGCTTCTGGGGGCATTGGAATGCAAGCTATCTTCCTGGATTTTGGCCAAAGATCGTGTGAAACCGGTGTCTTCCTCCCCAAAAGGGTTGGTAACAACTTTCAACCATGCAAGAAACCAGGATTTGATTACTTGAAAAGTGAAGTATTCAATTATAGTAAAAAATTCAACTGGACCTATTTAATCTCTAATACCTCATTGTGTGTTTCATGTGGATTGCTCCCCAGTTCTCCTACCTTTTCGAGTGGTTCAAGCTCTAAATCTTCTTTGTTAAATAACTGGTCTTTTGTGCAGAGGCAGGCGTTTATCGAAGAGTTGGAACAAATCTAGATTCGGTGAGTAATAAGAAGAGCTGCAGCAACAAAGAACAATGTGATCGATAGCGCACCTGCAGCAACTCAATGTTGTGTGGACTCACATTAGCACAAAAGCTCTTTGCCAGAGATATTTCTTCCCAAGGAATGGATTATATCCATAAACAAATGTTTAAGTCAGATAAGTAATTAAAGATGATTCAGTTTATCAGTTAAAATCGAGCTCAACCAAACCTATTGGGCTTGTATTAATTGATTACGGTTGGGTTTTATACTATATAAAATAGTTTTGCTTTTGCTTTGTAGTATACAAATGCTGGTGTGGTTTCAATTTTTATAAGAACCAAACCGTTGACAGGAACTAAGTAAATCTGAAAGAGATTTGAATCTAAGTAACTGCATTGAATAATAGATGACCTCAACAACCGAGTTAGCCAGTAACTTCAACCGAATAGCCTATAATAATCTACAAAGCATGTTAAAGTGACCTCAAAAAGAAAATGGAGAGTAATCACATCCAAAAATTGATAGAAGAGACACACCTGGGTAGCATCACAAATCGTATTAAAGCTCATGAAGTGTTCATTGACATTTTCTACTCCATATTTTTGCGTCATGGTCCTCTCTAATAGTTTACATGTACAATTGAAAATAATAGAAACAATGTGCAATAAACATTTTGCATAAGTAAAACAAAACAATGTAACTGCTACGAACGAATCTCTTCAATATCTCCCTTAAGCATTGTAGTTTGATTAGCAATTCCAACTTTGGATAGATCATAATTGGGATCAAATCCCTTCGAAACCGCATATTTAAACTTCTGCAGATAAACCAATAAAATGTTTTAATTTGTAGCAAAACTTCTGCAAGAAAAGCAAATATTATCTTCTAAACCATACCATAACACCTAAAGCAATGTTATACGATCTTTGTGGAGAAAAAAAAAGCTAACATGGAGTACCTCTAGGATGTCTAAGCCTTGTAATGCAGCTTATATACCAAAGAAGGTTCCCTCCTGAGCTTGGGTTCTTGGATTGCTGCCACATTGTTTAACTTGTCTAACTATGTTTTTCTGAACTATGTAAAAATATAAAACTATGGTACAGCAACATTTAAGTAACAAAATAAGTTCCATCCACGAATATTGACCATAAACCATGTTACATGAGTAAAAATGAACCATGTTGCATGAGCATGTTGCAGGCTTTCATCGAAAATTGAGCCATAGAAGTTGGACAAATGTAGCATGAAATTGGACAGCAATCGTTTTAGTTAAAATAGGACCATGAAATTTACGTACCATTTCTCACTTTTGCTGGTATAATGATTTACGAATCCCACGTTCACATATGATGCAATGTCTTTGGATACAGCAACTTGGAGAACCAAAGAGGGGGTGAAATTTTAAAAAATGATGAATTTTACATGGTGGAAGAGAGCATAAAGAACGTAATAAAGTACACTAAAAGAATGTAGAAAATCATGGAACTAAGCTGATTGGTTTGTAAAAGCTTTTCTAGAAATTCTCGGTTTCAATAATAAAATTAGCATTAAACTGAAACATACGTAAATTATTGTATAAATAATTAGTCTAACTCATTTTCAGCTTAATTGTAAACAGTAAAGGTAATTAATATTTATTTTTGTTGTGTATGTTGTTTAATTGTACATGTGGTATTATGTTTATATATTAGTATTTATTTACTTTTGTTCTTTTATGTTTTTGTGAGTGGTTAGATGGTGCTTTTTCTGGTGGACATGTCCCCTTTCTCATGGGATGTGTTTCCATTTCTGTAAACTGATTTTGGACTTAATTTCTAATATACTTCTCTCATAACTAATAAAAATAACTTAATAAATAAGGGTGTTAGAGTACATATTGGATGGTTATTGTACCAGAGTTTGAAGGGTTCACTGTCACAGATTATTTTATGTAATTGGAAAGCAGTAGTTAGTAGGTAGACCTTTGGTAGATGGTTTGAATACCTCATTCAACAATAAAAACACGTTTGCCATTTCCCTAGTGCTTGCAGTTTAGGATGGACACATGAGGTTGCTGTAGATCTTTTCCTGTTTTTTGGAGTATTAAGTTTTTGGATTTAGGTTCTAATGTGTGTCTTGGTTATGTTTGTCTTTGTACTCTTTCAGATTTTAGTATCAATTACAGTGCTTTTCAACAAAAGAAGGTGAAAAAAACATAAAGTGAAATGGGAGAGGAAAACAAAAAGCAAAATAGAAGTTCCACTCATGGGATGAAATTGTGTTACTATTTGTCATTATGAAGGTTCAAAATATTCTTATATCATGGCAAATACATCAATTCTAGGGATTGATTAGTTTTAAAAAATAACTTTTTTGTATTTTTGTATTTTAATATAAAAATAAAGGACCATATAGAAAATAAAGAGCCAGTCAAAGCAAGGTCATAGGAAGGATGAACAGGCAATAAATACTTTCACCATAAACTCAAGTGACAGTCCATTTTATTGTATTATAAGAACTCCAAAAAATTTACCTGATGTGACGGTGTTAGAGGTGCATAGACATGAAGTTTCAACTATGTTCATGGTTGGATTGAAGTGCTATTGGTGTGGAACTAAGATGGGGTTGTTGGTGTGTAATCCCAAATGAAAAATTCAGGTCATTATGTTTCTGTGGACTGCTCAAGGTATAAAAAATTTAAGGACTCTGTCAAACGAATGTGGCAGATATTTGCACATATGATCTTTTAGGCATTTCAACAAACAGTAGGTAAACATAAGGTTTTAAGCAACTTTAAGCTTCTAAGGCTGTTTTAGGCATTTCAACAAACAGTAGATAAACATAAGGTTTTAAGCAACTTTAAGCTTGTAAGACTGTTTTAAGCATTTCAACAAACATGAGGTAACATAAGGGTCTAAGCAACTATAGGCTTCTAAGCAAATTGCAAGAAAGCATTGGACGTTTGCCAGAATAACAATACACGTACATGATTGTGGATGTATCACACAAATTGATAAAAAAAAAGTGGAGTGGACCAAATATACAATAACAGATCATCGAATTTATAAGATGTAAACCCATGTTTTTTCTAACCACAAAAATGACGCACATCCAACTCTACAATAACAGATGCTACGTCTTATCAGCCTAAAGTTAGTGAATCAAAGCATAACAACTTGACTCCGTAGAGTGAAAAAAATGTTGGATAATCTACATTAGCATTTTATCCGATAAACCAAATAAGAACAATCCGAATTGGAAAACAGAAAACGTTCGGAAATCGGACGAACCGAAAATAATTGAATAATGAAACGATGGGATCGATTCAAACGGACCTTTGAGAATATAGGCCTGAAGAAGAGCGGGATCGAGTTGAAGTGCCTTGTTGCAGTCCTTGATCACATGCTTGTGCAGCTCTAACTGGCTGTAGCAGAAGGCTCGATTACTGAAACAAACATTGTCAGCTATAACGAAGGCAAGACTGCACGTGGAGACAGGTAATAGATATGGCTCTAGCTGGGGTACAAACACCACGCGAAGGCAGGTAGAAAATGAAACGAAAATGAACAGGAATATAGAGGCAAATTGGTGAGATAAAAATGGGAAAAAAAAAAAAAAAGGAATACAGAGACTGAGAAATTAGTTTTTAATCTTGGTACCTGGAGAATGAAAGTGGAGTGGTGAAAACAGAGACTGAGAACAATTTTTAATCGTCCTTGTGAGCCGTTAAGATTCAAGGAATAATCGCCTGAGCAATGCAAGATTGACAACTGATCGAAGAAGGACGTTGTTGGTATAGTTGGGTGAAACCACTGAAGACGATTGATATTTGTTGAGAGATGTTATAAGACACATCGGATGAGTTAGTTAAAAATCTGTTAGAGTAAAACAGAACAGAAACTGTATCCGTTGTAACTAAAATGTTTCTTGGAGAATTAGTTGAGATTGTAGATAAGGAAGTACGGGGGAGAACTATAAATAGAGAGATAGTAGAATGTATGAAAATAACACAAATGAAATAAAAGATAGTTCTCTGTATTCTTCTTCTCCTGAATCGTATGAGCAAGACTGTTGCTCATCTTCTTGATTCTTTCAATCTTTTACATGGTATCAAAGCTTAAAAGTTGAGGATCTGAAATGGGTTCTCAGACTGCAAATTCGTCCAGTTCTAGCACTGTTGATCCAATGTCAAATCCATTTTTCATTCAAAGTGGAGACAATCCAAGCATGCAGCTCGTAAATCAAGTGCTCACCAGGGATAATTACCAAGCATGGAGCAGATCCATCACCATAGCCCTAAGTGCCAAGAACAAGCTTGGTTTCGTTGATGGTTCTCTGTCAAGACCAGCAGATAACGATCCAAACTATGGCGCCTGGAAAAGAGGGAATGATATGGTAAATTCCTGGATTTTGAATTCTTTGTCAAGAGACATTGCTTCAAGCGTCTTATACATCAAGACAGCAAGAGATGTGTGGATTGATCTTAAAGATCGGTTTTCTCAAACAAATGCACCAAGAATATTTCAATTACAGCAAGCAATTGCTGGTCTCTCTCAAGGACAGCTCAATGTAAGTGATTACTTTACACAACTCAAGATATTGTGGGATGAATTGATGAGCTATAGACCAATCCCAGATGTTCCCAGTAGTGCATTGAAAATCTTGGCTGAATATCAGAACCAAGATTATGTGATGAAGTTTCTTATGGGATTAAACGAATCTTTTGGTCACATAAGAGGGCAAATCTTATTGACTGATCCTTTGCCTGCCATCAATAAGGTGTTTGCATTAATAATCCAAGAAGAAAGACAGAAGGAAATTAGTCCCTCTCCAATACTCACTACAGAGACAATGGCAATGTTGAGTAGAGGAAATGCCAACGAAAAACCAAAATATGGCCAAGAAAAGAAGGACAAACCAGTTTGTGCTTATTGCGGACTTACTGGGCATACCAAGGAGAAGTGTTACAAATTACATGGGTATCCACCAAGTTATAAATCAAGGGTGAGAAGACAACCTGCATCTGCAAATCAAGTGACATCAGGAGTGGATACAGAACAACCAAGTGACATACTACACCTACCCTTCACCCAGGAGCAGTTCAAGAAATTAATGGCAATCATTGAGGGTCCACAGAACCAGTTGCACATCACTGATAATGGACACTCAACAGCATCTGTGCTTGGTCCTGTTTCACAAGACCATCTATTTGCCAACATGACAGGTACACCGCTGTCTCTCTCTGTTTTGAAACATAATGATGGAAGTTGTCAAAATGATTGGATAATTGATACTGGGGCAACAGACCATATGGTGAGCTCAGTTCATGTTCTTACTTCAATAACCTCTGTTATTTCAACCTCAGTCAGACTTCCAAATGGAACCTCTGCCCCTGTCACACACATTGGAACTGTTAGCATTTCCCCGAACTTCATCTTAACTGAGGTCCTTGTTGTCCCGTCATTCAGCTTCAATCTTATATCAGCCAGCAAACTCTTGAAAAATCATCGTTGTTGCCTAATATTTTCTGAAAAATCATGTTTCATTCAGGACCTATCGAGATGGAAGACGATTGGATTGGGTAAAGAGTTAGGAGGACTTTACCATCTACAAAAGAAATCAAGAAGTCAGCACAACATCCATGCAGCTTTTTCCATAGTCAACAGAAATCCCAATGTATGGCACTACAGATTAGGCCACCCCTCAGAGTCCAGAATAAAGTTGATTCAAAAGTTCCTACCTGATGTAAAATTGCTTTCAGAACCAAGTTGTGTAATATGTCCAATTGCAAAACAGCAAAAGTTACCATTTCCCATTTCTACAAATCGATCCACTCAACCTTTTCATCTCATCCATAGTGACATATGGGGGCCATTCTCCACTAAATCACTTGATGGTTCACAATTCTTTCTCACCATAGTGGATGATTACACAAGGTGTACATGGGTTCATTTATTACATTCCAAGTCTCAGGCCAGAGTACATCTCCAGAACTTCTTCTCAATGGTTGAAACCCAATTCAAAACAAAAGTTCAATACATTAGAACTGACAATGGAGTGGAATTTTACATGCCTGAGTTCTACAATTCTAAAGGCATTATACACCAAAGGAGTTGCATATACACACCCCAACAAAATGGTGTGGTGGAGAGGAAACACCAACATCTCCTTAATGTAGCCCGATCACTCAGATTTCAAGCCTCTTTACCACTTAAATTTTGGGGAGAATGTGTATTAACAGCAGCACACATTATCAACAGATTACCTACCCCAAATCTGAATGGGAAGTCACCTCATGAACTTTTGTTTAATAAACAACCAGATTACAATCATTTCAGAGTTTTTGGATGCTTGTGCTTCACATCCACAACCCCTAGAGAAAGATCAAAGTTTGATCCCAGAGCAAAGGCATGCATATTCCTCGGATATCCTTATGCTATAAAAGGATACAAAACATATGATCTTGAAACCCACCAAACATCAGTTTCCAGAGATGTTGTTTTTCATGAAACCATATTCCCATACAGCTCGGTTGAAAACAATTTTCCTTCACAACCTGTTCTACCAATTTCAATATCAGACAGTTCCATCAACCCCACACCACCTGAACCTTATCCCACTTCCATTTCAATCAATAATGACCCTCCAAATCTGCCACCTCGCAGGTCAAGCAGATCCACTAAAACCCCTTGTTATCTCAAAGACTATCAATTTTCTACATCTAGACACACAAGTGTACCTAGCTCTTCAACAGCCATTAAACAAGGACACATCTATGATATCCGCCCCTACCTTTCCACTACCAATTTATCCCCAAATCACCAAGCATTCATAGCCTCCATTAATTCCCTTATAGAACCCAAATCTTACACTGAGGCAGCAGTCCAACCACTTTGGCAAGAAGCCATGAAAGCTGAAATTCAAGCCCTTGAAGACAATAACACATGGACACTCACCAAGTTGCCAGCTGGAAAAGTTGCTATAGGCAACAAATGGGTTTACAAAATTAAGTACAAATCTGATGGTACAATAGAGAGAAGAAAAGCAAGGCTGGTTGCAAAAGGGTACACACAAAAGGAAGGCTTAGACTATAATGAGACGTTCTCTCCCGTAGCGAAGCTGGTCACTGTTAGATGTCTACTTGCTCTTGCTGCTGTCAAAAGTTGGCATATACATCAACTAGACGTAAATAATGCTTTTCTTCATGGCGATTTACATGAAGAAGTTTACATGAAGGTGCCACCTGGTTTTGACAGCAAGGGGGAGAACATGGTTTGCAAGCTCAACAAGTCTTTATACGGACTTAAGCAAGCTTCAAGGCAGTGGTACTTCAAGTTATCTTCATGCTTAATTGAGTTTGGATACCGGCAGTCACAAGCAGACTATTCTCTTTTTACTAAAAAGAATGGGGATTCCTTTACTGCTCTATTGGTATATGTTGACGACATCATAGTGGCAGGAAATGATCTTGAGGCCATCAGAAACCTGAAAGTTTTCTTAAACGACAAATTTAAGATCAAAGATCTTGGGAACCTGAAGTACTTTCTGGGGATAGAAGTTGCCAGAAGCAAATTGGGAATATCAATTTGTCAACGGAAATATACATTGGATATTTTGAAAGAAAGTGGATATACTGGGTCAAAACCCGTGAAGTTTCCAATGGAACAAAATTGTAAACTCACTGCGATAGAAGGAGAACTAATAGAGAATGCAACAACATACAGAAAATTGATAGGGAAACTGCTCTATCTCACCATAACCAGGCCTGACATTGCCTATGCAACTCAGGTCCTTAGTCAATTTATGGAAAAGCCACGACAGCCACACTTGACCGCAGCATACAGAGTACTGAGATACCTGAAGCATACTCCTGGGCAAGGTTTATTTTTTCCAACATCATCTGACCTACACTTGAAGGCCTTTTGTGACTCAGATTGGGCAGGATGTAGAGAGACAAGAAGATCGATAACTGGCTATTGTGTATTTTTGGGAGAATCTTTAATTTCATGGAAGTCTAAGAAACAAACCACAGTCTCCAGATCATCTGCAGAGTCAGAGTATAGATCAATGGCATCCACTGTATGTGAAATAACATGGCTTTTGTACTTGTTGAGGGATTTAGAAGTTGTTCATTCAAGACCTGCACTTGTCTTCTGTGATAATCAGGCTGCATTACATATTGCAGCAAATCCGGTGTTTCACGAGAGAACGAAACACATCGAAATTGATTGCCACCTCGTCAGGGAGAAAATACAGGCAGGAATCATCAAGACTTTGCATGTACCATCAGAGCACCAACTTGCTGACATATTCACTAAAGCTCTAGGAGCTAAAACCTTTCTACATCTGCTTACCAAGATGGGTGTGATTAACATACATACCTCATCTTGAGGGGGAGTGTTGAGAGATGTTATAAGACACATCGGATGAGTTAGTTAAAAATCTGTTAGAGTAAAACAGAACAGAAACTGTATCCGTTGTAACTAAAATGTTTCTTGGAGAATTAGTTGAGATTGTAGATAAGGAAGTACGGGGGAGAACTATAAATAGAGAGATAGTAGAATGTATGAAAATAACACAAATGAAATAAAAGATAGTTCTCTGTATTCTTCTTCTCCTGAATCGTATGAGCAAGACTGTTGCTCATCTTCTTGATTCTTTCAATCTTTTACAATATTGAGAATCTTTAAACCAAAACCTAAATTTATGTTTGTATTTTACAAACATGTGAAAATTGAAATCCGACAATTACCATAAGAATCAACATAAAAGATGCCTTAAATACCTATTAAATTAGTTTGAATACAACAAAATAGGCTTGGTCTCAATCCAGATTTGAAGCCATTGAGTGTTTAAGAATGTTATACTCTTGCTGGAGTGACCGCGTCGGCGAAGTGCAGCCAATGGTGGCGTATTTGCTCCTTGAAAATTAGAAGAAGAACGACCCAACCTGATAAATGTCACTTTCATTCTCCAGGTACAAGGATTAAAAACCAAAGGGGTTGTTGAGGGGTACCTTGAAATTTCCGGCGACGGCTTCTATCGTCCTCCAATGTAGATTTGTGGCTTTTGTGTGGGAATCGAAAGTTGAGGAGTAGGGTTCTTTCGTGAAAATGATAATGCGTACAATGTCTTCATGATAATGCGTACAATGTCTTCATCGTGAGGTAGACGGTAGGGAAGAGAGGACGTGGGTGGGCAGTTGGATAAATGAATTCTAGGTTTTAGAGAGTGGATGAAACATTTTGGCAATTATATTTCTGCATTATATGATGGTGGCGTTGATTTGTGTGGGCAAAGGTGAAAAGAGGTATAATTTAGCTTGGCACACTTCCCAAAAAGGGAGCCTCATTTTGTATATAGTAGAGATATAGATATAGATATAAATATTATTATTTATCTTAATTTAAATATTTATTTTACTATTATTTAACAATAGTAACGAGACATTATTGAAAGTGATCCTTTTGGGCGCCACTTTAAATATTTATTTTACTATTATTTTTACGAGAAATATTTATTTTACCAATATGATATAATACAATTAGATTTTAACTAATTAAACAATTATGATTTATTTAAATAATTTAAGTGTGCTATCCTATTGTTTTTATAATAGTAATCCTTTAATTAGATAATTATTAAATAATAGTTACTTAATAACTATTAATAAACCCCAATCTGCGTCCTCGCTACCAAACAATAGGGGCAAGTTGGGGTTTTGGTTGCCATCCCTAAAATTAGGTAATGGAAGCTTATCCACATAACAAGAAAAATTACAACATAAGTGTACGATGGATGAAAATTGTATAATTTTCACTAAAAAAGGGACTTTACTGGTAGCCCAAAAACGCTTAGCAAAATATTGAATCCTGCCTATAAAATATTTAATGACATAAGTAATTGTTGCCATTAAAATCCTGGACTATAAATAAATTACTGATGTGCTTACACATGGTAACAAAACCTCCAAGTATTATAATTACTCCTTATAGCGGTTATTTTAAATTATTTAAAAATAACATATTTAAATATATATGTTCATGTGCTTAGCACAGGTAAAACATTTTCATTAATTGGAAAAAATGGGTTTTAGTAATACATTTTCATTAATAATCTTCACCTTAACTTTTGGGTCCCACTTCTCCTCCCACTTGGACACCCCCTTCTCCAAGTTCTACCATACCAGTCTCTTTCCTCCATGTTGCATCGTTTTATTTATAGTTTTTACTTGGACTCAAACTCTACTTTTAATTTTGATTCAGTTAATTGAGCTCAAACTTTATAAGCGTTAGACTTGAAGTTTCAAACACCAGTTTCTCTCTCCTCTACCTAGCTACTTTCTTTTTCTTCAATCTTATTAGCAGAATCCTTAAACACCAATTTCTTTTTCCTTTACATGGCTACTTCTCATTTTTCCAATTTTCGTGTTGGATCTAACATCACCAAATAAAAGATATAGAAATATGCTACTAAAGAATAGAAAAGAAACATCCCATCTAGGGATGGTAACAGGCCAAGCTTTGGTGAACCCAAACCTGCTCTTATAAGGTTTTATCGAACCATCTAGTGATTGTAATATGCCAAGTTTTGGTGAACCCAAACTGCCCCTATAAAGTTTTAACGAATACCAAACCCGAACTTGCTCCTATTGGGTTGGTAATGGGGCCAGTCGAGGTTTTTATCCAATAGGAAACACCATATTTATAGATAAAGTTATGCATTTTCTAAAAAATATGTTAATGAAAAACATATTATTAGAAAATAAGAAAGAAACATCCAAAAAAAAAAGATAAAACAACAAGATAAAGATATGTAGGAACATGATATATATTTAATATAAAAGATTTAAGAAAAAAATTTCCCACTAAACATATAAAATAATATGTTTAATAAATAAACATTTATTATGAAATTATATGTTAATATTATATTTAAAAATGACGTTAAATAAGATATTAAACATATGACAAAAGTGATAAGAAAAAATAAAAAGGGAAATATAGATTTTAAGATCAAGATATTAGAACAAAATTGGGTAGGGCTTACAGCAATTAGAAGATACTGCTATATTATTTTGATAAGAAAAACTATTATAAATTATTTAATAGTGCTATTAAAAAAAAGGGGTTCTTGTGATTGGCACAGGTAAAACAAGTTGTGATATCTTGATCCCACATTGGAAACTGTGAGACATGGAAAATCAACCAAATGACTTCCCATCATCACACGAGCTCAATAAAAAAACAAAGAGTCGCCACCATTCCTTTTAGGTGTGAATGGACATCAAAATAACCAAATAGAAGAAATAATTAAAGAAAACAAATTAGAGTAAAAATAACTCTAAAAGAAAAAAGTAAACCAGAGATGGGTAAGGAGATTAGGTTATGAACAGGGGAAGGTGTTAGGCATCCCCATTCATCAACACAAGGTAGTTGCCAAGTATTGTTCATGCTATAAATATGCTTACTAATAAAAATCAAAATAAAAGAAAAAGGAAAATAATGTATGGCTTATTTCCATGTGAATGATCCAATTAATTTTAGATCCTTCTTATGAAAACAAAAGCCATTTCTTGGGCTTCATGATTGACTGAAATCAAGACAAAGAAAACATTTCTAAAACTTCAAAATCTGGCTTTGAGTTAAATCCTTGAAATCTAAAAAAAATATTATTATTTACAAAATATTGAAGAATTGAATTTGGACAATCCAGAGCATATATCTAGTCCATATTTCTCATTAGATAAAAAATCAAAACCAAAAATACCAACGTTGATGAAAAACATCAAAATGGGAGAGCTGAGACCGTAGGGTCTTCTCTCAAGAATGAAAAATGACTCAAAAACCAACTCATGAAACCATAGAGATTACTGGAAGGCTTCCGAATCCAAATCTACCACATTGACAATGGCAAATCTAAGATCTTAGCCTAAACGACTAAAAACATCAAAAAACATAAAAAAAAATGGTGAAAACAATGTAAAAAATCAAAATATATGAAGAAAATGAGATCTAATGCTATGAATAGCATAGATCTATAGTATTCTTCCATATTTCATCACAAAATCATCACATAACCTAAACAAAATATTATATCTACATATTTCTAAGATTACAGCATATGGGGGTCTGCCCTATGGGTCCATTCCTGTCCTCCTTTCTCCTATAACTCTCTTCACGTTTTACGGCTAGAGAAGATACTCGAGGTACTTGGATTAAGGTTAGGGGTTACAATCACACACAAGCCTTATACTACAGAAAGGGAGAAGATTAGAACTATCCTAGAAATTAAAACTAGAAAGTAAAGAAGTTGAGAAGCTTACCTGGACTTGAGAAAGCAAAGAGGCAGGGGTTCTCTTCTTCACTTGGAGTTTTCTTCTCAGCAATTTTTAGCTACAATCTTCAATCACAATTTCACAGCAATTTCTCGGCAATTTCACACATTCCTTTGCTTGAGAAGAAACCTCCTATTTATAAGCAAGAGCAGGGGCAAAGGTGGTCCTAAGAGGTTCTAGAATGTTCCCATTCAATTTTAGAAACATGAATTAAGGCAAAAACGGCCGCACGAAACCCTAGAGATGAGATCATAATAGTAACAAGGCTCAAAAATAGAGATTTTAAAAATTCGCTCAAAACTGCGCGTGTCCGCATACCAAACGCGGACATGCATAGGTTTGTTCAATTTTTCACCTTTTTTTACCCTTACCTACACAGGAAATACTTATTTACATGTAATATCATTTAAGTAAATATCCTCATATTTTTTAATCTCCATTTACTTAAGATATTACATGTAAATAAGTAAACACCCCCCCCCCCCAATTTGAATCCATTAAAAATAGTTCCAGACCCAAATTCCAAGTGAATAAAAAGTCAACTTTCCAATTCCAGGCTAAATTCCGATTTTTCAGGTCCGGTAAAAAGATTCAACATGTTAATACCAAGATATCCGTCAAGATTTAAAATCTCAAAAAATTCATTTATGCAATAATATGGCTAAAAACCTGATTACTGGGAAAAATTATCTTGAAATCTTGCCTTAAAAAAATTTTCATTTTTGGGGGTCAAAAGTCAATAAAATTTAACCGGAAAAAGTTTGACTTTGGGCAAATGATCGAATTTGGGCATTTTCCTTTGTGGTTTTGGATTCAAATGGGTTAAGGATCTCAAACCCAATGCCAAGAATTAAAAAATTCAATAAGATACTCTCCTCCTTCAAGATTTATAAAAAATCCTGCAATTTTGGGGTGTCTACAGAAACGAATGCATACCTGTTATGGTATAAGAGTCAAGGAGGACACTTAACCACGCGAGGTGCTTTTTGAGGACAAAACCGTGCGGGCTTAGGCCCAAAGCAAACAATACCTAGTTGGATTGGGTCATTACAAATGGTATCAGATATGGTTCCGAGTCCAATATTTCGTGGCTAATGTGAGTCTTGGTGTTGCCCATAGGAGGTGGTTGGACAGATGAGGGCGGGCCCATGAGGGGCTGGCAGGCTTCTAGGTAGTCACTACACGGGGATGTGCAACTCTTAAAGGAGGGGGGGATTGTGATATCCTGATCCCACAGTGGAAACGGATGAATACACGTTATGGTATAAGAGTCAGGGAGAACACTTAACCAAGCGAGGCACCTTTTGAGAAAAAAACCAATGTTGAAGATCATTGATCTTTCTTCCAACAACTTCACTGGTATCCTATCTCCAAAAAGCTTCTTGAGCTGGAAGGGAATGGTGGTTGATAAGGATGAATCTCCGTCAAAACTCAAGCCTGACATATTGAAACATGAAGTAAATGATGGATACTATGCGGACTCGATGGAGCTAGTGAGGATTTTAACAATATTCAGCTTTCTTGACTTGTCAAGTAATAGATTCCAAAGAGAAATACCCGAAGTGATAGGAAACCTCACATTGCTTCATGGGCTCAACTTGTCACAAAACTCCTTCACAGGTGAAATCCCATCATCCATTGGGAACCTGAAACAGCCCGAGTCATTAGACCTATCATGGAACAAGCTGAAAGGTAAGATCCCAATGGAGCTGGTAAATCTAACATTCGTTCAAGTCTTGAACGTCTCGTGGAATCAGTTGGTGGGGATGATTCCTCAAATGAATCAATTTACAACGTTCCCAAATGATTCCTTCATTGGGAACATAGGATTATGCGGGCTGCCTTTATCAAAAAATGCGTTGGAGCTACACCACCGCCAACATCCATTTCTGAAGATTCTAATTCAAAATCTCATAAAAAGTTCGATTGGTGGCAGATCATATCCGCTGGAATAGGCTACACAGCAGGTGCCAGATTGGTTTTTGTGTCCTTATAATGTTGTGGAAGAAAGGGAAAAAATGGTACAATGAGCACATTGACAAGTGCTTTTGACATGAATCACTTGTGCCATCATATCACCTCTTGAGGAAGGAAAGAATTGTAATAAACATGCTTAAGCTGGGGAGAACCCAATTATCTTGTTTTGTTCATCACCATGCAAGGAAGTAAAGCTTATTGAATTGTAAAGTGGCTTGCAACTTCTAATCGACACTGTTGTCGCATTATTGAAATATCACTAAAATTAAATTATTTTGATAAGTGTTTCTTAAAAGTTAAAACTCAGAAAATTAAATCACGAAAGTGCTAGTATTTGCATGCAATTACCGATTTATCCATCATTTTAAAAGACAAATTTACCCCCAATAATTAGCTAATAACAAGTCGATCGCACAGTTATCTCAAAGTAACATTTATAGAATCACATTGAGTGGTACCTGATCATAATTAAATTAAATCCAATATATTGGTAGGAAAATATATGTCCTAATGGCTTGCATTATGAATATAATTTATTAATAACTAATATAAGTTATTAATATAATTTTTATGTTATATTAGTTATAGTTATATAAAATTACTTATAAGTTATAATAGACTAATGTAAGTTATCCCTATATTTTATATTATATAAGTTATTATGTAGTTTAAGTTATTATATTATATAAGTTATTAGATTATATATACATACATACATACAGATATATATATATATATATATATATATATATATATATATATATATATATATATATATATATATAGGTTATTATAAACTAGTGATTTAATTTGTAAATAACAAGAAGCTTACATCGAAGATAATATCGAAAATGAACATCAAATTTTATTTATAATGCAAAACTTATACAAGGTTTCACATTTCAACAGTTAAATACTACATTATTATAGTATGAGTACATCTGAACTATGTATGTGTAATATGAGTACATCCCCAACTATGTATGTGTGTCTATATATTAATATATATATATAAACACACATATACATGTGTGTGTGTTTACATCTCAACTATATATATATATATAGATTAAGTAAAATTATTTGCTGAAAATTGGCATTTGAGATGCATTAAAATAAAACCAATAAATCTTATATTAAAAATGAAGCTTGGAACAATTGATTAGCGCTTTACATTGGAAGTAAACGGTTAGCCGTGGGTTCAAGTAAACTACATTGGAAGTAATATATTTTGCACATATTACTTTTAAAAAAAAATAAAAATCACAATAATATATATTTCTTTCATATATCACTAGTAGGGTGCACATGCAGAACTACACGTAGGGGAGGGAACAGTTGCAGGGTTTCAATTTAAAAGTGAGAGGTAGTTGGGGTGGTTATATGTTGGGATTGTTTTAGTTGGGGAAGATAATATTTGGAAAAAAAAAATGGAGGCCAGAATCTGGAGGGAATATTCCCCCCTCTTCCCTTTATTAATAGTATAGATAATTTATCATATAATTTGATAATAAAATAATAAATTGCTCTCAAGTTGTAGTATTACAATAATTTCTAAATATTGGGAAGTGAAATAACATTCTACGGGGAAGTGAAATAACATTCTACTCTGTTGGATACTTGGCACATAATAGTTGTTAAAAAATAACATTCTAATAGTATATCTTTCTTTTACATCTCATAGTTTATTATACAATTTGACAATAAAATAATAAATTGCTCACAAGTTGTAATATTGCGGTAATTGAAATAAATGACCACTAAACATTGGGAATTGAAATGACATTCAACTCTATTGGAGAACGCGCACATTTTGTGTACAACTATCTAGATGTTCTAATTCAATTTGATTAAGTTATTTGAATTCTATTTTATTATTTTATAAGTTATCTCTTATAACCTTATTTTCTAATTTAGCATTAAGTAAGGATACTTGAATCTTTTCAAGAAAATATGACACACGCGCATAACTAATCATAATAAGCATCAATATTATTTTATGTTGTTCATTACAATCCCAGTTCTTTTAGATTTCTATTCCTTCATTATTTTTATTTTCTAATGTAGATTAGAATGTATGTCCTACATAAATTGGATGACTAAAAACAATGGGATAGTTATGTTACCAGGCATTTTGTAGTTACATTTCCATTTGAAACACATTTCAATTATTTATTAAATATTTTGTTATAACAAATATATTTTGAAAAAAAATATATATTTATTTGATATATGATATTCATGTTTGCAATAAGAAAAATGTAAAATGAGAACTGTAGAAGTGCTCTTATAATCCACTAAGTTTAAACTTGAACTTTTCAATTTAAATTAAATCTTAAACAAACTATTTTCTATTAACTCATATCACAAAGAGATTTACTTTAGTAACCAATTTTTTAGCTATTATTAAGATATTTAACATATTGCACTTTATTCCATTTAATGAGTCAAATCCATAATTTTTATTCAAAGAAATACTCATTGCTTCCACTTAAATTTTCAAATAACCACTATTGCTTGCAAAATAACCATTATTGCTATGAGTCTTTTAATTAGTGAATAATGAAACTCTTAGTTGAAATTTGATAATCATAACCCTTGGACGTCATACAGACTTCTTCTCCAATACTTATCTATACTATTATTAAAAACACGAACTGCTTAAGTATTTTTATTTTCGTACCTAAATATCCTTCCTTATTGTCATCATTACTTTCATATATTTGAGTAAATTAATTTTCAAAGTGTGCCATTTAATTAGCCAACATCAGGTGTGTGGAGTTATTTTAATGAACTCTTACTAAATCAAATTAGACTTCTCCAATAATTATCTCAATAGAGTTTTCTCCAATAATTATGTCAATAAAAGAATATTAATTGCAATACTTATATCTTATAAAATAAGAACTTCAATTATATCCTTTTTAGAATCTTTATTTCAAAGTGCGCACCATTTCCATAATCCCAATGTGAACGATCTATAATTGACAAGAAGAAGATTTATTTATTTATATTATAGATGGAAGTGATAAACTTCAAACAGTTAGATCATCAACTAGGAATTGTTTGGTTTATCGGTTAAAGTACTATTTCAATGAAATAAATTATTTTATACCCAATGAATATAAAAAGCTCATAAATAAATCTAAAACGATTTGTGGTTGTAAGAAAGATATTTCTTGTTATTCATAAAATAATAGCCAACAAATCTATATCTATACTACTAATAAAATTGCAAACTACTTGGGAGTGTTTTTTCAGAGTTTCAAGTTACTTGGACGTAAGGAAAGGAAAAGCAAGTTATGTAACCCATCGTGTCTTACTCTTCTTTCCTCTTTTCTATCTCCTACTCTTATTTCTCTATTTTAGAGAGCATACTTGCCTTCCAAGAGCTAGTGAAGTTGATATTGCTTAATTTTGATTAAGGTGCTGGAGCAATGTATGGGCTCTGTACGAGGTTCAACCTGCATAAAGTACAGTTAAGATACTTTTTTTAGGTCTATGCTGGAAGATCTAAACATCAATTTTTTTGAGTTCTACACTGGAAGATCTGCTAGTCGAATGGTGAGCGGATGTACATATCAGCATCATTCACAGACATGTACACCCACACATAAAGTACAATTAAGATAGTGGTTAGCCATTGATTACTGTTAAGATAGAGGTGAAAGTACAAAACATACTGTGGAAAGATCCTGGTTCATATCTTTTGTTTTTCAGAAGCTCTAACCCATAGTACGTTCTACACCCACTCCTATAACTAATTTCATTTACATTTTAGTAAATTACATAAACCTCCCCGAGGCATGCACTAATGACACCTACTTCTCTTAACATTCGAAATCATACTTTCCCTCTTGTAAGAGAATTTTAAAGTTTTGTTTGTTTTTTTTTTAAATGCCCTCTATTTTGTCAGAAAATTACCTCCCTTTATTTATTAGAAAATTATTTCTGTTTCTTCACTCTTTTTTCTCTAGCTCACCAAATAATTAATTTGAAGGATAAATTTATTTCTTTTTTATACTTAAAGAGAAATTAGCCCTATCTATCAAAAAAACATGAAAAATATGAAAGGAGGTATGTGTGATCAATGCAACCTCAAGGGCGATTTATATAATTTACCTATTTCGCTTATAATTACAGGAACAACTGAAACAAAAATATTAAAAAAGTCTAATGAAATGAGTTAGAAATATGATATAATTACCTTTATAGATTTACTAAGCATAAATGCATGGAAAATTCAAAGCCGAGTTGTGCTTCAAAATGCGCAATAAAAGTTTGGATTTATTATTAAAAAAAAGCAGATAAACAGTGTCAAGAATAAGTTAAAATATTGGGATATCCACGTCTATTTTCTACATATTTTATTTATTATTAGTATAAAGAAGGGAAATAGGAAAGGATAAACCTTGGAATGACACAATGAGCTGCTAGAATCCCAAATCACAAATTTGTTAAACGGTCTTCTAGATGAGCATTCTCATTTCCCAGCTAGAATCGTTGACGGCTGATTAAGGCGTGAAGGCACTTTTGAAAATAAAGATTTTAACAAAAAGGATATTTTGGTTATAGCAAGGTTAAAAAAAAATACTTAAGGTTGTTGGTATTTTTATTAGTAGCATAGGGTTCACATCGTCTACCGCATTATAACACCGCGGAAGCTGCCGCACCTATCCCCTGTTGCCGCGTGGTGCACATAACTGCACCAGCAAAGAGGTGTTAACGCCTTCGTTTTTACCTCCGTTAAATTCAAATGAAAGGGAAAACCCACCGCCAATTTCTGGTCAATACCCAGATTCAAGCGGCCGAATCCGGAGAGTGTTTAATGCCTCGGTTGTTATCTCCGTTATATAATTCGAATGAGCAGGAAGCCCATTTAATCTGGTCAACCACAGGTTCTGTAGCTGAAAACATGAGCCAAGCTTTGAACTTGAATGATCGCCACCGGAGCCAAGCTTCTCTTTGCGAAACCCCTTAAATAAGTAGAAAAACCAGATCAAATGTGAGGCTAAAACAGAAATGGAGGTCAGTCCCCCGTCCTTCCGATGTGTGTGTTTTCGTTTATGGGTTTCTCGAAAACTGGTGAAATGGCGTCCTGAATTGGCAAATAAGTACCAGTGTGTGTGTGTCTTTGTACTTTGGTTCGTTTTGATGGTGAGATTTGGAATTTTCAATATGGTCTCTAACCAACATAGAGTGTCTTGGACTGGGGCATATTAATGGTTTAACAGTATATCAGCTTGCGAAAACAGAGGAGTATCTCCAGATTTTTTATCACCTGGTCCAAATGAACAGAAACTAAAATTTGCAAAGAAACATAAATGGCTTCGTTGGAGTTGTAAATCGCCTAAGGGTGACAGCAAGAGACTTGGATCGGATCACCAAAACAGTGCAACGAGTAGCCAACGATCGGCTGGGATTTCCGAAACTGGTGCATGAAGATCAAACGGTAATTCTACATTGACCGGAAAAGAGAAGACACTCTTTGTTCATGCTGCTTGAATTTGGGTATCGACCAGAAATTGGCGGTGGGTTTTCCGTTTCATTTGATTTTAACGAAGGTAAAAACGAAGGCGTTAACGCCTCTTTGTTGGTGCAGTTATGTGCTCCACGCGGCAAGAGAGGATAGGTGCGGCAGCTTCCGCGGTGTTACAATGCGGTAGACGATGTGAACCCGTAGCATAAGGGTAGCATAGGTATAGATTTGTTCCAATAATTTATGATCTTGAATAAAAAAACAATTTTTATTTTATAAGGAGTATTTTGCGTAAGTAAAATTTAAAAAAGGGGTATTCTGACCATATAAGAAATAAAAGAAAAAGTATAGTTTATGGTAAGATATTTATGTTATAATAGAATCTTAAAAGTAAAATTATTTAAAAATTGTAAAATTGATTCTTAGTTATTATTTTAAAAGGTTTTTGGAGTGTTTCTTTCTACTTTAAGCCTTTTAACATATAAATATTGGTTAAGGCCTAATTATGTTTGTATGGTTTGAAAATAAATGTCTTTATGCTTTAACATTATAATAATTTAAAATGACAAATTTTTTTTTTTATTAGAAAAAAAAAGTTGTGGTAATGTAGTCGGACTCTCCAGTAACATTACAAGTTTTTATTTTTTAATAACTTGAACCTATACATAAGATAATTATTTTTGGAATTAAAATTTTAAGAAAAAGGTGTTTTTGATATATGAATATACAAAACACTTGAAGTGGTTTGTGCTTCTACTAGTGTATATATATATATATATATATATATAAGATATAGATTGGCTTCCACTCAAACTAAAAATATTTGATACTCCCAACTCAAGTCAAATTTTAACACTAGTAGGGTGCACGTACAATACTGCACATGAAGGGAGGGAACAACTTTGAAACTGTCTAGATATAAAATGAATAGGCAAAATTTTGACTATTTTAACCCTATATTAATGATGCAGTTACAATTAATAGTAAAGGCTTTTTGGGAAAATCATGCAGAGTTGTTAGCACACTTCCCAAGGGGCCTATTCTCATTATATATTGTATATAGATTAGTTTAATCATTTGCTTTACTAATGTTAGAAAAAGGGATAAAAGAATAATTCTTTTATAAGAAAAAAACATCCCCAAAAGTGTACATATTAATAAACATTTTGTTTACTTCCTAATTCCTTTTAGTATACTCATTTAACTAAAATTCTAAATGCAATCTTAGACATGTTTTACTAACATAAAAGTAGAAAAACTTCAATAGAAATGATATATTTGTTACAATATCTAGGGCTGTACTATTTTTGACATTTATTAGATTGATACGTAGGAAATGTTCAAGAAAAGAATGTAGATTATTGTTTTGTACAGATGTAACACAAATTTAAGATGCGTTTGTAAAACATCTAGGGCGCATTGATACCTGCACATTTGTTGAACATAACCGATCATGGCATCATCCCAGTAACCTCTCCTTGGGAACCCGAGTTCAAAAACCTACACACTTTGTGGATGTTTACCCAAGACAGTGATCACATCAGCAATGAAGTTCAAGTCACAGATAAAGATAAAAGTTCCTTTTCAAAAACTACAGCAAACCAAACCGAAGTTTAGTGAATATCTGATTACTAATACACAACAATGGTGTTAATCGTAAATGTTTGTTGATTAAGTGTAATCTAGCTTCCACTGTGAGTGATGAGGATACAAAGAACAAGAAGCAGAACCATAAAAAGGAGCATCTAGAGCAGCTCTGCCCAAAATAGTTTCTGCAAGAGAAGCAAATAAGGTGGAAGAGCAGGATCTTGTTGTTACGCTATTATTCATTGTCAATTAGTTGAACTGAACATTTGCACTCTTCGACAAAATTACACAAAGCAATGCAAATGACTATTGATTGGAACAACCAAATAAAATGACAAAAACAATGTAAATGGAGATCAAAACTTTGAACATGGAGCAACCGAGAACAAAATAGCGGTAAAAGGGGTACATTCCATCTTCACAATATCCAAAATTATGACCCCGACAACAGCAGCAAATTTAAAAAGAGGTGGCTCATTAGGAGATGGATCCTTCGTCGTTTCTCCACACCCTTGCAGAACATCAGAGAATATTTTGATAGGTCCTTCATATCTAAATTGGTATCTGACAATGTGATAACAACTGAACAGCAGGATGATAGGAAGTAGGACATTTATTCCTGTCAAGGATGCAATTTTTTTTTAACTATCAGCCAATATATAAGTACCAAAAATGGTTATGCATGTCTTTATCTGCAAGGAAAAAGAAAAAATAAAACCTAAGGTTCTTACATACATATGCACAAGAAATCAATTTCACATATTTTTCACTTTTATTCCAAGTCTGGTAGAATAGATATGTACATAAGTGAACACTGGCGTGATGCCGATTTGCAAGTGATATATGATGGGACCAACCTCCGATTGTCCACGAATACTTCCAGAGATCCCACTTTGAATTGGTTTTTAGTCAACAAAATTATTTCCATGCCCCACTTACTCTAATTTCATCCATGTACAGCAACAAAATAAATTGTTACAGGTAGTCAAGATAAAAAAATAAAATTCCTCTTCTGCCCATTTAAGCTGCTAAAAATGAAATATTCAGTCAAATTATGTACATTAAAATTTTTTCTAATGAATTCAATCCAGTTTTTTTTTATCTTCCTCTTTGAGAGACTTAACTGTACATGCTCTAGCAGCTTCTGTCATGGCCTCTCGAAGCCTTAAATTACGCATCCAAACCATCTTTACCTACTTCTTATTATCTCCTGTTAGAACATACTCCTACAGAGCCTCAAATATATTCATTATTTACCAAACCTTTCTTATACATTCCGCGTAAACCTAAGGATCCTCATCTCAATTACACAATATAATATTTCACTTCTTTAAAACCAATATTCTGTTCCATACAACATACTGGCCCCATGCATCATACCAGTCCTAAAAGGAGCTTACCAGTCAGATTGAGTTGAATAGATAAGGTCATGTTATAATAGAAGTGCCTCCCCACTCACCTCTAAATCATGGTTAACTTATCCAATGTAACGAAAGAGATTACAACTTCATGGTTTTTACCGTTCCTTCTAGTCAACTAGTATTTCTACAACAGATGCATTCTATATACCCGCATTTAGCTTGGCTTACTTTAAAGCCCTTTTGATTCAAAGGAATCCCATCCACAATTCCCATTTTGCAATTATTCACTGCTAATTTAGTCCTCCAAAGCCAATATTCGTCACAAATAGCACACATCAAGGCACTTTCTCTTAAAGAATCATTAATTTATCCATCAATAATGTAAAAAAGGAAATTCAGAGCTGACTCCTGTTGTCAGCTTTTGTTTCTGAAAGGAAATTGTCTTCTTAACTAAATAGAAATGTATCAAACTCATTGCCAGTCTAATCTGCGTCCATCTACTTAATTATCTCAAATAGATCTAATTTGAAAAAAAAAAAACTCATAGAAAGATACAAAATCAATTAATCAATTGTACGTTTTTTCAGTATAGGAATTTTGAACAATAGAAGGAAACCTAAATATCGGAATTCTAGAATAAAACATTATTGAACAAAAAGGATAACCAGAAAATAAGCTGAAGTATTTTTATTTTAATACTCAAGGAATTCAATATTTTTTATGATTATCATATCATTTTATTATAATTGTGGAGCAACAGTATGTGATACATGAATGTAAAATAATAAGACTACTTCTATTTCGAAACATTTTAAAAAAAATTTATGTCAAATAAATGAACCACAATATGATTGTATTGTGCAGCTCTTCAAATTTATAGAGTAATTTAATTATGTAACTAGTAGCAGGTCAAACAAGTTTTTCCAGCGCATAAATCATTGTGAAATTCATAATTTACTATTTGCCAAAATTTCAATCTTCCACGGAACAGAAGAATCACAATAACATGAATGCCTCTATGTGCCCAGAACAGATATCCAACCGTAAAGAAAGTGCAAGCCCATCTATTTATTTCTGTTCAAATGTAACTAAACATGGCATTGGAGCTGCCAAGAGCACCCATCTTTGCACCATATGGAAGCAGGAACCTGAAATTATTTCCCAGAGGACCAAACATGGCAGTATTTGAGCCACTGTACAGAATGAGGAAGCCCCTTGATCCCAGTGATATCAGTAAGATAAAGAGCTGATTTCAATGCCTGGAAAAAAGGGAGGTGCTTTCCCATCCTGATTAGTGGCTTGATTCCTGCAACATAGCAATCCTTTTGGAAAGGTATTTTTTGCAAGTGAGACTGTAAACAGTAGAAAAAATGTGGTGTGGGTGACTATTGTTGAAATTTTTGGTGTCAGCAATCCAATTAGCTCTATAATACTGTTTGCCAGATTTTCCATTGTAACCTCCAAATAGAAGCAAAAACTTCCAACTGTATGAGAATAGAACACAGAAGGTGCATGTCAGTTCATTATCATCTTGAGTAAAAGCATTTCATCCTAACCTTCAGAACACATAATGAACAATGCCAAAAGCTTGATGAAAGAAAAGTTTCCACACACACTGAGAAGTGGAAATGTCTAATATCAATTCCTGTGGAAGAATTAGCTTGGCTTCTCCATGTACAAAAACGAGAATCATAGCACCCTACTGATTAAAAGAGCTGTTTCTCTTCTTCTTTTTCTCTTAAAATGATGTCAGAATCTCCTATAAATCAGAACTAGTAACAAAAGAAGCTCTTTAAACTTAAAAAGGAAAAAAATGCCCCAACGCATAAAATGGTGATGAGGTGAAACAGTTATAATGCCATTCAACCTGAGAACCTTAAGTCGATCATCCTCAAAACTTCCAAAATAGGGATTAAAAAGAAGTGCTGAGAAGGACAAAAAAGAAGCTTACGCTCAGAGATTTGACAAAGTAAACCTGAATGAGAATCATGAAAACTCTTGCTAGTTGAAAATATGCAATCTATAAATGAAAGTAGAATGTTAAGCTACTAATGCAAATATCAATTCCTGTAATGAGATTTGAAAACAATAATAAAGACAAATGCATCAACCCAGAATTTTGCAAACTGTCCATGACTGCTTTTCTTTGCATTTTCAGAAATCAAAAGGCTAAGAATCACATTAACTAACCTCCAAATTGACCAGAAAACCACTTGATTAAATGAGAAGCTTCTAATTCAGAAAATGATAAAAGTCAGAGACTGCATTCCTTGCAATCAAACTGGAAAAATCTTTTACCAAATGCTTAAAAAGGAAAAAAAGAATGATTCCAATGAGAATGATTTCAATGAACAGAAACATGAAAACAATGACGCACAAATTAGTCCAAACGAGTTTTGTAGGTTTAATACCTTTGTCACAGATTAGAAAGAGAATGGATCTAACCCTCTTCCAAAAAAGGAATTAAAAATTGTGATAGATATTTGCAAGTTTACATTAGTTTCAAAAGACCAAGTGTTTTCAGATCAGAGTACAATTTATTAAATCAAGCAATTGACAGTTGAAATGTTTATACACAAGCCAATGAGAAAGGAATATAAAAAATAAGGAAAAGAAAAAAAAAATTAGGAACTCAGAAAAGGAGGAGACTAAAACCTACATTTAAAAGCTCCAGTGTTGGTCATGTATGACATTATACACTCACTGAAGACGATGGAAAAACAGAACTTCCATACAAGGTTACCCTATGGGCAAAACATGCTTCCATATAGGTCAGCTACCTATTCTACAACATAAGATAATTAGGCAACTCTTCCAGTAGATAATGCATTTCATCAGAAATAAATATGTTGAAAGTTCAAATTGAGAGTACTAAAACCATTTATTAGTCCATATGATTTGCCTTGAGGAAATACCAAGCTCAATTACGCGGTTTAAGTTTCAATTAAAAAATTTATTTGTAACAAAGGAATTCAATTTTATATGTAAATATCAAGCTAAAATACGAGTTGAATAGGAAGGCAAAAAAGGCATTGGGCAACTTATACCTTCATTCCCTGTTAGCAAAGAAGATTTCCCACTGGGATAGTGCTTCTTGAGTCGTTGAAAGAGCCCACCTTGTACTCAAAACTGAGAACCGAATACATCCACTACCCAACTTTTGCCTCTCCATTCACTAAGTTACTCTCATCTTTGCCAGAAACACTGCTAACAGTTCTACTGCTGCTCTTCTTTTGCCTCTCTTTGTTAACGTAGGGCCCATCTTTGGTGGAAGAGCCAACTAACTTCTTGACAACCTTCTCTTGAGAATGTATGCTATCATCTGTTGAAGTTGTTCTTTTATGGAAACTTGAGAGTTTAGGAACAGAACCCTTATCCTTCAGCTGTTCGGCATCTTCTTCTGTTAATGCATCTTTTTGCATGCTCATAATTCTTTTATTTGTACCCTTGTCAGGGGCACCCTGTGAAGACGCATTTTCCTTGACAAAGCTACTTGTTTGCTGCTTCACACTGGGCTTCTCTGGGCTTACATCAGGAAGAAGTGCTTTGCGGCTAAGGCGAAGTTGTCCTTTTTCATTTATCTGGATCACATACCCATAATGATCAGAAAGATCAATACCTTCAAAAATACAAATTTTGTAAAGTTTTCTCCATCAAGAAGCATGTAAGAGAACTAGCCAATTTCATATTGTCTTCTTGAGGTTATGCTAAAATATACAGCATCAATAACAATGCAGACAATTTTATGGATCAATTAGGAAAACTCTAATTAAGTGACTAATGATGATGGTGACAATAGTAAGGTCAGTAAATATTTCAGTTCTTAATAGAATGATTCTAATATAAAATAGGTTTGAAAAGAAAAATAAAAAAAACAGGCAATAAAAATAAGAAAAAAGACTAACAGGACAAACCGTCATCAATGCTTTCAATACATAGTCACACAAGTATTTCTTTTTTCCTTTTTGTTTCATTTTGTTTCCAAAACATTGTTTTTTACCAACAATCAATCAATTACGCCTATATCGTTATTCAATATGAAAACCATTACTGGACATATTTGTTCTTGAACGTTTATGTTCAGTAATGTCCACCCACTACCCACCAAACACTCCCTCCCTCTCTCCCTCTAGATTTCATCCTAATGGTTAAACCCTTCAACCTTCACCTGACTTTCAATCCCTTCCATGGTGATAGGTTCTTATAGTGGTCTAAGCAGTTGCATGGAATCAAGGTTTTGAACTTCTTTTTAAGTTTCACTCCTTTGAGAGGGAGTTTCAAGACAGTTCTGATCGGCGTAGAACTTTTGCTAGACTAGTTGAGGAAAACATGCCAATTTTTTTTTAGTAAAGATCAGATTTTCAGCAAAAGCCTAGAAAATTTTTGAAAGAAACACAATAACGGCTAAATATAAAATAACAGAAAACAATTGTATAAACCATGGAAAATGGCTCATACGTTAAAATATTCTTCTTTCAATACATATATTTTACCACCAACAAATCATTAATCCATGTATTATTTCTAACCTCCAAATGACCTAAAACATGAACAAAAATAACAACCAACCCTAAAAGAAGAGACCAAATGCAACAAAAATTGTAATATCCTGTAATTTTGATTATGTAATGTAGTGTTAATGACAAGGGTATTATGGTCTTTTTATATTTAATTGTGTGTTTAATTGTGACCAACAGTGTGTTTTATTTCCATTTGAGTTGGTCTGCAAATTAAAGTATTTTGATTGAGTGTGTATGTGGGGTTCTGTAGTATGGCGATGCACCGAATCGTGAAAGTTTTCATTTAAAGAGAAAATAAGCAGCTGAGGGTTTATTCCCAGCTATCTATCGTCTGAGTTAAGAGAAGAAGAAGAAGAAAGAGAAAAGGAGAATAAAGGAAAAGATGAAGAGAAAGAAAGAAAGTGGAGAAGATAAGGGAATTCCATTAATTGCGAATTCGTGTGTAATTGTAGTGTTTTCATGAATCTATGTGGAATGAATGAATTTCTGATATGAGCTGATATTGAATTCTATCTGATTGTGTTAAGTTGAACTTGATTTCCTTTATGTCTAGTATTGCTTGGGAATCTGAATTCTGAGAATAAGTATGCTTATACACATGTATTCTTTTCATATGTAAATCTGATATGTGATGCATAAATTTGTTGGAGTGAGTTTTGGTTGATGTAAAAGTACACTTAAGATGCCCTGTAATTAGTAGTAATGCTTTGGAATGGGACCATATGAATTTTGGTATGATTATGGACTGCAAATCGAACTCATTGAAAGTAAGATACTGCTCTGGAAGATGAATCTTGATGGGAAAACGATCGTCCAACCTAATCGTAAAAGTACGATTAATCGCAAGGCATGGATAATAAATCATAAGACTCTATTTCTATGTATAGTTGCTCTAAAGCTAGTTGTGTATGATTCCTTTATTATATTATCATCTTTTAGTTATTGATTCATGCTGTGACTCATACAACTGATGATATTCATTGATATTATCTGCTAAATCATGTATATTGAATTTATTGTGAATGATATAAACTGTTTAGAAGATAACTATCTAGTGGTCATGCATATATTGTGATGGGTTTTTTGGGTGACCTGATAAAGTGCATGGCACTATCTGAGGTGTCAGGGTGTGAATCCCAACGGGTGGTTTCCCGTGTTGCTCTGAAAATAGTCAAGGAAGAGAAAAAGTACCCGTGGGGTTGAGAGACCCCTAAACCCTATGAGTGGCCAAACAAGATGTGGTTAAGGAGTGCTCCCACAACCTCTAGCTAGCCATAGTTAGTCTAGTTGTATAATCGGTCCCAAACCACCGTTGACGGAGGATAAGGTGACTAGCTTCTTTGTGAGGTCCGACACCACCACTTAGTCGAAAGGAGCATAGACTGTACGCGAGGAGTAGAAGGAAAACCCCACTTATTCCATCATGTCAGACATTGCAGTGCGTGCGTGGAAAGCATGACATACATGCATTGCATATTTAATTGACAACTGTGTTTGGTTATAACCTGTTAATAATGTTTCTTGATATGACATGGTGAGTTGTGGTGAATTATTCTGCTAATAATACATGAGATAAGAGATATATACATGATTGAATTGCATATGTATTTTCTATTAGTGAGGTTTCTTTACTAGGCCGTGAGCTCAAGATCCCATTTAACATTTCAGGTTAAAGGTTGGCCGAGAGCCTCATCAGTGAAACTGAGAGTTAGAGTGAGAAAGAAACTTGTAAATTTATGTATATTAGTCTTTTAAATTTCTGTTTTATAAATATTGTGAGAATAGTGGATGTTACTTTGTCGTTGTATACAACTTGTCTCTATGTTCCGCTGTAATGCATTATCGTACTCCGATAGTTAGTTATCTCGATGTGGGAAAGCCAGTACCCATCGAGATAGTGTAGTGACTATTGTATTCCTGATTAATTTTATAATAAATGAAAGGGGATGTGACAGAAGTTACAACCACGAGATATTTCAATTTAGCTCAGAAGTACACAATCAACTAATAGAAGGTGAATAAAATTGATTCAAATAAATATTTAGGATTAAGGTTTTTAAAGCATATTAGATATGCAGAACAAAAATATGTTTATAATGATAAATAGAAAAAACAAATATTAGATCATACTATTTACTTTTAGCTGGAAAATTAATATTATATATTGAACAAAAATAATTAACATGGAATAAAATCACAAAAATGTTTTCTTTTCTAATACTCATTTGATAATTGTGAATTTGTCATTAAATTTTTGTAACTATATCTAGTTTGAGATGAAATACAAGAGGAATCCCAAGATAAAAGCAATTATGCAACTTTGATGGTAATTAGCCTCAACGTTACTTTGTGTAGACTTCAACACTGTTCCATTGAGGACCTGTGGTTCATTTTGCAAGAATTTCGTCGACAATTGCTACATGTTTCATGCTGCCACATCAACAAATTCTAAAACATCTTTAAAATGAAAAACCTAGAAATTTATCATAATTTTGAAATTAAATTTTTTTATTATTATTATTTTTCATAGTCAATTTTCTTCATTATTTGCTGAACAACATTTTTGTTTTAATCTTTGCTTGTTTATTACAAAACCTCTCTCTATGATTTATAATCCTTTATGGAGTTGATTATCTTCCAGTTGTGAGTAAGTTGGTGAATAACTTTATTCTTGTTCACTAACTTCAGATGTTTGTTTTTTTGTGTAATTAGGTCTTGAAATGTTTGTGTTTCTAATTCCTGTTAAATCTACCTTTTTTGTAGGGATTGACGAGCAAGAAGCTCTTGAAGGTTGGTAGGAACTTGATGTTTTTGGAGGTGATTCCAGATCAAGGCTTGAAAGATTTATTCTTGAAGATCCAGATGAAGAAACTTTATTTCTACAGTTCCGTTTATATGTCATATAATTTGTTCTAAGTTTTTGTTTTCATTTTTTGGTGGAGGAACTGCATTCTACAAATCCAATTCTGTGGGTAGTTGTACATCACTCCATAATTTTGATGAACCAAATATAAAAAAAAAAAAAAAATTTATACACAACAAGTGGGTCAAGACTTAAAATAAAATACAAATTAACAAATGCACCCATTTGTCATGAAGGGATAAGTGTAAAAACACCATTCATATTACTCAAAAGACTTAACAAATATGTGAGTTTAGGAACATCATTCTTAAAAATAGATCGACCGACAACCACTCAAGGTAACACAAGAAGGACTAAATATATATAGACGTGTGTGTGTGTGTGTGTAGAGAGAGAGAGCTTTCTTTGTGCTCTAGCAAGGAAACAAGAGGATCATCTACAAAAGAAAGAAGAGGTAGAGGCATGCCCCTATTCTTTCTCTCATTATCTGTTTTGTTTTTTTTTTTTCCAACAATACCAAAAGCCACGTCGACTTGCCATGCAGAATCACATCAATATTGATGGCACAGCGACAATACCATCAAAATAGCCCAAAATTCGACTAGCGTAGTATGGTCACTGCTATCCATAAAAAAACAAAGGGATCTCTAAAAAACCAACTAAAACAAGTGAACTTTTTGTTGGAATGACGAATACTGGTTACCGGCATTATCATCTAAGTCCTAAGAATAAAAGTTTATATAGTTTTTGTTGGATCTTTTGTATTCAAGGATGGGGGAAATAACTAAAGCAACATTTCCCAGGGGTATAATATAAAAACATCTCATCATCATCATAAGCCAATTTCCACCCAAGTGGGGTTGCCAACACGAATATTGTCTCTCTCTCCATCCCGTTTTATCAAAAATCATATCTTCAGTTTATATACTTTTTTGTAAGTCTTGTTTTGCACACTCCATCCATAACCTTTTATGTCTTCCCCTTACTCGCTTAGGCCCTTCAATATGCATTCTCTCATACCTTCTTACAAGTGTATCTCTAGGTCTCCACTTTACATGAACAAACCATCTTAACCTACTCTCCTCCATTTTATCCCTAATGCATGCTATTCCTAACCACTTTAGAATGTCCTCATTTTTTATTTTGTCTTTCTTAGTTTTGCTACAAGTCCATCTTAGCATCCTCATCTTAGTAACACTCATCTTTTGAATATGTCGATTCTTTGCCACCCAACATTCTGCACCATACAACACAGCTAGTCTAATTGCTATCTTATAAAACTTACCCTTTAATTTAAGTGGAACACACTTATCACACAAAACCCTAGAAACACACCCACCCCCTCCAACACTTGAGCTAACCAGCTCTAATTCTACGTGCAACATTTTCATCAATTTCTTCGTCCTTTTGTACTATTAACCCAAGATATTTGTCCTTATTATTTAAAGAGATATCTTGATTGTCAAATTCTAATAGTTCAATTAGTTCCATTAGTTATATTGTCATTTGTGTTAAAATTCCGTTTCATATATATTCAGTCTTCACATGCTTATTTCAAAACCTTTTGATTCTAAGTTGTCTCTCTATAGTTATAGCTTAATATTTACTTCTTCTCTAATACTCATCTACACATGACATACACCGAGGCACCTAAGCTTGAAAATGAATATTCAACTCTTCCATAACTAAAGTGAAAAGATAAGGGCTAATAGCTGACCTTTGATGTAAGCCCATTTTAACTGGAAAATCAGTTGTCTCAACTCCAACAGTTTTCATTTTAGTTAAGGGCCTAAGGCTCCCTCATACATATCCTTCATTATATCTATATATTTCATTGGTACACCTTTTTACACAAAGTCCACCAAATTAATTCTCTTGGAACTCTATGATATGTCTTTTCTAAATATATGAAAACCATATGCAAATCTTTTTGTTTTTTTACTCTAGACTTTCCTATTAAATATCTAAGTAAAAATATAGCTTCAGTAGTTTCCTTGCATAAATTCAAATTGGTTTTCTATAACTCTAGTTATTACCTTTAATCTATGTTCAATCACTCTTTCCTACAATTTCATAGTGTGACTCATAAGTTCAATACCATGGTTATTTGCACAATCTTGTACATCTCCCTTATTCTTATATATTGGAATCATTGTACTAATCCTCCAAACATTCAGCATTTTCCCTGTCCTTGAAATTTTGTTAAATAATTTGGTCAAACAAAATACATCAATATCTCCCATGCACTTCCAATCTCTATATGGATGCATCTGGGCCGAAGGTTTTTCTATTCTCATTTTGACTAGAGCATCTTTAACTTCTACAACTCGAACCCTACAAATATAGGTTTGTTCTCTAGTTCCATTACAATTATCATCAATACAGAATCCAGGTCTTTATTTACCATCCCCATTTAATAATTTCATAAAATATTCTTTACATCTTTCTTTAATCCCACCATCTTTTACCAAAACTCTTGAATTTTCACTTTTAATACATCTAACCTGATCTAAGTCCCTCATTTTCCTTTCTCTAAATCATGCTAATTTATAAATAAAGTTCTCACCTTCTTTAATTCTTAACTTATCATATAAGTTGTCATGGCATGTTTTTTAGCTTCACTAATTTTCTTCTTTGTTTCCTTTTTAACATTTTTATATCTTTCTAAGTTTTCCTGGGTTTTAACTCTTTTGCCAAATTTTAAAAAGTTTTTTCTCTTTGATAGCTTCTTGGACTACATCACTCCACCAAGTTCCCTTATGAGCTGGAATACTACCTAGAGATTCTCCTAATACTTCTTTTTCAAGTCTTGTGATGCAATTGGCCATTTCATTCCATATTCTAGTCAGATCACCCATAAGCTCCCACTAACCCCTTTCATTAGCTTATTATTAAATATCCCTAAATTGTCTCATTTTAACTTCCACCATTTTATTTTTGGGTTTGATTTAGTGCATTTGTTTTTCTCCCACTTTTTAAGACAAATATCCATCACCAAGTAGGCACCACCCCTCTCTCGTCTTTCCTATCTTTTTTTCTAAGCAAACCGCAAAGGAGGGGGGCGATATGGCCCTTCTTCCCTATTGCCCTCCTTTACTCTCCTCTCTCTTCTCCGCTAGCTTCCCCCCCCCCTCTCTCTCTCTTATTTATGTTCTTTTTTATTATTATTAAGATTCCGCATAGCGCACTGTGTGTGCCGTGCAGAATCTAACAATTCTGACAGCACACACTGTGCCGTCAGAATAAGGTATTTTCTACCGATACACCAAAACCAAGCTGTTTTGGTGCAGCTTCTGGCTGTCAACAGCGAAATTTCTCCGGCATGATGATTATTATCATTATGATTTTGTAATTTAGTGTTACTTTTGGGGGGAATCGACTCGACCAACATGTGCTGGTTCAGAGCAGGTTTACTCAGACGGGCATGAACATAGCTGTAATCAGTTGTATGTTGGTATTGAATTATGATTTTATCTGCTGTATGCATGATATGTAGCTATGAGTTCTTGACATGATACTACTTCTACTATTGTGATTAATAGATGATATCATAAGTTCATCATTGTTGGAGGCTATAGTAAATTAGCTTGGATTCTTGCTGTTATGTTATATGATGTATAATAGCTCCTCCTACTGATTTTATATTCACTTCTACCAACTAACCTTTCTGGCCCACAGAAGAATAACACTTGAAAATGACACTGAAAATTTTCTTTTATTAATTCTTATTTTTCAGTTTCTGATATCATGAAGGAGAAAATGTGGTGTATTACATATTACTGTCACTTATTACTTTTGTTTCAAGAATTTCATGGTAATTGAATTTTATTTAGTGCTGTTCATTATTATCTAACTCCCTTTATTGCTGATCCTTGTATGCTTACAAATGAGGTTACTCTGCAACTATATAATACTGGTGGCCCAGGGTTTGGAGCATGACACTTATCTTCTATAAAATGATCATGCCATGCCACTCTAAAATGTAAACAACACTCTACCATTGCTTCGGATATTTTAGCTTAATTCAATGAGTCAAAAAATGTCCTATATATCTTAAAAAATTCAACCACCTAAAAATGGTAACGAGACACAAGAATATACTTGTGCATATGGATATTTATTTATTTGTGATACACACTGCACCACGTAGTCAAGAGCAAGGTTTAAAAACTCGGTATCGGGTTCGGTATCGGCCTAGCCCGATACCGAGTCGTATCGGCCAATACTTCTAGAAAAAGCTCAAGTATCGGGGAGATACTCAGTATCTCCTCGAGCCGATACCAAGTCATATCAGCTGATATTTAAAACCTTCGTCAAGAGGGATCCACGATGAAAGTAGTTTTACCAGAGCTCTGAGTGTGAAATGTCTGATAAAGTATCCAAGCTGTCCAAATTTCATAAATTTTTCAGGTTAATTCTCGAAACTTGATTAGGCAAAGGAATTTGATTAAAGATGATTATCACCATAAAATTAGTTTTATGTAAACATTGATTTGACCACATTATGGTAGACACAGACTTCTTGCAAGTATGGCCTCCTTTCATCCTGTTACTAAGTCTCTCTTTGATAAGAAAAGGTTTCCAACTTCTGAAATGACACTCCAGTGCCGTTCAATGGGCATTCTCAGTAAAGGAAATAATAAGTTTTCAGACACTTAAAACCCTCAACAGATAAATAACAAGGAATCACAGTGAATGTTTCATCAATTTGTCAGGGTAGAGCATTCTCAATGAAGGAAATAAAGAGTAGAGGAAGGCTTCAACCTCGATAAGTTTGACATCCACACGGTCACCAACTTTGAAGACCTGTAGAGAGGTAGAGAAATAAAACTATTAAGCCAAGCTTTACAGACTTTGATTCAAAAAAGAACTGCATGCTTACATCTTCAGCTTTTGCCAGCCAATCTGAACTCAGCTCACTTATATGACAGAGTCCCTACAGGGAATCAGTGATTGCATTGTCATAATATTTAACAATGAGACAAAGAGGAAGGCTAAACATAAAAAGCAATACATACATTCACATATATCAAGGACCATTTTCCATACTGTGCTCACACCAAGAAGATTTTAAGTACTGAAGATACCAAAAAAAGGATAAAATTACCTAAGCTTCAACTATTCCTGAGATGGGAGAGAATAGTTCTTGCGTCATATTTGTTAATTCATTTACTGGTTTACATGACTTCAGTCAGATAAGTAGCTATAAAAGCTACACTTGTCAATCAAGTAGGTGATTTTGGATTAGTTCTTTGGATTTTTGGTTGTTTTACTCCACCAAAGACGTCAAGAAATATGTCTATAAACTTCAAAGCTTAGAGAGAAGAAAATGATAAAAGATCCATATCAAGTTTGATGCAAAAAAAGTGATGGTTTGACAGTCCTAGTAAATGATGGGTTAAAAAAAAAGGATGCAAAATGCTTCAAAAAATAATGATCAAAAGGTACAGAGTTTATATTTGGTGAAGATGTTAACATTTTGAAGATAAGGAAAGACTACCACATTTGTACGATTACATTCATTGAAATGAAAGGGAGCACTAACACAGAACATGAAGGGAAAAGATTTAATAGTATGGTATTCCAGTTGATGGGTGGAAATGCATGGGATAGGTTGGAGCCCCTTCGTCAACTAAATTATTTGGCATAAATTTGAGGACTAGGAAAATTTAAAATACTACAAGGAAAAGCACTATAGTACCAATATAGGTACAACAGAGACATTTATAATTTCACTGCTTATTGTAGAATTTAGCTTAAAATCCACACCATGAAATTAAGGGAAGGCGTGATAGTGAAATAGTTAAGAAGAATAAATTGAACCTTAGAAAATTAGTTTGGATTTGTGCCAAGGAGGTTTAGAATTAAAGCCAAATTTTGCTTAGAAGATTAATCGAGTGGTTTAGAAAGAAGAGATGAACTTTATATGGCTTTTATTGATCCATAGAAAGAATATAACGAAGTACCCAGAGAATTTTTTTGAAGGTTTTTAGGTAGAAATGAGTATAAGATATACTAATGCCATTAAAGACCCATAAAAACGAGAAATAGCTAGAGCAAAGCTGGTGAGACAATTTATTTTATTACTAATTAAAATGACTTCAAAATATTAATTTATTTAACCCAAAAGACTTTGATAAGATACTATTTTATGTATTTTAATATCTAATTAAATGATTTATTGTTAATATAACTGTGACTTTAAATTTAATGTTAATATGTTCTAATTTTGGGCACAAAAGCCAACACACTAGGAATTTCTTCATTTCATAGTCAACAAGTAGGGAGAAAAACGACTTTTTAAGCCCAAAAATCCACAAGTTAGGTATTTACTCCATTTTCCCTCTATCTTATCTCCCTTTTCTTTGACAACAATCTGACAACAGTCTAAACCATGCAATTTATTTATTTTCATTTTTATACATCTACTCTTCCTCTTATATTTGTCAATTTTTCAAAGGGTTGCTATAATAACCAAGATACTAGGAAGGCTTGTGACCTAGTTTCAACTAAGTGTACTAACATCATTGATTAAAACTATGGTTTGCTGAGCCGGCGAAATTTCATCTTTTTCACCAAAAATGTGCTAATGCCGGTGGATTCAAGCACAAAACATACCACATTTGATTTTAGTAATCATTATTATGGAATCAGGACCTGACAAGATGGTTGAAGTGTGCTCCAGGGGAACCATTTTGTTTCTAACCTAATAGAAACGGAGCATACTTCAACCATCTTGTCAGGTCCTGATTCCATAATAATGATTACTAAAATCAAATGTCATTCTCAAAAACAATAACTCAGAAAGATTTTAGAGCAGAATCAGGACCCATATTTTTTCTTAAGTGTCAAAACAATCTTAGGTGTCTTGAAAAAAAAATACATACCTCACGACCAGGTGCAATCTCAACAAAAACTCCATAAGGAGCTATAGATTTGATCTCACAGTTCCTGCATATAAATTACCAGTCAAACAAAATTCTTGAGTATGCTCATTAACCACAAAGCTAGTACATTAACAGATTTGAAAGCTCTCTAAAATATAGAAAGTGATGCTGAATATGATTCAATAATTTATTTCCCACATCTACAAGAGCCACCGCCAAGTTTTTGTTTCAAAAAACTGGACCTTAATTCTGAAATTACACAAAATCAATGGCAGCATTTAATCTGCTTCCTTCCTATAACTAAGAATGACAAAAAAATTATACCTATAAATATCACCAATAGTTGGAACCATTGTTAAGTTATTAATGATGGCTTTGGATTTCTCCAAGCTTGAAAAGTCCTTAGCAGTTATCTTCACCTGCCAAGACAAAGAAAAGTGTAGTAGCAAAATTGGCACAGGAAATAAATTTAACTGAAGCAGGTCAGATTCAATGCTTACTATTCCATCATCTTGTGTTTCAATAGCTTCTACACCTGTTTCTTCAATGATACTCCTTACCTTCTTCCCACCAGACCCAATTATAACATTAACTTTCTCTGGTTTAACCTACAAAAGACAAATATGTAAGGCAATAAGTGGCTTATACAGGCATAGGTTCTTGCTTGAACAGTTGAATAATGGAATGGATATTCATTAGATAAACAAACCTTCATAATATGAATCAGTGGAGCATGTTTTGAAAGCCTCTTGGAAGGAGGTGGTGAACATTTAATCATCTCAGCTGTATTTAGAAAACAAAAAGTCAATTTGAACATCCAAAAGACCAGATCAGAAGGATAAAATAGAAATGCATATGATTTATCAGTCCCAAACTTTACACAACAGACATGCTTTATGACAGATTATATAGTTATTTTAAGGCATAAGAAAGAGAATAGTGAAGAAACATCCATACAAGTTGGATTAGTTTATACACTATATGCAACACATGCACAACTTTAGGGAGAATCTTAGTCTGCTTATTCAAACAAAATATCAATCCTCAAGGACGTCAACAGCAAATCTGGAGGCATCATATGCAAAACAGATATGCCATCCTAGTTTGAATTTTTCATAGTGAATAATAAACTGAGGATGATGTCATCCCACATAGTACACAGTTCAATTTCTAAAATGGAAATACGGAATTGTTGTTCTAGAGAACTACCTGACAAACAAATAGCGACCAAACCAAGAGAAAAACTTTAAAAATAGCCATAACAAGAACTAGACTTTGTTAACAAAATATTTGACAAATAGCAGGGGAGATAAGGATGTTTCACATAGATATTGTAAAATCAAAGAAATAAAACAAAACAAAAATGAACTCATATCATATCAGAGAATTTAAGAGAGGCCAAACATGTTAAAGATATAGGCACCTTCTTTTAAGATGATAATTCAACGACACCAGTGAAGACGAGTTTGTACAATTGAAACGGCTCCAAAAGGACGAAGATAGTCTAATGAAAGAGTGCGAAGTTAAAAAATATTATGAGAAAACATGCCCAACCAAGGACACAGGTTTAGATAGACAAGAATACTGATCGAAGATTCTTGTTGTTGACCTTGGTATTTGGGAAAGGCATGGACAAGACAAATGATGACAATGAGAATATAGTGTCAACATCCGAAGTTATGTAGATCAGATGTGTGAATTCTTGACTACCATTCTAGTCAATCAAGTGCCCTATATTTTGATAGGTGAGTTCCAAAAATTTTCTCACTAATTTTGCACAAAACGAAATTTTGCCGACACGCCGACAGTGGAAAAATCAAAGAGGCAAAAAATGGGCAAAAACTGGATTTTTTTTATTTTGGAGAAATTTCATAGGCACACTGCCCCGTTTCGCTGGCACGCCGCCACAAATCACCAATGGTAATTAAAGAGATTTCCATTTCCCCTCCCCATTTCCCTCATTTTGCCCTGTTTCGCTCGGCACGCCGCCAAAAATACCAAAAATGCAAATCATCGATTTTCAACCTGCGAAACGCATCGCTAACCCCAAAAAAGACAAAATTGCGTGCCGCCGAAACTGTAAACAATGGTACAAGATAATGATAAAGATAACACAAAATATAAATGAATCTGCATAAATAGAAGTTCCTGCTTTTAGAACTGAACTGTATAGTGAAACATTAAAACAAAAGAAGAACAAACTAATATCAATTTTACTAATAGCATGCAAATATAATATATGTGTGTCTAGCATGATTGTTCTGATTGTTCTGCTCAGCCTATCCAAAATTCACAAAACTTTGTGTGTTTGCCTGGAAAGCAGTGGTTTATCATGCAAACTTAAACATAAATTTCATGCATTATTTTGTATGTTAATGGAAGTACCACTCTCAACCTCAAAACCATAAATGTGGAGCATCTCTGAGAGTAAAAATACAACTTGTGCACAATCAAGTATTAATTTATTGAATATAACAACTATACTTGTAAGATTACCGAGTATATGCCTTCGTCCATCTCTAGCTTGTAAAAGTGCCTGCTCCATAATTGGTAAAGTAATCCCTCCAACCTGTAACGCAAGAATTGAGTATCAATCATCTTTATGACATCAACATAAATCAGCTGACAGAAAATTGTTATGTAAAGAAACTTCAATATGTGGAGGAAAAAGACATTAAACAACCTTTATATCCATCTGAAATGCAGTTATTCCATTTTCGTTTCCAGCGACCTACAGCATTAAGATTTCTTGTTAATGTACAAAACAATTAGTCATGCTCGCTAAACTTTACTAATTAAACATGCTTTAGGATACTAACACTTGTATCTTTTATTTAGAAAAAGGTAAATCAATCCCTTTTTCTCCAGAGAAAAACCAGTTGAGCAACAAAAAGAAACGTACTAAACCATGTCCAGAATAGTGAATTAATATCCTAAAAAGACCAACCTTAAAATCCATATCCCCAGAAGCATCTTCAGAGCCAGTAATATCAGAAAGAATAAGTGAAGCCCCATCTCCTCCGAATTCTTTTGTGTCCAAAACCATGCCCATTGCTATCCCAGCAATAGAACATTTCACTGGAACCCCAGCATCTAGCAATGCTAAGCAACCCCCACAAACAGATGCCATACTGTTAAGTCATACAACTAGATGTTAAAATGTTTTTAGAACTTTAATAATATTCGAGATGATCTGACATGCAGCTGTAAATGTGAAACAACCTGGATTGCATAAGAAACTTCAGAACAAATATTTAAGGATTCTCACAAAATATTGGAATACATTCAAGATAATTAATTCACAAAAAACATTCTCTTTTATATTCACAATTGAAGGAAAGTTAGGACCTTGAAGAACCATTGCTTTCAGTTATGGTACTCTCTACACGTATGGTATAAGGAAAATCTTCTTCAGGAGGCAAAATAGGTTCAAGTGCCCTCTCTGCAAGCATTCCATGACCAATTTCTCTTCTACTGGGTGCTCCCATACGCCCAACTTCTCCAACACAGGAAGGAGGAAATGAATACTGAACAACACAGGAAAGAGTAAATAATTACTAAACAGAAAACGAAAGACAATCAATGAAAAGTGTATTTTGAAGTCTCCAAGAAAGAATATAAATATCATGCTTGAAAGAAAGAAATGGATACCCAATTAGCAATAACACATTGGTATCCTTCCAGAGATATAGAAATCTTTATGTTGTACTAGAAATGCTTTCAACAATCTGTAGAGTTAAGTCATTCAGTGTAGGAGGTATTCAAACTGAAGAGCAACGATTTAAGGTTTTGTTTTGCTGATAATTTTTCTCTTCCTAAATCAACGTGTGAATTTCGAAGTAAATTTTGGGAGATGTTTTTATTCTCAAAGAACCCACCCATAAGAAAAGTACTGAAAATTTTTGGGGAAAACTAAGATTTTTTTGTTCTGTTAACCTTAAAAAAATGATAACAATTACTTGATTACACGTTCAAACTCAAAATAAAACTGAAAAAAAAAATAATAATAAGAAGGTATTCTATGGAAAATAAGACATGTAATCTTAGGAAGCCACAAATATTCAAGTGCTTATATGTCATTAATCATGATGAATTACTCAGATGTCATCAAAACAAATAAAGACATCAATTGCATCAATTAAATATCGTATATAACATATGAGACACATATGCTGCTCAGATGTCAAAGCAAATCACCATTATGCAGACAAACAAAACAAATGCATCAGAAAAAAGAGTAGGAAGTAAAAGAAAACAATGGAAATAAAATTTTATAAAATAGATGTTCCACACTAACTTTTTTTTTTTTTTTTTTTTACGGAATTTAAATTTACAAATTAGTTCATTGATAAATTATTGTATTATGATGATGTTATAGAATGTTACAAAGTTAGAAGGCTTCACGTATTAGGAAGGTTGAGAGTAACAGAATGTTTCTATCTATGCATATCATCAACATATATAGCTGAATAAGAATCACGAAGGGGGGCTGTTTTTTCCTCCTCTCTTTGAGACACTCTATCTTCTCTCTTCTCTCTTCTTCTGTTTCTTCTTCATGGTATCAAAGCCATCAATCGAAGGGTTATAAAAAATAAAAAATAAAAAACCAAACAAAACAAACAAAAAAAGGTTCGACGTCGTCTCCTCCTTCACTGTTTGACGAAGCAACCTGGGAGATATTGATTGAACTCGGTGGTTGAAGACAACTCATTCTCTGTCGCTGGTTGATGACTCATCCTCCTTGCTGGTTGCCGACAACCCATCTTCTTCTTCTCATTGACGACAGACGCTGGTCGAAGATGACCCAGCCTCTGTCGCTGGTTGTTGACTCATCCCCTTTTCTGGTTGACAACCCTTCTTCTTCTCAATTGACATGACCCATCTTCCATTCTCTGTTGCTGGTTGACAGACGACCCATCTTCCATCAGACAACACCAAGTTTATGACATTGGTTTTCTCGATTGAGAGACGACCCATCTTCCTCCTTTGAGTTTCTGACGACGCCACTTTTATTCTCTTGATATTTCATCATCTCTTGTTGGGAGTGTAGAGGCTTTGACTCACCGTCAACATGTGAAAGAAAAAAAAATTTTGATGTTGTTTGATTGCTGCAATCAAAAAGTGTGTTGTTCAGATCGCTGTCATTGATGGATGTTGATTCATTGATGTGTTCTGTTCATTGATGGGTATTTGTTGAGTTTTTGACTGTGAAGTAAGGCCTCATGTTTGTTTCGGCAAGTGTTGCTTATTTTCTAGTTTTGTTCTCATGTCGTCTGCTTATGAAATTACTTCTCCTTCTCGACCATCAGGTTCGGTGACTTCTATCATGACTGTGATACTCCCGCTTACCAGAGTTCTGTTTAATGGTAATTATTCCTATTGGTCTCATGCAGTCAAAATCCAACTTCATGGAAGAGGCATGTTTGACAATCACATTATAAATGGTATTCCGGATAAGAGCAACCTTGTTCAGTGGACCAATGAGGATCATCAGATCCAGGCTCTTCTGCTTGGTTCTATTGAACCCTCTTGGTGAGACACTTCTTCATTTGACGAGTGCAAAGGCCACTTGGGATAGGCTGGTAGAGATCTATGGTAATAAGACCAGTGTGACTCGTCTCTATGATGTGTGTCATCAGATTAACACACTTGAGCGAGGGACTCCGTCTGTGACAGATCTATATACTCAATTGATGGGAGTGATTGAAGAATGCAACTTATACCAGCCTCTCACTACTGATGTGGATAAAATAGCTAAGCAGCGAAGTGACCTTGATGTTATTAGGTTTCTCACACTACTTGGCCCAGAGTACGAGGCTATCAAGGACCAGTTTCTATGTAGTACTACTCTTCCATCTCTCCACGAGGTTTATTCTCGCATTATTCGACATACTTGGTCCGGTGCCATTACTAGTCCTCATGATGGGAACCTTGGAGATCGCTCTGCACTTGTTGTATCTCAACCTGATTCTGGAGGACGACGTAGAGATCGTAGTAGTAGGGGTGGTCGTGGCTTTAGAGGAGGTCGAGAGGCTCGTGGTGGTGGTTGATCTGGAGGCTATGATGGACATAAGCACACTCATTGTGGTCGCACCAATCACACTGTTGATTTTTGTTGGGATCTTCATGGTCATCATTCTGGAGCTGCCTATCAGGTTATTACTTCAGAAGATACTACAGCTTTGAATCAAAGCGCTCATTAGAACTCTAAGTCAGAGTTTATTTCCATTTCTCAAGATGAGTATGCTCCATTCCTATCTCACAAGCAAGCCACTACCTCTACTACTGCTGCTACTTTGGCTCAATCAGGTACCTCTCATTGTCTTTTGTACTCCACATCCAAGTCCAACCCATGGATCATCGATTCTGGTGCAAATGAACACATGACTGGTGAGTCCACTCATATTTCTAACTATACCCCTGTTCGTGCTGCTATGAGTGTTAGTCTTGCTAATGGGTCTTTAGCCAGTGTTAGTGGTACTGGTTCTACTCATCTTACTCTTGATATTGATCTTCTGTCTGTGTTACATATTCCTAGTTTTCCCTTTAGTTTACTATCCATTAGTAAAATAACCAAAACCATGGGATATTCTGTAACCTTTTATCCTTCTCTTTGTATTTTTCAGGATTTGAAGACACAGATGATGATTGGTATGGGGCATGAGGTCGGTGGTCTTTATTATCTGGATTTCTCTCTAGCTCCAGTCAAAGCTCTTCAGACTTCCCTTTCTTCGTACGATTGGCATTGTTGCTTGGGACATCCCTCCTTACCTGTTCTTAGGCATCAATTATCTAATCTTACAAATGTGTCATGTTCTCCTTTTCAGTGTGATGCTTGTCAGTATAGCAAGCATAGTCATGTTTATTTTCCCTCTCGTGTTGACAAACGTGTTTTGAGACCTTTTGAACTTGTTCATTCTGATATATGGGGTCCTGTCCATATTTCAGCTAATAAATTCCACTATTTTGTGACTTTTGTGGATGATTATTCTCGAATGACTTGGCTCTTTTTAATGACAAATCGTTTTGAGTTGTTTGATATTCTTCAACTTTTTTGTAAAGAGATCAAAACTCACTTTTCCACCACTATCAAAACGATCAAATCTGATAATGCCAAGGAATATCAATCTCACTTGTTCTCCAATTTTCTTTCTTGCAAGGGCATTGTTCATCAAACCTCTTGTGCCTACACTCCCCAACAAAATGGAGTGGTTGAACGCAAGAATCGTCATCTTTTAGATGTCACACGTGCTCTTCTACTTCACGCTCATGTTCCCACTCTTTTTTGGTTTGATGCTGTGCTCAATGCCTGTTATCTTATTAATCGCATTCCATCATCTATCTTAGAGGGAGTCTCCCCTCACTCATGTTTCCTACCTCTACACCTTTCTCCTTAACCCCTTGTGTGTTTGGATGTACATGTTTTGTTCATCTTCTTGGTCCACGCATTGGAAAATTTGCTGCTTGTTCCACCAAGTGCATCTTCCTTGGCTACTCTCGCACTCAGAATGGTTATCGTTGTTATAGTCCTGAACTTCAACGTTACTTTGTGAGTGCCAATGTCACTTTCTTCGAGTCTCAATCGTTAACCTTATTCAGTTCTTTCTTTCACTCCATCACCTCCTAACGAGTTTGTTATGATATCTGTTGAGTGTCCTATTTCTGTTATTCCAGCCTTGTCTAAGGTATTGCCTGCCTCTCCTCCTGTCAAGTCTCTTGAGTCTCTTGTTCCCTCTCTTGTACTCGTTTCCACCCCGTCACTCCCTTGCATGTTTATACACAATGTAATCGTCCCATCGAACCTGTGCCACCGCCACCTGCCCAGATGTTTTCAGATCCTGCTCCTGCCATTGACCCGACGTCACTCCCTATTGCTCTTTGGAAAGGTACTCGTTCTTGTGTCACTAGTCATCCACTTAGTCATTTTGTGTCCTATGATTCTCTATCACCATCTTTCTCCACCTTTTTGTCACATATTTCTAGTATTTCAATCCCAAAGACAGTGAGAGATGCATTATCTAATCCAAGTTGGAGGACAGCTATGGAAGTAGAAATGGAGGCTCTTCATCAGAATGGGACTTGGGAGTTGGTTCCGCTTCCTCATGGGAAGCATATTGTCGGATGTAGATGGGTTTATACTATTAAGTATAACCCTGATGGTACTAAAGCCCGAAAGAAGGCTCAATTAGTGGCCAAAGGATATACTCAGGCATATGGTGCTGACTATGATGAAACCTTCTCTCCAGTTGCCAACATTTGTTCTATTCGTGTCTTGATCTCTCTTTCTACTAATCTGTCTTGGCCTCTGTTTCAGTTGGATGTGAAAAATGCCTTCTTACACGGAGACCTGTCTAAGGAAGTGTTTATGGAGCAACCTCCTGGGTTTGGTTCTCAGGGGGAGTATTCAGGTTGTGTTTGCAAATTGAAGAAAGCTTTGTATGGTCTTAAGCAATCCCCTCATGCATGATTTGGTAAGTTCTCAGAAGTAGTTATGGAATTTGGTCTTCGGAGATGTGAGACAAACCACTTGGTGTTCTATCAAAATTCTGAAGCTGGATATATTCTCTCAATGGTCTATGTTGATGATATCGTGGTTACTGGAGATGATTCAAAAGGAATTGAGAAACTCAAACAATTTTTGCAACAGAAGTTTCACAATAAGGACCTAGGGAAAGTTGCGATACTTCCTAGGCATTGAAGTAGCTAGAACACAAACAAGTACCAATCTATCTCAAAGAAAGTATACTTTTGACTTGTTAGATGAGACTGGATTATCGGGTTCTCGACCAGCAGATAGACCAATGAACCAGAATCAAAAGCTTGTAAAAGATGGTGGAGAAATGTTTGATGATCCTGGAAGATATAGAAGGCTAGTTAGTAAGTTGAATTACTTGACCATCACTAGAACAGACATCTCATATGCTGTGAGTATGGTAAGTCAATTCATGGAGAAACCCCAGGTCCCACATTGGGTGGTTGTTCTTCGCATTAATCGGTATTTACAAAAATCACCTGGTCAAGGTATATTGTACAAGAAGAGGAACCATCTGAAAGTAGAAGTGTTCACAGATGCTAATTGGGCAGGATCTCCCTCTGAAAGGAGATCAACCACTGGATATTGTACATTCTTAGGAGGAAACTTGGTTACTTGGAAGAGCAAGAAGCAAACAGTTGTAACCCGATCTAGTGCTGAAGCAGAGTACAGAGCTATAGCTCATACGACTAATGAGTTGACTTGGTTGCAACATTTTCTGAAGGAGATTGGCTGTCAAGTTCCTACTCCTATTCCTTTGTTTTGTGACAATCAGGTGGCATTGCATATTGCATCCAACCCAGTATTCCACGAGCGTACAAAACACATTGAGGTTCATCGTCAATTTGTTCGAGAAAAGATACAAGGGGGTGATATTGCTACTCAATATGTGAAGACTACTGGAGAACAGCTTGCAAGCATTTTTACTAAGGCTATACATGGGCCTCAATTAGCGTACATTTGTAACAAGCTGGGTTTATATGATATATACAATCCAGCTTGAGGGGGAGTGTTATAGAATGTTACAAAGTTATAAGGCTTCACGTGTTAGGAAGGTTGAGAGTAATAGCACATTTCTATCTATGCATATCATCAACATATACAGCTGAATAGAAATCACGAAGGGGAGCTGTTTTTTCCTCCTCTCTTTGAGAGACTCTATCTTCTCTCTTCTCTCTTCTCTCTTCTCTCTTCTCTCTTCTCTCTTCTCTCTTCTCTCTTCTCTCTTCTTCTATTTATTCTTCAGATGACAAGTTCTAAGGGTGAAACACAAGAAGGAACAAAAAAGGATTTTGAAGGTTTCTTGGGTTTTCCTCCTCTAAACTCAGGATTTGTACATGTAGACAAACTAGATTGATCCTGTGAACACAGAAAAGGCACCCAAAGATGAATTGATCCTGTCCACATGGAAAAGAGATTGAGTCTAATTAAAGGTGGTTAATGGCAGTAAAATGAATATGTAAATTGAGGCAACTGAGTAGCAAATAAGGAGAATGGTAGTAGAGGGTGACGGAGGTTGGACATTGGTTAAACGTAGACAGTCGTCGATTAAGAAATCAAGAAGGGTGCTATTCAGGGAAGCATATCAAGGCAGACCCCAAGAATCCAGAAGAAACTGATTGCCTTTGAGGGATCTGTGGATGATGCTAAGAAGAAGCTTTGTATTACTGGTGTAGGAAGAAAGTTTTATCGGATTATTTTCAAAGATAAGGAGATTGACCGCTTTTTTAAAATTCTGGATAATATGTATAAGAGGAGCAACAGGAGGGACCACTCAGATCCTTTCATTCGAAGAACACGACAACCATTGTCAATGCAGGTTGTGACCATTGGGGTCCTTTTCTTTGAATATGTCACTTCGGTCTCTCCAACCCCAAAGTACAGTCATACTACCTTTCGATTAGTAAAATGGAGGTGGGTCGTAAATTTTAGAGTCAGCCAAATTCATGTTGAAAAAGGAGCATTGCAAAGAGAGTCAAAAGGTGGTGAAGGTCTTTCAGAGCTTATCCACTGTAACAACACTGTGGTTTTGGTTGAGAATCTTGACTAGGCTTCAGTGGTTACAAGTTGTCCAAAAGAGAAGAGATGGCACGGCATCTGGCAATTCTGTGACATCAACCTTATGCTATTTCAAATTGGGAAGATATTGTGGACAACCTTAGAAGAGTAGGTCAAGTCAAAAAAGAATAACTACATATATTATCCAAGGGAAAGGCAAACTGCTTTGCCAATTCAGAAGAGCAAGCCTGGATGGGGGTGACGTTGGGATCTATAAGAATAAGAAACACAAATGTTGTGTTTTGTTGATTCGTTTTGATGGGAAGTAGCCAGGTTGGTCCTTATCGACAAGATGGAATGTGGTTGCATGTTGGAGGTATTCCAATGCACTTAATGTGAGATTCCATGTTTTGTCATATTAGGGAAATAATGGGCAATACTACCTAGGTTGGAGTCTCATCGGTTTTAGAAAATAATTATGGGCGGGTGGAGCTAAAAGTGAGAGAACCATATGTGAGATGTACTCAATGAACCATGTGTCTTTGGGATGGCACAACAGAATTTGAGCTTTTTTTGGTTTTATCACTGAAGTTGCAGAGGGAGAACATTCCAGTTCAGAAGAGATGTCAGAAGGTTGAAGAAGACAATGAGGTGGATAAAGTGGGTGTATGTGTCTTAGATTCAAAGGGGAGTCCGTTGCTGCTTGGGGTTGCAATTGTCAAGCTTTCATGATATTCAAATTGCACCGCCATCCCCACACTCATTACTAGGCTCCTCAGGTTTCGGCCTAGCTATCTCAAGAGCACTAGCATGGACAACATCATAGGGCTCCACATTAGGCCCTCAGTCAGACTCCCCAGGCCAGCTCAATCTCCAACTCCATTATGAGAGGAAGGCGCCTTTATTTTTGAGTTGATTCCCAGGAAGTGCAAAAAAAATTGTCAGCCTGTATCTCAAGCCTGATCACGAGTTTCACGACTGATGCTCCTAAAAGAGATATCGTCTGAAAGAAGTGAGGAGAGAATCCCCTCGTCTCCTAAGGTATCTACAGGTAAGGAAGTGTTTTCCAAAACTGGCCTGAATCCCTCCTATCCAATTAGTGATAGAACATTATTGGGGAGACAACGAATATTGGTGATGCTCGATGGGAGGTTTGATACTTTGATTATAGTCCAAAGAGGAGATACATAGTTTATCCAAGGAGGATAATGAGGCTAGAGAGGTGAACTGGGGCTTCAATCTCAGCTCAATGTAGCAGATAGATTGTGCCTTGAGAAGAGCATGGAAGAGTCCTCAAGTTATTCAGAAGGTTGATTCTAGTAGGCGAGATAGTTAGGGCATACAGGCATACAGTAGATTGTATACCCTCTCTCCGTCATAGCATACAGGCGCAGTAGGGGAGATAGTTACGTGTGGCTATTATGATTCTAGGAGGTCCGATGGAGAGATGGTTATTGACTCTAGTCCTAGTTTTCCTGTTGTCAGAGACATGTTCCTCTGGAGCTCACGTAATCCCGAATCCCTTGATGAACAAGGTAGGCCTGTGGTCTCTAGCTGTAAGACTTTGCCTGTTTCTAATCCTGGTGCATATCTATTGGATTATCTAGGACTTTGCCTGTTTCTAATCCTGGTGCATATCTACTGGATTATCTAATGCTATACATCCTCCTTTGTCTCTTCTTAATGTGCCCGTGCCTGTTCCATTGAGTGGGTTAAATTCCGTGGTTTGGAAGTGGACACATCCCAAATTCTTAAGCTATTATTCCAGGGGACTATAATCAGGTTTTGAGTGAGTCCAGAGAAGATCATTCAGAGTAAAAGGGGTGGTGATGTTTATGTCTAGTTTCAGATGGAGACATGGGATAATCAATGGAAGAAAATTTCAGTGGAGTCCTTTAGGAGAAAAATCAGTTTTCCCCATGTTGATTCTTATGGTCATAGAGCTGGTGGAAGAGTAGGTCAATCAGTTGTCCCCATGTTGATTCTTAGCCGGAATATTAGACGTCTAGGTGACCCAGAGCAAAAGAGGAGAATAAAAGAGGCTTGCGGAAAGAATAAAACATCTATTTTGGTGCTTCAAGAAACCAAAAAGAGCAAGTATCTGAGAGGTTGGTGACCTTCCTATGGGGGTCTAATATGGGGTCATGGGTTGTCAGTCCTTCTCTAGTGAACTGGGATCCAATTTGTATTACCCTCGAGGAGAGCAGCTTTAGTTAGTATTGTATCTCAGTTCATTTCAATTGCACTGATTCTGGTTTCCAGTGGCTGTTTTCTGGACTGTATTGTCACATAAGAGCTAGAGATCAGGGGTCCTTTTGGGAAGCCATAGAGGAGGTTCGGAGAGTATGGAATCTCCCTTAGTGTGTAATAGGATACTTCAATGTGATCATGTCCATGACATAAAAGACAAGGTGCCAAAGAGTGTCTAGAAGTATGAAGGTGTTCTATATGTTTAAATTGTGAGGCAGAATATACATGGTCTAAAATGCAAACACAGGCCATCTGTAGTCATTTAGACATAGCCCTTGTTTCCACAGATTGAGACGACTTCTTTCCCAAATCATCATTGCCCTTTCCATGTATCCTAATTCTAGGTGTGTTATACCACTCTTTCAGTTTACCAATATGTGGCTACAAGATAAATCCTTCAAACCTCTATTTGAGTGGTGGAAGGTGTCAACGGTGGGGAGTCCAGGGAGAGAGAAAATAAAAATGTGAAATCGTGAAACCATCGGAAATATTGAGGTGAAAAGGAGGAGCTAATAGAGAGGAATGATAGGTTCGACAGATTAGAGGAAGAGTGTGGGCTATGTGCACAAGAGTTGGCCTTGAGAAAGGTTTTAAAAGTGGAGCTATAAAATTGAATTAGGTTAGGGGAAATAAACTGGAGGCCAAATCTAGTATGTTATGATTCATGATTTTTCCACAAAATGGCTTTTGGAAGGATAATAGAGAACTCTATTTCAAAAGTGGAGATGAAGGGTAGAAGTTTGGAGTGTGAAAAAGGTACTATTGATGGTTTCTCTTCCTTTTACTCCTCATATACTTCAGAGGAATCCAATAGGATTGAGATGGGAAACATATCCAGCCCAAAACTGAGTAAGAGCAGATGTCTCTGGTTAGAGCAAAATTTTAAGAACAAGACGTTACACTAGCAGTGTGCCAGCTTGGTAGTGATAAGGTTCCGAGTTTGGATGGTTTCCTATGAGTTTCTACAAGAATTGTTGGGATTTAGTGAAGGAAGATTAAATGGCAGCTTTTGAGGAGTTTCACACTTCTGGTATCATTAATAAGATCACCAATGCCACATCTTTGAGTTCGATACCAAAATTTCAAGGAGCAGTAGATATCAAAGACTTCCAGCCCATTAGTTTAACCACTGGTCTTCATAAAATCATTTCAAAGGTACTTTCTTTGGGTGCTAGGATTAACTTGGGTGCTAGCCCAAATATGGGAGTTTTCTGGGATCCAGTTTTAGACAAAACAGCTAAGAAATTGGCCTTGTGGAAGAGAAATTAATTGTCTTTTTGTAGAAGAATCAACCTTATAAAGTAATCATCTTCCATTGTTATAGCTATCACTTTTTAGGTCCCCGAAAACAGTTGTTAGAGAGATTGAAAGAATGCACCGTCCTTTCGGAGGAACATGATTAAAAGAAGGATCACTTGGGGAGATTGAGCAGAGTGTACATGATTACTAGCTTAGGAGAAATGGGATTGGGAAATATCCATCTTAAGAACTCTGCTCTATTGGGTAAGTAGCTGTGGAGGTTTGGGGAAGCGAAAGGGTCTTAAGGCATTCAGTTATTTCAAGTAAATTTGGTACATGGGAAATTGGTCGGGACTCCAAGTCTTAAGTTAGACCAAGTTGTGCTAATCCTCGGAAAGCAATTTTAGCCCTCATGCCTATCATTAAGCCTTTGGTCTCCTTTAAACTTCGGTCAAGTTCCTCTAACTACTTTTGACAAGATGGATGGTGGGAACTTGTTGCTTCATTTCCCTCAATTATATCATATCCATTTCCCATTGGTTCCTCTAGCCTCTGATATCTTTTCGTGGTCTCCCTTGGGTTTGAACTGGAATCTAAATTTCATACAAGCCTCCGTGTAGGAGAGTTGGATGACCTGGGCTTGCTTCTTGAGGAGCGGAGTTCTATTGTTCTGCAGCCCTCCAAGTTGGATGTCTGCTGTTGGTCCCTTGCTTTGAATGGGAGCTTTTCCTCAAGTCATTTTTCTCACATCTGTGCCTTTTCCCCATTAAGCTGAAGCCTGTTTTGTGCGCCCACCCCCACCCCCCAACACCACCACCACCTTTCATTTGGTGTGCCCCAGCCCAGCTAAAGTTAAAGCATTTGTGGACTGCCTGTCTCAGTCAATACGCTTGATGCCCTCCATATATGCAGGAAGGCCATCACTATGTCCCCAAATGTGCGTGTCTGCTGTGCTTGAAGATAGGAATCAGTAGAACATATATTCTTACATTGCAAGTTTGTGAGTACTACATGGTCTCATATTCTCAATTTGGTTGGATTGAAGTGGGTGTTTCCAAGAACTCTCCCAGACTTGGCAAACCAGTGGCAGTTTCTTTTGTTTGGGAGGAAAGAAAAACTGTTTTACTACTCATTTTTCCTTGCAACAGTGTGGTCTACATGGTTGACAATGAATAAGTGCATCTTTCAAGGAGAAAAGGTGTCGAAGTTGAGGACTGTGGAGGATACTCTTTCTATGATTGTATCTTGGGTTTGTATCAAGGACGAATTAAAATCTTTTTGCCCTGATGAGGTGTTACATAACTGGTCCTCCTTTGCTCGACTTTCTGATTTGCTAGTGTAGCAGGGTTGAAGGTGTCTGTAGGACGATTATTTTGTGTTCCGTTGCTGTTCTGATCTCTTGATAGGCTATGTTTGCGGTTTTTGTATTGATAGGGCAGGGTGCTGGTCTCTCTTATTCCCACAGCTTGTGGATAACATAATCTTTTTTTATCTTTTAATTTCATATAATTTGTAATTACTCATCAGGGAAAAAAATGTGGTCAACACAGCATACAACAGGTGATAAGAAACTCTATAAACTAAAATTCCAGGTGGCATGAATGGCATACCAAAAGCCAAAGGAGCACAGAGAAATTTATGTTTGGTTGTATCAGAAAATCATTAGACCACAAAATCGACAGGAAGAGCAGTTGCGATCAAATGAACAATCATTATTGTGGGTCAGAAGTAGAAAAGATATCACCACACTATGAAAATACAGAATGTCTAAGACGTCGAAGTTCCAGAACCTGCTTTTTATTTTCCTTTGCGGCTTGATTTTAAGGTGGTTCTAACTTGCTTCATGTGCTTCTACTTGGATTCATTATTAGAAACTTTTCCCATCATCAACAATCACAGCAAACCAGAATTTGTTTATACTTATAATCAATTTGGACTGCACCAAGATTCAAGATGGGACGGGGTCAGCTAACATTACAAACATTATGGTTCAGCTTTTTTATTCCAGAGGCATTTTTCCTTGATCAAAATTGGGAAAATAGTATTTTCTCTGCATTAGGGTTTATTCCATTACAGATTTTGTGCCCAAAATCAATGGAGTCAATAGAAATAAATGTAAAGTGAGGAAAGACAAGTCAAATAAAAGAAAATATATGAAAATTTAATTTAAATGTCAATGATAAAAATAAAATAAAATAAAAAGAAAAAGAAGAAAAGTAAATTGATGATCTTGCAAGGAATAGTCACAGCTTAACACCAGATAAAATTAACCGGATCATATACAGGAAATCGATTCATTGCATTCAGTAAAACACAAGACTTAAAATTTTATGGAAGCACCTGAAGATAGAATCTCTTCAATTCCTCCAAATCCACAAGGTTATCTATTCTCTGAGCCATTTGCTTATCACCAAGAGTAACCACTGCAAGCGACTGTGGAACAGAAAAAGAATTTAAAAATTATTAACAAGCAACATCAGCCACATTAATGTATGCATATAAATGTTAAAAACAATTGTGTCTTTTACGAATTTTGATTGAACTCTGTAATTGCAGTATTCTAATAGTAGAACCAAGGTACTAGAAATCTTAGAAACATCAATTTAACTGAAAAGGATTCACAACAGATATAGAGATAAGATGCTACATAATTTTGCCAGGCAGGAGATAACGCAATGCAAACTTAGCAGCTAAAATTTGAAGGCTTTTTCTGATTTTTGGCATGCTTGGATGATTAATATCGTAATATAAACATTATTAAATCCAGGTTAAATCATTCATAAAGGGAAGGGATTGAGGAAAGAGTTTCCCACAAATTAGCATTGAAAAAGAAAAGAAAAAAAAAGAAATACTGGGAAAGATAAAAATTAGACATTAATGCATGTGAAAGCATTTGTCCACTAACTGGTTCTTCTCCAGATAACGAGGCTTGATTGTGGATAAGCAGGCGGGGTTTGACTGCGGAAAGCCAACAGACTTGGGTTTAAGTTCCTTGACCAACAAAGCTAGGGTGAAAAGGCCCCCTTGGAAGCTATTTCATGCTTTTCTGTTTCGGGTTACGAAGAAACACAAATACATGTCCTAGTTCCAAAAAAATCGGAATTCCATTACTTTGATCATTCACTTTACTCACAATATCTTTCTCACATTTAATGATAGGTTAAGGACATTAGATATTTGTCTAGTCACATAAAATATTTATCCATTTGTTTAGGTGTGTTTTTTGGCAAAAGTGGGTATGTGTTGGTGTATCCTATTATATACCTAACATAGGGGCCATTTATTGTTGTTCTTTTTTTTTTTTCCTTTTTTTCGAGAGTAAGTGTACTTTGTATTGATTTGAAAAAACTTTACATGAGAGTTTCAGCCAAAATGCTAAGTCATAGCAGACACTACAATTATAAACCTATAACTATACAAGTTATAAATCTGTTAGCTATACAAAAACCAGCATACCAGCTTAGGTAGCGTCACTATGCCTAATAAGAATGTCCCTACAAATTTCTTTGAAGATGTCCAAAGCCAATATGTTCTTTTGCAAGAGTACAATGCATTGGTAAATTCAGATTTTTTTTTTCCTTTTTTGGTCGTGCAGTTGGATAATTTGGTGAAATGCTTAAAATTTAGAAACAAGGATGTGGGCTGGAAGAAATTTTGATGCTCCACTCCATATTAGGGTTCTGATTCTTGCACATGTCTTTTATTCTAGTTCTTTAAGGTTTTTTTTTTATTTTTTGAAATTGAAGCATCTTTCATCAATTTACTCAATCTGAACAACAAACGAATCCACTATTGTCTTGCAGATAATAGAAAATTGAGCACAAGCAAACAGCCCAAAAAAAAAAATACTTTTACAGTCGTTCATTTGAAAGGTCCAAAGGCTAAGCAAAATAGAGCAAACTAATTTAAATCCTCATCCATGCCAAACTGGTTTTGCATTACTGAATGGGTTGGTCTGTCATCCTCATGCATAGTTCAACCTGAAGATATCATTCAACACATAATAGCTTCCCTGTGGTGTTGGCATCAGATGGAAGGTCTGACTAAACTTGAGGGCATGTTGTTCACCAGCGAGCTGTAGATTGCCACTGACAAAGACAAGCATACCGCTGGCAGTGCCAGAGGGCTGGCAATCAACGGTGGTGATGCTGTGCTTGCACTGCTGAAAGGGAAGGCTGGTCAACTTGGCTACAATGTTCTGGGAGCCCTGAATCTTCTGACCCTCGAAGGTGAGCATGGAGGCCTCCTGATACAAGTTGGCGAGACCCGTACGATTCGCATCAAACGTCGTATAGTAGTGCTCCACAAACGCCTTTGCCAAACCATCATGATCCATTCTCCTCTCTCCTCTTCTTCTCTATTCCTCTTCCTCCTCTTCCTCTTCCTCCTCTAGTTCTTTAAGGTTAGAAGATAGAACTGAGATGACTAAGGCCACATTTGGCTTTCATCCTCTCTTGGTGATTTCTCCATCTCATTAACATTCACAAGAGTAAAAAATACATATACCCAACACCTGATATCTCTCTTATAATTTATTATCTCCATCCTTTCGTTCTGTTATCGTTTTTGTTCCTTCAAAACTTTAAAGCATATCTCTCAAATTTCTTTCTGAGATAATGAAAAAGTAAGGAATCTTCATCTCTCAATGGAGCATATATATTGTCGTCTTTAAGTAATCCACCATAAATTAAATCAGACTTCAACTAATCTCTTGTTGTTTTTGTTCCTTCCAAAGCTTTAGAGCATATATATTTCCGCTGAGAAATAAAGTAACCTCCCAGAATTAATATCCTTCACTATCAGGAGGGAATCTTCATTTCTCAGTGGAAATATATACTAGATTTAGGCCGCGTTTGGATATCCAAAATACTGTGGGAGTAGCAAGACAATAGACTTTCTTGATAAATTTAAGTGTTTTGTAAGCACCTAATTTTTGCACCCAAGGAAAAATGCTGAGAAAACCCTAAAAGACAATACCAAACCCTTAACTAAAAATCTGTCTTTCGTCAAATGTTGAATTGGCCAATAATCTCTATACCATTGAAAGGAGGGCTTCAATACGGTTCCAACGCAACCGAGTTTGCGCGAATCGGAGTCCAAATGAAAGAGTTATGGTCAAAATATTTTTAGTGGCAATTTTGTAAAATTGTGCAGAAAGTGCAGCATATGGCAAAAGCGCGCACTGCGTGCACTTGCCATGTGGCAAAAACTAAAACAAAATCAGAAAAAGATAAAATAAAAAAGTTGAAATGACAAAAACAATTAAAAATTAAAAATATCTTGAATAAAATAATCAAAAAAAAACTTAAAATCTAAAATAAAAGAAAATCAAAAAAGACAGCAAATCTCGCCCAAATCAGGCAAAATCAATTTGACAAGATTCGGTATGCACCGTACATGAAAAAAGGTGCAAAACACGTTGCACCACTCTCCAAAGATGGTGCAACGTCCAATCATAATCCCACCTACTACCGGTAGATCTCGTAAAATCCGAGATTTTAGATTTTTGAAAGGACAAGCCTTGTACCGTACTCAGAGTACGGTGCAGAAGGAAGATCAGTTGCACCATACTTTAAGTACGGTGCAAAAGAACAATTAGTTGCACTTGCACAAAACTTTAAGTATGATGCAACTTCCCCAGGCTATAAAAGCAAGATATTTCCACCGTTTGAAGGGAGTTCATTTTTCTTCATCTGAGCTCTAGGAACACCGAACTTCCAACCCCTCAAAGCCTCCAAAAACACATCTAATCCCCTCCTAAACCTTCTTGAAATCCCCATTAATCCTCATTCAAACCTGAAGGTCTTCACGGAATCTCACGTTGAAACAAAGAAGGAGAGCATTATTTGCTGTTAAGATATTTGGGGAGCTCTTGACACCATCAAGAAATCCTCTAATTCAAGGTAAGGGTCTCAACCCCATTTAAATTCAAGCATGTGTCTTTCTTTCAACTTAGTATGAATAAGACACTGATGATGGTCTATGTGTGCATCTTCTCATTTTTAAGCATCACTACCCTCTTTTTGTTTTGATTCTTCTCCTGAGTTTGGGCTTTATCATATGGTGATTTGGTTCTCATACAATCAAAAGGGAGGAGTATGAGAGCAAGGTACAAATAAGCAATGAAATGCACTCCCTCTCTCTCCCATCTTTGTGGATGATTTCTAAGGTTTTGAACATGGGTTAAGGCTCATACTTTGAATATGTGATTCAGGGAGTTTGTAGACTTGTAGGCTTATTCTTCTCCCCCCTCAAATTCTGGATTAATGTAATCCCATAAATCCCCTACTTTCCCCTTCTTATTTGAGTGATTTTGCACACAAATCACACACTTGTCTACCTAGATTAAATTTTGTTTAAGCATGCTTAAGGTGCACACTTCATGTTGACACACAGCACCATGTAATCTCATGCTTGCCATCTTATTCAATGTGTTCATATACATGTAAATCGTGTGGCCGTTAGACATATGGCTTGGCCAATCGGGCCCTAAATCTCCTTCTTCCACATGAAAGAGGGAGACTTGCCATTAAACCTGAAAGTGGGGAACCTCATCCCCCTTTCCAAAGTCATGAGTTTGATGTTCACGCCTAGGGAGAAAGGCCCCAAGCCTTGTCACTCGCTTCCATTCATTGGTTTAATCCTCTTAGAATTAGGTTAATGAGTAAACCAAGTGATTTGGAAGTCACTATGGGCCCACCGAATGGCCCACAGGAAATCCCAATCAACGTAATCAGGTATGAAGAAAATCAATTCTGGAAACTTTCTGGACTGTACTGCACTCACAGGGCAGTGCAGCAGAAAAGTGTTCGGCACCGTACAAAGAGCACAGAGCGGTGCAACCTCCGGAATTTCTCCAGAACTCGTTTTCTCTCTTTAGGATGATTAAAATCAATCCAAAAATGCAACCACATGGCCAATGGGGCCTCTGAGCATTCAAAGGCCCATTCTGGGCCCTACTCGAACCTTAGTTGGCCTTCCAACGGGGCGCACCAATTCAGCCCCACCCAAAACCTTGGGTGACTTGGAAGTTGGAACCAAAATCAAAGAGCAGAGCCACGGTGGTTTAGTCTTGGGCCCACAGGATCCCTATGATTCATTAAAGTAATTAACACATAGGTTTTCAAAAACAGAAATGTAAGTTTCAAGGAATTTTGGGCTGCACCGTGCACTCAATACGGTCCTGAAGAAAAATCTATTGCATCGACTTTTGTGTATGTTGCAGAAACATTGAAAGTTCAATTTCAAGCATTTTAAAGGCCTTAAAATCAATTTCAAAATAAAAATAAATTGCCAAAAGGGCTTTCCAATCATTCTAAAGCCCAAGTTATGACTTAGGCCCAAATGGACCTTAATTGGATTCTGGTGGGCCTTCCAACGAGGCCCACCCCTCAGACTCATATCACTCGAAAGAAAAGGACATAAGGAATCAAAACTTGGGCCAGATCCCATGAGGCCCAAATCAAGCCCAAAACGGTTCATACTAGAATAGGAAATGGGTGAGTTGAACCAACTCTAACCAAACCAACCAGGGTTGACCCAAGGGACCCGTCGACCGAGGTGTCTACGAACTTCCTCGGACCATAATCGAGTGCTTATCAAGATTTGTAAACCGCAAACCATGCCTTAGACTGAATTTTAGGCACTCTGTCTACTAGCACCTAATCAGGTAGTGGCGACTCCTCAACCCCTTAAACCTGCAAAAGAAAGTGCGCCAAGAAAGGAAAACCCGCATGCACCCAAATGCCACGTACGAACACGTTTGGATAGCAGGAAATGGTGGGAACCACTAAAAATAAAATCTGTCAAATACTCTTTGAAACCATTTTTTCCTGATTTCGTTTTCCGGCCAAAACAATCCAATCTTGCCCAAAACAAAAGCCAAGGTGTAACATTCCTTCTATACTCCTTCCTCATCGCCTCCCTCTTTCTCTCCCTCTCTCTATCTCTCGCTCTCTCTCTCCCTCATCCCGTTCTTCCCTCTTCCCTCATCACCACGTCCGCTTCTATGAGTATGCATTGGCCGGAAGATCGTTAGCATCATATCCACCATGACTGTGCTCTTATATCCTAAAGTTAATGTCTTAATCAGATCCCCGCAACCAGTTGTCCTTTGAAAATATGAAGACTAGCTGGAAATAGATCTTTCTCAGTTTATGTTATATTTTCCAGCAGCAAAAGTCAGTCCGGCTATACATGGGTTCTTTTTTATTTCTTTCTTTTATTATTTATCATATTTTTCATTTTTTTTTTCCAAACCAAGCGTGATCAGCCATTTGAGAAGGCGTGTGAGGGTTGTGCAAATGGTTTAGCTAATAGAAATAAATGATTTAGATAAGCGGTGTGACATAGATTGGTGTGCAATAAGGGTAAAATGGGCAAATGAAAAACTTTTCCTACTTATTCTGATTAACTAAACACTAGAATCAGGAATTTCTCAATCAGTTTTCATATATTTTCTTAGTACATCCAAACAGCTTTCAAAAGAGTTAACATTCACTTTCCAAAATATCACTTTCCCAACTGACTTTCCAACTTAATCCAGTTATCCCAACGCAACCTTAGGGAAATAGAAAACCTTGGACCCAAGTTTGTTCATATTCCAATTGAGCATAATCAGATCATGTTTAAGGTATCTCATGTCCTCCCTATATAGTAATATTCTATACTATAAACACAAACATTTTGAGGTCCTCTCCAATTCCAGCTGGGCAGGTCAGGTAACCGATCATTGATCTAAATCACATCATTTTCTCATGAATGGGTGTAACGGTTGGAGTAAAAAATAACGAGTTATTAAGTGCAGAGGTTGAGCATCAATCAATGACTGTGGGACTTGGGTTTTTAAACTCAATACCCAACAAGCTTATATCGTAATAATAAAGCTGCTATCATTATTAACCAATTGGTATAGTAACACCACAAAAAGCACACAAAATTGGACTATCATTTCGTCAGGGAAGATCTAAGTGGGTCAGAATTCTACTCGTATCACAAAATTTCTTTATTAACCAATTTCCTTGAAAAGAGCCTCTGAAGCTCAACAGTTGGTAATAGGCATTGTCTTTACCAGTGCTATCGGTTTCTTAGTCATTTTCCTATCTCAATAAGGGAATTTGCGTGTATACATATATGTACGTCTTTATATAATAAAGAGTTATGTAGAGAGAACAGATAAAAATTTTATTCCTTTCCCTCAACTTCTTTTCTTCTTTCTCCCAATTACATCATCCAAACCAACATTATATATTTGTGGGACCACACTTGACTATCCACAAAAGGACTCTCAAAAATGGTGAAATTTTAATCAAATATCACTGCCATTTATCCCTGAATCCACAATAATCTATCAAACAAGAGGCCCATTTGATGATGAATGGCCCCGTATAGGATCCAATCCACAGAATATCTTGTCAAGCACTCTATTCAGCTCTTTGTAGATGCACACAAAACAATATGAAGAGTGAAAGATATATATATATATATCACAAGAACACATTGATATATAAACAATGCGTGTGTCTATGCATTGATTAGAATTTATAAGAATTAAAAAAAAGTGATCCCGTCTTCCACATCGATCGGTAAATAAAAAAGACGCTACCATTTCCATGGGAATGACAACATTAGAAATAAACACAGCAAAACAAATAAAAAAAAAAGATCAACACAAATATCCTCTGCAGATTCCTTTTAACAAGCTTTTCAAAATAAAACTCCACTACACACCTGCGTCTCTCCACGTGTGAAAAGTGCACTCCCATGTGCTCGAGGAAGCAATCCACATCTTGAATTAATTGAGCGTATCCTAGAAAGTGTCCGCCCATCACTTCTTTTTCCTCCCTGTGAAAAGAATAAACATGACTTCCACATAAGATCTTCAATAAGTTAACCATTAAAAATGCATTCTCAAATCTGAATTTGGGAAAACAAAATCATATTTAGATGGAAGTTCTTAGAGAGAGACCCCCAAATTTATGAGTTCCTAAATATGGCTCAGACTTTATATGGTGCTAAAAGGAGTCTGAAGAGCACCACTTTGTTGGAAAGGACAAATCAGCAACCAAAATGGCAGAAACAGATTAAAATTAGATACTAAAATAAAATAAAAACAGATAACAGTTCCTTATCCCAACTAATTTGGGTTGGCAACATGAAACCTATACCTCCATATCAGTCTGTCAAAAATCATATCTTCCATCTGATATCGTGCAAAAATCAGACATACTTAAGAGACCAAAAGCCTTCAACTTTATCACTAGAACAACTGTCAGACCAGTAATGCATGAAAAATAGATTGCACATTACAATTTAAAAAGTCAGACATGTATGCTAAAAGTGCATCAAGTAATGCATGAAAACCAGAGTTTACATTACAATTGAGAAAGTCAGATTTGTAAGCCAAAATCATATGTCAATGAAATTTACAGGGAGACAAAACCAAAAATATAAATTTGGTCCGGTTTTGGTTTAACCGAGCATCTAACCCAAAACCGAACTGACTTAGTTCGGTTTAGGGATTTTTGGACCAAAACCGAACCAAATCACTATAAAACCAAACCAAAGTCGCTTCGGGTTCAGTTTTAACCAGACCGAGTTGCACCCCTATATGAGATAGCCAAAAGCAAACCTATCAAAGAATCTATTGAATAGTTCATCAGAAAAAGAGTCCATTGATCAAAATATATTAAGTACTTCATATGCATAAATTTTACAACCATCAAGATGATCACCTCATACATGCCTATCATAAACAAGAATGTATATTATAAACTTGTTTACAATCACCAGATCATAATAACATAGACTAATATATAATTGACTGATGAGCAGATTGTCAGATTCGGTTGCCTAAAACTTAACTGGGGACTTAAGAAGCATCAAACATTGGCAAATAACCCATTAGACATTTAAAGAATACCCCTTGTTAAGGAAATATTCAGGACCATCTATAGATCCACGTCGATATTATCTACTCTGAACCATCATCAGGAATGACAAATACCATCAACTACAATAAAACCCTTTATGCGGTAACTCAACAGATGCTGGAATAAGCACAAATTCATCGTGGATGCATTCAACTCATCCTAAGTTTTTTAAGTCCCATGGAACCCCTACCCAGTTATACACATGCAGACAAAGATATCATGGCCCGATCACACAGAAATTAATATGGCCTTGTTCCAATGCAATAGGTCATATAACAGAGTTGCCGAATGGAGAAGGTTGCATGGTTCCAATCAATGACTACAGTATCACCCACATGCTGCGGCATGCTAATGACGTCACCATTTGGAAGTATGGCGACATGAGTGAAAACAAAATTTTCTCCCAGTTTCCTCCATGCTTACAAAAAGAAGGCATTCAAGGACCTCTTTTCAAGAGATCAGTAGCCTCTCCCTCTCTTCATTCTCTTCATTTTTCAATTCCAACTCAAATTTCCAAGAAATTCTTCATATTTTCTACAAAAATCAACAAAATCACATGCATTTGTGAGTATTCTAGCATCCTAACACAAATCTATGCTAAATTTTGGACTTTCTAAGGCTGTTCTTCAGGCAAGCATCTTTTTTTCATTTTTTTTTTATTTTGATGCTTGAAGACCAGTATAATGATTCAATTTCCAGATATGTTATTCAACAATGCCTGATCCATTGATGGGACTCGCTTTTTCTCTAAGAACAAATTTATATTTTCATTTATTTAGCACAAAAATTGTATTTAAAATCCATATATATAAAAAAAAATGATTTATCCTATGTATTAGGTATATAAAATGTTTCTAAAAAATATATAATTAAAAGATAATAAATTGGGTTACTGTATTATTTTATTAATTAGTTACTTTTAATCATATTCTTATTAAAAAAATCAGACACATCAACTGCAGCCAAAGCTAGTTTGTATAAACTGCTTTGGTTCTCCTGTAGGTCTCGCGCCTTCGCCCAGCCTCGCTTCGAGAAAAAAAAATTAAAAATAACAATACAAATTTAAAAAATATATTCTTGCTATCAAAAATTATCGTGGCCACTCTAGGGGTATATTTCAATTTTTTTTTAATTAAACAATACAAAATAAAATTGAAAACATGCAAATAAATTTTTAAATGTTATAAGAATAACAAAAAATGGTAGAACATATAACCCAATATGAAGACCATAGTAACAATTACATGGGGTTTTATCAAACTTTCAAGTTCAAAAAATTTTTAGATAATTTTAAATATGAAAAAATTACAACAAAAAACAAATGTAAAAGTGTAAAACCCCGACCCGGATTATACTTTAATTATTAAGTTTAATTACTTAAAATGTGATTATTAGGCTAATTAAGTACTTGTGTTATGAAGGTGAGATGGATGTGGATCATGCTTAAGGATTTGGGGGAAATCAAATTGATCTCCATTGAAGGTTATTAAGGTAAGCTTAGTTAATGTTATGTTCTCAATTACGATTGGCTAAGGTACCCTCCAATTAGTCCAAGTGTACCTAAAGTACTTTCAGAATATACCCAAGTGTACCCCAAATTATCCCCTAAGAGTACTTATAGTAACTCTTAAGATTACCCAAGGTAACCCCAATGTATGCCCAAAGTACACTCAAGTATTACTCAAGGTACCCCCAATGTATGCCCAAAGTACCCCCAAGTATTATCCAAAGTACCCCAAAGTATTACCCAAAGTACACTTAAGTATTACCTAAGGTACCCCCAATGTATGCCCAAAGTACACCCAAGTATTATCCAAGGTACCCCCAATGTATGCCCAAAGTACACCCAAGTATTACCCAAGGTACCCCCAATGTTTGCCTAAGGTATCCCCTTGTGTTTGCCTAAGGTACCCCTGTGTTTGCCTAAGGTATCCCCTTGCATTGCATAAGGTACCTCACATGTATACCTAAAGTACCCCCTTATATTACCTAAGGCACCTTACTCATATTGGCTAAGGTACCCCACTGTATTGCCTAAGGTACCCCATTCGAATACCTAAAGTACCCCCTAATTATACCTAAGGTACTTCACTTGTATTGCCTAAGGTGTCCCTTTATTTCAACTAAGGTACCCCACTGTTTTACTTAAAGTACCTCCTTGTTTACCTAAGGTACATTCCCTTATATAGCTAGGGTACCCCATTTGTATAGCTAGAGTACTCCCTTATATTACTAAAGTACATCCCTTACATTACCTAGGGTACACCCTTGTATTTCCTAGAAGTACTCTTCTCATATAAGTAAGGTACCCCCACTGTTTTACCTAGGGTACACCCCCTACATAGCCAAAATACCCCCTTTTGTCTAACTAAAGTAACCCCTATATAAGTAAGGTAACCCCCCACTGTTTTGCCTAAGGTATAACCCCTTCTACAGCTAAGGTACCCTCTCAATAACACTAAGGTACTCCCACTTCACACCAAGGTATCCCATCTTGTATAACTAAAGTACCCCAAGCACCCTTAGAGTATGCCTTTTGAAATGGCTAAGGAAAAACCCCTTAAAACACCTGGGTACCCCTACAAATAATACTAAGGTACCCTCTACTTATCACAAGGTACACCCATACTTAACACTAAGGTACCCCCTAGGGTTTTAGTTGACTAAAAGCTTTGTTTAGGGGCAGATTTGAAAGACCAAAAGCTTGAGCATATAAAAGGATGCCCTAATTTCTATTTTAAGTATTTTGAGAACACTCCTTGTCTTGGTCGTATAGAACAAGAGGGGAAGTGTGGGAGCTTGCTTAAAAGCTTCAAGAGGAAGAAGAAGAAGGAGAGAAGAGCTTGAAGAGAAGTTTTGCTTCTCCATTAGCATGTAAGTAGCAAACCCTTCAAAACAAAAATGAATTACAAAATTCGTATTCTCTCTCTAGGGTTTGATTGATTTTGAAGAAATGATCTTGCATGTTGGTATTTGCTTCTAAAACTTGTAAGTTGTGATTTATTAAACTCTTGGTTTGTTTTCCATTGATTATTATGTGTTTGCAACCTAGAGTAATCATGCTCCAGATTTTGGTATGAGTTTTGTGTTTGGAATGAGGTTTCATGTGTTAATCTGTGTTCTTGTGGATTTGGGATGATGTATGATCATCAAATTTGGTGTTGGAAAGGTTATGGATGAATTGCAAGAGTTTTCATGTTGAAAATAGTCAAAAATATTTCAAACCCCGACCTGGCGATTAATCCTGAAGATTGACGATTAATCCTGAGTGAAAACCCCAAAAAATTTGAGTTTCTGTCAAGTCAAGATTAACTCCACGATTAATCGTGGGGTTAATCGCGAGCTCCAGCGCGCGAACGTCAAACCCTAGCGTGCGCGCGTCGACCTTGTTTTAAACCTGAGCGCGCGCAATTTAAACCTCAACGCCCGAACCTTGAACCTCAACGTCCGCACGCTAAAGCTAATCGCCCCTGAGCGATTAATCCAGGGGCTAATCGTGGACCTGTTTTTCACTGTTCTTCACCCTTTTTCTCCTCAACCCTTTCCCAAACACCCCAAGCTTCTCGCATAGCACCCTTATTACATGAAAGACATTTAAGTAAATGTCCTGTGTATTTATTGCTCCATTTACTTAAGTCTTTACATGTACATAAGGTTTTACCCCCCATTTGGAACCAATAAAAATACTCCCAAGGCCCAATTCCCAACCAATAAAAAGTCAACTTTTCAATTTGTGCCTATATTTCCAGTTTTCCCGATTTTCAAAAATGGCGACTTTTTGAGTTTGATATCCAAATGAGTGATTTAGAAGCCCAGAAAATTCTAGATGATTTGTATACCCTCCAATAGACTACAACCAGAATTTGAGCCATAAACTCCTTGTAGATTTGTTTAGAAAAATTCGACACCGAAAAATCAACGTTTTCAACCAGACTTAGAATATTTTTTAGGTCCAAAACTTTTTGTCTCGGAATCCATTGAATTTTGGTATGGTGACTTATTTGGGATTTTTAAGATCAACCCACTCATCGAAAATGCGTTTTGAGGATTTTATGACCTTCGTTTTGATTAGCTTGGATTTATGAAAACGATGTTGAAAAACCCTTATATGAATTGACAAGACTTTTGGCTTATTGTTTTACTGGCGGTGGATGGGGAATTCCACTTGGCCTCGATTGATGTGATAGTGGATGGGGAATTCCACTTGGCTTATGCCGTGATTTGGCGGTGGATGGGGTATTCCACTAAGCCTCGGTTGATTTGATAGTGGATGGGGAATTCCACTTGGCTTTGGTTTAAGCACTGGTTTTACTCACGGAATTGAATGGTTTGTTTTGATTTATGAGTCGTCTAATTGGACATTATTCTTAGTGTGGATCCACAGCGAGTCTAGTAGTGTGCTGGTGTTGGCTTGTTAGCGTTAATTTTCCTTGTCCATGTAGCTTTCCACTGTGGGGAATCAGTGAGGCCCTCTCGGGGAACAGAGGTGCTGCGGCAACCACCCGTCGCGGGGAACCGGCGGGAGTTCTTATAATTCATATGGTTTGGTTCGACAGTGGATGGGGCATTCCACTTAGCCTTGATTATTACTTTGTTTGTCACTTGCCAACCCATACGTGGGTGCTCCGCTTGTTGAGATGTCCCTAGCTAGGCTTCTCTCTGTAAGTCCTGTAGGTGGCAAATGGACAGTGGACATTAACCTAATTTAGAGACACGCCAACTCACGAGTCCTAACAAGACATACTTGCAGTATTTGATTGTAATTGCCGAATTGATTTCATATATTATTCGATTGAGATGCTTTGACTTGAGATTTACATTTTATATTTGTGAATGTGATCATGATGTTATAAAACTGCATAAACTGTTTCTATCCATGCATGTTTGCTGCTTACTGGGACTTTAAGTCTCACGCGTGTTTTGTTTTACCGGATTTGTTTCAGATCCTCCTGGTGGGCCACGCATAGAGGGAGATCCAGACTATAGACCCGAGGACTATTACTACTACCCACAGTAGGACTCTCTTTATGATATTGTATTTTGTTAGTGAGTTGGAAATGGGATGTAAATAATACTTTTGGACTTATACGTTGGGAGATATCTTTTGTATATGTCTGTATATTTGGGAAAGAGCTTGTGAGCAATTAGATACCTTAGATGTATTTTGTATATGGATAGATATCATGTTTTGGAGATTGTAATACAAGAAATCTTTTGTTGGATGGAAAATTTTTACTTCTTTGCTTCTTTAGCTCATGCACTCTGAAAATTACATTGTAATTGCCCAGGAAATTGTGTTTATCAGGTTCTATTGGGCCCATAAGTAGGTCTCGGGGACGGGTCGGTGCCGTGATAGGGCAAACCCAGATCTAGGGCGCTACAAAAAGCATTTGTTATTGTAAAATTTGTGTTTTAGTAGTTGTTTATTACTTAATTGTTGCAATTAGGAGACGGTGTTTCATGTCAAACAATATGGCTGGTGTAGTGGTAGAATGCAAGATATTCATTGAAGTCATGGGACTCCTTAGGACGAGCATAAGTTGAAGTATATCGGTAACTACTATCATTAAACTATAAAAGG